>OX381717.1:16419275-17019275 GCA_947462335.1 Harmothoe impar
CATTATGGGACAAGCATGGGCTGAGGGATGTGGGTTCCAAATCGGATCCAAGGTGCTTTCAAACACTTCTATAAAATCCCACTCACAGTTTGTGTATTCCCATATAAATATGTGTCAAGCAAATATTTTACTTCTTACACCCTGTGCGATCAGGATCCTACCTACCATATGCAGTCTTCATGCATTCCCTAAGGACAGTATGTGTCCTTTAATGGGAACTGCAGTCATGGATCCTGACGACAAAGGGTGCGATATATATAATACCATATTATTACACTGGAGGTGGAGGGTTGTAAAGTTGTGGGTTTCCTAACTCGGTCATCTGGAGCGCCAAGCCCCAACACTGACCTACTAACTCTTGACTATCGATTATTACTCAGATTAAAATTTCAAATTCATTAATATCAAAAGGAACATTTCTAGAACAATAAAAACTAATTGAATTACTTGATTTAGGTTCTCTTTGGTTTCAATTCTGATTTTCTCAAGCAATTTGACTTACTTTGAGTCATTTTCTATGCAGTTCATGTTTGACTTTAAAGTTTAAGGGTCCAAAATCTTAAGCTGGCCCAGTTATTCATCGACCCTGTCCGTTAAAGTCCCCTTGTCAGCAAAAGGGTGCGGCCGCAAGGTAGGATTTCACTTCAGCCGGGTACATCACCATGGCGAACAGTAGGCAGTTTGATCATGAATGAAGCCATCATGCCTTAGCTCTTACCACTTTACACAGTTACAGGAAAAGCTTAATCGTTGGTGGATCTGGAGGGATAGTATTGCCCTTTTGTTAAGGTAAGAATACGTTTTAATTTGCTGATTTGATAATGAGGTGAAGAATGCAATTTTTACAGTTATTGTATTGATATAGATTGTTTTTTCTTTCTCTTAGGGACAGATGGCATTGAATGAAATAACTGTAAGCTGAGATGGTTGATTGACAAGTGGTGAACTCTTGATTAACTCTATAATAGACAACTAAGTGTTGTGATGCCAGTCCCCATTGCTGGTTCTATGCATCATGCCGAAAATATAATCAAAGAATTTGCTGCTACAGGGTTATAGCATTGTATTAGGGTAGATTCACCATGAGTCGGACACATACTCTGAGACGGACAGTAAAATTTGAGATTATTTATGTAAACCACTACCTATGGTGTGTATCTTTTTGTAAAGAATAACACCTAAACCCTACTATTATTCATAGAATAAGGGCTTAAAATGCTAAAATCATCATAAAATCAAGTGTCCGTCTCAAGGTATGTGTCTGTGGGCTCCAGGTGGATCTACCCTATAGGGCACCTGGCCGTCGATAGCAGTGCCGCTTGTGGTAAATTGAGAACCTGCAGTACGGGCCCATGGCCAGTAGGTCGAGCAGCTAACCGGGGGTTATGACGTCACAGGGCAGTACTGAGTATATATACACTAGCTGGACACCTATATATAGGTGTCCAGCTAGTGTTGCCTGCTTGAACTTCTAACCCCCGAACATGGATGCCTCCATGGCCTAACCCTTAGGAGCCCTATAGATGCCAGCACGATTGGCAACTCTGACATCTCAGCATAGAAGCTGTGTCGAAACAAGGTATAACATACCAATTATTCAATCATATTAGTTGACCTTTCTGCCCCATGTGTTTGGGCATTAACCCTTTGAATCCTAACCAGGAAATACATGGCTTGCCATGGGGACAACCTCTGAGAACTAGTAGTTCCCAGAAGGACTGACTTCATATCAATTCCTATAGTAATCCTATGTAAATGCCATCGACTATAGTCGGAGCTAGGCCTGCCATAGTGTCGACTACAGTCGATGCTAGGACTACAGTCGATGCGAAAATTTACACCCGTGAAAATAAGTACTTTCACAGTAGTAGTTCCCAGAAGGACTGACTTCATATCGATTCCTATAGTAATCCTATGTAAATGTCATCGACCATAGTCGGAGCTAGGCCTGCCATGGTGTCGACTATAGTCGATGCTAGGCCTTAAAGGGTAACATCATCTATCTCACAAAGCAGAAACTGCTTAATCTGCTCCTACTCTAAGTCTCTAGTAGAAGCTGCAGAAAGTGTGCGAACAAGAGTTTGATATGACACCAAACATACATATATATATATATATATAGGGCTCCTAGTGGTTAGAATTGATAACACTAGGTAGTAACCCCCTCTTTTGGTAATGTATAAGATATATGTAGAACTTAGGGTTCTTCACTCTGCCACCTGACTAAAAACATGTGGACAGACCACCATTTTGAAAGCGTCACAGGGTGATGAGCATGGGTTATTTCACAGAGGGTGTGGAATCAGCGTTAACTAAATGGCATTGGCATATTGCATAATTAAACAGGAGTATTGCCCTTGTCGTAGTTAGATAATTAGTAGTCCAGGTGCTCCTCATTTAAAGAGGGGGGGGGGCTGCTCGTCACAGTCCGTGGTCACAGGGTTACTCAGTTAAGGCCTGTAGAAGCTACTGGGGGGGGGGGGGGGGGGGTTCTCGTCACAGGCAGTGGTCACAGGGTTGCTCAGTTAAGGCCTGTGGTCAGTAAGGGGGTGGGGTTGCTCGTCACAGTTAGTGGTCACAGGGTTGCTCAGTTAAGGTCTGTGGTAGGTGCTAGGGGAGGGGGGTTTTTTCTCTCCACAGTTGTGACAGGGTTGCTCAGTTAAGGCCTGTGGTCGGTACTGTGAGAGGGGGGAGGGTTGCTCGTCACAGTCAGTAGTCACAGGGTGGTTCAGTTAAACCCGCAGGTCTCGGTACCCCTCCAGCGGCAGTCGGAGTGGGGTCGGGACAGGTACTCAGCGCTATATGTAGGGGCACTGGGCCTTTAAGATACTCGGGTATCACCCTTATGTCTGTAGGCTGTTTGTGTGCCCTTAGCTGGGACACAGGTTTACAGTTAACCCTTAAAGTGGCATAATCACCGAGCGTATCCCACTCATAGTTCTAGTTATGTTCTAGTCTACTGTGTGGTTAAGTGTGAGTGGTGAGAATGCCTCTTTAACCCTCTAAGGATGGCACAGTGCTATAATACATTATGCCCTTAGTCGCTGTGATGCATGATTGCAGCCCTTGTAAGTAGCGATGGGGCAGAAACAATGCAGCACCGGCGATTTTCCAGCTGGATCTGTAGTGTATACCATGAAGAGAAATGCCACCTTTTAGCAACATACGTTTCTTAAAGGGTTAAAGATGTATGTGCAGCTTCGTGGGATACGGCCACAGCCCCACCTAGGGGGAACGATACCAAACTATCTTCTGGCCATGGGCCAGTCTGCGGCAGAGTAGTCTCTGCGCGCTTCAAATCTCCAACGTAGCCTTCACTCTCCAGCAGAGGTTTGGTGCTGACTAACTATGGGTGGCGGCCATTATCCACCGGTGGATATTGGAGAGTGATGGAGAGCTGAGCCTTACAGAGATATAATTCAGTCCCACGGGTGGAGACATCTAGCGTCAATATCTCGCGATAGATTGGCCATGGGCCTTTGTCTATATATTACTTTATAAGTAATAATAGCTGCTATAACAACGTTTCAGGTTTAGTTTACCTTTGTCATGTTGTTAAAAGATACAAGCAACTGTCATAGTAAAAGAAAAATTATCATAATAAAAATGCAGTGAAATCACTGAGGTACTTTCTCTATTCATGTCTTCATTGTTGATATGTCAGTTGGTTTGTGTGCTGCCATTATCCTCAAGTCGCACCTCACACCCTTACACTTAAAGCTGATATATCAGCTAATTTTAGGTGATTTCCCAATTTTAGGTTGCAACATTATCACATAACTGTATGCAGGTAACAGTTGGGAGGCTCGCATGCATCATTTAGCATAATTAAAGTGAGTATATCCGATTTTTACCAAATTCTAAATCCTACATAAATGTGTGCCAAATGTGTATTATTTATGGGTTGGAACACATTAAAATGGTATCCATGGACAGTAGCAGCTCAGAAAGTGGGTCCCATGGGGTCCAACCATGGTCTTTTCTAGTGTTTTTACCATGGGACATTAAAATCGTGCAGGATTAAAAAAAAAAAAGACCATATTTTAGGAAATAAAATCAAATTTGGGCTATATCGGCGAGAATGAGGGGGAATTGAGTAGATAGGAAGTTAAGTATGATATTTGGGAACATCCTGACTTATTTTTAGGAATATTTATTTTTTTGTCCCATACATTGGACATACTCACATTAAACTACAATATATTATCACAAATAAAAAAAATTTGGCTCACAGAAATCAAGGGGTGCATCATGACACCATTGGATTTAGCTTGCAATCACAACACAACAGCGTGTACATGACAACTTCCTTTACTCTATTCATACCTGCAAATTACAAAAAGGTTAACATTGATACCTTGAAGAATAATGTCAGACACAAAAAATATGGTTAATGAAAGCAATTGAAATGTTTTTTTATAACTTAGTTTCTGGTGTTTTAACTCATATTGTATCTTTAACCACGACGGTGGACGCGTTTATCTACTTTTACTTTGTTTTGGCTTTCTGTTATTTGAAGGGGCCCTGGTGTTGGCTATAGTTAGAGCTGTCGGTATTTACAAGCGGAGTAGGCCTATAGTGACTCGTGATATATAAATCATATAGCTAAGGCCAAAAAAAGAGGTTTGTTTCAGGTCACCCGACCGAGCCTATGTAAACAGGGCCCCACGTTTTTATGCAATTTTCAAGAAATTTATGTATTTTTACACTTTTTGGGGGATAGTTTTAGGTTTATAAAAGTTTGAAAAAATCTTTCCATTTTCACACTTTTTTGGGGTCAATTTTAGGGTTTGTGAAAAAAAAAAGAGTTAAAAAAACAACAACGACCTACCGGCCCTACAGTTTTACCCCATGTTACCTGAAACAAACCTTTTTTTTAATTTGGCCAAAACTGCTGAAGCTCACTGGTGTTTTTCACCCTAGTTTATACTTACACGCTACCGTGACTGTTTGGCCACTTTTTCTCTGTGTTGGCTCTATGCTATTTGAAAAGACCGTTGTGTTAGCTATAGTTAACCCTTAAAGACGGCTATTAGGACGCATGTCATTAAACGATTTGTTGGCATGATGCACCACTGCAGCCCAAGCGAGTAACTGGCTGGTGCTGTATTGGTGCATCATGCCGATCCTTCGGGAGTGTATCAACAGCCATAGGGTCAGACATGTGTTGTCATGATGCACCAATGCAGCCCTGGCATATAACTAATGTCAGGACTGCATTCATGCATCATGACGACCAAAGCTATGATGCATTCAAAGCATCATGCCGCCCTTAAAGGGTTGAAGCTGTTAGAGCAAGCCTCCAGGGTATCCAGATGTAATCATCATAATTATCACTAAACCCTCTAGGGGCCGCGTAGGATAACATCATGCACTTAATTGTCATGATACATGAATGCAGCCATGGTGAGTAGCCCACCAGGGCTGCATTGTGCATTGAAGTATCGTGGTGGCCCTGCAGTATTGATACACTCTTGGTGCATGATGCATAAATGCAGCAATGGCGAGTTACTCGCTGATTATGATAATGAAGGGCACAGTGGATAGAAGCACTATGCGGACGACCTCAAAGGGTTAACCGCTGAAGCGCAATGGTATTTTTCACGAATATGTATGAATAAGATAAAAACTCAATGATGTAGTAGGAAGGTCTCTAGTTTGCTAACCTGACACCGCACTGCTTTATTAGGTAGGTCAACGCAATTTTGGAAAATGGTCGGAATTCATCATATGATATCTCAAAATGACGGTGGGATCAATTGGATCTCAGATATATAACTCTTATAGATCTATCATTGATAGATCATTTTCTATGATTTTCTGAAAAAGAAAAGTTAGCATAATCAATCTGTCAGTCCCTACCCCTATTACTCCTGCATGCAGCGGCCCAGGGCTACTTCCTTGCTCTACACCCAAGGCAGGGCTGTGCATGCACAAACTTTGAAGGGGCCTCAAGCATTTCCTTTCAAAGATAATATTATTCTGTTTTTTATATTGGATTAGTGAAAGTCTTTTCTGTTGGATCCACTAGCTTAATATGATGTGAGGTGCTTGAATAATATAATAAAAGACAATCTCCTGAGAGTGTCAATTCTAGAGTAATTACCCAATTGCAGGAGAACCCCTGTCGCCAATTTTCGCCAGTATATTTCTACACCAAACTAAAAGAAAATAGCTCACAAACATATATTCTACCTAATGGTTGGGGTCTTGGGGGGTTGTAGCAGGTTCCTGACTATATAAATCACCTGTACAGATGATGTAACTGTGTCACAGATGGTTGCAATCGTAATCATGGTCATAGAAAGTGAAGTAAGATACGTACAAAGTCTGCTCTAACAGGACAGTCCATATGTATAATATCTCACATATGCAAATTAAATTTCACATGCTTGACCCCCTATTATGGGGAGGTAGCACCAAAGCCTGTCCTATAAAAACCGTTCCAATGTACTCATTGGCACTGACATTGTATTTACTTTCCCAATTAATATCCCATTGTTTGTTAATAGGAAATCTACAGATAGAACAGGATGTGAAAGACTGAATTAGTCCCTTTCTCATGATATAACATTTATATTGGCACCATGTTATATGGTAGAGAAAACCATCATTTCATTTTGGGTGTTTAGCATTGGGACATATACAGGCCAGGGATCCCGGCCTCCGCTTGCCCTATCTAGCTTTATCTAGAAGCTATATACTTCTGCTACTATTGGTTTAAGCGTAGGGTCGGGTATTTCTGAAAGAGTTAGACCCTTTCTTTTTTGCACCATCGTGTCTTTGTTTTATCATTGGTAGGCAGATTTGTTACGTTAAATGAGGAGATCACATTTGATGTGGTTCTAATAGTTGCTTTAACCCTTTCCACTCTCTGATTGCATAGACAATTAATTACAGCAAAACCATATATAGGATTTACTAAAAGAATGGTGCATTAGGAGCCTTACCCTCCAGTCTCTGGTGATGACCCACGATCCATGAACTGACTGATATAACCTGTTCCAGTGGGGCCTATTACCTCTTTCTGGGCAGTATGTTGCAAAAATATGACATTTGTCATCATGGTGAACCAATGCATGTTCCCGCAACACACTGTTCTTAGAGTGTATATGGAGAGGTCAGGGTGATTTAGCACACCTCAAGGGGAAGGCCAAATAAAATAAAAGGTTTGTTTCAGGTAACATGGGGATTGAAATCTAGGGTCGGTAGGTCGGATTTTTTCTAAAACTTTTTTACAGCCCCTTTTCGATACCTAACAAAGTGTAAAAATGGGGAAAAAAATTCATTTTTTGTAAACCTAAAATTGACCCCAAAAGGGGTGACCTGAAACAAACCTTCTTTTTTTGGCCTAGTCTAGCTCTGTCAGTAGTAGCATGCACCCATAGCATCCCAGTATTAACTCATAACTAAATAAACATCCTAGATGATTTCAGTTGAGTTGAAAGCCAATGTTTAAAAGAAAATATCATGAGCACATCAAAAATATATACACCCATAGTGGCAGTTCTACTTGTATTTTCCTTCCTATATTTCTTTTTATATTTGTCATGGATCTTTTTTTTTCAGTTTAAGAGTTTTAAAGTCACAAATTGTGACCTGACCCAGTTAGTCACTTAACCGGGTCATATAGTAAATGTCCCCTTGTCAGCAAAAGGGTGGGGTCGTAAGGTAGGATTTCAGTTTGGCCTGGTACATCGTCTTGGGTGACGGTCGACGGTTTGATCATGTCTTGGCTCCAACCACTTTAAACACTCAGCGACCACCAAGGATCACCTTTGTTATTGTTGTTGTAAGAAGTTGAAGGGATACTACTGATCGTTTCTTAAGGTAAGAGTACATTATCATTAGTTGATCAAGTATGAATATAATAAATGCAATATGCCACACTACTTCATTTGTAAACAAGTTGTTTCACATTCCAGGTAGAGATAGCACCGTGTAATTATACCATAGTTAAGCTATACAATTGCATGCCTGTTATGCGTGTGTCCAGTGAAATATGGAAAAACCAAGTAAAACTATTTCTTTCAATTTATACATTTACTTATGTAGTCCTTTCAGATGGAGATTGTGTATTATTGTAAATAAGCCAAATTAAACATAAATTCTTGTATCATAAATACGATAAAGTTACACTTATAGCAAACCACTTTTATTTTTAGGCAATTTTAGTATTTCAATTCTTAAGTACGCAATCCCTTTAATGCTCGCAAGTTGAAAATGGACTAAGGCCAAATAAAAAAGGGTGTTTCAGGTTATCCGACCGTACCTACCATGACAGGGCCAACCTTAGACATTGTTATCCCATTTTAAGAATTTTTTATATCTAAAGTACTTTTAGGGCTATTTCAGTGTCACCTTCATAGTCCACAAGTCTATGCTGTTGGCCGTGAGTCAGTGCTGCAGTTCAGGCCAAAGTATTTTTAAAATTATTTTTGACCTAATCCTTTGTATTTATGATGCATGGATACAGGAAGTTAAAACGAAAGTGAAAGTTCAAGTCAAGATATATAAGTTGTAGATATGATACAAGTAAGTGACTTGCTGTATAATTGATATAAGCCAAGGACAGGGTAATCATCCAAGGCATCAGTCGCGGATAATTACCATTGTTTAAGGCTTATAACACTCATGCAGCTAGTCACACACATCATATCTGACTTACACCCACAGTAGGAGAGTGTGCTCAGTGGACCATTTCTTTTGTTCTCTCAGCCAACTGAGGTGTAAATTGTAAACTTCCCCAGATGCACACGGACATATGTACTAATATGATAGTCTTCTACATTTGCTGAGGATTCTACTCTACCTATGCTGTAAACTGTGTTTGTGTTATGCATAATAATTCTATCTTGACATTATGCACGACTGCTGCAAATTTATAGGTTTGTAACCGTAGGGCTCCTAAAAACTGCTAAACTAGGGTGTGGCTTTTACAGCCGTTTGTGAGCAGGCATGGCATCATGCCATACGTCTTTTTTCAGTCTAGTGCATTATCATAGGTTGGCAGGATTGAGGCGTTAGACAAAGAGAGACCCCTACCCCGTGGTGATAAGGATAGTTGTATTCGCCCTGTTCAATGCAAGTGGTCCGATTTGAAAACATGTATATTGTTCCTACCTATACCATTTACATCGGCGATTCTTTGCATGCGCAAATGTAATGCCAAATGCCAGCTTCAGGCCTTGACTGCAGTAAATAAGCTTGTTTTTTTCTTTGTCCTAGATTTATTGGATCTAAGTACCCTTATGAGCAACAAGAATTGCGATTGTTGCCGCGTAAAAAAATGCCTCAGGCATTTTTATACGCGGCAACAACCGCAATTCTTGCATTCAAAGAAACATAATGTCGACATGGTTGGTATGTTTGAAGGGAACCCATTCAAGACACCAAAAACGCAGGGCTGGGAAGGGGTTATCAGGGGCAAGGATGATATTACTTCAAATATGGCATTTCCTATGAGTCCATATTCCTTGGGTCCATGTTAGGGGGTGAGAAAATGTGTGTTGCTAGGCAGATAAACAATTAAAATAGATGTTGCTAGGCAACCAGCTGTATTAGCAACAAACTAATAGAACCATTGAATTCCTTGGGTCCATTTTGGGGGGATAGGTTTGATTGTAATCAACCTTAGGACCATGGAAATGTGCGTTGCTAGGCAGATAAACAATTAGAATAGCTGTTGCTAGGCAACCAGCTGTATTAGCAACAAACATATAGAACCATTGAATTCCTTGGGTCCATATTAGGGGGGGTAGGTATGATTATAATCAACTTCAGGACCATGGAAATGTGTGTTGCTAGGCAGATAAACAATTAGAATAGCCGTTGCTAGGCAACCAGCTGTATTAGCAAAAAACAGATAGAACCATTGAATTCCTTGGGTCCATTTTAGGGGGGTAGGTATGATTATAATCAACCTTAGGACCATGGAAATGTGTGTTGCTAGGCAGATAAACAATTAGAATAGCCGTTGCTAGGCAACCAGCTGTATAAACAACAAACGGATAGAACCATTGAATTCCTTGGGTCCATATTAGGGGGGTTAGGTATGATTATAATCAACCTCAGGACCATGGAAATGTGTGTTGCTAGGCAGATAAACAATTAGAGTAGCTGTTGCTAGGCAACCAGCTGTATTAGCAACAAAAGGATAGAACCATTGAATTCCTTGGGTCCATATTAGGGGGGTAGGTATGATTACAATCAACCTCAGGACCATGGAAATGTGTGTTGCTAGGCAGATAAACAATTAGAATAGCCGTTGCTAGGCAACCAGCTGTATTAGCAACAAACAGAAAGAACCATTTAATTCCCTGGGTCCATATTAGGGGGTGTAGGTGTGATTATAATCAACTTCAGGACCATGGAAATGTGTGTTGCTAGGCAGATAAACAATTAGAATAGCCGTTGCTAGGCAACCAGCTGTCTTAGCAACAAACCAATAGAACCATTGAATTCCTTGGGTCCATATTAGGGGAGTTAGGTATGATTATAATCAACCTCAGGAACTATCAAAGGTTGATTTATATTATTGTTATCACATAGCATAAATTTGTGTTGTGACACCTAAATCCAAGATGGCCGCACAATCCAAGATGGCGGCGCCCGTTCTGACTTCTGGCAAAGTGCAAACATCATATACCTCGTTCTGGTGGTGCCTGGCGGCACCACCAGGTGGCTACGCCACCACTTCGGCATAAAAAACTAGCTCAGACACATTGCCCTTCTGCCGCCAGCACCTCTGCCAATGCAATATGTTTTTGACGGTCCTATGTATTGTGATTATGCTATGTCGTTCATTTGTTTCATGCATTTCTTCGAAAAAAATTCATTGGAGAATAATGAAATGAGATGAGATGAGAGTAGAAATATGTCAGAAATGGTACATTTGGTTCATTGTGGTCTCTTTTCTACTCCGGGGCTTTAGGGCTCAGAGTAGGCTAGATATGTGACTTTGTGGTTGACATGAAGTAAATAGCTTCATCATAATCATCATCCTGGGTACACTTATCCAATTTGAATGTACCATATTTTGTAAAATCAACTATTTTAAAAATGGTGCCCCGTCAACAAAAAACTCAAAGTGGAGTGAGCACCGGTAATAAGGGGTCTTCATATCTAGACAAGGGGTTAAAGGGGTATATCTATAGTTAAGGAGATCCTTCCTGGCCTGCAGGCTAAGTCACTGCAGTACAATAGTCTACAGTAGTTTATACTCCAGAGTCAGTCGCCAAAGTGTTCTACAATAGTCTATCTAGATCCTAGTGGTTTACCCTTGTTACCACAGGCTTTAACTAAAGAGCATGCTTGACTGCTTAGTGGAGGTGTTTGTATATATACACCATAAGGTACAACAGTCCAAAACTCATAAAGTTGACCCTACTGTCCAATGTGTCTGGACACAGATATTAGCGCAGTCTAGTTTGCAATGTGACATTTGCTGGGTCTACATATATCTTATGACTTAGATTATGACACCTGTCTTTGAACAAGTTCATGCAAAGGTTAGGCGTTTTATAATGTTGACCAATGGAGGGGCTACCTTCAATGTAAACCTACTGGTAAAGTGTTCTGTTCAGTTGGTAAGTGCTTTGGTGTGTACCTTGTAAGTTCCCCCATGCAGTGTTGTTCAGTTGAACCAAGTGGGAAGTACTGGGGCAGTACCCTTGTCAGTAGTACCTGTGCTGTTTAGTTAAATCCAGTGATGGACACTTGTGTTAGTACTCTTGTCAGTGGGCAGAGTGCTCTCCAGTTACAGCCTGTGATAGATACTGACGGTGTATCATTGTCAGTAGTCAGTTTAGTTATATGAAGGTAGACGCCTAGATTTGACATGGCAACATGGCCTTTTCTTAAAGTCGACATACGTCATTAGGCCTAGCGACATGAGTTTTCATTTTAAAAAGTTCATGCGACATGAGGCTTAAAAGATAGTCACAGGGGACATGGACATTTCTTAAAATCAACACTGGACCTGAGCATTATTTAAAAGTGATAAAGACATGTGACATGACCGTTTCTCAATATTGACATCTGACATGGGGTCCCTCCATCTATTCCCCCAGGGATGGCCTATGGTGGAGACTCGAGGAACACCCTTGTCAGCATGCACAGTGCTGTTCAGTTTAAGCCTGTGATAGACATTGGATCTTTACCACAGTCAGTAGCCTGTGGTAGTTAATAGGGTGCTCTTATCTGTAGTCACAGTGACAGTAAACGCCGGTGGGATATATATTGGGGGGGGGGGGGTCCCTGTCTAAGTCAGCAGTAACAGTGCATGTAACGTTGAAGCTACAGGGGCTACTGATAGATCTCACTCAGGACACAAGCATAGAGCATGGGTCAGCGATGTTACAGTTAAAAAGAGAGTGTAAGGGGTGATGGACATTTCTTAAAATTGACATTGGACATGAACATTATTAAGTGACATAGACATGTGACATGGCCGATCTGTACCACTGTGAGTAGCCTACACTGAAAATCCATAGGTTAAAAGGGTTAGTCAGTACAGACCATCCTAGGTTGGTCATATAAGTGTTGGTCAAAATGGCAACGTTATATTCAAAAATGACCAAGGGGTCAGTCAGTAGTGGCTAACCTAGGTTCATCATTGGTGTGTTGTATTTGTATACCACTAGTTGGTGCAACCTGTGATGACCACTCAGTGGCTCCCCGTGGAAATTGAAAGACTAAGGTGGGTTGGTCAGTACTGACCAACCTGACAATAATAACTTACCTAGGTTGGTCATATAGAGAGCCTAAAAATTACTAACTAGGTTAGGCAATAGTGACTGAGAGATTGGTCGTATAGGGAGCCTAGGATTAACAGTGTAGGCCTCGGTAGTTAACTTGATTTTGTGTGAATGCAGCTGTGGTGCGCTCTTATCTGTAGTCCCAGTGACAGTAAATGCCTGTTGTATACACTAGGGGGGGGGGGTGGTGGTGTGGGGTGTCTCTTGTCACAGTCAGTAGTCACAGGGCATGCAGCGTTGTAGCTGCAGGGGTGGCTGAGAGTCTGTGTATCTGTCCTCAGTCAGGACACAGGTATATATATATATATACATATATGTATATACATGGGTCAGCAGTTTCACAGTTAACCCTAAGGCCTTAGGATCTTCTCTCTGTGTAGGGTTATCTATGCCATGGTTAAGATATACAATTACATACCTGTTATGAGCGTGTCCAGTGAAATATTGAGAAACTAAGTAAAACTATTTCTCTCGATTTATATATTTACTTATGTAGTCCTCTCAGATGTAAATAGTGTATTATTGTCAATTAGGTCACATACACATTAGTGCTTATATCGTTTATACATACGATGTAGGTAAAATTGCAAGTTGCTAAATGGACAAGTCACCGTGCATGTAGGGTTGTAGCTAGAGGGGCTGCTGAGAGTCTGTCTGTGTGTCCTCGGTCAGGACACAGGAATACAGCATGGGTCAGCGGTTTCAAAGTAAAACCTTCGGCCACTCCAATTGATATAATTGTATCTCACCACCCGAAGGGTCACCAATTCTACCTTTTGAAGTTGTTTGTCTTTTTTTTTGGGGGGGGGGGGGGAGATTCTGATGGAAAAACATAAGAAATTTTGAAAGAGCATATTAAGTATAAAATAAAGCTTATAGTGCAGCAAATGTAATAGGCTGAGGGAAAAACATACCTATGTACAAATTTTGCATATCAACATTCAGTTACTTATATCTATACCATTGAGGGCTCAGCAAAAAATGAATACAAAAAGGGAAAAAAAAGCGCTCATCTAATGGCATAGTGATGTCAAAGGAGCATACTATTTTGGGTAGCCTTAGAAATACCTGTGTGGTATATTATCTTTCAGTGCTATAATGTGCCTCACTTTTATACGGCCGTTGTTTTTGTCGGAACAGTATGCATGAATTACCATTTGGGGGATAATCAACCATGCAGGGTCAGTGTGATGCTTGAATACAGCCCTGGCTAGTTACTAAAAATAGCGCAAAATTCTTGCATTGTGATGATAATCAGCAAATGGATTAATACAGTATTCGGTCCATAAAGGAATAGACTCTTTACCCTATAATTTAGCAATCCATTATACCCTATGACATACCTAGAGAATCTGGTACAGCTATGATCACTTTTACAATGTAGAATGCGTATACATCTGTATCACTTATAACATAACTACTGGCTATGTCTCACCAAGTTGAAGAAGCTGAAACTCTATGACTGGCACACCCCTATGACCATCTCTGATCCTAACAATCCATCACATCTGGCCGTATGTAAATACACTCAAAAAATAAACTTGTCTCAAGACTCTTCAAATTGATGGTCATTAAATAAACGAGTCAAAAACTTGTCTAAGTGACAAGGAAGCGGGTCTTATAGCTGGAGATAGAAGACCTGCTTGGCATGTGCCAGCCCAAAACACGACATTTGCCAGCTCCAGATTCTATTTGTGGGATGGTAAACTGATATATCCTGATATGTTAGACAACTTTTGACTTTTTTTTTTATGACAGTCACTTTGACGAGTCTGGAGACAAGTTTACTTTTTCAGTGTAGGGTGTGACAAAATCAGCTGATCGAATCACCTGAGATGATCGGCACTCACGACTAACATATAAGATATATTACATATACCTGTATAGGCAGAATAGTGCTCGAATTTCATAATGTCAATGTTGTATGCATGTGGTGTGACAATAATGGGTGTATAACTTTATGCGGTCATTAAAGGGGCATGAGGATGGAATAGGGCTTAGTGGCCTATCATGACCTCCTTAATACCTAGATGTTTTTGCACAGTACACATTCTCGCGATTTTCGCGATTTTTAAAAAATCCCCGAAAGCGAATATTTATACAGCATTGTACTAAAGAGCCAAACCTCGGAAATTCGCAAAACTAAAAACCAGCAAAAACGTCTGTTTAAGCAAATGTATACACACAAAAATATCTACATTTATAGTAGGCAGCACGTATAGAAAAGCACTGATCCAAAACCCACCAAGCATGTGTATGTATACAATGTAGTATAAAAGCAATTTGTTGAATCAGATTCAGAGTATTCCGCAAGCTAGTCTTCCAGCATAACCAATGGAAAATGTTACTGGCAAAGACTTGAAGGCATGAAATTATGGTGACAAATTTGGCCACGAATCAGCTCTGGCTCTGGTCCAATTCAAGAGCCATGCCTCAGATGTATTGTTCAACTCAAGCGAATTTCCCACCAAATTGAAGATAATACCACAGAAGCCGATGCAAAAAATATAGCTAGAGTGCTACTATAAAACTATGTGTTGATTACTGTTTTTGTTTCTTTTTGTTCGAATACATTTAATTCGATGGCAGGGCTGAATGCAAGCGTCATGCAGATGGGGTTGATCCTGTCCCTTAGGGTCGTCATTATGCATTCATTTGGATAATTCATTTAGCCTAATGTTAGTGTTGCATGCATGAGCTGTGACAATAAGGGGTTTATGACTTTATAGCACTATTCAATCCTTAAAATGACATGAGGAAATGATAGGGCTTACCTGCTTACCATACCCTCCCTAATACGCAGCACGTAAAAGGATGCACTGGCCCGGAACGCACCACAGCTATGTAGTATCAAACTGATTGTTAAATCAAATTCAGAGTATTCCTTAAATTAGCCTAACAGCAAGACTGTTGCTAGTAAACAATTGAAAGGGGGAACATTTTGAGAGAGTTGGTTCTGGCTCTGATCCAACTCAAGAGGCTTTCCTCATATATATCGTTTCAATTAAGCGAGTATTTAAACTTTGCCGTTTTTTCACCAAATTGAGGATATCATCACAAAAACCGATGCAAACAAGTGCTATTATGAAATTATGTGTTGCTTATTGTTTTTGTGGGAATACATTTTATTTGCTGAAAACAATTTCAATTCACATATTGCTATCTTACTGATATCATTTCCCATTATTTAGATTGAGCCACATATTATGCACACACACCTCTTAAATAAAATAAACCTAGATTATTTTTTCCATAGAAATAAAACACACTTCATGATAATCATTTGAGTTCAAGACCATGCAATATATAGCCCTACTGCTTCTATAACTATTCACCAGCACTTTATTGTTTGATTTATATCTTGAATTATTGCTGAAGGAGAAAACATACTCTCCTACTTAGTTAGATAACTGATAAGACATAGAACATACCGGTACTCTAAATCACACGGATAAGGAAAATGCTGACAGCGTAATAGCACTCAGTCCTCCTGTGCCCTAACAAGGTCAGCTATATCATTGTAATTGTATTGTGTCACTAAACCAGGATATTCCAGCTCACCAAATACATATATACATGTAGTCAAACTTGAATCCATTATGAAAAGGTGAAAATCACTCCCAAGTACCAGCATATGTTAGAAGATGTTTTTCTACTTTTCATTTATTTATTTGGACTCATTTCTTGTGTATTTATTTTCAATTATTTTATGTTTGCTTTACTGTCATGACATCCTTCTTGGCTTTGACCTCAGCTGACTTTGGGTGACCTGTTTGTTCGGTGACCCTTGCAGTATTGTGCGTTCCCTCGGGAAGGCATGCAGAGGGTAAAGTCATTATGGTTTAGTCTCTCGGTCCTCCCGGGAAGTCTCAGAGCATGCCCTATTCTGATGTAAAGGCACAATAACATACATCCAACACTAAAGTTAAATTTGGATAGATCTTTGCAAGGGATCAGTTACTGGCAAAGAAAAGGATTTCTTGGATTACGCATGATTCTACACTGTCTACAAGTCACTCTCTGCTTATAAGGTAAGGGAAACATGAAATGACTGATTTTTCTTAGAGAAGTTTATTTACATCTTATGAAGTATTTTCGTATTAAGTCGTCTGTAGACTGAAGTTTCTGTTTTGAGGTCTGTGTCGTTTATGAAATTTTAGTCCGTATAAGGGCTGGGCTCGAGTAAGTGTCATTTGTAAGAAGCTAACTATTTTAGGACAGCATAGTGCATCCATGCAGCCCAGGCGAGTAACATGTATTCAAGCATCATGTTCAGACACACCCGAATGGTTGGCATGATGCACCAATGGAGCCCCGGCGAGTTACTCGACGAGGCTATATTGGTGCATCATGATGACAAGTGTCATCTTTTAGGGACATCTGTCCTTAAAGGGTTAAGAAAATAACTTAACACACTATACTCTTGTTTCCTGTCAGGGGAATATGAATCAATTGACATCAACAAACAGCTATAAAGTAGGACACATGAAACATTAGCAAAGCCTGTGCAGGAACTCCATGAATGAATGAAACCTGGTGAGCTAGACGCCAAGGATATATTCATGCACCATGACCACAAAGGGCAAAACACTAGGTGCCTTTTCAAGGTCATATATGGATTCTATTGGTAGAAGTATTACTCAATGAAAGTTCTTCACAACCATGTATTTATTATTTTTAGTGTTTCTTTACTAAACACACAGAATAAAAAAATGTCTTTACCAATTTCACACTGCGCACTTTGAACGACAGATTGGCTACTGTCTCGGTTGATGACTAGTCCTTTCTATGGTTGTGTCTCACGACCTTGGGCCAATGTTTTTGTCTCTGACCGGGTGCCAGCTCTGACCGGGTGCCAGCTCTGACCGGGTGCCAGCTCTGACCGGGTGCCAGCTCTGACCGGCCTGAATAAAAACGGGTTATTTAGGGCAGATGATGATAGAATTTGGCTGAAAAGGTTAATGGATGTTATAACTCTTTAAACTAATCATTAGTTGCCATTTTTATCATAATCTGCCCTAAATAACCCGTTTTTATTCAGGCCGGTCAGAGCTGGCACCCGGTCAGAGCTGGCACCCGGTCAGAGATGGCACCCGGTCAGAGCTGGCACCCAGTCAGAGACAAAAACATTGGCCCAAGGTCGTGAGACACAGCCCTATGTGTCTTATAACTTGTTATTTCCCGACGTGTAGTTCTTGGTGCAGCATAAGGCAAAAAGTAAAAGGTTTGTTTCAGGTTACCCGACCAACCTCATCTAAACAGGGACGACCCCAACGTGTAGTTCTTGGTGCAGCATAAGGCAAAAACTAAAGGGTTTGTTTCAGGTTACCCAACCAACTGGGCCGACCCCGTATTTTTATGCAATTTTGAAGACATTTTAGTATTTCTACCTTTTTTTGCTCAATTCTAGGGTATGTGTAGAAGTTGGCTAGTACATAAATGTTCAAAGAAATATTCCGACCTACCGATCCTACATTTTCTTCCCATGTCACCTGAAACAAACCTTTTTGTTTTGCCTAAGTGGGCATACAATTGCAATTGCTCTATTTTGCAGTTATATGGGGAAAAAGGGCAACACAGACATATATATGCACTTATAGAAAATTACCACCACTATATATATGTATGTATGTATGTATGTATGTATATATGTATGTATGTATGTATGTATGTATGTATGTATGTATGTATGTATATATATATATTTCTGGCACTTAAAGGCTACTTGTGCAACGGGCTGTTGCAGAAAAACATCATAAGTTTAACAACGCAAGTACAGTGCTACGGGAAGTACATTTTTCCAAAACGTGTTACAAAAAGAATCACGCTGTTGATTTAACGTTAATTAACATAAATTTTCATGTAAAAATTGGCCACCCCTTCTGACATGGTGCTGTTATTTAGCCTTTAACATAAATTATCAAGTATATGTCGGTATCAAAATAAGTTATTAAAGAATTTAAGCATTACATTAAATCTCGCGTATAAGCCTAACTCGCATATAGGCCGCACCCCGACTTTGGCCCGATCCTATAAGCCACAGAGCCCCTCTGAGTCACCCCTGGGAAAAACTCTTGTATTAGCCGCACCCCTTACTTTACCCTGATTGAGCTTGCAGGGATAGTGGCGGTCTGCATTGTCCTAGGGCTGAGGTGCGACTGGGCTGCATTGTCTTAGGGCTGAGGTGCGAGTTTGCTGCATTGTCTTAGGGCTGAGGTGCGAGCTTGCTACATAAGGTGCGAATAGGACACATTGACACTGCCCACTCACCTTTGTCAGACACTTAACCCCCCCCCCCCACCGCCTGCCAGTGCCTATAGCCCCTTATGGTGATTTTGAAAAGTAAACTTTGGAAAACTCTCCTATAAGCCGCACTGGCGATCTGACTCGCGTACTAGCAGCGGCTTCTACGCAAGGTTGTACGGTAATATAAATTCCTTATGTGTACGCTATTTCTTACCTTGTTTTCTGTTACAACCCCCTGCAGGCGTAACAGCCCCACATAGTTTAGGAGTGCCCATGTGCATTATCTACAAAGGCCTCTTTGAACGTGTATGACCGCAAAGTTAAACTGCCGTCTTTATCCGAGTAGGCCGCAGGTCAATTCATCCACCCCACTTTAAAGTTAAAATATCCTGCATAGATCTATGCAGTGAGAAACAGAGAAGTAGCATATAATCTCTACTTGCTCAGGAAGTAAATTAGAATATCTTGTAGTGTCACGAGCATTTAAGTTATCATGGATAGAATAACAACGCAGAAATACATAATATTCAAGATAGTACATGCCATTGCATTATGTTGCAGAGACTTAGGTAATGATAATAGATTATTATTTAGGACTGGACATCAATTTTATACAATTTCACAGCATTGTACTTCTTTATAGAATTTTTTCAGCCATTTTATACGATATAGCCCTACCTTCAAATTAGCCTACAGTGCTCGTACTGGCATGAATGCCATATATAGGGAGAGAGAAAGGTTCACAAGTATAATTGCCCACTATGAGTATGGGTTATCTTAAGAAGCGAAGCCGAGTGAAACAACCCTCCCTGGGTAACTATACTCGTGCTCATTTGTGTTCTTGTCAAGTCATTGTTAGCAATGTTTGTCAAAATTCCACTTAATTGATATGACAATTGAAATATGGCCTTCTTCGGTTAAGTCGATGGGACTGCTGTATTCACCATAGAATAAAGACATCATGATGCATGAAAGCAGCCAATGCAATCATGCTGCATTGCATCATCATGCAGAACTTTCATTATATAAACACTCCTGCAGGTTCCCTATTATATTCATGCTATATAAATACCATGGCTCAGCACATGAAAGCATTATGTGACCTATGAAGACAATAACCAAATTAGGCCAAATGTTTCAGATCACCCGACAGGCACAACCAAAACAGGGCTGACCCTAAGTTTTTTTTATGAATTTTGAAAAAAGGTGTTTACCCATCTCTTGGTCAATTTTAGGGTCTTCAGAGACCTTAACTAGTACTTTTATATTGAAGACAATAAATCGAAAGAGCAAACCTACCGACCCTAGATTTCCTTCCCATATTATCAAATCCTTTTTTTGGCCTTAGCACATTAGCAGTGTTCATGGCCCTCCCATTGCATGACTGCCATGCAAAAAATATAATCATGCTGAGCACTTCAAGGACACCACGATCCTTCATTATCGATCCCCACCTGGTCAAGTATAAGATAGGAGGCAGGCTTGGGTAATTAAAGTTTATTTTTAGTAGAGTATAAACTTTAAATAGGTTGTGTGTAATAGAGACAACCGTAGATGTAAATAATAAATACATAAAATACAGTGATAATACAATTGATTGTTGATAAAATAAGGTGTACATTTGAGTGATGATATGTTGAACATGAATTGGTATTGAAATATTGATATGATATTTTGATGGTCGAAGACCTGATTATAGGTGTGGGTGGGTGGGTAAAATTGAAGAGATGTGGTGTGGGCGGCGGATAGCCTAGGAGTGAGGACGAGGGACGGTGTGTAGGTGGTATGTGGAGAGGTGAGAGGACCGTAGGGGGGTGTGGGAGTTGGAGACCAGTGGTCGACAATGACCCTTCCTTACCCCTTTCGGGGCAATGAACTACCATTATCGATCCCCACCTGGTCAAGTATAAGATAGGAGGCAGGCTTGGGTAATTAAAGTTTATTTTTAGTAGAGTATAAACATTAAATAGGTTGTGTGTAATAGAGACAACCGTAGATGTAAATAATAAATACATAAAATACAGTGATAATACAATTGATTGTTGATAAAATAAGGGCCAAACCTGCCAAGGAATTGTATTTGGGGTTGTATGTAAATTTGGGGAGTGGTGGGTTGGGTAAAAACATAGACGTATGATATGACTGATTGTCTTTGATTTGATTGAATGGTATTGATTGATAAGTATGCACCATTTGAATGTTTGTGGTTTGATTTATGACTTTGCATTGATAGCTGAAGATACTGCTCGCTGTACAATGTTCTGTGGGTGTCTGATTATGTATGCTTTGTATGCATTGGAAGTCCAGCCTCCGTAGTCCTTGATACTGAGGTCCTCACAGCCTGCGCGGTGGGCCTCCGTTGCCGCTGCTTTTCTTAATGAGTGTAGGCTGAATATTGACCTCGGGATCCTGAGCTTTTTGGTCACCTTTGTCCAGACACCGTTCATGTATGATATTGGTACCGGTTTCCTTGTGTCCGGAAACATGAACATTGGCTCGTTCGGTGTCGATGTGGGTGTGTCCTCTATGACCTGTTTCATGGCGGCTAGGGGGCAGAACTGGAGGTCGGGTGTGCCCTGGAGTGTCACCTCCCGGACCTGGTTGTAGTACTGCATTGTCTTTCCGCCTTTGAGCCTGATCATTCCGAAGTCTGGTAGCAGCCTCACGTCTTCTCTTGTGAGGTGGTAGGTAGGGTCGAACGTCTTCACTGATGGTGGTAATACGTCCGATTGCCTCAATGCCGCATGATACATTATCAGTATTATTGCTGCCTGTAATCTGCCTGGCTTGTCCGCGCCAAGGTTGTTCAGAATACGGCGCAAAGATTCCATTGGTACCGGTAGCTTTGGACGTGGCACGTATGATTTGTCCCTCTTGATGGCATCCAGGGCGGCCATGACCTTTGGGTGGTAGAAAGGCCTGACTTCCACCCCGGTGTCCGCCATGTGTACCCTTATATGTGCCATTTTGTTCAAGACTGTCCCTGGTGACTGAGCTGTTATCATCGTGTACTCTATGTAGGCTGTCAGTTCCTGATACGTTGGTTTTTGTGGGTTGAACCTCATCCTGAAGGCAAAGGCGAGGTACGTCCTGAGAGTAGAGTTGCGGTTCTGGATCGTGCCTTTTGCCCTGGCTCTGCCTTGCCTGGATGCTGCCCTTGCTTGTAGTGACTGGAACACCGGATCTGGAAAGGACAGAGGGTTGTAGGTGCTTTAAGAAATAGTCACATCCCTCGATGATGTTCATGTCACATTTTTCAACGTGTGTGATTGCTCGGTTCTTATGAGAGTCAGCCAGATGGGCCCTACTTAGATCGTCAGCAAAATCATTGTGGGCACCAGGTATGTGATCATAGGTTACTGAAATATTGTACATGGCTTGGATCATCCAGGCTGCTCTAGCACAGTTGAGGAGTACTCTGTCATGACCCCTTCCTGAACTAAACACTTTGACTGCGGCCTCGTTGTCGCAGTACACGTGGATGTGGCCGCCATAATCTTTAGAGCCAACAAACGTGTGGAGGGCGACCACAACGTTTGCCGCCTCCAGGTGGCATATGTTGGCGACCCCATCCTCCAATGGGGCAACCTGTGCTGCATATGCTGACTTTCCGTTTGTGCCCCCAATCCCTGTGAGGCATGCATCAACGAAAAGGGTTTGGGTGAAGTGTGTGGCGGCGATGAAACCCACACCATTCCATTCGTCGCTAAATTCCCTGAACCACCTCAAGTCCTTTCTCATCTCGGGGTTGAATTTTATATAGCGCCCCTTTGATCCCCTCAGCGTCTCCAGTAAGCGTGCTACAAAAAGCCTGGCCGGAGCTATACATTTCGCTATATGCAGTAACGCACCCAGGAGGCTCTGGAATTGTTTCTTTGATACAGACCTCCTGAGTGCCAGTCTATTTACCTTGTCTTTCACCTGTGCCAGCTTGGAGTCAGGGATTGACAGAGTCATTGAGTCGCTGTCGATGACAATTCCCAACCACGTGACGGCGAGGGCAGGGGGTTGTGCCTTTTCTGTAGCCTCGGGGAGTCCGAGGGTACTGATGAGTTCTCTGGCGGTGTTGAAGTCTTCCCATGCTTGGGTGCTGTTGTGGGATACAAGAATCAAGTCATCAAGATACATTTTTGCGAATATTTTTCTTTTGGCGAGCATCCCCACTATGGATTCGGCCACGCGCTGCATATGGCTGGCGCTGGCTCTTGATCCAAACGGGATAGACTGGTCCATGTAATACTTTTCTTTCCACTTAAAACACAGGAGGGGGTAGTCTAACGGACAACTATTAAAGTTCTTGTAGGCGCGGCTGATGTCTAGGCTACTTAGACAGCAGCCTTTGCCCTGTCTGAGAACTTCGTGTGCTACTGCTTCTACTGTAGGAAGGCTATGTGTTTGTTGTTTGCCTACCACCGTATTTTTCATAATAAACGCGTTTATAGAATTGTCTCTCGGAAAGCTCATGTCTGTGATTACACGTCTTTCTTTGCTGTCCCTCTTTGCCCTTGTCATAAGGGGGGAGACATGGCACCATTGGTCAAAGGGGGCAGTGTTGAATGGGCCCTTAAGTCCCCCGAGGCCTATCTCCTTTTTGATAAAGGCATCGACATGTTCGGGGTACTCTAGAGCGCTGCTGTGATTTATGGTGTCCTTGTTGTCAGAAACTGGGCCTAAATATCCCAATGGGAAGCCGTATTTTAGAAATGCGAGTAATTGTTTATGCTCATTAGAGTCCGAGAGGTTTCGTTCCCACTCCGGCAAGTTGAGTTTGGTGGGAAGTTGTATTTTCGCTGACATGGCGTTGGGGACGCCAGTCTGTCGAACCCTCTCGTATATTGAATATTGATCACTATTGTCTATATTGGTCTGAATGTGTGGCCAAAACTGAGAGCGGTGATTTTTGAATGTTAAGGGATCAATGTTGACATGTGGCAATATGGTATCAGTCTCACACGACAATCGTATTTTTTGAAAGTCGATACTCACATCACCAGTCTGTTGTGGTCGTGTTGCCGGGTTGTAGTTCTCGGCGGTTCCCGGGCCTGTGACGTGTTTGGGGCCGTTCTCTGATAGTTCCTGTAGAAGCGGGGCGGTTGTGAATGTTGTATTGTCAGTTTGGAGGTTGACACCGGGCCTATTTCGGTGTAAAAACACTTTTTCGTCGTTCTCGATGGTTGTTGTCGTCTGGGCGGAAGGTAGGTGTCCGCCATCTTTGTCGCAATGGGTTGTGGGATCGCCTTCCCCGTTTTCGATGACGTCACACACAGAAACATGGCGGACTCCCATGGGCGCCGCCATCTTGTGTGCGGCGGGAGCTGTGACGTAGTACGCATCCACATGGGGTTCCGCTTGGCGGGGAGGCGTAGATGGAGGCGCTGGAATCACATATTTATGGAGATTACGGCATGGATCATGATTCACATCATAAATAGGACACTTGTAGAGGTCGGCCCTATCGTATACGGGTCGGTAGGGGGCGGATCGCGGCCCTACTGACCCGACTGGGCGTTTTTTGAGGCGGGAGCTTGGTTGGTGTTGTCCCCGCCCGTTCGCCAGAAGCCATTGTTGTTGTTGTTATGGCCGTGGGCGGAGCCGTGATCAAACTGTGACCTCCCGCCGTTGGCCTCTCTGTACTTTCTGTCGCACCGTATTGTGCTGTGAGTGCACAACTTCCCGACGGACGTGAAACAGAACTGACAGAAGTGAGACTTCCCTTCATGGTGGGATCGATGTTTACAGCCTCTCGCCCCGTTGAAGCCAGCACACAGATCAGAAGTGCTGTTGACAGTGGGGGCGGAGTTCTGCGGTGTTGACTGCTGGCCGGAGCGGGTACCCCCGGCCTGGTGTTTGTGAGAGGAGGGAGGGGCGAAGGAGTACATGTTGCGGGCCTGCTGGACCTTGTGCCAGTCTGACCAGAAGAAGTCCTCCCTCTCTATGCTATCAAACACGAACTGTGACCATGTCAGGACGCCGTCCCAAGAACGCTGCCTGGCATCACGTGTAACGTCCGTCAGGTGTTCCATCATGGCCGGATAGTGCTCAGGTGAGTACACCTCCTTCTTTCTGATCAGGGTTGAGAGTGCCTCTATGTACTCCAGGGCAGTCATGCTATGTCTAGCGTCCAGCTTTTGTTTCAGGGTCGTGCAGCCTGGACGGTCCAAGTACATGTAAGGTTTTGCCAACATTGTTTTTTGAAATGGGTTGTTGATAAACATGGCCTTACCGTCAGTGGGCTGTGGGTGATACGCTTGTTTCATGAGCTCCTGGGCGACGAAGTTGGCGGCCCCTGGGGCCCTCATGAGGTCACCTGCGGTAGGAAGGCGTGTGGTGTCGTCGAAGGTGAAGGGCCCCCGGGCGGGGCCTGTCGACCTCCCGGTGTTGTCGGGGAAGATCGACCGCTGTGCCGTCCGGTCCGTCTTCGGCGTGCTGTGGGACGATCTTGACTGGGACTTCGAGAGACTGGCGTCTATCAGTAGGTCCAGTTTGTCGTGTATCGTGTTGACCTTCGTCTTGATCTCGTCCATATCCCCCTCCAGGGCCGTTACCCTGATGGAGGTATTGGACTTGTCGGCGGAGCCGGTCAGGTCGTGGGTGACGGTCTTCTTGACCTTCGGGATGGGCTTCGCCCCAGGTGGTGTAATGATGGGGAGCAAGGGTATTTCCGGGGCCTTCCCAGCCTTGCTCTTGTAGGGGTTCTTCCCAAGGGGGCCGTTGTTGTTTGATGCCCTCTTGGTAGCCTTCCCCCTCGTGATAGCGCCGGTGACCTTCTTGGGCGCCATCTTGGACTCACTCCTGGTGTGCGGGACCTTGTGCTTCGAGAGATTCTGAACGTCGTATATACTAAAATAACTGTATAAAAGTTCAAAAGAACGTATATACGAGATGTTCAGGCACAGGCTGTGCAGGTAGGCTATGTAGTATAGGAGGCCGGCTTATAGCCGGTACCGGGCCCAACTTGTAGTAAAATTGAAGAGATGTGGTGTGGGCGGCGGATAGCCTAGGAGTGAGGACGAGGGACGGTGTGTAGGTGGTATGTGGAGAGGTGAGAGGACCGTAGGGGGGTGTGGGAGTTGGAGACCAGTGGTCGACAATGACCCTTCCTTACCCCTTTCGGGGCAATGAACTACAATTATGCACGGGTGGTCTGTCAGAACAACTGATGCAATTGCAGGCAAGCTTTGATGTTAGGAAATCTGTCTTACAACCACTAGTAATGTTTGTTTTATAAGAATTCCTGTTGAAATCAAAGAAAAAATGTAAATACCGTATTCAACTTAATAAGCGCACAGTGCGCTTAAAAAAGGATATAGACACCTTTTAGTCGTTAAGAGTTTAATTGGGGTCAAAAATTTGTTGGTTATTCGTTGGTTATTCGTAGTCTAAAAATCGGCCAATAATGGGGGTCGTGCGCTTATTAAGGGGTGTGCGTTTATTACGTCGAATACGGTACTACATATTGGCCATCACCAATACCCACGTTAATCGCAAATATTGCACTAGTAATGAAAATCTTATTTAGAAGACTAAAATATCTGCTCTGAAAGACCCTCCTGGAGACTCTTTCAGAAGGAATTTGCCAGTCATGAGAATAAAAGTCCACTATAAACCCTACAGGAAAAAAAACGCCAACAAATTCGTGACGTCCTCTGAAAGAGCTCCCAGATGCCTTGATTCATCATGCCTTCGGTGGTCATTACACATTCAGCGCGGGCAAGTAATTACCCTGTTCTTCATTCACCCAGGCCCTACAGGATGCAAACACTCGATTCTGGCGAGTAACTCACCGGGGCTGCATTGGTGCATTATGACCCAAAATCTTAAAGCATTATGCCATCCTTAAAGAGTTAATTCAGAAGAGGCCAAAATGTCAACATCAATTGTTAAGATCAACTAGTGGTGAGGGGCCTTCATTGATTATGAAATGATATGTTGGTATAGTGAATGTCCGAGCATATTTTCAGTAGTATATGAGACGTGCTCTTGGCGCTCTTATGTGACAGTTGTATGGAGTTCAATTTGCCTAAAATGTAGCACAAGGACGTGCACAGCACGTGAAAATTCGTATTGGAACATCTTGCATGTTCCGATGCAAATACTCAAAGTCATAATGGAGCAACTTGCTCAACTTGCACTGTTCCAAACATTTGTATTGGAACACATGCACATAGTGCACATTTGTAATGGAACACAATGCATAGGGTGCACATTCGTATTAGAACAAGCCATTGCACATGCTTGTCCTCACTTTTAAGCAAAGTGTACGAACATGCAGTAGCCTGCCGCATTGAGAGTCACTGGGTAAAAAGAGGGAGCGGAGGGGGGAGGGGGGAGGGGGAAGGGGGGAGGGGGGAGGGGGGAGGGGGGAGGGGGGAGGGGGGAGGGGTGGAGAGTCGTGGTCTGATGGAGGCAGGGATGGGCTGGGGAAGATTTATACACCGTATCCGACTGTTTTATTGCATGTCGCAAAATTAGAGCATTTCCTGGAGTAAAGTATGCTTTGTCGGCCGGTGGCTATATGTGGTGATAAAGACACTGAAGAAAAGGGGGAGGGGGGACGGTAGCCTGATTAATATAAAGAAAGGGTTAATAATACCTTGAGACGTCTATTTTTGAATATTGAATTAAGCATATTATAGGTACCATATTCGATGTTA
The DNA here is from genome assembly GCA_947462335.1 of Harmothoe impar. Classification (NCBI taxonomy): domain Eukaryota; kingdom Metazoa; phylum Annelida; class Polychaeta; order Phyllodocida; family Polynoidae; genus Harmothoe; species Harmothoe impar. Next base: position 16,446,934 of record OX381717.1, read on the forward strand.
TAGGCCCCCCTTTTTTCAGATCTCCCCCCTTGTATGTGTTTCTGCAATTATGTTACTAATTTTCTCACCTGTGTGTAACACGGAGCACTTCACACCTGTGCAGGTGTTAAGGCCAAGCCAAGTGTGAAGTAATAAGGGTGTAAGCGGCCTTCTAGATGCCACTGAGGTCTGTATATGACAGCCATGGGGGGTTCTTATAATTTAGAGTGAATATTTAAGGCTGATTTTTTCATTTAGGTAATTGTATTGCCCTACGCCATGTAGGTGGTTGTAGGTATATATATATGTGTCTGGATAGCTAAACTCGACATGGTGGCATGGACATTTATTAAATACATAATAAAACACGTTGGGCCTGCTGCCATCAGGGAAGATATAAGATACATGACATGGACCTAAATGAGACCTGGGACATGTGACGTCAATACAGGGGACAGTGTTTTTAAAGTGACAGGATACGTGACATTTTCCTGAATTAATGATTTGGCATAGCGACCTCCCCCATCTATCATCCCAGATGTAAGCTTGCATAATAATAAATGCTACATGAGGTAGCCTGTGTTCGTGACCAGGAAGTGAAAAGGTGGGGTTAATCACTGAGGTATGAAGTATAGTCTGGTTGTGGGACACTATATGCAGGGTGTGGTCACGAGCTGTCACCATCCCTCATGGGCATTTCTCCATGTAAGTATTGTTTACCGCAGATGTTTGACATGCGCAATGCTAGAAAATATTGACTATGAATGTACATCCTAGCGTATAATTATAGGCCGCAGCAAGTACAGTTAGTACTTAAGTCTGATTGCCAGTGCAGCTTATAGTCAGGGTGTGGCTTATACACACGTTTTTAAATCTGTGCTACAGTATTAAAGACGCCATAATCAGATCCCCTTTGGGGCTTATAGGATGCTGCCAAAGTCAAGCTGTGGCTAATACACAAGTTAGCCTTAAATGGTTTTTTCAGTAGATGTCAATGCTAATTTTAACCGCTATAGCCAATTCTAGGAATATGCAATTAGACTTATATCTTATCTGGTTGCCATAGCTACTGCCCTTCAGTGACCTTAAGCTACTTGAAAAAACCTTCCAGGTCCACAACACACACACACAGAAAAAAAAGAGTCAAAGGGAGTCCAGGAGTCCAGGAGTCCAGGAGTCCCCTGAATGAAGCCCCTCTTTAGGGGAGCCCTGGCAGATTAATAGCGCCTTGGTGACTTGATGATTTTAAGCAGAAAAAAAGTGTTATAGAATGCGTCAAATGCCTTGCAAGTGCCCTCATTCTTAACCAGCCTGCTGGTTATGGTGACTTTTGTACTGTATTATAATAGCAAAAACTCATGTATAAGCCCCAGCTCGACTCTGTACCCTCCCTATAAGCTGCACTGGCGATTTGACTCGCGTACCAGCCGCAGCTTCTATATGCAACGTGTTACGATAGTGGGAGTTCTGTTTGGTTATAGCCTGTGATACTAACATAAAAATGAACAACTAAATATACAACTGGGTGTACGACGACGAGTTTGGGTGTGCCGTATCGCACGGTGCGCACGACTGCGCAGCAGGAGTGCGCACCGTGCGATGCGGCACACCCAAACAAGTCGTCCTGCATCCAGTTGTATTTTTACGAGTTCTTTTTTTGTTTTATTATACCTAGCATATGACATTACGATAATGGATAATGTATTGCTCAATATCTATCAATATCTGTCAATATTAGTGAGTAGTGAGTAGTTGTAAGGTTGAATCAAAAACGTGTTGACTTTTCCGTATCGCACACGTCCGATACACATGTATGTATCAAACACGTAGCGTGCCCGGCGCTCCTACCTTGTAGGGATAGACTTGTCATATGCTAGGTATGATAAAGAGTGGGTCGGACCTTTGTCACAATCAGTCACAGTGCTGTTCAGTTATAGCCTGTGATACATAGCCAGTATAGTATGATCGGTATGCGTGATCCTAGCATGCAATACAAGCTTTATCACACGACCAGAAGACATTTTTCTATCCCCCCCTACCTTATACTTGTGGGTTACATTGCAAATTTAGTTTTTTATATCTTTAATTTGCATCATTCACATCGTTGTCAGCTTTGCTTTCATAATCACCATTGTCAGTTCACGTGACCAATATGCTGGCTTCTGATTGGTCTACAGCCCTAAAACCGTACCACACGTGGGGGTGGTATGGAAAAATGCACCACAGCCCCGGATGGTACGGTTATCCTACTGTGTTTTTACACGGGATCGTACCAATAGCGTTAGGTTGTGTAATATACACTAGATGTGGATGGTTGTCACAGTCAGTCAGAGTGCGGATCACTTAAAGCCTGTGATACACTATAAGGGTGCGCTCTTATCTGTAGTCACAGTGACAGTGGCCTGTGGAATATATGGGGGGGGGGGCAGTCCCTTGTCACAGTCCCTTGTCACAGTTAGTAGTCACAGGGCATGTAGCATTGTAGCTGCAGGGGCTACTGATAGACCTCACTCAGGACACAAGCATAAAGCATGGGTCAGCGATTTTAAGGTTAACCCTGAAACCCCAACTGCCTTTAGATAGGGCTAAGTACCTATCCCGGCACCGCTCCACCTGCCATCGAGTTACAAGGAATTGGGTCTTAAGGTGGGTCGCTACCCTTTGATCAAAGTCAACAGAATTGCCCTAATTTTTTTCTACAGGTACTCTAGATCATATAGAATCAGAGAATGAAAAGAAAAGTGGGGGGTCCCGAACTACTTTTTTTTATATAGAATTTTGAAAAATAAAAGTTATTTTATTTTTCTCTAAAAATTAGAAGAAAATGGGAAAACTTCCGTGATTTTATTTCGTAACAACCATTTCGCACAGAAATATGAAAAGTCAGATGTGAAGTGTCTTTATGTTCCCCTTTACTGCAAAAATAATTTTATAATTGTGTGGCAAGGTATTCTGGGTTGAAATGTTATGTTTCAGGAAAAGATATGAATAAACTGTCATTATTTTATAGCCTTATTGGTTAAAATTAGTATTCAAAGTCAACAGAATATGTTTAAACTCTCTCAGGATAATGTTCAGATCATTTGCTAACATAAAAAAGTAATTTTGATGGTTGGTCCCGACCATAATTTTAGGGTTTTGGGCCTTTGAAAATGAAAAATCATGAAAAAACGGACTAAATTTTATATTCAAAGCATTGCATCATGAGTAAATTGGCCAAAATCCGAGTATAAAATGCTCTCATTAAATGCCTTTGGTTCTTAAGAAAGCAAAATTCACAGTCTTATAGTATTTCTAAAATATATTGATGTTGAAAAATAATTGTATAATATATAACTAAAATATTTGAGAAAATGCCTAAAAATAACAGTTATAAATATATGAAATATTCAAAGTGCTCTAAAATACTCAATTTTGCGTAGATTTGTCCAATATTCGAGGAGGGTATAGGTAATGTATATATGTATCTGGATATACAAAATGGGTGTATTCCAATGCTTATAACCCATATGCGCATAGACCTGCGCAGTGGGTTCATTTTCAACAACTAGCGACCAACCTTAAAAGGTGAATGTGGGGTATTTATACCACAGCAGGTATGGAGAAGAAAGCATTTTACACCTCTTGTATACTGTATACAGCTAGTGGCATAAAATAGATATAGGACTAGTACCAATCTGTAGGGGTATTCAGTGAAGGAGCATATATAAGGCTCCTTCACTGTATTTCGTGTACAGATTGGTACACGTCCTATAACTACTTTATATATGTTCCTCTTGAATGGTATACTACGCCTCACTATTAAGGCAGTATTCCACTGACAGAATCAGCCATGATTCCGTCAGTCGGATGAGATTCGTCCATAAGTTTAACATTATAGACTTTTATCGGATGACGAAAAATTCGGTCAAATGACGTTAGTGGAGTACACGCTTTATATGCCCTTTTGGGACGTAATCAGAGTCCATGATCGGCATGATATATGAATACAGCAATAGGCCTGTGTCCACTAGCATATATAAATCCGTTTGTCGTCCGTCAACACGTGAATTGGAATACAAATATGAAATATATGTTTTGTCTCCCAGTGGACATTGGTGGATGACAAAATTCTCAAATACAAAAGGGGGATAGCAGTCTGTGGGTGTCAAATGTGGACGACAAAAGTGGACATTCAAATATCTAACATGTTTGATTTTCAGTGCAGAAATTGGACAATATGCTGTTTATTCTATTATAATAGCTTGATCATTTATGCCCCAGGCAGTCTGGAAGGAAATATATGACGCCAAGTGGACACACCATCAGTAGAGTAAATGTTGAATATATCTAGCAAATACACCCCCAAATATGCACATGCTACTGGATGTCAAACAGGTGAAATTGTCCACTTTCCTTGTCGTATAGTGGACACAGGCCTATTGCAAGTTGCTCTAAGTGTATCGCATACCACCATTATGCTTATTGCATAGTGTATTATTGCAGTATGCAGCAGATAAGGGCCAAACTATTTACCCCCTAGGCTGAAAAGGTGGCAGACCACCATGCTGTGTGATACATGTATATATGTATCCACATATCCCGATATATCTTTTGCTTAGCACAAATTTACACTGTTGTGCAGAAATCATCCTCAGACTTCAAGGGCCGCATAGCTAATCAATGTGTCGTATCCTTTATGGTCATGCTACACATATAGCTGCATATATACCAACACCTATGACATGTATTTACTCCACGGGGTCGGTACGATGCTTAGGGCTGTGTCCAATGAGGTTGGGCCAATGTAATAGGCTTTGACTGGGTGCCATCTTGGATTTGGTGCCATCTTTGACCGGCTTCATAGAAAATGGCTTATTTCACGGTGTTTATTTAGGGCAGATAAAGATTCATGCCTCATGAGTTGATGGACATTTGAGGGCCCTCATGACTATACTTAAATTCCATCGCAAAATCAAGCTGATATTCACTGAAATAAGATTGAATGGGAATCATACACATTGCTTTTCTCTATTCACAGGTATTTCAGCATCAAGTTGGGTGAATAGACTCACTTAGAAATTTCTAAGTCGAAGAGTGTTATGTTAGCCATATTTTTGCATTGGTGGCGCTCTCAATGTGAATTTCCTTTTTTGAATTGAGAAGCAGGCTATAACATCATAAACATTATTATGGTAGGCATTCATATTATATAAATTTACATCCGTGTCTTATGTATAGAATCACTAATTCTTACATCATAATTTTATTTCCAAGGACCTGTCGACTTTTCATGGTCCAATCCCTGATCCATGCATGCAATCACAATTAAATGAGCCAACTTCTGCCTACGGCGTGTGGGCTTTGGCAACCACAGCTAGGAAGTTCATCCAGAAGGGGGATTGACGCTCACGACTATACATTAAATCCCTTTCAGGCCGCATTTAAGCTATACACTCTGTAATCACCCTGTTCCTTGACTCACCATGTATCTGGTCTGTCATTATGATGAGTTTATAAATAGTGTATTTCGTAACAGAGCTGGGATGCACTTTTTATTGAAATTAAACACGATTCACAATAATTTGTTGACAAAAATATCAAATAGCTTGGTAGTCATTATGTAACGATATTTCTCAACCACATAATTATCTGCTGTCTTTAATTATCCTTCTTTAAAAATGTACCTTCTATATCTATTATACTGAGGGAGTATATATACTATACCAAAATAGACAACGATCCATGGAAAAGTTCATTCAGTTTGGATTTAAATAAGGGGTAGAAATAAATGGTGTACTATAAAAAACAAAGATAAGGCAACTGCTTGCAGGGTAACACCCTACACATCTTGCCTTATGTGTGTATAGGTAAGTCAGCTATGTTATAATTACAGCAAACTGTGATTATAGTGTGCCATACCGAGGACTTTAAAACTCCCCAACTTAATCCTTTAACCCTTTAAGGACGGTATCATGCCCTTTGTCTTCATGATGCTTGAATGCAGCTCTGGCGAGTATTTCGCCAGAGCTGCTTTCAGGCACCATGCCGACCATACAGGTTTGAGATATAGGGTCGGCATGATGCACCATTGCAGCACCGATGAGTCACAACTGTCATCTTTAATCGGCATAATGCTTTCATGCATCAGGCCCTTTGTCGTCATGATGCATGAATGCAGCCCTGGCGAGTAACTCTCTAAGGGTCGACATGATTCACCAATACAGCACTAGTAAGTTACTTGCGGGGATGCATAGATGCATCACAAGAACAAATCAAAGACATGAAGTCATTGAGCCTTGAAGGACGACCAATGGTTAAAGGGATAACGCAGAGGCGAATTCAAGTTCTCATCGAAAAAGATAGAGACGGTCAGCATTGCACTTAATTATTATGCATGAATTAGACTAGAGCCAGAGCCTTGTACTAAAGCTACCTTTTGCTGATAGTTCTTATGGTACTACTCATATAACAAGCCATTTCTGTTTATTTATTTTCCATTTTGTATCTTACCTTTACTGTAAAGCCCCCCTTGCCAACTCTGACTCTGACCTGTATGCTCGGTGACCCTTACCCCATTGTGAATGCCCGCACGTAGACATAAGATGACATCATGAATTGAGACGTACAGGCCGCCCCACTCTCCGGCAGTCCCCAAACCTGCCATATCAGCATTGCACGTATCACGTAACAGCAGAAGTATTTGTTAAGGGATAATTCCTTACATGCAGTGATCATGTTAAAGGGGCATTCTCACCACTCACACTAAACCATATAGCAGACTAGAACATTACTGGAATTGTGAGTGGGAGACACTCGGTGAGAATGCCACTTTAAATTCAGATAGATTCCCGGGAGAGATCGGCAACTGGTGAAGGAAACCTTTTCCTGGATTTTACGAATGATTCAGCACTATTTACAAATCACTTTCTGTGCATAAGGTAAGGAATTCAGAAAACAATCAATATGTTTTTCTTATACGAGTTAATCAATCCCCAAGTGTTTTGAATGTTTTCGTGGACTGATAGTTTCGGTTAATTCAGTGAACCTTATTTGAGGTAGTTTTGAAACATATGTCTATTTATGACTTACCACATTATTCCCAAATATCTCCTACAATTGCCAGGCCAGAAAATAAACTAGGTACAAACTCCACACTAAAAGGCGACACATGATTATGCACAGCCAAAAAAGATATTTTCTTAAAACAAGTGATTTATCCGCCGTACGAGTTTAATAATATGATTTTCTTGAAATGAGATAATTATGTTTTGGTCTGTGGAGTTGAGCGGACTAAGTGAATGGCCTGTTTATTAATAACACAAACATAACAAATAAATGTTGTGATGTATATTTTTGAAAGAGAATGAAAAAAGAAAATTTAGCTGGCAAGGCGCATTGAAGTCATGGGAACCATGGATGTAGCAGGCTCGTAGCTCCACATGTTGGCAATATATTGACCAACTTGTTAGTCATACACATCATCAGCATTTCCTGTCTCAGGCCAAAAAAAAGGTTTGTTTCAGGTGACCCGACCGACCCTATCAAAACAGGGTAGAACTTACGCAATTTTGCAATTTTGAACAAATTTTTATATTTCTACCAATTTTCATGTAATTTTCTTTTTTTAATCCGACCTACTGACCCTACATTTTCTTCCCATGTTACCTGAAACATTTCTCTTTTTTGGACCTCAACTGAACTGAAGACAGTGGCCGGTAACTAGTACAACTTGTGGTTTAAGGACACATAGCAGGTATAGCATAACCACACTCCCACAGCCCATAGACTATATCTTTGCGAAAATTTTCTAGGCATGCAGGACAGTCAGTCCTGCAGCATGCCAATTTAGCAGGACCGGATATATTTCTGCACGACCGGATACCAAAATCAAAGTTTTGCATACTATTTAGAATAGAATAACCTTTATAAAAGTTATAATAACAAAATAATTGCTTTAATTTGCTTAGAATATTACTGTGCACTCTAGAACTTGTAACTTCAGTTCTAGTTGGAATATTTATAAAATTCTTTCAGTTTTGGAAAGCCCAGAATGTGGAGGACATCAGGTCCTGCAACACTAGTCATTCCACCGGACCAGAGCCATTTTAGGCGGACATTGCCACTGTCCGGCACGTTTTGGCAAAGACTGCATAGTTGCCAGGAACAAGCTACGTTCTGAGAGCAGAACCAAAATATCACGGTATCTGCTATGCAAGCGTGCTCGTGCTAATCACGGGAACAAGTGCGCTCTCATTTTCTCATCATAGTTTGGTAGTCAGCCTATGTAATAGTCTAGAGAGAGACGTAAAGAACAAATGCAAGGCATTCAAATTGTTGATGTTTGACGTTTGACATTTACCCTGCACTTAAATAAAGCTGCACTTATTTTAATTAAAAAACAATCACCTTAATTCATATTTTTACTATGCATTCTTAGCCTGTGCTCATTCAATACCTGCACTTCAGGAATGCGAGTGGGGACCTTTTTTTTTGACAAATACACTCATCAACTGATAAAATATCATTTGTGAACAATTTTGATAAATAGTCTTTTTTTTCAAGAGTGATGATTTCATGATGTTCAAATGCCCAAAGTCCACTAGACTATCACTCGATTTGTTGTTTACTTAAACATATATATATATATATATATATATATATATATATATATATATATATATATATATATATATATATATATACTCCATTATAGGCTCGTCTCGATGCAAGGGTAGGTATAGAGGGATCGGTACACACACCATTGATTTCAGTGACGGGGTCAGTAGATTTATGTGGGGTAGAGTTTTGGTGGGAAGGGTAGATCTGCATGTTATTTCCCAAACCACCTATCATACTTTGTCGCCGTATTTATTTTAGTTACAAAACAGTGGCCTTAATTTTTTGTTCATTATGTATCTTAGCCTGATAAAATATCATTTGTGAACAATTCCATTGTGAATAAGGGCCTATAGGCCGTTAGACTATCATTTGATTCACTGTAAGCTTTAACATATATTATATAGTCACTCATTGTAGCCTGGACTTCACTAGACCGACACAGGTACCTGCAAAACGGCGGGATCTTTTATTATGTATTGTTTTTGCTCCTTTTGCTTCATTTTGCCTCATTTTGCCTCATTTTGCTTCATTTCGCCTCATTTCACCTCATTTTGCCTCAGTATCGCCCTAATTGTCACCTTGCTCCAGACGATACGTGGGGCGACACTGCCGCGAAAAGTAGCAAAATGTGGCAAAAAGATTGTTTTGTTTCGCAGGTGACTGTGTCACCCTGCAGGAGCCCAAGCTTATGGGGGTGCCTCGATGGATGGGTAGATAAAGAAAGATCGGTCCACACGTCATTCGTTTCAGGGAGGGCTTGGTAGATGTATGAAGGGTGGAGTTACGTTTGGAAGGGCAGCTGCATGTGTATTCCCCAAACCACCTGCACTGAAAAAAACAAACTTGTCTCCAGACTCTTCAAAGTGACGGTTATAAAATAAACGAGTCAAAAGTTGTCTAACCTATCTGGTTACCATCCCACAAATAGAATCGGGAGCTGGCAAATGTTGGGTTTTGGGCTGGCACATGCCAAGTGGGTCTTCTATCTCCAGCTAGAAGACCTGCTTTCTCGTCACTTAGAAGAGTTTTGGACTCGTTTATTTTATTACTGTCACTTTGAAAAGTCTGGAGACAAGTTTACTTTTTGAGTGTGTCGTCAACATGGTACTAACTTTACACACTCAGAAAAGTCAGCGTCATTGTCCCTAAAACCACTCTCACCCGAAAGTCAGGCAGTATTTGACTTTTAGGTGAGAGTGGTTCAGCGACGATGACGCTGACTTTTCTGAGTGTGTTTTTACAAAAGAGTGGCCTTGATTCTGCTTTAACTGTACACTCTTTGCCTGATGAAATATCATTTGTGAACAATTCTGTTGTGATAAGGACCTATAGGCTCTTAGACTATACTTGGATTAACTGTTAGCTTAAAGATATATAATTTTATATATATATATATATATATATATATATATATATATATATATACATATATTTACATATCTATATATATATATATCTATATATATATATAATTATATATATTTACATATATATAATCACTCATTATGGGTGTGCCTCAATAAAGGGGTGGATAAAGAAAGATCGGTAAACACGTTATTTGTTACGAGGGGTAGGGTGGTAGATTCATGAAGGGTGAAGTTAGGATTGGAAGGGCATCCGCGTGTATTTCCCAAACCACGATTACACGTTGTCATCATGATGGATGAGAACTATCAAACATCCCCATCCTTGGCTCCCTATACGACCAAGCCAGATTAGTGATTATTGTCAGGTTGGTCACTACTGACCAACCAAGCTTAGTCTTTTCATTTTCAGGGGTGCCACTCAGTGGTCATCACAGGTGGCCCCAACTAGTGGTATACAAATACAACACACCAATGATGGACCTAGGTTAGCCATTACTGACTGACCCCTTGGTCATTTTTGAATATAACTTAGCCATTGTGACTAACACTCATATGACCAACCTAGGTTAGTCTGTACTGACTAACCCTTTCAACCTATGGATTTTCAGTGTAATGTAAACCACACCATCGCTATAGAAAGCCGAGAATGAAAAGAGGGCCTTGTATAGGCTTGGGTCTCATTTCATCAGTAATTTTTGAGGGCGAGACCCTGCCTATAGTATGACAACACTTATATGAGCTGGACCCCCAACTTGAAAAAAAATCATCCTAAATGAAAAAGGTTTCAAAATCATTTTCGTTATCATTTCAATGTATTAAAACCCAACATATAATCTGAACCCTGACTTCGGAAACATTTTGCTTGGGCCAAAAAAAAAGGTTTGTTTCAGGTAACACGGCAAGAAAATGTAGGCTCGGTAGGTCGGATTTTTTTTTTTTTAAGGCCGAAAGGCCCCAGAGGGGCCCTGGTGGTGAGCTTGCGAACTACCAGGTTGAGGCATTATATTGTTTTCATTTGACAGGAAGTCAGTATGGGTGCCGCCATTTTGTTTTAAGGGGTGCCGCCCTTTTTTTTTTAAGGTGTCACAACACAAATTTATACATATAATAATAAAATTAGTATTAATCAACCTTCGATCCTGAGGTTGATCATACCCATACCTATACCCCCTAACATGGACCCAGGGAATTCAATGGTTCTATGAGTTTGTTGCTAAGACAGCTGGTTGCCTAGCAACAGCTATTCTAATTGCTTATCTGCCTAGCAACACCCATTTCCATGCTCCTGACGTTGATTATAATCGTACCTACCCCCCCCTAATATGGACCCAAGGAATTCAATGGTTCTATTAGTTTGTTGCTAAGACAGCTGGTTGCCTAGCAACAGCTATTCTAATTGTTTATCTGCCTAGCTACACCCATTTCCATGCTCCTGAGGTTGATTATAATCGTACCTACCCCCCTAACATGGACCCAAGGAATTCAATGGTTCTATTAGTTTGTTGCTTAGACAGCTGGTTGCCTAGCAACGGCTATTCCAATTGTTTATCTGCCTAGCAACACCCATTTCCATGCTCCTGATGTTGATTATAATCCTATCTACCCCCCCTAACATGGACCCAAGGAATTCAATGGTTCTATTGGTTTGTTGCTAAGACAGCTGGTTGCCTAGCAACAGCTATTCTAATTGTTTATCTGCCTAGCACCACCCATTTCCATGCTCCTGAGGTTGATTATAATCGTACCTACCCCCCTAACAAGGACCCAAGGAATTCAATGGTTCTATTGGTTTTTGCTAAGACAGCTGGTTGCCTAGCAACGGCTATTCTAATTGTTTATCTGCCTAGCACCACCCATTTCCATGCTCCTGAGGTTGATTATAATCGTACCTACCCCCCCTAACATGGACCCAAGGAATTCAATGGTTCTATTAGTTTGTTGCTAAGACAGCTGGTTGCCTAGCAACAGCTATTCTAATTGTTTATCTGCCTAGCAACACCCATTTCGATGCTCCTGAGGTTGATTATAATTGTGCCTACCCCGCCTAACATGGACCCAAGGAATTCAATGGTTCTATTGGTTTGTTGCTAAGACAGCTGGTTGCCTAGCTACAGCTATTCTAATTGTTTATCTGCCTAGCACCACCCATTTCCATGCTCCTGAGGTTGATTATAATCGTACCTACCCCCCTAACAAGGACCCAAGGAATTCAATGGTTCTATTGGTTTTTGCTAAGACAGCTGGTTGCCTAGCAACGGCTATTCTAATTGTTTATCTGCCTAGCACCACCCATTTCCATGCTCCTGAGTTTGATTATAATGGTACCTACCCCCCCTAACATGGACCAAAGGAATTCAATGGTTCTATTGGTTTGTTGCTAAGACAGCTGGTTGCCTAGCAACAGCTATTCTAATTGTTTATCTGCCTAGCTACACCCATTTCCATGCTCCTGACGTTGATTATAATCGTACCTACCCCCCCCTAACATGGACCCAAGGAATTCAATGGTTCCATTAGTTTTTTGCTAAGACAGCTGGTTGCCTAGCAACAGCTATTCTAATTGTTTATCTGCCTAGCAACACCCATTTCCATGCTCCTGATGTTGATTATAATCTTACCTCCCCCCCCTAACATGGACCCAAGGAATTCAATGTTTCTATTGGTTTGTTGCTAAGACAGCTGGTTGCCTAGCAACAGCTATTCTAATTGTTTATCTGCCTAGCAACACCAATTTCCATGCTCCTGTGGTTGATTATAATCCTACTTACCCCCGCTAACATGGATCCAAGGAATTCTATGGTTCTATTGGTTTGTTGCTAAGACAACTGGTTGCATAGCAACAGCTATTCTTATTGTTTATCTGCCTAGCAACACCCATTTCCATGCTCCTGAGGTTGATTATAATCGTACCTACCCCCCTAACAAGGACCCAAGGAATTCAATGGTTCTATTGGTTTTTTGCTAAGACAGCTGGTTGCCTAGCAACGGCTATTTTAATTGTTTATCTGCCTAGCACCACCCATTTCCATGCTCCTGAGGTTGATTATAATTGTACCTACCCCCCCTAACATGGACCCGAGGAATTCAATGGTTCTATTGGTTTGTTGCTAAGACAGCTGGTTGCCTAGCAACAGCTATTCTAATTGTTTATCTGCCTAGCTACACCCATTTCCATGCTCCTGACGTTGATTATAATCGTACCTACCCCCCTAACATGGACCCAAGGAATTCAATGGTTCTATTAGTTTGTTGCTTAGACAGCTGGTTGCCTAGCAACGGCTATTCCAATTGTTTATCTGCCTAGCAACACCCATTTCCATGCTCCTGATGTTGATTATAATCCTATCTACCCCCCCTAACATGGACCCAAGGAATTCAATGGTTCTATTGGTTTGTTGCTAAGACAGCTGGTTGCCTAGCAACAGCTATTCTAATTGTTTATCTGCCTAGCACCACCCATTTCCATGCTCCTGAGGTTGATTATAATCGTACCTACCCCCCCTAACATGGACCCAAGGAATTCAATGGTTCTATTAGTTTGTTGCTAAGACAGCTGGTTGCCTAGCAACAGCTATTCTTATTGTTTATCTGCCTAGCAACACCCATTTCGATGCTCCTGAGGTTGATTATAATTGTGCCTACCCCACCTAACATGGACCCAAGGAATTCAATGGTTCTATTGGTTTGTTGCTAAGACAGCTGGTTGCCTAGCAACAGCTATTCTAATTGTTTATCTGCCTAGCACCACCCATTTCCATGCTCCTGAGGTTGATTATAATCGTACCTACCCCCCTAACAAGGACCCAAGGAATTCAATGGTTCTATTGGTTTTTGCTAAGACAGCTGGTTGCCTAGCAACGGCTATTCTAATTGTTTATCTGCCTAGCACCACCCATTTCCATGCTCCTGAGTTTGATTATAATGGTACCTACCCCCCCTAACATGGACCAAAGGAATTCAATGGTTCTATTGGTTTGTTGCTAAGACAGCTGGTTGCCTAGCAACAGCTATTCTAATTGTTTATCTGCCTAGCTACACCCATTTCCATGCTCCTGACGTTGATTATAATCGTACCTACCCCCCCTAACATGGACCCAAGGAATTCAATGGTTCTATTAGTTTGTTGCTAAGACAGCTGGTTGCCTAGCAACAGCTATTCTAATTGTTTATCTGCCTAGCAACACCCATTTCCATGCTCCTGATGTTGATTATAATCTTACCTACCCCCCCTAACATGGACCCAAGGAATTCAATGGTTCTATTGGTTTGTTGCTAAGACAGCTGGTTGCCTAGCAACAGCTATTCTAATTGTTTATCTGCCTAGCAACACCAATTTCCATGCTCCTGTGGTTGATTATAATCCTACTTACCCCCGCTAACATGGACCCAAGGAATTCAATGGTTCTATTAGTTTGTTGCTAAGACAGCTGGTTGCCTAGCAACAGCTATTCTAATTGTTTATCTGCCTAGCAACACCCATTTCGATGCTCTTGAGGTTGATTATAATCGTACCTACCCCCCCTAACATGGATCCAAGGAATTCTATGGTTCTATTGGTTTGTTGCTAAGACAGCTGGTTGCATAGCAACAGCTATTCTTATTGTTTATCTGCCTAGCAACACCCATTTCCATGCTCCTGAGGTTGATTATAATCGTACCTACCCCCCTAACAAGGACCCAAGGAATTCAATGGTTCTATTGGTTTTTTGCTAAGACAGCTGGTTGCCTAGCAACGGCTATTTTAATTGTTTATCTGCCTAGCACCACCCATTTCCATGCTCCTGAGGTTGATTATAATTGTACCTACCCCCCCTAACATGGACCCGAGGAATTCAATGGTTCTATTGGTTTGTTGCTAAGACAGCTGGTTGCCTAGCAACAGCTATTCTAATTGTTTATCTGCCTAGCTACACCCATTTCCATGCTCCTGAGGTTGATTATAATCGTACCTACCCCCCTAACATGGACCCAAGGAATTCAATGGTTCTATTGGTTTGTTGCTAAGACAGCTGGTTGCCTAGCAACAGCTATTCTAATTGTTTATCAGCCTAGCAACACCCATTTCCATGCTCCTGTGGTTGATTATAATCCTACTTACCCCTGCTAACATGGACCCAAGGAATTCAATGGTTCTATTAGTTTGTTGCTAAGACAGCTGGTAGCTTAGCAACATCTATTCTAATTGTTAATCTGCCTAGCAACACCCATTTCGATGCTCCTGAGGTTGATTATAATTGTACCTACCCCCCCTAACATGGACCCAAGGAATTCAATGGTTCTATTGCAACAGCTATTCTAATTGTTTATCTGCCTAGCACCACCCATTTCCATGCTCCTGAGGTTGATTAAAATCGTACCTAACCCCCCCTAACATGGTCCCAAGGAATTCAATGGTTCTATTAGTTTGTTGCTAAGACAGCTGGTTGCCTAGCAACAGCTATTCTAATTGTTTATCTGCCTAGCAACACCCATTTCGATGCTCCTGAGGTTGATTATAATCATACCTACCCCCCCTAAAATGGACCCAAGGAATTCAATGGTTCTATTAGTTTGTTGCTTAGACAGCTTGTTGCCTAGCAACAGCTATTCTAATTGTTTATCTGCCTAGCAACACCCATTTTCATGCTCCTGAGGTTGATTATAATCGTACCCACCCCCCCTAACATGGACCCAAGGAATTCAATGGTTCTATTGGTTTGTTGCTAAGACAGCTTGTTGCCTAGCAACAGCTATTCTAATTGTTTATCTGCCTAGCAACACCCATTTCCATGCTCCTGAGGTTGATTATAATCATACCTACCCCCCTAACATGGACCCAAGGAATTCAATGGTTCTATTTTTTTGTTGCTAAGACAGCTGGTTGCCTAGCAACAGCTATTCTAATTGTTTATCTGCCTAGCAACACCCATTTCGATGCTCCTAAGGTTGATTATAATCCTATCTACCCCCCCTAACATGGACCAAAGGAATTCAATGGTTCTATCAGTGCTGCTGCACTGGTGGCCACCTAGTGGCTGTATATTTTACTAAATCCCTGTGATGGCATGTTTTCCCCTGTTGTGTCACATCTGTCAGTTATATCATCCTCCCGCCCTGTTTACTGTAAATGTACATATTTTCGCTGGTGCAAATTTTCCTTCAAAGTACAATTTCGCTGGGATTTGAATTCGCTGATATTGAAATATTACAGTTATATAACTATATTGGATACATTTTCGCTCTGTAAATATTTCGGGATTTCAAAATCCGCGAAATCTGCGAAAATATGTACAGCGCAAAATAAAATATGTTTACAGTATATGGTGTCTTGAATGGGTCCCCTACAAATATACCAACCATGTAGACATTATGTTTCTTCAAATGCAAGAATTGCGGTTGTTGCCGCGTATAAAAATGCCTGAGGCATTTTTTTACGCGGCAACAACCGCAATTCTTGTTAACTTATTTTTGACATGAAAGTACTAGCCCGCCCCTCCGAAAATCCTAAAATTTACCAAAATGGTGAAAATACAAAAAATTCTTCAAAATTGCATAAAAAAACGTAGGGTCGGCCCTGTTTTGATAGGGTCGGTCGAGTTACCTGAAACAAAGCTTTTTTTTTTGGCCTTATATGAAATAAAAAGAGCATATAAAATCTGTCTAATAGGTGAGTTGTTACAGTAATCATTAGGCTGGCATCTTTTTGTACAAGCCCTGAGAGTAACAGCCCAGAAAAATTGAGCAGTGTCCCTGAATGTTATCTCCAAAGACGTCTTGACAGTGTCTGTGACACGCAAAATAAATAGACAGAGCTGCACGCTAAAGTGACAGAGTGACTGGTTATTGCACGAGTAGGGCTTGGGCCGTATTGCACGCTGGCCGTAGGCCTAGTGTAATACGGCCCAAGCCCCACAAGTGCAATAAACAGTCAAGAGGTCACTTTTAAGTGACGCTCTGTATTTATTTCAGGGTACATCGATGTAAAATAGATATGTAGTCTATGTTTCTTTACTTCCACGATGTTTCTTCGGCCGCCATTTTGAATTCCTCGCAAGTCACGTGACCTTTGGTAACCTAGAAACGCCATGGCGACCTCCATGGCGACCCATGGCGACCCTTGGGGACGTTAAATACGGACACAGCGTGCAGAACGGCTGAGGGTTATTGCACACTCCAGTGGGGAACGGGCATCCCATTGCTTTAACCTTGACAGTCCGTATTCACCATGAAATAAAGCAGTAAGCATCACTCCAACAGGGATAACATCTCCAGGCTACTCAAAAAGAATTGACAATACTATTCATATAAGTCCAGGACAAGAGCCAGGGAATACTGACGTAAAAAAGTACAGATTTAATGAGGGAGGAGGGACAGGCCAGTGGGCCTATACCGCCATAGGCGGGGTTATAAGGCAGGTAGTAAATGTCTGAGTCATAGTATTTTGTGTATAATCGATTTGCACCGACTCCCTCTGGTAACCTTTTTATATGGCAGGCCTTGCCGCAGTTGTGGTTGTAGGGGGACAGTGGGAGGGCAGGGATGGGCAGAGAGCCATTTACTGATTGTGGGAGGAATGTGAAGATCTATATATGCTGTACCGCTAGTTTTATCGCTAGTGTCCTGAAATCAGAGCATTCCCAGGGGAGTGTTGCAAAACAAAATTTATGTTGCGGAACGTAATTACGTTATGACTAACGTCTTCTGTCTTCCTGAAAACATTTTGTTGTTGTTGGTTGTGTTTATTGATCAATTTATTACTGGTATAATAACTTTATCTCTCTATAGTTTTTAGAAAATGTAAAGAAAAGAGTTAAAATTAGCGTAAATGTCAAATTTAGGCTGTTGTCTTCACATTTAGGCAAATTTAGGCAAATTTAGGCAAATTTACGTCCATGACCTTAAAAGCGTCCTTAAGGTAAATTTAGTTTTGTAACACCCCCTTGAACAACATCATAAAAAAAGGTTCTTTTTGCGCTATGAATTTACCTTGTCTTTTGTAACACCCCCTTAAGTAGGCTATAACAGCTAACCATTGATTCGCCAGGACCTTGTTGGTCAGGATGCACAAATGCAGCTTGTGAGTAACTTAATGGGCTTCAGAATTCTGAAAAAGGGGGAAGGTCGCTATTGGAAAAATCCTTCCTCACCAGCCTTTGGGCCAAATTAAAATTAAAAACCTAAATATTGCCCAAAATATCGCCTCCGTGCCCCTTTTTAAATCCGCCATTGGGGCTGCAGGATGCTGGACCTCTACGGTTGAGACACTTCCCAAGGGTCGGCATGTTGCACCAATGAAGCACCCATTCATCGCAAATATCACCTTTTAGCGGTTTAATGGTTGATATATGATTACCTGGTCTGACAAGGAAGTTTAATCATTTATTATATGATATGACAACGACATGCAGCAATCCATTATTTGGCCACTCTGAATAATATACTTGTTTCTGATCACTGGACGCATCGACAAAATCACAAGTTTCTTTGTTGTTGCATATTTTGACAAAAAAATAAGACAAATTAGACAAATATGAACATGTTTGGTATTCAATTAAAGCTTATAGTTATGCAAATCTAACAGGCTGGAGAAAACATGCATATATGTACAACTTACGCAGATCTTTAATCTATCAACAACTATAATGTGAATTTGGTTACAAAAGAGCTTACAACACCTCATACCTTTTAAGCATCAGCCCAAAAAAAGAAGCGCCCCTCGTATCTTTGATAGCTTCCTGATGAGAATCAATCATATTATTTGCAGTAGGCTTATATCTAGCATGTGATGGTCCTATAGCTGGGTCTCTGAGGGCAATATGTTCACTGTATAACGTTACTACACTGATATTCCTACGCTCCCTATACACCCAACCTCTCAGTCACTAGTGCCTAACCTAGTATACGACCAACCTAGATTAGTTATTATTGTCAGGTTGGTCACTATTGACCAACCCACCTTAATTTTTTTAGTTCCAGGGGGAGCCGTTGAGTGGTCATCACAGGTGGCCCCAACTAGTGGTATACAAATACAACACACCAATGATGGACCTAGGTTAGCCACTACTGACTGACCCCTTGGTCATTTTTGAATATAAGTTTGCCATTGTGACTAACACTCATATGACCAACCTAAGTTAGTCTGTACTGACTAACCCTTTCAACCTATGGATTTTCAGTGCACTCACACTGTTGCCATATGTTATTCTATCACGATCTCTTTCTTGACTGAAAAGGGTAAATAGCATATTTATGCCGGCATGTATATCGACAAATATCAACAAATATCGGTTTTAGATAGAAAACACTCTATCACTCGACTATCATAAAGCAAAAACAGTGCTTATGAGAAGAACTGGTGAGCATACCAAGAGCAAGCTGAGGGAGATTTGCTGGACCCCAGAGAGGTCCGCAGGTCCAGAAAATGTCCGATCATTATGCTTTTCTTTGTTATAAGGTCAAAATAAAAAGGTTTGTTTCAGGTCAGCCGACCGACCCTATTTAAACAGGGCCAACAATAGTTTTATGCAATTTGGAAGACATTTTCTATATTTTTACACTTTTTTGGGGGTCAATTTTAGGTTTACAAAGATTTTGAAAAAATCTTCCCATTTTTACAATTTTTGGGTCAATTTTAGAGGGGGGGAAATAAAAAAAATCCGACCTACCGACCCTAGAGTTTCTTCCCATGTTACCTGAAACAAACCTTTTTTTTAATTTGACCTAACATGTACATTGCTCATGGGTCCCAGTTTGGGAGGGAGGCAAAAATAGTGGTCATAATTCAACTGCTATAAACATGCAGAATAGGCCAGACTTTGGGCAGAAAACTATAAGACAACATGTTTCAAAATAATAATGTTTCACGACATAAGGCACTGGAGGGCCTGCAGTAAATATGGAGTGGTATTTGTCTAGTAAATGTAGTCATTGTATTTCCTGTATGTAATAGATGTAGACAAGACATACAACTTAGTGTATCGTCTTCGTTGTGTCGCTTGGTGGCGACAGAGTAATTGGAGGGAGAGCAGAGACGACAGACGAGGGGGAGCAGAGACGACAGTCGTTTCAGATTTTGGCAGGGATAAGCAATGCAGGGGTGACATTTAGCTACTTCATCCGCCTGTTTTTACTGCAGGTCATAAATTAGTTTATTCCTGGGGTAAAGTATGCTATGTAGGTCAGTGTTTGCATCAAAAAGATTTAAGGCACGATAAAACTCTCCCTCTGGACTCACGATGCTTAATGTAAGTTGTGAATCTTTGACAACCATTAATGTGTTTTAAGATTGAACTTGTAATATCATATTTCTCTGGATGTGGATTAAATAAATAATTATGGCTGTGTCTCACAATATAGATACAAGTTCATGGTCTATTATCGGGAGACCTCTATGACCAGCAAGCAAGAACAGGCCTAAGATTGGGCACATTTACATAGAAACTTGATAAATTTATTTCATCAACTTTTTAGAAATTGATGAGCCTTAACTTTTCACTTAGTTTTTTTTTCATATCGTTAGCCATCTTGCAGGCTCTCCCCAGCGTCCAACATTGCCAGACTCTAGCATGAGGATCCAGCATGGCCAGACTCTCAAGCAATTCTGTGTGAGTAGAGGCTCTAGATGAAGGTCCAGCATAGCCCGACCCTCACTATAATGTCCCTTGACCCATCTATTGTAGTCCAGCAGTGCCTGATCCTTGTATGAGGGTGATATTGGCGACATTGGGTGACGCTGATAATCATTTGCCTGGGTGAAGCGCTGACCCCACCATAGCTTGTCCTGCTATTTACCCTTGCTTACTTGGCAAGGTGTCTAGCATAGTGAATATTGTGACAAAGTTAACTCGTAGAAGAATGAAACACCTTCCCTAATCTAAAGTCGGTCAGCTGTGTTATACTGGCAACATAGGCTTAACGCTATGAGGGCCGTATAATAGACAGCTGATAGATTATTGCATTACCAGACCATTGCAATAAAGCATCTGGTTTTCAAAGAGCCGCTATTGAATAAGCAATGAGAGTATAGTGGCTTCTAAATGTTTACTAAACACCAAAACATGACCGTGAAAAAGCGACTGTTATAAATGATTGTATAAGTGCAGGGGTTAGAACACTTCATCGCGAATATACGGTATGCAGTTTCTTTTCATGAAGCATAAATGTAGCCCTGGCAAGTAAGTAGCCAGTGCTGCATTCATGCATCATTACGATCCCATATAAGTGTATCAGCCCTGTGATGCATGAATGCAGTCATTGCCTAAACTATAGGGTTGATACACTCCCGGAGGATTGGCATGATACACTACCAACGCACCACCGAGTTATTCACCGGCCAGGGCTGCAGTTCGCTGGTGCATCATCATGGCAAATGTCGCCTTTTAGCAAAAAACAATCAATATAGTAAGATATCATTCTTAAGTGAGGCCCAAGGAAGTAAAAATACAGCTACTCCAGCTGTCATGTTACACAGTCATGTCATTTTGTTTGTGTATACTGACTCAAGCCTGTGAGAGTTTTTCTTTTTAAATGTTAACTCCCCCTCCCCTCCTTTTTCAAACCAACATGACCTGTTTGCTCGCTGATCCTTACTCCAGCGTGGTTGTCCTCACGTAGGCAAACATGGCGGTGATGACTGTAGCGATTCACTAGTACTTGTGCATCCTCATGGGAAAGTTGACTGATATTTCCTGTAAAACGGCGATAACTGTGGATTAGCGGTACAATATAGTTGGCCAATCGGACTGGTACCATTTAAGACTCATGGTATTTCCATCCTGGATTATATTTTCTACTTTCACTTCTACCCAGGATCTTCAGTTTAGGTATGAAAGCAATATTGAGTTCAATGCCCCGCTAACACATAGCATAGTGCTTTCACGTAATGCTGCATACCCTTCCACACAGTATCCCATAGGGTTTAATGATGCTTTGATTCACTTAAAAAGATTTAAAAAATTTACACCTCATTAAAGTACATACTTTTTGAAATCGGTTTTCATTTCTGACAAAAGTGGAAAGCGCGAAGCAGTTGTTACACATTAAGTGTCAGTGTTGTATCCACACTAAGTTTGGTTCATCTTATTTCATAATAACAAAATACAGTACACACTCAAAAATGTCAGCGTCAGTGTCGCTATATGAGAGTAAGACACTGCCTGACTGCCTGTAAACCATTGCTACGATATGAGCGGCCGTGACGCCAGGAAGCCTAGACGTGAAATGGCAATGTGAGCCCAAAAAATTAACCAAAAAAGGGCAAAAATACAGATTTCTTTTTTCAAAATTGCATAAAAAAAACGTAGGGTCGGCCCTGTTTTCATAGGGTCGGTCGGGTGACCTGAAACAAGCCTTTTTTTTCTTTTGCCCTGATTGATAGAGGAGGTCTGTAACAAATAGCTATCGAATGTTGATTGAGGGTAGGTTGTGGTAGAGAAAGGCAGCGGCAGCAAGGTGAGGAAAAACTAGGTAGAGGGAGGGAAAGACAGGGGTACCAGGGTGATTCAAGTATTTTCAATTTAAAAAAAAACAATCTATCCGAGATACTGACGATAGTTGAAAATAGCTTTAGAAGTTCAAAGACTGAGAATGAATCGCTATTTGATGAGTATTCAAATAAGATATTTTTAAAATATGAGGACATACGGCTCATTGATATATCAGATTGACCGATGCTTTCCATAATGGCCAATTCTACTTTTTAAAAGCAGAGAAATGATTATGTGCTAATGAAATATATTACTCTTATGCTCCTGCTCTCTATTTTGAAATGGCCTTTTGCCTTTAGAATAGCTGCCGGGGATATCCTACTGTAGATCCCTTGGAGGTAGATAATACAACGAGGGTTTTCAGCCCGTTATTTTGGGCCTGAAATGATGTAATATGGGTTCAAACATGAAATCAAATTTGCAAATATCTAACCATTGATAATTATTTCTGGAAAATAGATAAAATGAATACAAGGGGAAGATATATGTGGCTACCATATCCGCCCGTTTTAGCGCACCTGCGCTTATATATTTCGTCCTTCTCTTTGCTCTGCCTCTAAGCAGGACATGCGCTTATTGGAGATTCAGTTTTAGTGCTTCAAGATTCTTTTGATACACTCATCTACCCTGTGCTAAAATGAGACATAAGCCAATTTGAGTACCTGCGCTAAAACAGGTGGAAACAGTAGGTGTAAATGAATGGGCGTGTATATATATGGCTCAGTCTCATGAGTTTGTAACATTTCAAACGTCTTTGACCGGTGCCGTCTTTGACCGGTGCCGTCTTTGACCGGTGCCGTCTTTGACCGGGTATGTGATTGAAATGAAGAAAAAAGTACTTATATAGTAAAGAAATTTAAGCTTCAACTTCTTCATGTAATAAACAGTCTATGATTGTTTTACCCAATTAAAAAAAATAATTTTAATGCACATATTAAGGGTTGCTTTTGGGCTTTTTTTCTTCAGCAGGTCAAAGACGTCACCGGTCAAAGACGACGCCGGTCAAAGACGTTTCAATTGTTACAAACTCATGAGACTGAGCCAGTAACATAAATATATGAAATATATCAATTTTAAATAATGCCTCGAAATGATGTGTTATAACATATTATACAAAAAATTTACCCATTTCTTTACTATACACTACTTTTTTCTTCATTTTAATCACATACCCGGTCAAAGACGGCACCGGTCAAAGACGGCACCGGTCAAAGACGGCACCGGTCAAAGACGGCACCGGTCAAAGACATTTGAAATGTTACAAACTCATGAGACTGAGCCAGATACGTTTTGTATTTTGTGAGATGTCATGAACTCCCGTCTCCCCTTTCACCCCCCCCCCGTCATGAGTTGAAATAAAGCCAAAATAATGAACTTCCCCCTTCATCCCTACCCCATCACCACCCGTAGGTCTATTAGATACAGCATTAGGAGAACACCCCTTGGAGGTGTGGACTGGCGGTCGCCTTTATCTCCCCCCAGGTTTAGATGGTCCTTAGGGAGTGGTCATTTTTTAACAACAGGGGGGGATGGTGGATTTGGCGGGGGGGGGACCAAAATTATGTGGACCCCTTGAAGGGGGGACCAAACAAATTTGCACGCCTCTTGAGGGGGAGACCAAAAGAATTGCACTCCTTTTTAATGAAAAAGCCCAAGCATTACTATAGCTTAAAGGGGTCAGCCGCGCTGAGTTTCAACTTGCCTGAGGGAGGGACCAAAATAATTTCGACCCCTCCCATGGGGGGGGGGGCAAGAAATTTCGACCCGCTCGCAAGAAAATTCACCGACCGCCCTCCGGCCCATAGTAAAAAAATGACTACTCCCTTTTATGTGCAGTACAGTGGCACAGAAGGGCCAAATAGATAGAAAAGTGCAAAGTGCAAATCAAAAAGTGCAAAGTGCAAATCAAAAAGTGCAAAGTGCACATCAAAAAGTGAAAAGTGCAAACCAAAAAGTGAAAAGTGCAAACCTAAAATTGAAAAGTGCAAATCAAAAAGTGAAAAGTGCACATCAAAAAGTGAAAACCAGAAAGTCAAAAGTGGTTTGAGGTTTGAGGTTTGAGATTTCCACTTTCAGTGTCAATCTGTCACCAGGTTGTGACAGGTATCTGTTAGCATTGGGTCAGAATTTCCAAAAATGTGATTTTCGGGAAATTGGCAGAAATGGCGAGAATAGGGTCAGAAATGAAAAAAGTCAATTTTTTCCGGGAAAATGTCCTGATTAGAAACATAGATATTATTTGGATAACAGTGGCGGATCCAGGATTTTTCAGAGGGGGGGGGCCCAAACCTGGCCAACCATAGAGTGACTGATTGTTCCAGCTCACAGAGCAAGCAAAGCATAGCGCAAGAAAATTGTAGCAGCCATACTAGGGGGGTTTGGGGGCATGGTCCCCCTCAATTAAATGCTGATGGTCTGTGTCTATATGGTAATGTTTATTATTTTCATTTTTATATATATATATTTTTTTTTTTTGGGGGGGGGGGGCAAGGCCCGTCGGGCCACCCCCTGGATCAGCCAATGGGATAGGCATCCCCTATCCTTCAACCGGGTCTTCTTGTTCTAATATTTTTCTCAAAGGACATCCCAATTGACAGGGCTGGGCAGCTGTCGCAATGTCGCAATAAATGTGCGACAGGGGTCTTAAGAAATGCGTCAGGGACATCAGGGAGAGTCTGGGCTTTCTCAAGCTGAAAGAATTTTGTAGATATTCCAATTAGAACCAAAGTTAGGGCTATTTCAATAGATTTCCTCTCCCAGTGTTCCCAGTACAATACTCCCCCTAAACCCCTCAGCAAACACCCATCTAATAATATTTTTCCAAAGTTTTCTTGGATCTATGCACTCACAAACCTCTCAGAGTACACCAATCTCAAAGTGGACTTCCAAACTTTTCCTGGACCAATATGCCCACAGAATGTACCAATCTGCCCACAGAATGTACCAATCTGAAAGTAAAATGCCCATATTTTTTGCAACATGCCCAGAAAACATAAATCTAGAAGTAAATTTGCTTGAATTTCTTGGAACATGTGGTAGTCTCACGATCCCCTCAAAACATACCAATCTACAGATAGAATTACAAATTTCTCCTGGACCAATATGCCCCCAAAACACCACAAAATGCATCAATCTAAATGTCGATTTTGTCGTGGAGCAACATGCTTCCAAAATGAATAGAATACATGGTGAAATTTCTAGATTTTCCTGGAACAACATGCTCCCCAAACCATCATTAAAACATCTATCTCAAAGGTATAAGTTCCAAATCTTGGCTGAGCAATATGCTCCCAAACCCCTCATTCTAAACATAGAAATTCAAAGTTTTCCTGGATCCACATGCCCCCAAAAGTACTTAGAAAACACCAATCTAAAGGTAGAATTTCAAAGTTTTCTGAGAGCAATAATTCTAAATAGGGAGGAATGTGCCTAAAACAGAATGCACAAATCTAAAGGCAGAATTCACAGAATTCCTATTAGCCATGTACCCTGAAGTGACAAACCCCTCAGAGCACACCAAACTAAAGACAGGAATCAAAATTCTTTTTTATTACACACCTGAAATTCACCTCAAGATGATGGTTGTTATTTTTTGGGGGCTTTTTTTTGGTGTTTTTTTTTTTGGGGGGGGGGGCACACCACACACACGTCTGGTCAATGTGGATACGTATGAAATGCTTTGCTCCAAAGATTCCTAGGTTTGCTCCAGCATATCACAACATGCCCAGCCCTGATTGACACAACATTCAGTTGAACATTGAATTAACATTGAATCAACATTGACTCAAAAACGACATTTTATGATTCGATTTAGTGTGCCCACTTCGATAAGACATATACAGGGGGCTTATAAGGAGATAATAATATTCAAATACAATACTGGGAGCGAGGATGGTAACATACATATGTAGTATATTACCTTAAGCCCAGATAAACAGTATATATGTAATTAGTATGTACATGTTCCTGAAGAGGAAGTTAAAAACAGCTTACATCTTTTAGGACAGCAGAGTGTGTCAATGCATTGTGTCCTTTGTCGTCATGAATGCAGGCCTAGCGTGTAACTCGCCGTTGTTGAATTCTGAATTGCATGCATCATGCCTACCCAATGCGACTAATTATATTATAGTAGATATATGACAAGGCCAGGCACCCGACCGGGCTGCATTGGTACGTTCTCAGAACAGCTCCTGTGTTTAAGTGACATCCCGTCCTTAAAGTCATATTCACCAAGGTAGGGTCTAATGGTAGGGCATCGCGCAGGGTGTGGTCACAAGCTGTCACCATCCCTCCTGGGTATTTCCCTATGTAAAAACTGTTTACCACAGTTTCTTGAATAGGAACATACAGCTCAACTAGCACCACTAGTCTAAATCACTTCAATATTATGTAAAAATAACGATTACAATAATTTGACTATAAAGTGTGTGGTTTATACTTGCTGTATAATACAATAAAATATGGACCATTTATTTGTTATCTCAGCCAACTGTGCTGTAAATTACACATACAAAACAATCACTGGAAAGTACATATAATTATACTACATTGGCTACAGATTATCTTTTTATGTGCACTACTGTGAAGGTATATATTTTCGAGGGTGTAAATTCTCACGGAATAGTTGAAAAGGGCAAATTTGAGGGTATTTAATCCATACTGTAGTATATAAAAAATTCACAGATTTGTTATTTCTGCGTAAATATATACCAAGCGAAATTAAGTTCTTTCAGAGTAAGCAAAGACAAAAATCAATTATCATTTCCGGCTAGGATATAACAGTGATTTGTTTGTGTGTAATATATAGACAGGCCGTCTCAACAAGCTGTGGTGTACTTAGATTCATTACTCATGTGACTTGAACCAGTCTTTATGTCTTTGCCTTAAAAAAACTCCTCATGATATAACACGACCATTAACACCAACTTCAATCATTGTACATCCTTCCCTAATAACATACACTTATAAAAACGGCACGCTGTTTGTATATACATACTAACTCAATCCTGTGTGTTCTCATTGTACATATAACCACTGTTGAGGCTCCATTTAGCATTCATGCAATATGCCTTTTGTATGATGTGTGATTGCAGCCCTGGCAGGGGACTCGCCAGGGCTGCACTCATACATCATACAAACCCTATATGGTTAATACCCTCCCAAATGTTTGACATGAAGCGTGGATGCAGCGGCGGCGAGTTACCTGCCAAAGGTGCATTCGTGCATAACAACCAACGACATTAAAGCAGTATGCGGACCTTAAAGGGGTAATGGGTGCCTTCCCCCCCTGACCCCTTTGTGCAGTGACCCTTGGTGTGTTATGGCTGTCCTAATGTTGGCAAATACAGAGGAGTTGACTGTAGTGATTTAGAACAACACAGCTTACGAGCATTATTATATTAGGCAGTTCGACGACCGTGCAGTTTAGCCACTTCCTATTTGTCACAGTGTTAAAGGAGGGCATCTATATAGCATTATCATAGCTGTTGTGTTATGTTCATAGCCATGTGTATTAGCTTGTTGGAAGAATATCATCTCCTTCTTTTTATAATGTGAGATTATATGCTTTAATCTGCATTTCCTTAATTAAAATCACACATTTTATGTGTTGATGCTGGTAAGAATATGAGCAGAGTGGGCTGGGCCGCACTACCCACAGGGCAGACATGGTCTTTGCTTTTGGGTGAAGAGAAGGGTTAGTTTTAATATAAATGCACCATTTCTTCGGAGAGTATAGTGGACAGAAGACACTTTCTATATATGTAACTTTTGTATAGTAATTGTTAGCCTTCGAGTCACGAATATAGTGTGAATTTGCCCAACTTCCAGTAACCACTGTTCCTTAAATACCTTCTAGAAGAGTCTAGAAGAGTGGCTACATATTCCTTATGAATTACTTTTATAAACACAATTAATACTTTTGCTTTATCTATTCCTCCATTTTCCTCCAAAGCACATAGAAAGAGGTCCCCACAGTTAAATAGACTGAGGGTTGAGTATGACCAGGCCCTGTGCAGCCTGTGTGACGGCCCTGCCTGTGACCTGTGGCCGTTTTTGGTCAGTGCGCCCCCCTGCTGTGCGCCCCACTCTACTGCAGCCACTGCTCTTAAAGGGGTAAACTGGAATGGACTAAACACATAGAAAATGCCCGATACCCACCCTAGATCTTCACTAATCGTCATTATTTCACAGGACATATTGATTTCTGCATGGTGTCTGGCCATTAAAAAATATGTTTTATTAATATTTTGAATATTTCTATTTTTGCCGAACTGCCTAATTATATATTAGAGGAAAGTACTGTATATATCTGTGCATAAGCATGGAGGCTCTTTCAGAACAGACTCGTCAGTTGTCATATTGCGATTTTCATCGAAATGGCAACATTTACAATCGACAAGGGTATTTTTAGCCAGCAAAATGTGATATAAATTTACATTAATTTTTTGTAGATTTGTATAGGAAATCTTTTGAAAGAAATTTTACTAGTGGTCATCAAACAGGTTTCGTCACGTCACCAGTTCCCTACAACCATGTCAGTCGTTCTGAATGAGCCTCCAGGAGGGTCTTTCAGAACAGAACGGTCAGTCGTCATAATGTGATTTTCATCAATATTGCAATATTTGCAATTGACAGAGTATTTGTATTTGACAATATGGGGTATATCCTTTTTTTCTATAGAATTCAACAGGAATTCCTATAGAACACTCTTTAGTAGTGGTCGTCAGACAGGTTTTGTCACGTCACCATTTGCCTAAGACCATGTCATTTGTTCTGAAAGACCCTCCGGGGGTTATACTGATTTCAAATGGGACATTCACCTAGCTTATAAATGGGGTAGGGTTATATTGGAGACAGGCTTATATTTCTCTCATCTCCTATATTTCTTTATTTTAAAGAGCTGCTCTGGCAGTTTCTCGTATATATATATATATATATATATATATATATATATATATATAAATATATATATATACATGTATATATATATATTTATATATATATATATATATATATATATATATATATATATATATATATACTTATATATATTCATTAACTTGACATATTTTGTGGATATTTTTACTGGCAAGAGGCCACATAGTGGCCCTAGTCATCTGCTTGCAGACTAGCAGCCTAGCATTATATCTTTTTTCACTCTACCGGAAGTCACTATGGTCCTTGGCATTTTGTGGCAGGAGTCACAACACAGATTTACATAAATGAATGACATTATCATTTTGCAGATCTCAAAATAATTAATGGGTGCCGAAATGTTGCAAACAGATAATGAGTGAAAGAAATATTAGTTGGTGCCCTCCATGCCATTGTAAAGCTCCAATAACCCAGTGGGCACAGAGCATTGAATTAACATTGAAAACTGGTTGACAATGTTGATTCAATGTTGTTTCAACGTTGATTCAACATTGAACTGAATTTTGTGCCCACTGGGAATGAGTTCTAATACTCACGGCAGTGACTCGCCCATTGACGCAGTGGAGGAAGCGCCGTGGCAGCCACATTCTGTGACGCAGTTCTTAGTGACTGCAAGTTTTTTTTCATAGCAACAGCCAATGAAAACACTGTCGAGTAACTCACAAGGGCTGCATTCAGGCATCATGCCAACCCTATGGGGTCGAGACACTCCCATAGGCTCGACCTGATGCACCAATATAGCACAGGCGAGTTACTTGGTGGCGCTGCATTGGTGAATCATGATGACAAATGTCATCTTTAAGCGACGTCCGTCCTTAAACCCGCAGATCTTACTGCACATCGAGTAACAGTCAGAGTGCAGTCGGGACAGGAACTCAGCTCTATATATAGAGGCACTGGGCCTTTAAAGGGTAAAAGGGTGAAGAGGTGTCCATTGGCGGGCTGTTGAATGGCCCGGGTCCCAGTATTCGAGGCATGCAGGAAACCTTGTTGTGACTGGGATGACACCAGTGGGGGTTGGAGGAACTAATTCCTTGCTAGACAACCGGGTACGACAGAGACGGCACCCGGTCAGAGACGGCACCCAGTCAGAGACAAAAACATTGTCCCAAGGTCGTGAGACACAGCCACAATTTAGAGGCAGGTGTATGTAAATATATATTTAACGATAATGCAAGAAATAGGTAGCACTTAACAACAGGAAGGATGTACATTTTCATTCAACAGGAGGAAACATTTTGATCCCCCCACGGAAATCATTTTGCGACAGCTCTTTGTTCGTAACTAACACAAGGGCAACTTTGCTGAAAGGTAGTGATGCATTCTAGGGTAGATTTACCATGAGTCGGACACATACCCTCAGATGGACAGTGGATTTGGAGTATATTTATGTACACTACTACTTCCAGGATTTATTTTTTGGGAAAGAATAACATTCAAACTTTACTATTATTCATAAAAAAAAGGCCTGAAAATGTTTTAATAGCTCCAAAATCCGCCTCAAGGTATGTTTCCGACTCCAGGGGAATCTACCCTAACAGGCTGACAGGTATCAATCTACACTCCCGGCTGGGAGCGAGTACAGGGCTAGGGGAACAGGCTGACAGGTGAGTGTGGGCAAGCAGATAGGTACATGTTGAACGGTGGGCTTGGGCTCAGACTGCCACCAAGTACATTGAAGCGTAAACAACGATTTTTATCACAAAGACGATTTTGTAGAATATTCTAAATGGTATGAACAGTCATTTAGATTATATTTCTTTTGTCAAATAGGCATCAATGGAATAGTATAATCCCAATGGAATGTGCGGGGCTTTTACCCACTTTCAAATTCCTGAAGTTACTGGAAGTATAATTATACACTGAAAATCTCAGCCTACACGAAGGTCATCACAACACACGACCTTATAGGATGATCAAGGCATGTAGATCATTATATTTGATTTTTTGAGTTTACAACGTATTTTATTTACAAGGTGATGTTATAAATACGATACAATTCAATGACAGTGTATGCATTAAACAATACATTGTCATATTAATTACCAAGAGTATTTCCATGTTTAAATGTGTTCACATCATATATAAGCAGATCAAGTCAATTATGCATGACAGCAGTTGTTACATAAGGGCAACATATGTTAGTGTAAACATAAGACAGAGCACTGATGTGTTGATAATATCGATAGTATGATTGTATAACAATACCATGTAAGGTGTCTTTCTTTACAATATTGAACACAATCATTATTCATAAGTTGCTAATTAGCTTGGTCCCGAGTATAATGTTCAGAGGGTGTTCAGCCAGTAGTTACCGGTTTCTGGCCAGGAACAGGCGTATGATGGTTTCTTATTGTTGACATATTTCTGCCACTAGATGTCTCTACTATGATAGACGGTGTATTATATACTATCCCACCGAGATGAATATCTACCTTGATATCGATCATAGGTATTGCATACTCATCGGAAAATGTACACTATTGTGCAGATTTATATTTGACCATTTTCGAATATGATATAAAAATGAGCATAGATCTGGCAGTTAATAACGGAAGAGATATATTCAGAGCATAGACACCTCTCATGTACAGGGAATAATTGACATAAGTCTAATGGTTTCAATAGGTATCATATATGTAGTTATCGGGGAGTAGGCCTACACATAGTAATTCTCTAGATAAGGGCCTGGAGATTAAGGCTGAGGGGGATGGCCAACATTATTCTTTCATAGATTTATTTGTTGTAACAAATGGTACACGATAAACATGCATGTGATCATTGGTGCAGACCACAGGTTATTATAACGACTACCTTATTTTTTAGTCAAACATACTCAAAGTGACAACCTTGGGTAGTCAAATGTGATCATCTTGCTGATGAGGGGCTACGCGCTCACGACAGCAGAACTGTGATTGCCTTAAAGTCATCACTAGTGATGGCCTTTTAGCGTCATACGTTTTTCAGTGTGGATTACGCTAACATTGAATAATCATACTTTTCCTTTCTTTCAGGACATAACATTGACAATGGCGCAGCTCTTCATTTCAACCTGTTTCCTTCTAGGGCTGCTATCTTCCTGCAGCCTGGCTATGAAGATTGACATACCTGATTACAATCAAGTAAGGTTCCACTTCTTAGAAATACGTTTCAGTTGTAATGATGAATCTATCACAGTCATTGAAGAACTGTCTAACAGCAGCCAGCCATTGTTCAACTGTAGATGCCTGCACATAGAAAGGTAAAGGAGTCTATTGTGTCTCCCATGTGGCTCTGGTAAAATAGAGTTTCAAACAAGGAATAACTCTGCTTATATGAAAGTCGACTTGAGTTGAGTCTCTCCCATCAATGTCAACTAGGGTTGACTCTGTGCTATCAGTGCCAACCCAAGTTTACTCTTCAAATAAGCAGAGTCAATAGCTGTTTGACACTGCATTTTTACCAAAGGCGCATGGGAGACACAGTTGACTCCTTTACCTTTCTCTCTGTGGTTTAGTAATCTAAGTGCCAGTAAGAGGACACTTTTATACAAGGTGTTTCGATAGCTCTGTCACACAGCGAGAGTACCGTAAAACCTCGGCTATAAGCCGAATTTTATTTTAGCGTTTCTATTTGCTATAAGCCAAATTTTAAGCCCCAAACTCCCATTCGGCTTATAGGCGAGGTTTTAATAACATAGGAAAATAGTAAAAACTAATTTCAAACCCTTTTTTTTCTAAGCCAAATTTTTACTCCAAAAACTCACATTCTGCTTATAACCGTGGTCGGCTTATAACCAAGGTTTTACGGTAGTTAGCGTCAGCCAGTACTGTGATGATAATGTGATTTCGGATCATAACCCCAGCCCCCCACATCCCCTGCAAATAACCCCCCCCCCCGAAATATGACCAGAACGTACATGTACGTACCCCCATATTCCATCATATCATAATATGAGTGTTGAAATTGAATATTAAATATCAACAGCGAGACAGTTGTCATGGACAATAGAATCAGTGGGGTGTTTCACAAGGTGCATATACAATTAATTGTAGAATAAGTATTTCTATAGGAGGACTTAATTGTATATAACCAGTAAGAGCGACATTTGGTTGTATCAATTGTATACTGATTATAAAAAGTGTTTCACAAAGGTCTACAACCAAGATGTTAAGTCTGGGTCTTTGGCCTACAATTGAGATACAACTAATGTATAAGTGTTTCACAATGCATATTAGTATGGAGCTCATATCATGCCCGCTAATAATTATTTTCCTTACAGAATTTTTCAAGTTTTTTTCATGTAATATATATGTGTCATACTACACATAAGAATCCCTGCAAATATATATTTATTCAGGGTGAAAATAAACTGGTTATACTCATTTAAACAACACTTATGTTGATCCTATGTGTTCATCATACAAGGGGAGAGTATTTAATATCAATCCTACATGGTTATTAACATCTACTTACTTTTACCAAATGTTAGTCTTAAGTTGGTGTTTCACAAGCCGCATTATTATCTTCAATTGTATCTAGGTATATAACCATAGGTACAATTGAAACTTGTGAAACACCAATTTAAAATTAACATTGGGTGATAGTAAGTTGGTCTTAGAAAACATGTTAAATTAATTGTATCTATTTCCCCCTTGTGAAACACCCCACAGACCTCATAAACTGACCATCGCATTATTACCTCTGTGATTTACTGACAACAAATAACATTGTATACATGTAGTTTTTCTTCTGATTGCAAATTAAACTTTGCAAAAAAAAGTAAAATTTTGACTGAATGATAAATCAGCCAGATGAATAAGAAATATTACATGCTCAAGTACAGGAATGTCCCTGCAGATTGCAGCTTGATTATCGAGGGTGCCTTCTCATTGAAGCCTGAGGCTGCGTCTCACGACCTTGAGCCAATGTTTTTGTCTCTGACAAGGTGCCTACTCTGACCGGGTGCCGTCTCTGACCAGGTGCCGTCTCTGACCGGGTGCCGTCTCTGACCTGGTGTCAGAAAAACGTCTTTTTTAAATGTTAACCTATACTCATATAAGTAAGGATATGTAAAAACGTTATGGCAGCTCTTATCTAATTATTATTAGCCCCCTGCTGTTGGTAGAACATAACTAAACTTCCAAAGTGACATCTGGTCAGAGACAGCACCTGGTCAGAGACGGCACCCAGTCAGAGACAAAAACATTGGCTCAAGGTCGTGAGACACAGCCCTGAACGAGGTCTGACTGTAAAATTCTTTTCAACACAGCAAGAACACTAAGGGAGCAGTGATTTTACAACAGGGGGGAGGGCAGAAGTGGATCCGGGGTGGGGCAAAAAATATTTGGACCCTTGAAGAGGGGGACCAATAATACAAAACAAAATTGCACCAAAGATTCTGCGTATTTCTATAGCTCAAAGGGCTCTGCCATTGACAATCTCAACCTGCCGGGGGGGAGGCAAAACAATTTTGAGCCCTCGGGGATGGGGGGCAATGAAAATTCAAACCCACTTGCGTGAAATAACCATTCCCTAAAATGCATCTTTTCCTGCTAGGGGTCTGGAGAGAGTTCAGCCTGTACCACAAGTGCTACTTCGGCCACAAGAGAGTACATGAGGAATTACCGGCAGTGTACCTATAGATGTCGACGTTATGGAGGAATGTACGCTGCGTTGTCAGATGACGTATTCAAGGACATGGTTTGTAAATAATTTCTTAGCGTTGTACTTCAAGCCCTAGCGTGTTTTTAGATGTTGTTTTTCATTGAGAAATACTATACTGACGAATGCTAGTGAATATATCATATTGTCGCGGAGGTGGCACAAAAGACTAATTCGCAGGTATTTTTTCCATACTAAAGCATAGAAGAATTTTGCAGATTTTAAATTTCTGTGAATATAGCAAAAATAATTACCTAACTCAATTAAATTTGACTACAGAACATATAAAGATTGTAATTAGATGCCTTCACCCTCTCACCACAAGCAGGGCGCTATAGCAGCCAGCGCTCCAAAGTCACTGAGCTGAACAAAAACATATTAATTGGTGTTGATGAAAATATTTTCTTACAAATCCTAGTCAAAGTACCCCATGTTTGGTATCATATTGAAGCTTATGACATCCTCTTTAACACCCTACAATCGGTTTGTGTTTGAGAAAAAATATTCAAGGAGTAACAATGCTAAAACCCCGTTTTAATTTTTGAGATTCATAATTTTTTTTAATTTTTGGCAAAACTACAGAACGGTGGGAGGGTTAAACTTGTTGATAGTAATAATTACAACTCGCTCCCACCAGGTATCCTCCTCGTCCTACTCTGTCCTGGTAGATGATTACTGCCTTGTAGAGTCCCAGGCTAGGGATCGTCTCCTCGACTGTCTGGACATAGAGGCTGCAATGACTGGTACAAGTACTAAGCGTCGCAGGCGGAAGAAACGAGCAATTACTGGCAACCTTAACATATGGAGTACCACTTCACCAATACTGTATTCTATTTCCACTACTTGCGACTTTTCTGGTAAATACCATTTTTTCCTATTCAGAAAAACAATGTGAAAGAAGTAATGCAATCAAGTTGCCCCACTAACTAATTCTGCCTGCATACACAGTCATAAGGCTGTACTATTATACAAAACACACACTGAAAAAGTAAACTTGTCTCCAGGCTCTTCTAAGTGACTGTTATGAAAATAAAAGACTTAAAGGTTGTTTAAACTATCAGGTTACCATCCCACAAACCCATCTCCAGATTAGTTTAGGTGACAAGGAATTGGATCTTCTAGATGGAGTTGTCAGATAGAAGACCCAATTTGCATGTGCCAGCCCGAAACGCGACATTTGTCGGCTCCAGATTCTATTTGTACTATTCCCTCGATTCATTCATTGATTCATTGATTTCAATATCACCATGTCTAACCAAAAGTTTCCTCTCTTTGATAAAACAGCTGCAAATATAGCCTTGATTCGCAGCGTTATGGACTATTATGAGGCACACACATGTATCACATTCCAAGAAACTACACAAGAAACACCATTCAATGGGATTAGGTACCAGTGTGCAGGAGGGTAGGTAGCATTGGTAGCATTCATCATTTTTGCTAAAATCCAATATCTTTTCCGATTTTCAATGTTATCAGGGAGTTGCACTATGACAGATGATGATGATGATGATGATGATGATGATGATGATGATGCTGCTGCTGATGATGATGATGATGGTGATGCTGATGATGATGATGACAGACATGTATTTCTTGCGGGTGGAAAGGTGTTTTAGGGTGATTTGTATAACGGACAATGACAGACAATGACAGGTTTTTTAAACTATGACCTCGACCTAAAATGACTGACAACTGGTGGAAAATCGGGGGTACCCCAGCCTAGTCGGCACAATACATAGCTCAACGTTGAATCAATGTTAACAACCATCTATCAAAGTTAATTCGATGTTCTGTGCCCACTGGGAGGTCATGGGCCCCTGAGTATGGGGGGGGGGGGGCAAATCAAGCCCCCCCTTGCCTCCCAGAAATTATACCCTTGACCAAGTGGGCACAAGATCCAGTTCAATGTTGAATCAACAGTTATTCAACATTGGATCAACGTTGACAACCAATTATCAATGTTGATTCAATGTTCTGTGCCAACTAGGGAGTAGGTATATAGTTCGAGTACAATCATTTACGACAACAAAATTGTCCAGTATAGTCAGGCCAAAAAAAAAATGTTTCAGGTATTTTTTTTTCCATTTTTTTTTTGGAAGGCATTTTTTGTGTTTTTTCTACCAAAAAACACTTTTTTTTAACTGAAATATATTTTTTTCCGAAATTTTTTCTTTCTGAAAATTATAGAAAAATGGGAGGAATTTTGTCGCAAAATTCTTTAAAAAAAATTGGTGAAAAAAAATCAAAAAAATCGACCTACCTTCCCTATCTTTTTGGGGCCATGTTACCTGAACACAACTTTTTTTTTTTGGCCTCACCATAACTTTGAATCATTGAACATCCAGGTTCGTATTTTTCTATTTCAGATGTAACTCGTACATCGGAAATGTAGGATTCTTCATGAGTCCCCAACCTCTGAACCTAGCAGTGCTTGGCTGTTTCTCAGTAAGTATAACTGACCAGGAATTATCATATATGGATATATGGACATATATATATATATATATATATATATATATATATATATATATATATATATATGTCCATATAGACTGTCACTGTACTAGATAGATCTCCTTTTCATTCGGGAGTTGTTTTCGGTCACCAACAGTGCCAGTCGCAGACCACTAGCCACGTTTAAACCATGGTGTTGGGCTGAGACAAAGGGTTCGCACCTTGGTTATATTGCATACCTTCACATACCGAGATTCAAGTTCAGTTAACCCCCTCGGACCTGAGTTATGTTATATTAACAATGGTAGAGTGACATGTGCCCTATGAGGGCAGCAGTCAGTCTGTCGTGGTTAACTGTACATATTCTCAGGTACTTGCAAGTTAACCTTCATATATATATTTAACCCACGGTGGGCGGCTAAGACAAAGGGTTCGCACCTTGGGTATTTCGCATACCCGAGGGTTAAGTCAGATAGACGACTGGTCATCGACTCGGTGTATTACACCTCGTCTTGACCTTGTGGGGCAGTGGGTATGAGGCATACCAAGGTACAGGTGTAGTCTATCTAACACATACTGTACCTTTAAAGTGCCGCACTACTAACCTTTGGCCTTGTGTCAAGTGTTGAGAGTGTTAGGTTGTGCTGAACTGTCCCCAAATGTTCCTGTTGTTCTATAGTGCGCTTTTGATGTGTGGAACCTCCCACTGATCAATCTATAGGAAAAAAATATGTCTTGTACCTCTGCTCACAAACTCAAGCTGAACTGTCTTTTGGTTGTTACTTCTCAAAATAACGACCTCCAAAATGACATGGCCATGGTATTAATAAAGAGTTTTCAGTGAATGTCACATGCTAAGTATTTTGGTTATTGTTCGAAGGAGAGTCCTAGATACTGCTAGGTAGGAATCTGACATGAGGCTGGTCAAGAGAACAATTACCCCGACTGTAAGCTTCTATAACTGTAGACTTAGAACTGCATTGGCGGATCCAGGGGGGGGGGGGCGACCGGCCTTACCCCCCCCCCCCCTCCCCCCACAAAAAAAAGGGAGGAAGAGAGGAGAAAGGGGGGGGGAGAGAAAGGAACAATACCATATAAACAAATTCTAGACCATGAGCCTTTTCTTGGGGGGGGGGGGCATGCCCCAAAACCCCCCTATGGCTGCTGCGCTTCGTTTGTGCTGCACGCCGGAACATATAGTCACTCCTTGGTTGGCCAGGTTTGGGCCCCCCCTCTGGAAAATCCTGCATCCGCCACTGTCAGAACACAATGTTCTTGAACTCCGCTCCCTCCCTCACTGAACATAGTGGAGAACACCCTCTCTACGATTGCTTGTGCATTCAGGTACCACGATACAAATGCATACCTTGTTTTCTCCCCTGGAAGAGGCCAATCTTTCCATTAAATATTATTATATTGACATATCAAAATTATCAATATAATAAATTGAAATATTGACATAGTGGTGATGCATCAATATAGCGAATGCCAATGACATCCCTATTACAAATTTATTGGTCTCTGTCCATGTGCATTATGCAGGAGAGTATTAAGTTTTATATTTCAGACAACTCATTATACCAATAATAACTTAGTCAGATAAACACAACCAACAACAAAAAGCTTTGAGAAGAATACCAGAAGTGAGATTATATTTTCAATAACCGTCCTGACGTTTCAGCCGTATGGGCCTTCATCAGTTGTGAGTTTTAATGTCTATTTATCTATCCATTTTCAGACTGGTACAATTGCTCATGAGCTACTGCACGCGTTTGGGTTTTACCATGAGCAGTCACGGGCTGACAGGGACGCGCACGTTGACATCTTCTTTGATAATATTCAGACGGACAGGGAGAATAACTTTGAAAGAGAAGACGGAACTCTATGGTTCACTCTTTATGACTATCAATCGGTCATGCATTACTCGAAGTTTGTAAGTTATAAGAGCTATATTTCTCAGTTATACACTGTGAACAGTTGCAACTATATTCCTTAGTTATATTTTATACAATACATTACCAAATATATTGCATATAATAGACACAATTAGAACGACAGAAAATTTGTTTAAAAATGTTTTGTTAGGTTTAATTAGATACATCCAAAACCCGGCACGGGCCCATTGCCCTACTCCCGATAAGACCTTTGCTGATCATTGAAGCTTAAAATCTAAGCATCTTGTAGAGATACGTTGAAAAATGAATAAATTATTATAAGCTCTCATTGCGATGATACATAGTTCCAATAGGATGGGATGAAATGGCAATGATAGATGAACATAATAATGAAGCGTATTGACATTCGATTTTGGGTGAATTTTCATGATAGTACTATGTAAGCTGCGCATGCTACCGTTGGGTGGGAAAATTCTCTACTTTTTATGTTTGCCCTTCATTGACCCTTGTCTGGTGATTACAGGCATTTCTTGATGATTCTGTCCCAAATGGCCGCACACTAGCTCCGAAACTTGATGAATACTTAACATCAGTAGGACAACGAGGCGGGGTCTCATTTTGGGATTTGCAAGAACTGAATGGCTATTACTGCAATAGTGAGTACTTAATTATTTAATGGGTCGAAATCAGCAAGACCAAAACGCATGCATATTATGATAGAAATATGTTTAACCTGTACATATTGTACTTTCTTTACGTCGTATCTAACACAATGGGTTACAAGTTGCTGTTGAATTGGATATCTGGACAAAAAACGTAACCTTCTGTCTTTTGTATTTTGTATCATGCTTTGGAAAGTATAAACATTCCAGTTTTATAGGTAAAAGGCTAAAAGACATGGTAAAAAAGGATATATCCCTGTGGTGAAGTGAGACATACGCCATATATGTCTCTCTAACCTTGTATATATAGATATTTGTATATATCATATCAAAATACATCTTACTTTTTCTAATATAATTCTAGATTGTATACAAAAATCAACAGAATATAATTATATTTTACCCCTCTCACGGCCAGCAGGGCGCTTTAGCGGCCAGAGCACTAAATTCACTGAGCTGAACCAGAAAATATTACTCAAAATTAATGAAAAAGATTTCTTACTAAACCTTGTTGAATCCCCCCATGTTTGGTATCATATTAAAGCTTATGACATCCCCTTTCACACACTATATTGAAATTATGTTTACAAACACTGTTCAATGAGTTACTATGCCAAAACTTCATTTGAATTTTTTATATTTATACATTTTTTAAATTGTTGGCAAAACTACACAAAAATCTGGCGGTGGGGGGGTTAAGAAAGAGTAGGCCATGGACACATTTTTTTCTATTT
The DNA here is from genome assembly GCA_947462335.1 of Harmothoe impar. Lineage (NCBI taxonomy): Eukaryota > Metazoa > Annelida > Polychaeta > Phyllodocida > Polynoidae > Harmothoe > Harmothoe impar. The sequence continues at coordinate 16,487,669 of OX381717.1, forward strand.
ATATCTACTTAATACAGCTACGTGTGACGCCTCAACAGTCGTGTGTGAGAACCATGGTTATAACAATCCGGCAGATTGTGACACGTGTCTGTGTCCCCCGACCCACGACAGCCCTAACTGTGCCAGCCTCACCACAGTGTCCCCAGCTCATCCAGGTAATTCATTGTTAGGTCGAATTAACAAAGAAAGATTCAGGTCACCCAACCAACCCGGTTATAACAGGGCAACTTTTTATGCAATTTCTTAGAAATTTTCATAATTTTTCCTTTTTATTTTGTCAGTTTGAGGGTTTAGGCAGAGCTGATTGCGATTTTCATATTCACAAAATCATGTGAGATAGAAAGGCAGCATGATAGATGCATATGAAGGTAATGTTGAAGAAATTTCTACATATTTCAGTTTTTGGGCCATTTTTAGGTTATTTGAGGTGCTGGCTATACTTTTTTTTTTTTTTTTAAATTAGTAAAAAACAATCTGACCTGCCGACTCTAGACTTTCTCCCCATCTTCCCTGAAAAAAAACTACTTTTTGGCCTTTCTGATGTAGGAATAATATCCAGGTCCGGTAAATGGAGGAAAACCCTCCCCAGAGCTGTTATTTACACCAGTGTTAATTTTCACAACGCAGGTAGGTGTGAAAACACTGCATGGCTAGAATTAGCAATGGTTTTGCTTGTAGCATAAACACTACAGGGCTAAAATTAGCAACGGTTTTCTTATAACCCATTTGCTGAATTTTCTATCAATTTGCTGTTAAATGTATATATCCCATAAGATAGATTAGTGTATGCTCTTGAATCATACATGGCCAATAGTGAATCATACAGGTGATTGCCATGAAATCACATATAAATAAGCTTTTTCTATAGACTTTCCCTCTGTGCTCCTCCACCTCACCCAGTAGGGAGTGAGCCCTGCAGTGTTTTCACACCTACCTGCGTTGTGAAAATTAACACTGGTGTAAATAACAGTTCTGGGGAGGTTTTTCCTCCATTTCCCGGACCTGATATTGTCAGGCGTCGCAGTACTCACTTTGGTACCAAGGTACCAAGAGGCCGTATGTCTCCAAGTGTACCCTTCTGGAGAAGTTTATGTCCAGACGGCGTTGTACAAAATTATCGATTCAGCATTTAATTAATTTTTTTATTGATGTAGACAGAGCTTCTGAATGATATATCAAAAATCAGTGTTTCTTTTATGTTGAGCCTGTGGCATATATCTCTGAGTGACTAGAATCTTGGATTTCCAATATGCATGTTATGGACGGGACTGCAAGTTCACTTCTACCTTATTCTGTGCTGTGAAGATGAACTTAATCATATAGCAGAGGCTCACCTCTAAAGAAACATTCTGATTTGTTGGATTATCGTCAATCTTTATGGCTACTTGGAGAGTTTCGTTCCAAAATGCAGAATTCAGAATTAAAGCATGTTGTAATTTCCATAAGGCTATCATAGTAGCAACTGTGGTGCTTTAGATATAATCTGCACAACAGGGCGACTATAAGAGATGACAAATTGAATTTTTTTTTGCATATTTGTATCAAAATTACCTTTACCTATCCATGCTCTATATCATTGTCATAATCGGATGTCATTTTTCAAAATGGTGCTTATTGCGTTTAGAAACCAAATTCTTCATTTCATGAACATATTGATTGGAGTCCATCAACGTTTTTATTTAAAGCTATTTTGATATGTCACCATGCAAAATGTTGCCATGCACAATGATTTCCAATCCCTGCATGGGGAATTGACGAGTGGGTTTCCTTGGTTGACTCATCAGCGCTGCCTTAATAGTATGTCTGTTAAGGGCTAGTGCTCTCGAATACTGCAGCACCAGATGTTCACCCCTATCTAAGACTGGTTTATTACTTTAAAAAATTGAAAAAAAAAACATACTCAAAAATCAAGGTGGTTGAAGTACGACTATTTGTGAGCTCTTCTTCTAGCTTGTATTTTTCATGCAGGTATTTTTCATACAGTTATAACTACATATCTTGCATACGGTACCATGTATTGACACAGGCTTGTTACTTTTCAAAAATGGATACAAGAGAAATAATGGGCAGCTCAATAGAGACAAACCACAACTGGTTCCAGATTATTGTAAATAATTGTGTCTATTTCAGCCTGTAATTATGTAGATGGCCAAGAGCGAACATTGAACCCAGGGGATACAACCATTACACAAGTGTTTCCAAACGATGTAGATGCATATTCATGCGCCTGGAAAATCACGGTAAATGTTGATGATTGAATATTTTGCAAGTTATTTTGTTGCTCTAAAGAGCTATTGTTCCCAGAAAATGAAAAAACATGTTCTCATTAACTTTTATAGAGGCTTTGCAATGGCGTTCCTCATCACTGAAAAAGGTATATTAACTAAGTTAATTTGTCATCAGGTGACAGGAAATAACTCCCTGATATATATATATATATATATATATATATATATATATATATATATAATGAGAGAGAGAGAGAAAGAGAGAGAGAGAGAGAGAGAGAGAGAGAGAGAGAGAGAGAGAGGAGAGAGACAGAGAGACAGAGAGACAGAGAGAGACAGAGACAGAGAGAGTTATAAGATGCTTTAGAAAAAAGGACTAAATATTTTTGGTACGAATCGGATATCTAAATAAATGCTTTTCCCATCGGAATGAGAATGCTAGCCACTTGTAACCCACTTCCTTTTTTCCTTGTAGGGACAAGAAGGATCCAGGATGGTGGTTCAGACATTATCACTTAGCACTGTTTATAGTGGACCAGATACGGACTATTATTGCAGTTATGAATGGGTTGAAGTATTTGATGCCGTTGCTTTGAGCACTGAATATACAACAGTAGAGAGGTGTGTACTATGCTAAAAATCCTAGACGAAAAAAATGCTTAACACAAATTTGTATGACATGTCGCGTTCAAACTGGCGACTAGTTTTTTACATATTCTGACATCTTCCACCCTGCATTGACACAAGCTGATTACAATGACTTTTCCTTGATTGATAGTGTCCTTTACAGTTAAATGAACTAATGGCTTTTCCTTTTTAAACTTGCATCGTCCAAACAACTTAATCCTCTGATCATAGTGACAATACCCTACCTTATCACTAAGTATCAATGGAACCGTTTTACCTGTATACTGAACATAGCTCTGAACATAGCTTGTACACAGACAAGGTTATTCTAATCTTAAGAATATGATGAAAAAATTTAATTGACAAAGGCTAACTAAAGAAAATGAAATGATTAAAATAACAAAAATACTTATCGGGACTATTTGGTTTAAGCAACATCTGTTTATGCTTCTATTGGCTACAGGTGTTTTTGCCACCCTGCTTATATTTTTCCGGTATTTCTAGATTCTGCCGCAACACTGGACCAAGCTTGACAATGGACACGACATGCATCATAATACTATGGACCTCCAATAACTATGATTCTGGAACGCTTAGTTCAGGAGGCGTTAGACTACAAATCTCTCTAGGTAAATGAAAGAGCTGGTCATTTTTAGATTAAAAGTGGGTGGGGGTCAGTGGACCCACGTTCGGTCCGTATAGGCCCTGTAAAACAACTGACCGGCCTTTGGCTGTGTCGGTTTTGAAACTATCAATGGTAGCCCCCTCCTCCCCAGGGGAGTTGAATTTTGAGTGCCACTGACATCTTTGAATGATAGTAATGTGCAACGTTTTTCAATAACATTTTTTGGAGCCACCCCTCAGGAAAGCGTTCTTTTCCCAAAGACCACTTCCAAAAACCATGGAATTACTTTATTTTTTATAACTTTTGAAACCATATTGACTAAGATACATTACCAGCTAATTGTGACTGATTTTTTTATTTTCATTATGTTTGCATATATATATATATATATATATATATATATATATATATATATATATATATATGTATATATATATATATAGCCAAGTATATTTATATATGTATAGCCAAGTGGCTGTAAAGTTATATGAGAAATTTGGAATCTGTTATTTCTCTTTTCATTGGTGAAGATGTCCATGATAGGATGCAGAATTTATAACTGTGAGCTATCACAAATGAAAACCAGCAAGCGGTGTATTATGAACAGTCGAAACACATTTGCTCTCACAGTGAATTCATAGGTCCACCAGAGAGCCCTCCATTTAGTATTTCAACTTGATTTCAAAACAAATGGATGTCTTTTGATAAAGGGTTTCTCAATTGATAAGGAAATGACAAATGGAAGTCTATATTGGGTTTATTTCATAACTTAAATTTAGGTTGATAGAGGAGGTAATGTATCTTTCATGTTCTCTTGTATTTTCCAGAGGACATTGATGAGTGTGCGTCTAACCCATGTCAGAACTCGGGGTCATGCGACAACCAGGTCAACATGTTTGAGTGCACGTGTGCATCTGGGTTCACGGGAACACTGTGTGACAGTAAGTCGTCATTACTGTAATTATAGCATTAATTTAAACATTGTTTATGATTGATAACGGGGTGGCTGGACTATAAGGCCACTCAAAGAAAAATCTTGTTTCTCATCACCGCGGGCATCATGAAAAATCTGGATTTTGGGAAATTTTTTATTTCATTTTATACATTTTTAATGAAGAAATGTGTTAAATATTGAGAAATATTGTCATATTTGGTATCAAATTAAAGCTTATACTGTCAGTAATGCAGTGCCCTAGGAATATCTTACATTTTCCAACTTCTGTAAATCAATAAGTGCTTACATACTAAAGTATGAAATTTGTTCATAAAAAGTCTACATTTTCCTATGCATTTTGGTACCTCAGTCAAAAAAAAAGAAAAAAAGATAAAAAACGCCCTCGTCATATTTTTCAGTGCTGGGTGATGAGAAACCAGATTTTTTGTTGAGTGGCCTAACAGAGATAATATGCAGTTTCCAAGGCAATATGATACAGATAGTAAGAGGCCTGTGTATTAACCCTTTCCCTGCTGATACTGCATATATGCAGTACCACTGTAATACCGATACTGTATATATGCAGTACTGTATTTTAGTACCCCAAAACCCATAATGCAGTACCAGGGCACTATATGTAGTACAGTACCGGTTTTAGTAGACCATATTCATTTGCAATGGCCCCAGTGGTTGGGAACAATTTTAAAATTGTGATGCGCCCCTCAAAGGGTTAAGAACTGGCACCACCTCCCACAAGAAGCAGAAGATGCAGTGAGAGCGCCACCTTCTTTGCCTGGGCAGTAACCTCCCGTTGTGGCCGGCCACGCCCACTCATGTGGAGTTATACTTGCATAGGTCTATACGGTGCATTATAGATTGAAATCACAAAAAAAAAGACACAAGTTTTTCCAATTGACATTTTATTATGGGTTTGGTATACATTGAGGCAGTGGAGGGTTTCTACGCATATTGGTTACGATACTCTTAAAGCGGCATAATCATTGAGTGTGTCCTATTCAAAATTCTAGTACTGTTCTAGTCTACAATGTGGTAGCTGCGCGAGTGGTGATATTGCTCCTTTAATGTATCTTCTTCAGGCAATGAGATCTGAATATTACTGTAAGCATAGATATTTTCGCTACTATAAATTTTTGCGGGTTTACTGAAAAGTACCATTTCATGTGTAATTGAATTCATAAATTTAGGAATATGGTAGTTGCATAACTATAATGGATAAATATTCGCTGTGTACATATTTTCTCAGATTTTATCTTCTTTCTGCATCGTGGGTTTTAAAAGTCTTAAATTCCCCTAGATACTTGAATGATGTAGATTCAGCTGTGGATTATGAACGCAGGTGCTTAGCAGTCTAAGCGTTTCATCACCACAAAATTAGAGGAGCCCCTGACAAAGTGACCACCTAGAGGGAGTCTGTCCTACTACAATAGGCTATAAGGATTTGCCTTAAGTCAGACAAGTACCTTTGTAGAAGAATTTCTGCACACTGTTTCCACCACTGTATAGAAACATAGGCAAAGTCCCATGGCTAGGGAGTTATTCCTTACTGTGCGTCCCTCGGTGACTCTAAGGTCTTATCCCACGAGGCCAAAGGTTGAGATGAATGCAGCCCTAGACTCACTGAGGGAAGAACAGTGCAAAATTGACCCTTCCATGGGTTCATTTTTTTGCAATTCGAATAGCCATAGGAATCTAAACAAATGCTGACATCAAGGACATATGATACTGGAACATGGTTATTGGTATCCATTTGGGGTCATTGGATGCAGGATTTCTAGTCTTCAGCATAGTGAATGTTGTATCCTCCATGAAATAAATGTAATGAAATTGTAAACTCTATATTATATTAAATGGATCAGATATGACTACCTTGGGTCATCACAATGATGACCTAAGGTTGTCACCTTGATGACCTAAAGTTGTCAATTTTATTATTGTCAACATGACAACCCTGAGGTTTTCAGTGCACTATTTTGAGGAGATTGTTGATATCATCGTTTTTTTTTCAGTGGACATTGACGAGTGTGGGTCTGACCCATGTCAGAACTTAGGGGAGTGCGACAATCAGGTCAACATGTTTGAGTGCACATGTGCAGATGGGTTCACGGGAGACTTCTGCGAAGGTAAATCTCTGTTATATTGCTCAATAGTCATTGTACCTGTGATAAATATTCCAGTGGTGAGGCCTTTCAAAAAAATAAAATGGTTTCTCATCACTGTGCGCATCTTGTGGAAATACTCTTTTATAGAGATTTTTAAAGAAAAATATGCGAAAACATGATTGAAAAAGATATAGGCATATTTGGTATCAAATTAACGTGTATACTGACATGCAGTGGGCTTGGAATAACTTATGATGTAAAACACCTCCGAATCAATAACCTCTTTACCACTAAAATATGTAAATTATTCACAAAAAGTCTTGATTTCCTTATTCCAATTTTGCCCTCCGTAAAAACAAGATAAAATTAGAAAACGCCTTCATCTTATTTTTCACTGCCAAGTGATGAGAAACAGTTTTTTTGAGTGGCCTAAACTGCATTGAAGCCAACATCTGGGCGGGATAGTGATTCTTTAATACTGACAAAATATATTGGAGCTGCTATTCATGGTAGGAACAACCTGGACATTCTCCCCTATAGGCACAGTATAGCACTTAGTCTACAGGCAAAGCTGGTGCACCATATAAGCACAATATATTATTCTTCAAGCATAAGATTTTTGGCCATATCTTATGCTTCAACCATAGAAAGGGACTCCCCTGTATCCCGAGGGGATGCTTTGTAAGAAGCCTTCATGCTTGATCATCCCCTAGTCCCCCAGGGTCATTAAGAAACCAACTACACTGGATACCTGGCCAATGGTTAGGGTAGGGGTTAGGGTTAGCTTAGTTCTTTCTGATTACAGTTGGGGAAAGGCATAGGGTTAGCTATCGCTCTGGGGGGCCAGGGGAGTCCCTGTCTTTCCATGAAGAAAAATATATCCCCAGAAATTTTATTCTTCAAGCATAAGATATTGTGCTAATGGGGTGTTTTTTGCCAGCATAGGAAGATTCTCCCTTACTTGCAACAAATCCCTCTTGGAAGCTTTATCTTATACAGGTGTGATGTTAAAAGGAACATAGAGAAAAGAAACGGCGTCAAGAGGGAGTCCAGGTTGCCTCCAGAATGACTCCTCTCTAGGGGAGCCAAGGTCGCCTAAGGGAGCCTAGTTGACTCTCTGGTTGACCTAAGGGAGTCACCTGTGGAAGTCATATAGCGCTCTGGTTCATATGACTCCCCCAGGTGACTCCCTTAGGTCAGCCAGAGAGTCGCCTAGGCTCCCTCAGGCGACCTGGACTCTCTTAAACAGGGGAGTCATTCTGGAGGCAATCTGGCCTCCCTTTTGACGCTGTTTCTTCTGTATGTGAAGGGTAGGGGGGAGCAGAGTCCACGTATTCATATACCTTTTTAAAGCTATGTTTTGATATTTAAACCATAACTCATTCAAACTCTATATCAAGTTGGGTAAATAGACAAAACTCCACACCATTGACATACATGCACATCATACTTCACAAGTTGAAGCTGGGTCATATCACACGATGCCGAAGGCTGAGTGTGATATGACCCAGCTTCAACAAGTCAATTGGCCTAATGTTTTTGTTCTTTTTACAGTTGAGGACGAATGTGAGACCAACAATTGTGACACAAATGCATTTTGCACCCCTGTGGATGGTTCGTTTACCTGCACTTGTAACGTTGGCTACAGTGGAAACGGACTCAGTTGTACAGGTAGGGAATCTTTAGTCAATTGCTTATTGTCAGGCTATTAAAAAAACCCACTAGTTTCTCATTCTCACTCACGTTGCAGATCAATGAATTACTTAAAGTACTTTTTTTTTGTAATAGCCCTATAATCGTGCTTCTGATAAGGCCCCAGAAAAAACAATGAAAACAGAAAAAAACAACTTATTAAATGTTTGAGTGGCATTATGCCACAAATTTGCCACTAACCCTCAAAAAGATAACCTTTTGAGGCATAAGGGCAAACCACGGGCCACTATACCCCAAAATAGGCATTAAAGCACCAATATGCCCTTATGCCACAAATGCCCTTAGACCGGAAAATGCCCTTACACCATGAATGCCCTTACACCACAAATGCCAGCAACTTTTGCTGTAGGTGTACAGTACTTACTTCTTACCGTGTAGTATTTTGCTTCCACAATAGAAATGGGCTAAAAAAAGGGCAACACAAACTGGGTGTAAACTGATGTCTCCTTTTAGGAATCATACAATTAAACCGGCCACCAAAGTTACATGCCTGGACATAAACTATTCTGTTCCTTTGGATAAGTGGATGAAGTTGGAATATAGTCACCCTAACACCAATGCCAACTTTAATGAAGTGACAGAAGATTGTAATGATTGTTTTAAGATGTGGATGAATGCACTGCGAACACTGACAACTGTGACACAAATGCAGCTTGTCAGGATACGGAAGGTTCCTTTACCTGCACATGCAACAGCGGCTACAGTGGAAATGGGATGTCTTGTACAAGTAAGCATATGAGCCTCTTCAATTTGTTCCTCCCTATTATCACTGCAATTTAGTTAACTTTGAGAAAATACATAGTCGGAATGTATGTTAAGTAATTAACAATAGGCACCTAATGAATCAGAAGGGATATACTATATCCAAGGCATTGCTTACCACCAAATTTGCATGACAGTTTATCCATACAACTCTTTTCATATTACATTGAGCTGAACATGCTAAGTTTGATTTTAATCTAGTTAAGCTTCAGTTACTATCAACTATATTTTATAATCAGAAAGTAAATATTCCTTGCTTTTAAACATTTAAAACTCTGAATCAAAAATACCAATGCTAAGGTAGATCTGATGCTTCAACTATATTGCAGCAGAAGGTGAATGTGATGCTCTGTTTCTTTTGGATGAGAATGTATTGAATGATATCTCTTCAACCATCACTCTTAGAACTACCAGAGTGGATAGAATTGAAATGGGCTTTCACTGGCTACATATCTATTCAGGGGTGGTCATTGATACCCTATTTGGGGCATCCTGCACTGCGAAGCTGTAGGAAATCTTGCCATTTGGACTTTCAGAGTGGTTTTGATGAAGCTTAGGTTCAAAGATGGCCAAAAAGCATCGTTGCACTGTATTCCCAGAAATGAAATTGCTTAACAATTTTAAAACAATCTGCTTTGCTAGGAAATAAAACATTCAGCAGAATCAAAATGTAACACCACTGATACAAATATGTTATCTGAGTCTAATATTCAATGGTTTAGCTCACTTGGATATAGTTCAATTTTGTTTCCCTTGATAGCCACATTTTTTTCGGGGACATGCTAAAATTGTCAATGTTGGAAGCTGTTGACAGAGTTGTCAAATGGTGGGGTGTAATTGGCAGGTCTCTCCTGAAATGACCACTGGCGTGATGCTCATGGCAATAGCGTAATATATTTTGGTGCGATGCCTAAGGTACATATACACTTGAAACTTCCTTTTTTCATTCAGCTGGAACTTTCAACAAGACAATAACCCATTGGCTATATGTCACCCCTTCTTTTGTTTCTACATTCAATGCATCTGCATGCATTCAAGCAGTATAGCACAAGTTTATGCACACAGAATCATCTTGATGGAAGTGTTCCATGGATTCTCTAGTACATATTACTAAGTCTTTTGAAACCTTTGTAGAACTTAACACACATCCCAGCCTGCACAGTATTATGTGTGCCACAATCATTTCCTAAAAGGGTTCTTAGAATTGAAATGGTCTGAGAAAGTCAGCACAATCTGCTCTGGAAATAAATGGAAGTTCCCCTATTAGGAATCACATGGTAATACCGATCAGCTGGGCCACATGCCTGGGTAATAACTATCCTGTTCCTTTGGATAAGTGGATGAAGTTGAAATATTGTAACCCTAACACCAATGCCAACTTTAATGAAGTGACGGAAGATTATAATGATTGTTTTAAGATGTGGATGAATGCACTGCGGGCACTGACAACTGTGACACAAATGCAGATTGTGATGATACGGCTGGTTCCTTTACCTGCACATGCAACAGCGGCTACACTGGAAATGGGATGTCTTGTACAAGTAAGCATATGAGCCTCTTCAATTTGTTCCTCCCTATTATCACTGCAATTTACTTAGCCTTGAGAAAATACATGGACAGAATGTCAGTTAAGTATTTAAAGAAGGGCACCTGATGAATCAGAAGGGATATACTATGTCCAAGGCATCGCTTACCACCAGATTTTCATGACAGTCTATCCATACAACCTTTTTCATATTACATTGAGCTGAACATGCAAAGTTTGATTTTAATCTAGTTAAGCTTCAGTTAATATCAACTATATTTTATAATCAGAAAGTAAATATTCCTTGCTTTTAAACATTTAAAACTCTGAATCAAAAATACCAATGCTTAGGTAGATCTGATGCTTCAACTATATTGCAGCAGAAGGTGAATGTGATGCTCTGTTTCTTTTGGAAGAGAATGTATTGAATGATATCTCTTCAACCGTCACTCTTAGAACTACCAGAGTGGATAGAATTGAAATGGGCTTTCACCGGCTACATATCTATTCAGGGGTGGTCATTGATACCCTATTTGGGGCATCCTGCACTGCTAAGCTGTAGGAAATCTTGCCATTTGGACTTTCAGAGTGGTTTTGATAAGGCTCAGGTTCAAAGATGGCCAGAAAGCATGGTTGCACTGTATTCCCAGAAATGAAATTGCTTAACAATTTCAAAACAATCTGCTTTGCTAGGAAATAAAACATTCAGCAGAATCAAAATGTAACACCACTGATACAAATATGTTATCTGAGTCTAATATTCAATGGTTTAGCTCACTTGGATATAGTTCAATTTTGTTTCCCTTGATAGCCACATTTTTTTCGGGGACATGCTAAAATTGTCAATGTTGGAAGCTGTTGACAGAGTTGTCAAATGGTGGGGTGTAATTGGCAGGTCTCTCCTGAAATGACCACTGGCGTGATGCTCATGGCAATAGCGTAATATATTTTGGTGCGATGCCTGAGGTACATATACACTTGAAACTTCCTTTTTTCATTCAGCTGGAACTTTCAACAAGACAATAACCCATTGGCTATATGTCACCCCTTCTTTTGTTTCTACATTCAATGCATCTGCATGCATTCAAGCAGTATAGCACAAGTTTATGCACACAGAATCATCTTGATGGAAGTGTTCCATGGATTCTCTAGTACATATTACTAAGTCTTTTGAAACATTTGTAGAACTTAACACACATCCCAGCCTGCACAGTATTATGTGTGCCACAATCATTTCCTAAAAGGGTTCTTAGAATTGAAATGGTCTGAGAAAGTCAGCACAATCTGCTCTGGAAATAAATGGAAGTTCCCCTATTAGGAATCACATGGTAATACCGATCAGCTGGGCCACATGCCTGGGTAATAACTATCCTGTTCCTTTGGATAAGTGGATGAAGTTGAAATATTGTAACCCTAACACCAATGCCAACTTTAATGAAGTGACGGAAGATTATAATGATTGTTTTAAGATGTGGATGAATGCACTGCGGGCACTGACAACTGTGACACAAATGCAGATTGTGATGATACGGCTGGTTCCTTTACCTGCACATGCAACAGCGGCTACACTGGAAATGGGATGTCTTGTACAAGTAAGCATATGAGCCTCTTCAATTTGTTCCTCCCTATTATCACTGCAATTTACTTAGCCTTGAGAAAATACATGGACAGAATGTCAGTTAAGTATTTAAAGAAGGGCACCTGATGAATCAGAAGGGATATACTATGTCCAAGGCATCGCTTACCACCAGATTTTCATGACAGTCTATCCATACAACCTTTTTCATATTACATTGAGCTGAACATGCAAAGTTTGATTTTAATCTAGTTAAGCTTCAGTTACTATCAACTATATTTTATAATCAGAAAGTAAATATTCCTTGCTTTTAAACATTTAAAACTCTGAATCAAAAATACCAATGCTTAGGTAGATCTGATGCTGCAACTATATTGCAGCAGAAGGTGAATGTGATGCTCTGTTTCTTTTGGAAGAGAATGTATTGAATGATATCTCTTCAACCGTCACTCTTAGAACTACCAGAGTGGATAGAATTGAAATGGGCTTTCACCGGCTACATATCTATTCAGGGGTGGTCATTGATACCCTATTTGGGGCATTCTGCACTGCCAAGCTGTAGGAAATCTTGCCATTTGGACTTTCAGAGTGGTTTTGATAAGGCTCAGGTTCAAAGATGGCCAGAAAGCATGGTTGCACTGTATTCCCAGAAATGAAATTGCTTAACAATTTTAAAACAATCTGCTTTGCTAGGAAATAAAACATTCAGCAGAATCAAAATGTAACACCACTGATACAAATATGTTATCTGAGTCTAATATTCAATGGTTTAGCTCACTTGGATATAGTTCAATTTTGTTTCCCTTGATAGCCACATTTTTTTCGGGGACATGCTAAAATTGTCAATGTTGGAAGCTGTTGACAGAGTTGTCAAATGGTGGGGTGTAATTGGCAGGTCTCTCCTGAAATGACCACTGGCGTGATGCTCATGGCAATAGCGTAATATATTTTGGTGCGATGCCTAAGGTACATATACACTTGAAACTTCCTTTTTTCATTCAGCTGGAACTTTCAACAAGACAATAACCCATTGGCTATATGTCACCCCTTCTTATGTTTCTACATTCAATGCATCTGCATGCATTCAAGCAGTATAGCACAAGTTTATGCACACAGAATCATCTTGATGGAAGTGTTCCATGGATTCTCTAGTACATATTACTAAGTCTTTTGAAACATTTGTAGAACTTAACACACATCCCAGCCTGCACAGTATTATGTGTGCCACAATCATTTCCTAAAAGGGTTCTTAGAATTGAAATGGTCTGAGAAAGTCAGCACAATCTGCTCTGGAAATAAATGGAAGTTCCCCTATTAGGAATCACATGGTAATACCGATCAGCTGGGCCACATGCCTGGGTAATAACTATCCTGTTCCTTTGGATAAGTGGATGAAGTTGAAATATTGTAACCCTAACACCAATGCCAACTTTAATGAAGTGACGGAAGATTATAATGATTGTTTTAAGATGTGGATGAATGCACTGCGGGCACTGACAACTGTGACACAAATGCAGATTGTGATGATACGGCTGGTTCCTTTACCTGCACATGCAACAGCGGCTACACTGGAAATGGGATGTCTTGTACAAGTAAGCATATGAGCCTCTTCAATTTGTTCCTCCCTATTATCACTGCAATTTACTTAGCCTTGAGAAAATACATGGACAGAATGTCAGTTAAGTATTTAAAGAAGGGCACCTGATGAATCAGAAGGGATATACTATGTCCAAGGCATCGCTTACCACCAGATTTTCATGACAGTCTATCCATACAACCTTTTTCATATTACATTGAGCTGAACATGCAAAGTTTGATTTTAATCTAGTTAAGCTTCAGTTAATATCAACTATATTTTATAATCAGAAAGTAAATATTCCTTGCTTTTAAACATTTAAAACTCTGAATCAAAAATACCAATGCTTAGGTAGATCTGATGCTTCAACTATATTGCAGCAGAAGGTGAATGTGATGCTCTGTTTCTTTTGGAAGAGAATGTATTGAATGATATCTCTTCAACCGTCACTCTTAGAACTACCAGAGTGGATAGAATTGAAATGGGCTTTCACCGGCTACATATCTATTCAGGGGTGGTCATTGATACCCTATTTGGGGCATCCTGCACTGCTAAGCTGTAGGAAATCTTGCCATTTGGACTTTCAGAGTGGTTTTGATAAGGCTCAGGTTCAAAGATGGCCAGAAAGCATGGTTGCACTGTATTCCCAGAAATGAAATTGCTTAACAATTTCAAAACAATCTGCTTTGCTAGGAAATAAAACATTCAGCAGAATCAAAATGTAACACCACTGATACAAATATGTTATCTGAGTCTAATATTCAATGGTTTAGCTCACTTGGATATAGTTCAATTTTGTTTCCCTTGATAGCCACATTTTTTTCGGGGACATGCTAAAATTGTCAATGTTGGAAGCTGTTGACAGAGTTGTCAAATGGTGGGGTGTAATTGGCAGGTCTCTCCTGAAATGACCACTGGCGTGATGCTCATGGCAATAGCGTAATATATTTTGGTGCGATGCCTGAGGTACATATACACTTGAAACTTCCTTTTTTCATTCAGCTGGAACTTTCAACAAGACAATAACCCATTGGCTATATGTCACCCCTTCTTTTGTTTCTACATTCAATGCATCTGCATGCATTCAAGCAGTATAGCACAAGTTTATGCACACAGAATCATCTTGATGGAAGTGTTCCATGGATTCTCTAGTACATATTACTAAGTCTTTTGAAACATTTGTAGAACTTAACACACATCCCAGCCTGCACAGTATTATGTGTGCCACAATCATTTCCTAAAAGGGTTCTTAGAATTGAAATGGTCTGAGAAAGTCAGCACAATCTGCTCTGGAAATAAATGGAAGTTCCCCTATTAGGAATCACATGGTAATACCGATCAGCTGGGCCACATGCCTGGGTAATAACTATCCTGTTCCTTTGGATAAGTGGATGAAGTTGAAATATTGTAACCCTAACACCAATGCCAACTTTAATGAAGTGACGGAAGATTATAATGATTGTTTTAAGATGTGGATGAATGCACTGCGGGCACTGACAACTGTGACACAAATGCAGATTGTGATGATACGGCTGGTTCCTTTACCTGCACATGCAACAGCGGCTACACTGGAAATGGGATGTCTTGTACAAGTAAGCATATGAGCCTCTTCAATTTGTTCCTCCCTATTATCACTGCAATTTACTTAGCCTTGAGAAAATACATGGACAGAATGTCAGTTAAGTATTTAAAGAAGGGCACCTGATGAATCAGAAGGGATATACTATGTCCAAGGCATCGCTTACCACCAGATTTTCATGACAGTCTATCCATACAACCTTTTTCATATTACATTGAGCTGAACATGCAAAGTTTGATTTTAATCTAGTTAAGCTTCAGTTACTATCAACTATATTTTATAATCAGAAAGTAAATATTCCTTGCTTTTAAACATTTAAAACTCTGAATCAAAAATACCAATGCTTAGGTAGATCTGATGCTGCAACTATATTGCAGCAGAAGGTGAATGTGATGCTCTGTTTCTTTTGGAAGAGAATGTATTGAATGATATCTCTTCAACCGTCACTCTTAGAACTACCAGAGTGGATAGAATTGAAATGGGCTTTCACCGGCTACATATCTATTCAGGGGTGGTCATTGATACCCTATTTGGGGCATTCTGCACTGCCAAGCTGTAGGAAATCTTGCCATTTGGACTTTCAGAGTGGTTTTGATAAGGCTCAGGTTCAAAGATGGCCAGAAAGCATGGTTGCACTGTATTCCCAGAAATGAAATTGCTTAACAATTTTAAAACAATCTGCTTTGCTAGGAAATAAAACATTCAGCAGAATCAAAATGTAACACCACTGATACAAATATGTTATCTGAGTCTAATATTCAATGGTTTAGCTCACTTGGATATAGTTCAATTTTGTTTCCCTTGATAGCCACATTTTTTTCGGGGACATGCTAAAATTGTCAATGTTGGAAGCTGTTGACAGAGTTGTCAAATGGTGGGGTGTAATTGGCAGGTCTCTCCTGAAATGACCACTGGCGTGATGCTCATGGCAATAGCATAATATATTTTGGTGCGATGCCTAAGGTACATATACACTTGAAACTTCCTTTTTTCATTCAGCTGGAACTTTCAACAAGACAATAACCCATTGGCTATATGTCACCCCTTCTTATGTTTCTACATTCAATGCATCTGCATGCATTCAAGCAGTATAGCACAAGTTTATGCACACAGAATCATCTTGATGGAAGTGTTCCATGGATTCTCTAGTACATATTACTAAGTCTTTTGAAACATTTGTAGAACTTAACACACATCCCAGCCTGCACAGTATTATGTGTGCCACAATCATTTCCTAAAAGGGTTCTTAGAATTGAAATGGTCTGAGAAAGTCAGCACAATCTGCTCTGGAAATAAATGGAAGTTCCCCTATTAGGAATCACATGGTAATACCGATCAGCTGGGCCACATGCCTGGGTAATAACTATCCTGTTCCTTTGGATAAGTGGATGAAGTTGAAATATTGTAACCCTAACACCAATGCCAACTTTAATGAAGTGACGGAAGATTATAATGATTGTTTTAAGATGTGGATGAATGCACTGCGGGCACTGACAACTGTGACACAAATGCAGATTGTGATGATACGGCTGGTTCCTTTACCTGCACATGCAACAGCGGCTACACTGGAAATGGGATGTCTTGTACAAGTAAGCATATGAGCCTCTTCAATTTGTTCCTCCCTATTATCACTGCAATTTACTTAGCCTTGAGAAAATACATGGACAGAATGTCAGTTAAGTATTTAAAGAAGGGCACCTGATGAATCAGAAGGGATATACTATGTCCAAGGCATCGCTTACCACCAGATTTTCATGACAGTCTATCCATACAACCTTTTTCATATTACATTGAGCTGAACATGCAAAGTTTGATTTTAATCTAGTTAAGCTTCAGTTACTATCAACTATATTTTATAATCAGAAAGTAAATATTCCTTGCTTTTAAACATTTAAAACTCTGAATCAAAAATACCAATGCTTAGGTAGATCTGATGCTGCAACTATATTGCAGCAGAAGGTGAATGTGATGCTCTGTTTCTTTTGGAAGAGAATGTATTGAATGATATCTCTTCAACCGTCACTCTTAGAACTACCAGAGTGGATAGAATTGAAATGGGCTTTCACCGGCTACATATCTATTCAGGGGTGGTCATTGATACCCTATTTGGGGCATTCTGCACTGCCAAGCTGTAGGAAATCTTGCCATTTGGACTTTCAGAGTGGTTTTGATAAGGCTCAGGTTCAAAGATGGCCAGAAAGCATGGTTGCACTGTATTCCCAGAAATGAAATTGCTTAACAATTTTAAAACAATCTGCTTTGCTAGGAAATAAAACATTCAGCAGAATCAAAATGTAACACCACTGATACAAATATGTTATCTGAGTCTAATATTCAATGGTTTAGCTCACTTGGATATAGTTCAATTTTGTTTCCCTTGATAGCCACATTTTTTTCGGGGACATGCTAAAATTGTCAATGTTGGAAGCTGTTGACAGAGTTGTCAAATGGTGGGGTGTAATTGGCAGGTCTCTCCTGAAATGACCACTGGCGTGATGCTCATGGCAATAGCGTAATATATTTTGGTGCGATGCCTGAGGTACATATACACTTGAAACTTCCTTTTTTCATTCAGCTGGAACTTTCAACAAGACAATAACCCATTGGCTATATGTCACCCCTTCTTATGTTTCTACATTCAATGCATCTGCATGCATTCAAGCAGTATAGCACAAGTTTATGCACACAGAATCATCTTGATGGAAGTGTTCCATGGATTCTCTAGTACATATTACTAAGTCTTTTGAAACCTTTGTAGAACTTAACACACATCCCAGCCTGCACAGTATTATGTGTGCCACAATCATTTCCTAAAAGGGTTCTTAGAATTGAAATGGTCTGAGAAAGTCAGCACAATCTGCTCTGGAAATAAATGGAAGTTCCCCTATTAGGAATCACATGGTAATACCGATCAGCTGGGCCACATGCCTGGGTAATAACTATCCTGTTCCTTTGGATAAGTGGATGAAGTTGAAATATTGTAACCCTAACACCAATGCCAACTTTAATGAAGTGACGGAAGATTATAATGATTGTTTTAAGATGTGGATGAATGCACTGCGGGCACTGACAACTGTGACACAAATGCAGATTGTGATGATACGGCTGGTTCCTTTACCTGCACATGCAACAGCGGCTACACTGGAAATGGGATGTCTTGTACAAGTAAGCATATGAGCCTCTTCAATTTGTTCCTCCCTATTATCACTGCAATTTACTTAGCCTTGAGAAAATACATGGACAGAATGTCAGTTAAGTATTTAAAGAAGGGCACCTGATGAATCAGAAGGGATATACTATGTCCAAGGCATCGCTTACCACCAGATTTTCATGACAGTCTATCCATACAACCTTTTTCATATTACATTGAGCTGAACATGCAAAGTTTGATTTTAATCTAGTTAAGCTTCAGTTACTATCAACTATATTTTATAATCAGAAAGTAAATATTCCTTGCTTTTAAACATTTAAAACTCTGAATCAAAAATACCAATGCTTAGGTAGATCTGATGCTGCAACTATATTGCAGCAGAAGGTGAATGTGATGCTCTGTTTCTTTTGGAAGAGAATGTATTGAATGATATCTCTTCAACCGTCACTCTTAGAACTACCAGAGTGGATAGAATTGAAATGGGCTTTCACCGGCTACATATCTATTCAGGGGTGGTCATTGATACCCTATTTGGGGCATTCTGCACTGCCAAGCTGTAGGAAATCTTGCCATTTGGACTTTCAGAGTGGTTTTGATAAGGCTCAGGTTCAAAGATGGCCAGAAAGCATGGTTGCACTGTATTCCCAGAAATGAAATTGCTTAACAATTTTAAAACAATCTGCTTTGCTAGGAAATAAAACATTCAGCAGAATCAAAATGTAACACCACTGATACAAATATGTTATCTGAGTCTAATATTCAATGGTTTAGCTCACTTGGATATAGTTCAATTTTGTTTCCCTTGATAGCCACATTTTTTTCGGGGACATGCTAAAATTGTCAATGTTGGAAGCTGTTGACAGAGTTGTCAAATGGTGGGGTGTAATTGGCAGGTCTCTCCTGAAATGACCACTGGCGTGATGCTCATGGCAATAGCGTAATATATTTTGGTGCGATGCCTGAGGTACATATACACTTGAAACTTCCTTTTTTCATTCAGCTGGAACTTTCAACAAGACAATAACCCATTGGCTATATGTCACCCCTTCTTATGTTTCTACATTCAATGCATCTGCATGCATTCAAGCAGTATAGCACAAGTTTATGCACACAGAATCATCTTGATGGAAGTGTTCCATGGATTCTCTAGTACATATTACTAAGTCTTTTGAAACCTTTGTAGAACTTAACACACATCCCAGCCTGCACAGTATTATGTGTGCCACAATCATTTCCTAAAAGGGTTCTTAGAATTGAAATGGTCTGAGAAAGTCAGCACAATCTGCTCTGGAAATAAATGGAAGTTCCCCTATTAGGAATCACATGGTAATACCGATCAGCTGGGCCACATGCCTGGGTAATAACTATCCTGTTCCTTTGGATAAGTGGATGAAGTTGAAATATTGTAACCCTAACACCAATGCCAACTTTAATGAAGTGACGGAAGATTATAATGATTGTTTTAAGATGTGGATGAATGCACTGCGGGCACTGACAACTGTGACACAAATGCAGATTGTGATGATACGGCTGGTTCCTTTACCTGCACATGCAACAGCGGCTACACTGGAAATGGGATGTCTTGTACAAGTAAGCATATGAGCCTCTTCAATTTGTTCCTCCCTATTATCACTGCAATTTACTTAGCCTTGAGAAAATACATGGACAGAATGTCAGTTAAGTATTTAAAGAAGGGCACCTGATGAATCAGAAGGGATATACTATGTCCAAGGCATCGCTTACCACCAGATTTTCATGACAGTCTATCCATACAACCTTTTTCATATTACATTGAGCTGAACATGCAAAGTTTGATTTTAATCTAGTTAAGCTTCAGTTAATATCAACTATATTTTATAATCAGAAAGTAAATATTCCTTGCTTTTAAACATTTAAAACTCTGAATCAAAAATACCAATGCTTAGGTAGATCTGATGCTTCAACTATATTGCAGCAGAAGGTGAATGTGATGCTCTGTTTCTTTTGGAAGAGAATGTATTGAATGATATCTCTTCAACCGTCACTCTTAGAACTACCAGAGTGGATAGAATTGAAATGGGCTTTCACCGGCTACATATCTATTCAGGGGTGGTCATTGATACCCTATTTGGGGCATCCTGCACTGCTAAGCTGTAGGAAATCTTGCCATTTGGACTTTCAGAGTGGTTTTGATAAGGCTCAGGTTCAAAGATGGCCAGAAAGCATGGTTGCACTGTATTCCCAGAAATGAAATTGCTTAACAATTTCAAAACAATCTGCTTTGCTAGGAAATAAAACATTCAGCAGAATCAAAATGTAACACCACTGATACAAATATGTTATCTGAGTCTAATATTCAATGGTTTAGCTCACTTGGATATAGTTCAATTTTGTTTCCCTTGATAGCCACATTTTTTTCGGGGACATGCTAAAATTGTCAATGTTGGAAGCTGTTGACAGAGTTGTCAAATGGTGGGGTGTAATTGGCAGGTCTCTCCTGAAATGACCACTGGCGTGATGCTCATGGCAATAGCGTAATATATTTTGGTGCGATGCCTGAGGTACATATACACTTGAAACTTCCTTTTTTCATTCAGCTGGAACTTTCAACAAGACAATAACCCATTGGCTATATGTCACCCCTTCTTATGTTTCTACATTCAATGCATCTGCATGCATTCAAGCAGTATAGCACAAGTTTATGCACACAGAATCATCTTGATGGAAGTGTTCCATGGATTCTCTAGTACATATTACTAAGTCTTTTGAAACCTTTGTAGAACTTAACACACATCCCAGCCTGCACAGTATTATGTGTGCCACAATCATTTCCTAAAAGGGTTCTTAGAATTGAAATGGTCTGAGAAAGTCAGCACAATCTGCTCTGGAAATAAATGGAAGTTCCCCTATTAGGAATCACATGGTAATACCGATCAGCTGGGCCACATGCCTGGGTAATAACTATCCTGTTCCTTTGGATAAGTGGATGAAGTTGAAATATTGTAACCCTAACACCAATGCCAACTTTAATGAAGTGACGGAAGATTATAATGATTGTTTTAAGATGTGGATGAATGCACTGCGGGCACTGACAACTGTGACACAAATGCAGATTGTGATGATACGGCTGGTTCCTTTACCTGCACATGCAACAGCGGCTACACTGGAAATGGGATGTCTTGTACAAGTAAGCATATGAGCCTCTTCAATTTGTTCCTCCCTATTATCACTGCAATTTACTTAGCCTTGAGAAAATACATGGACAGAATGTCAGTTAAGTATTTAAAGAAGGGCACCTGATGAATCAGAAGGGATATACTATGTCCAAGGCATCGCTTACCACCAGATTTTCATGACAGTCTATCCATACAACCTTTTTCATATTACATTGAGCTGAACATGCAAAGTTTGATTTTAATCTAGTTAAGCTTCAGTTAATATCAACTATATTTTATAATCAGAAAGTAAATATTCCTTGCTTTTAAACATTTAAAACTCTGAATCAAAAATACCAATGCTTAGGTAGATCTGATGCTTCAACTATATTGCAGCAGAAGGTGAATGTGATGCTCTGTTTCTTTTGGAAGAGAATGTATTGAATGATATCTCTTCAACCGTCACTCTTAGAACTACCAGAGTGGATAGAATTGAAATGGGCTTTCACCGGCTACATATCTATTCAGGGGTGGTCATTGATACCCTATTTGGGGCATCCTGCACTGCTAAGCTGTAGGAAATCTTGCCATTTGGACTTTCAGAGTGGTTTTGATAAGGCTCAGGTTCAAAGATGGCCAGAAAGCATGGTTGCACTGTATTCCCAGAAATGAAATTGCTTAACAATTTCAAAACAATCTGCTTTGCTAGGAAATAAAACATTCAGCAGAATCAAAATGTAACACCACTGATACAAATATGTTATCTGAGTCTAATATTCAATGGTTTAGCTCACTTGGATATAGTTCAATTTTGTTTCCCTTGATAGCCACATTTTTTTCGGGGACATGCTAAAATTGTCAATGTTGGAAGCTGTTGACAGAGTTGTCAAATGGTGGGGTGTAATTGGCAGGTCTCTCCTGAAATGACCACTGGCGTGATGCTCATGGCAATAGCGTAATATATTTTGGTGCGATGCCTGAGGTACATATACACTTGAAACTTCCTTTTTTCATTCAGCTGGAACTTTCAACAAGACAATAACCCATTGGCTATATGTCACCCCTTCTTTTGTTTCTACATTCAATGCATCTGCATGCATTCAAGCAGTATAGCACAAGTTTATGCACACAGAATCATCTTGATGGAAGTGTTCCATGGATTCTCTAGTACATATTACTAAGTCTTTTGAAACCTTTGTAGAACTTAACACACATCCCAGCCTGCACAGTATTATGTGTGCCACAATCATTTCCTAAAAGGGTTCTTAGAATTGAAATGGTCTGAGAAAGTCAGCACAATCTGCTCTGGAAATAAATGGAAGTTCCCCTATTAGGAATCACATGGTAATACCGATCAGCTGGGCCACATGCCTGGGTAATAACTATCCTGTTCCTTTGGATAAGTGGATGAAGTTGAAATATTGTAACCCTAACACCAATGCCAACTTTAATGAAGTGACGGAAGATTATAATGATTGTTTTAAGATGTGGATGAATGCACTGCGGGCACTGACAACTGTGACACAAATGCAGATTGTGATGATACGGCTGGTTCCTTTACCTGCACATGCAACAGCGGCTACACTGGAAATGGGATGTCTTGTACAAGTAAGCATATGAGCCTCTTCAATTTGTTCCTCCCTATTATCACTGCAATTTACTTAGCCTTGAGAAAATACATGGACAGAATGTCAGTTAAGTATTTAAAGAAGGGCACCTGATGAATCAGAAGGGATATACTATGTCCAAGGCATCGCTTACCACCAGATTTTCATGACAGTCTATCCATACAACCTTTTTCATATTACATTGAGCTGAACATGCAAAGTTTGATTTTAATCTAGTTAAGCTTCAGTTACTATCAACTATATTTTATAATCAGAAAGTAAATATTCCTTGCTTTTAAACATTTAAAACTCTGAATCAAAAATACCAATGCTTAGGTAGATCTGATGCTGCAACTATATTGCAGCAGAAGGTGAATGTGATGCTCTGTTTCTTTTGGAAGAGAATGTATTGAATGATATCTCTTCAACCGTCACTCTTAGAACTACCAGAGTGGATAGAATTGAAATGGGCTTTCACCGGCTACATATCTATTCAGGGGTGGTCATTGATACCCTATTTGGGGCATTCTGCACTGCCAAGCTGTAGGAAATCTTGCCATTTGGACTTTCAGAGTGGTTTTGATAAGGCTCAGGTTCAAAGATGGCCAGAAAGCATGGTTGCACTGTATTCCCAGAAATGAAATTGCTTAACAATTTTAAAACAATCTGCTTTGCTAGGAAATAAAACATTCAGCAGAATCAAAATGTAACACCACTGATACAAATATGTTATCTGAGTCTAATATTCAATGGTTTAGCTCACTTGGATATAGTTCAATTTTGTTTCCCTTGATAGCCACATTTTTTTCGGGGACATGCTAAAATTGTCAATGTTGGAAGCTGTTGACAGAGTTGTCAAATGGTGGGGTGTAATTGGCAGGTCTCTCCTGAAATGACCACTGGCGTGATGCTCATGGCAATAGCGTAATATATTTTGGTGCGATGCCTAAGGTACATATACACTTGAAACTTCCTTTTTTCATTCAGCTGGAACTTTCAACAAGACAATAACCCATTGGCTATATGTCACCCCTTCTTATGTTTCTACATTCAATGCATCTGCATGCATTCAAGCAGTATAGCACAAGTTTATGCACACAGAATCATCTTGATGGAAGTGTTCCATGGATTCTCTAGTACATATTACTAAGTCTTTTGAAACCTTTGTAGAACTTAACACACATCCCAGCCTGCACAGTATTATGTGTGCCACAATCATTTCCTAAAAGGGTTCTTAGAATTGAAATGGTCTGAGAAAGTCAGCACAATCTGCTCTGGAAATAAATGGAAGTTCCCCTATTAGGAATCACATGGTAATACCGATCAGCTGGGCCACATGCCTGGGTAATAACTATCCTGTTCCTTTGGATAAGTGGATGAAGTTGAAATATTGTAACCCTAACACCAATGCCAACTTTAATGAAGTGACGGAAGATTATAATGATTGTTTTAAGATGTGGATGAATGCACTGCGGGCACTGACAACTGTGACACAAATGCAGATTGTGATGATACGGCTGGTTCCTTTACCTGCACATGCAACAGCGGCTACACTGGAAATGGGATGTCTTGTACAAGTAAGCATATGAGCCTCTTCAATTTGTTCCTCCCTATTATCACTGCAATTTACTTAGCCTTGAGAAAATACATGGACAGAATGTCAGTTAAGTATTTAAAGAAGGGCACCTGATGAATCAGAAGGGATATACTATGTCCAAGGCATCGCTTACCACCAGATTTTCATGACAGTCTATCCATACAACCTTTTTCATATTACATTGAGCTGAACATGCAAAGTTTGATTTTAATCTAGTTAAGCTTCAGTTACTATCAACTATATTTTATAATCAGAAAGTAAATATTCCTTGCTTTTAAACATTTAAAACTCTGAATCAAAAATACCAATGCTTAGGTAGATCTGATGCTGCAACTATATTGCAGCAGAAGGTGAATGTGATGCTCTGTTTCTTTTGGAAGAGAATGTATTGAATGATATCTCTTCAACCGTCACTCTTAGAACTACCAGAGTGGATAGAATTGAAATGGGCTTTCACCGGCTACATATCTATTCAGGGGTGGTCATTGATACCCTATTTGGGGCATTCTGCACTGCCAAGCTGTAGGAAATCTTGCCATTTGGACTTTCAGAGTGGTTTTGATAAGGCTCAGGTTCAAAGATGGCCAGAAAGCATGGTTGCACTGTATTCCCAGAAATGAAATTGCTTAACAATTTTAAAACAATCTGCTTTGCTAGGAAATAAAACATTCAGCAGAATCAAAATGTAACACCACTGATACAAATATGTTATCTGAGTCTAATATTCAATGGTTTAGCTCACTTGGATATAGTTCAATTTTGTTTCCCTTGATAGCCACATTTTTTTCGGGGACATGCTAAAATTGTCAATGTTGGAAGCTGTTGACAGAGTTGTCAAATGGTGGGGTGTAATTGGCAGGTCTCTCCTGAAATGACCACTGGCGTGATGCTCATGGCAATAGCGTAATATATTTTGGTGCGATGCCTGAGGTACATATACACTTGAAACTTCCTTTTTTCATTCAGCTGGAACTTTCAACAAGACAATAACCCATTGGCTATATGTCACCCCTTCTTATGTTTCTACATTCAATGCATCTGCATGCATTCAAGCAGTATAGCACAAGTTTATGCACACAGAATCATCTTGATGGAAGTGTTCCATGGATTCTCTAGTACATATTACTAAGTCTTTTGAAACCTTTGTAGAACTTAACACACATCCCAGCCTGCACAGTATTATGTGTGCCACAATCATTTCCTAAAAGGGTTCTTAGAATTGAAATGGTCTGAGAAAGTCAGCACAATCTGCTCTGGAAATAAATGGAAGTTCCCCTATTAGGAATCACATGGTAATACCGATCAGCTGGGCCACATGCCTGGGTAATAACTATCCTGTTCCTTTGGATAAGTGGATGAAGTTGAAATATTGTAACCCTAACACCAATGCCAACTTTAATGAAGTGACGGAAGATTATAATGATTGTTTTAAGATGTGGATGAATGCACTGCGGGCACTGACAACTGTGACACAAATGCAGATTGTGATGATACGGCTGGTTCCTTTACCTGCACATGCAACAGCGGCTACACTGGAAATGGGATGTCTTGTACAAGTAAGCATATGAGCCTCTTCAATTTGTTCCTCCCTATTATCACTGCAATTTACTTAGCCTTGAGAAAATACATGGACAGAATGTCAGTTAAGTATTTAAAGAAGGGCACCTGATGAATCAGAAGGGATATACTATGTCCAAGGCATCGCTTACCACCAGATTTTCATGACAGTCTATCCATACAACCTTTTTCATATTACATTGAGCTGAACATGCAAAGTTTGATTTTAATCTAGTTAAGCTTCAGTTACTATCAACTATATTTTATAATCAGAAAGTAAATATTCCTTGCTTTTAAACATTTAAAACTCTGAATCAAAAATACCAATGCTTAGGTAGATCTGATGCTGCAACTATATTGCAGCAGAAGGTGAATGTGATGCTCTGTTTCTTTTGGAAGAGAATGTATTGAATGATATCTCTTCAACCGTCACTCTTAGAACTACCAGAGTGGATAGAATTGAAATGGGCTTTCACCGGCTACATATCTATTCAGGGGTGGTCATTGATACCCTATTTGGGGCATCCTGCACTGCTAAGCTGTAGGAAATCTTGCCATTTGGACTTTCAGAGTGGTTTTGATAAGGCTCAGGTTCAAAGATGGCCAGAAAGCATGGTTGCACTGTATTCCCAGAAATGAAATTGCTTAACAATTTCAAAACAATCTGCTTTGCTAGGAAATAAAACATTCAGCAGAATCAAAATGTAACACCACTGATACAAATATGTTATCTGAGTCTAATATTCAATGGTTTAGCTCACTTGGATATAGTTCAATTTTGTTTCCCTTGATAGCCACATTTTTTTCGGGGACATGCTAAAATTGTCAATGTTGGAAGCTGTTGACAGAGTTGTCAAATGGTGGGGTGTAATTGGCAGGTCTCTCCTGAAATGACCACTGGCGTGATGCTCATGGCAATAGCGTAATATATTTTGGTGCGATGCCTGAGGTACATATACACTTGAAACTTCCTTTTTTCATTCAGCTGGAACTTTCAACAAGACAATAACCCATTGGCTATATGTCACCCCTTCTTATGTTTCTACATTCAATGCATCTGCATGCATTCAAGCAGTATAGCACAAGTTTATGCACACAGAATCATCTTGATGGAAGTGTTCCATGGATTCTCTAGTACATATTACTAAGTCTTTTGAAACCTTTGTAGAACTTAACACACATCCCAGCCTGCACAGTATTATGTGTGCCACAATCATTTCCTAAAAGGGTTCTTAGAATTGAAATGGTCTGAGAAAGTCAGCACAATCTGCTCTGGAAATAAATGGAAGTTCCCCTATTAGGAATCACATGGTAATACCGATCAGCTGGGCCACATGCCTGGGTAATAACTATCCTGTTCCTTTGGATAAGTGGATGAAGTTGAAATATTGTAACCCTAACACCAATGCCAACTTTAATGAAGTGACGGAAGATTATAATGATTGTTTTAAGATGTGGATGAATGCACTGCGGGCACTGACAACTGTGACACAAATGCAGATTGTGATGATACGGCTGGTTCCTTTACCTGCACATGCAACAGCGGCTACACTGGAAATGGGATGTCTTGTACAAGTAAGCATATGAGCCTCTTCAATTTGTTCCTCCCTATTATCACTGCAATTTACTTAGCCTTGAGAAAATACATGGACAGAATGTCAGTTAAGTATTTAAAGAAGGGCACCTGATGAATCAGAAAGGATATACTATATCCAAGGCATCGCTTACCACCAGATTTTCATGACAGTCTATCCATACAACCTTTTTCATATTACATTGAGCTGAACATGCAAAGTTTGATTTTAATCTAGTTAAGCTTCAGTTACTATCAACTATATTTTATAATCAGAAAGTAAATATTCCTTGCTTTTAAACATTTAAAACTCTGAATCAAAAATACCAATGCTTAGGTAGATCTGATGCTTCAACTATATTGCAGCAGAAGGTGAATGTGATGCTCTGTTTCTTTTGGAAGAGAATGTATTGAATGATATCTCTTCAACTGTCACTCTTAGAACTACCAGAGTGGATAGAATTGAAATGGGCTTTCAGCGGCTACATATCTATTCAGGGGTGGTCATTGATACCCTCTTTGGGGCATCCTGCACTGCTAAGCTGTAGGAAATCTTGCCATTTGGACTTTCAGAGTGGTTTTGATAAGGCTCAGGTTCAAAGATGGCCAGAAAGCATGGTTGGACTGTATTCCCAGAAATGAAATGGCTTAACAATTTCAAAACAATCTGTTTGCTAGGAAATAAAACATTCAGCAGAATCAAAATGTAACACCACTGATACAAATATGTTATCTGAGTCTAATATTCAATGGTTTAGCTCACTTGGATATAGTTCAATTTTGTTTCCCTTGATAGCCACATTTTTTTCGGGGACATGCTAAAATTGTCAATGTTGGAAGCTGTTGACAGAGTTGTCAAATGGTGGGGTGTAATTGGCAGGTCTCTCCTGAAATGACCACTGGCGTGATGCTCATGGCAATAGCGTAATATATTTTGGTGCGATGCCTGAGGTACATATACACTTGAAACTTCCTTTTTTCATTCAGCTGGAACTTTCAACAAGACAATAACCCATTGGCTATATGTCACCCCTTCTTATGTTTCTACATTCAATGCATCTGCATGCATTCAAGCAGTATAGCACAAGTTTATGCACACAGAATCATCTTGATGGAAGTGTTCCATGGATTCTCTAGTACATATTACTAAGTCTTTTGAAACCTTTGTAGAACTTAACACACATCCCAGCCTGCACAGTATTATGTGTGCCACAATCATTTCCTAAAAGGGTTCTTAGAATTGAAATGGTCTGAGAAAGTCAGCACAATCTGCTCTGGAAATAAATGGAAGTTCCCCTATTAGGAATCACATGGTAATACCGATCAGCTGGGCCACATGCCTGGGTAATAACTATCCTGTTCCTTTGGATAAGTGGATGAAGTTGAAATATTGTAACCCTAACACCAATGCCAACTTTAATGAAGTGACGGAAGATTATAATGATTGTTTTAAGATGTGGATGAATGCACTGCGGGCACTGACAACTGTGACACAAATGCAGATTGTGATGATACGGCTGGTTCCTTTACCTGCACATGCAACAGCGGCTACACTGGAAATGGGATGTCTTGTACAAGTAAGCATATGAGCCTCTTCAATTTGTTCCTCCCTATTATCACTGCAATTTACTTAGCCTTGAGAAAAAACATGGACAGAATGTCAGTTAAGTATTTAAAGAAGGGCACCTGATGAATCAGAAGGGATATACTATGTCCAAGGCATCGCTTACCACCAGATTTTCATGACAGTCTATCCATACAACCTTTTTCATATTACATTGAGCTGAACATGCAAAGTTTGATTTTAATCTAGTTAAGCTTCAGTTACTATCAACTATATTTTATAATCAGAAAGTAAATATTCCTTGCTTTTAAACATTTAAAACTCTGAATCAAAAATACCAATGCTTAGGTAGATCTGATGCTGCAACTATATTGCAGCAGAAGGTGAATGTGATGCTCTGTTTCTTTTGGAAGAGAATGTATTGAATGATATCTCTTCAACCGTCACTCTTAGAACTACCAGAGTGGATAGAATTGAAATGGGCTTTCACCGGCTACATATCTATTCAGGGGTGGTCATTGATACCCTATTTGGGGCATCCTGCACTGCGAAGCTGTAGGAAATCTTGCCATTTGGACTTTCAGAGTGGTTTTGATAAGGCTCAGGTTCAAAGATGGCCAGAAAGCATGGTTGCACTGTATTCCCAGAAATGAAATTGCTTAACAATTTCAAAACAATCTGCTTTGCTAGGAAATAAAACATTCAGCAGAATCAAAATGTAACACCACTGATACAAATATGTTATCTGAGTCTAATATTCAATGGTTTAGCTCACTTGGATATAGTTCAATTTTGTTTCCCTTGATAGCCACATTTTTTTCGGGGACATGCTAAAATTGTCAATGTTGGAAGCTGTTGACAGAGTTGTCAAATGGTGGGGTGTAATTGGCAGGTCTCTCCTGAAATGACCACTGGCGAGATGCTCATGGCAATAGCGTAATATATTTTGGTGCGATGCCTGAGGTACATATACACTTGAAACTTCCTTTTTTCATTCAGCTGGAACTTTCAACAAGACAATAACCCATTGGCTATATGTCACCCCTTCTTTTGTTTCTACATTCAATGCATCTGCATGCATTCAAGCAGTATAGCACAAGTTTATGCACACAGAATCATCTTGATGGAAGTGTTCCATGGATTCTCTAGTACATATTACTAAGTCTTTTGAAACCTTTGTAGAACTTAACACACATCCCAGCCTGCACAGTATTATGTGTGCCACAATCATTTCCTAAAAGGGTTCTTAGAATTGAAATGGTCTGAGGAAGTCAGCACAATCTGCTCTGGAAATAAATGGAAGTTCCCCTATTAGGAATCACATGGTAATACCGATCAGCTGGGCCACATGCCTGGGTAATAACTATCCTGTTCCTTTGGATAAGTGGATGAAGTTGAAATATTGTAACCCTAACACCAATGCCAACTTTAATGAAGTGACGGAAGATTATAATGATTGTTTTAAGATGTGGATGAATGCACTGCGGGCACTGACAACTGTGACACAAATGCAGATTGTGATGATACGGCTGGTTCCTTTACCTGCACATGCAACAGCGGCTACACTGGAAATGGGATGTCTTGTACAAGTAAGCATATGAGCCTCTTCAATTTGTTCCTCCCTATTATCACTGCAATTTACTTAGCCTTGAGAAAATACATGGACAGAATGTCAGTTAAGTATTTAAAGAAGGGCACCTGATGAATCAGAAGGGATATACTATGTCCAAGGCATCGCTTACCACCAGATTTTCATGACAGTCTATCCATACAACCTTTTTCATATTACATTGAGCTGAACATGCAAAGTTTGATTCTAATCTAGTTAAGCTTCAGTTACTATCAACTATATTTTATAATCAGAAAGTAAATATTCCTTGCTTTTAAACATTTAAAACTCTGAATCAAAAATACCAATGCTTAGGTAGATCTGATGCTGCAACTATATTGCAGCAGAAGGTGAATGTGATGCTCTGTTTCTTTTGGAAGAGAATGGATTGAATGATATCTCTTCAACCGTCACTCTTAGAACTACCAGAGTGGATAGAATTGAAATGGGCTTTCACCGGCTACATATCTATTCAGGGGTGGTCATTGATACCCTATTTGGGGCATCCTGCACTGCTAAGCTGTAGGAAATCTTGCCATTTGGACTTTCAGAGTGGTTTTGATAAGGCTCAGGTTCAAAGATGGCCAGAAAGCATGGTTGCACTGTATTCCCAGAAATGAAATTGCTTAACAATTTCAAAACAATCTGCTTTGCTAGGAAATAAAACATTCAGCAGAATCAAAATGTAACACCACTGATACAAATATGTTATCTGAGTCTAATATTCAATGGTTTAGCTCACTTGGATATAGTTCAATTTTGTTTCCCTTGATAGCCACATTTTTTTCGGGGACATGCTAAAATTGTCAATGTTGGAAGCTGTTGACAGAGTTGTCAAATGGTGGGGTGTAATTGGCAGGTCTCTCCTGAAATGACCACTGGCGTGATGCTCATGGCAATAGCGTAATATATTTTGGTGCGATGCCTGAGGTACATATACACTTGAAACTTCCTTTTTTCATTCAGCTGGAACTTTCAACAAGACAATAACCCATTGGCTATATGTCACCCCTTCTTATGTTTCTACATTCAATGCATCTGCATGCATTCAAGCAGTATAGCACAAGTTTATGCACACAGAATCATCTTGATGGAAGTGTTCCATGGATTCTCTAGTACATATTACTAAGTCTTTTGAAACCTTTGTAGAACTTAACACACATCCCAGCCTGCACAGTATTATGTGTGCCACAATCATTTCCTAAAAGGGTTCTTAGAATTGAAATGGTCTGAGAAAGTCAGCACAATCTGCTCTGGAAATAAATGGAAGTTCCCCTATTAGGAATCACATGGTAATACCGATCAGCTGGGCCACATGCCTGGGTAATAACTATCCTGTTCCTTTGGATAAGTGGATGAAGTTGAAATATTGTAACCCTAACACCAATGCCAACTTTAATGAAGTGACGGAAGATTATAATGATTGTTTTAAGATGTGGATGAATGCACTGCGGGCACTGACAACTGTGACACAAATGCAGATTGTGATGATACGGCTGGTTCCTTTACCTGCACATGCAACAGCGGCTACACTGGAAATGGGATGTCTTGTACAAGTAAGCATATGAGCCTCTTCAATTTGTTCCTCCCTATTATCACTGCAATTTACTTAGCCTTGAGAAAATACATGGACAGAATGTCAGTTAAGTATTTAAAGAAGGGCACCTGATGAATCAGAAGGGATATACTATGTCCAAGGCATCGCTTACCACCAGATTTTCATGACAGTCTATCCATACAACCTTTTTCATATTACATTGAGCTGAACATGCAAAGTTTGATTTTAATCTAGTTAAGCTTCAGTTACTATCAACTATATTTTATAATCAGAAAGTAAATATTCCTTGCTTTTAAACATTTAAAACTCTGAATCAAAAATACCAATGCTTAGGTAGATCTGATGCTGCAACTATATTGCAGCAGAAGGTGAATGTGATGCTCTGTTTCTTTTGGAAGAGAATGTATTGAATGATATCTCTTCAACCGTCACTCTTAGAACTACCAGAGTGGATAGAATTGAAATGGGCTTTCACCGGCTACATATCTATTCAGGGGTGGTCATTGATACCCTATTTGGGGCATCCTGCACTGCGAAGCTGTAGGAAATCTTGCCATTTGGACTTTCAGAGTGGTTTTGATAAGGCTCAGGTTCAAAGATGGCCAGAAAGCATGGTTGCACTGTATTCCCAGAAATGAAATTGCTTAACAATTTCAAAACAATCTGCTTTGCTAGGAAATAAAACATTCAGCAGAATCAAAATGTAACACCACTGATACAAATATGTTATCTGAGTCTAATATTCAATGGTTTAGCTCACTTGGATATAGTTCAATTTTGTTTCCCTTGATAGCCACATTTTTTTCGGGGACATGCTAAAATTGTCAATGTTGGAAGCTGTTGACAGAGTTGTCAAATGGTGGGGTGTAATTGGCAGGTCTCTCCTGAAATGACCACTGGCGAGATGCTCATGGCAATAGCGTAATATATTTTGGTGCGATGCCTGAGGTACATATACACTTGAAACTTCCTTTTTTCATTCAGCTGGAACTTTCAACAAGACAATAACCCATTGGCTATATGTCACCCCTTCTTTTGTTTCTACATTCAATGCATCTGCATGCATTCAAGCAGTATAGCACAAGTTTATGCACACAGAATCATCTTGATGGAAGTGTTCCATGGATTCTCTAGTACATATTACTAAGTCTTTTGAAACCTTTGTAGAACTTAACACACATCCCAGCCTGCACAGTATTATGTGTGCCACAATCATTTCCTAAAAGGGTTCTTAGAATTGAAATGGTCTGAGGAAGTCAGCACAATCTGCTCTGGAAATAAATGGAAGTTCCCCTATTAGGAATCACATGGTAATACCGATCAGCTGGGCCACATGCCTGGGTAATAACTATCCTGTTCCTTTGGATAAGTGGATGAAGTTGAAATATTGTAACCCTAACACCAATGCCAACTTTAATGAAGTGACGGAAGATTATAATGATTGTTTTAAGATGTGGATGAATGCACTGCGGGCACTGACAACTGTGACACAAATGCAGATTGTGATGATACGGCTGGTTCCTTTACCTGCACATGCAACAGCGGCTACACTGGAAATGGGATGTCTTGTACAAGTAAGCATATGAGCCTCTTCAATTTGTTCCTCCCTATTATCACTGCAATTTACTTAGCCTTGAGAAAATACATGGACAGAATGTCAGTTAAGTATTTAAAGAAGGGCACCTGATGAATCAGAAGGGATATACTATGTCCAAGGCATCGCTTACCACCAGATTTTCATGACAGTCTATCCATACAACCTTTTTCATATTACATTGAGCTGAACATGCAAAGTTTGATTCTAATCTAGTTAAGCTTCAGTTACTATCAACTATATTTTATAATCAGAAAGTAAATATTCCTTGCTTTTAAACATTTAAAACTCTGAATCAAAAATACCAATGCTTAGGTAGATCTGATGCTGCAACTATATTGCAGCAGAAGGTGAATGTGATGCTCTGTTTCTTTTGGAAGAGAATGGATTGAATGATATCTCTTCAACCGTCACTCTTAGAACTACCAGAGTGGATAGAATTGAAATGGGCTTTCACCGGCTACATATCTATTCAGGGGTGGTCATTGATACCCTATTTGGGGCATCCTGCACTGCTAAGCTGTAGGAAATCTTGCCATTTGGACTTTCAGAGTGGTTTTGATAAGGCTCAGGTTCAAAGATGGCCAGAAAGCATGGTTGCACTGTATTCCCAGAAATGAAATTGCTTAACAATTTCAAAACAATCTGCTTTGCTAGGAAATAAAACATTCAGCAGAATCAAAATGTAACACCACTGATACAAATATGTTATCTGAGTCTAATATTCAATGGTTTAGCTCACTTGGATATAGTTCAATTTTGTTTCCCTTGATAGCCACATTTTTTTCGGGGACATGCTAAAATTGTCAATGTTGGAAGCTGTTGACAGAGTTGTCAAATGGTGGGGTGTAATTGGCAGGTCTCTCCTGAAATGACCACTGGCGTGATGCTCATGGCAATAGCGTAATATATTTTGGTGCGATGCCTGAGGTACATATACACTTGAAACTTCCTTTTTTCATTCAGCTGGAACTTTCAACAAGACAATAACCCATTGGCTATATGTCACCCCTTCTTATGTTTCTACATTCAATGCATCTGCATGCATTCAAGCAGTATAGCACAAGTTTATGCACACAGAATCATCTTGATGGAAGTGTTCCATGGATTCTCTAGTACATATTACTAAGTCTTTTGAAACCTTTGTAGAACTTAACACATATCCCAGCCTGCACAGTATTATGTGTGCCACAATCATTTCATAAAAGGGTTCTTAGAATTGAAATGGTCTGAGAAAGTCAGCACAATCTGCTCTGGAAATAAATGGAAGTTCCCCTATTAGGAATCACATGGTAATACCGATCAGCTGGGCCACATGCCTGGGTAATAACTATCCTGTTCCTTTGGATAAGTGGATGAAGTTGAAATATTGTAACCCTAACACCAATGCCAACTTTAATGAAGTGACGGAAGATTATAATGATTGTTTTAAGATGTGGATGAATGCACTGCGGGCACTGACAACTGTGACACAAATGCAGATTGTGATGATACGGCTGGTTCCTTTACCTGCACATGCAACAGCGGCTACAGTGGAAATGGGATGTCTTGTACAAGTAAGCATATGAGCCTCTTCAATTTGTTCCTCCCTATTATCACTGCAATTTACTTAGCCTTGAGAAAATACATGGACAGAATGTAAGTTAAGTATTTAAAGAAGGGCACCTGATGAATCAGAAGGGATATACTATATCCAAGGCATCGCTTACCACCAGATTTTCATGACAGTCTATCCATACAACCTTTTTCATATTACATTGAGCTGAACATGCAAAGTTTGATTTTAATCTAGTTAAGCTTCAGTTACTATCAACTATATTTTATAATCAGAAAGTAAATATTCCTTGCTTTTAAACATTTAAAACTCTGAATCGAAAATACCAATGCTTAGGTAGATCTGATGCTTCAACTATATTGCAGCAGAAGGTGAATGTGATGCTCTGTTTCTTTTGGAAGAGAATGTATTGAATGATATCTCTTCAACGGTCACTCTTAGAACTACCAGAGTGGATAGAATTGAAATGGGCTTTCAGCGGCTACATATCTATTCAGGGGTGGTCATTGATACCCTATTTGGGGCATCCTGCACTGCTAAGCTGTAGGAAATCTTGCCATTTGGACTTTCAGAGTGGTTTTGATAAGGCTCAGGTTCAAAGATGGCCAGAAAGCATGGTTGCACTGTATTCCCAGAAATGAAATGGCTTAACAATTTCAAAACAATCTGCTTTGCTAGGAAATAAAACATTCAGCAGAATCAAAATGTAACACCACTGATACAAATATGTTATCTGAGTCTAATATTCAATGGTTTAGCTCACTTGGATATAGTTCAATTTTGTTTCCCTCGATAGCCACATTTTTTTCGGGGACATGCTAAAATTGTCAATGTTGGAAGCTGTTGACAGAGTTGTCAAATGGTGGGGTGTAATTGGCAGGTCTCTCCTGAAATGACCACTAGCGTGATGCTCATGGCAATAGCGTAATATATTTTGGTGCGATGCCTGAGGTACATATACACTTGAAACTTCCTTTTTTCATTCAGCTGGAACTTTCAACAAGACAATAACCCATTGGCTATATGTCACCCCTTCTTTTGTTTCTACATTCAATGCATCTGCATGTATTCAAGCAGTATAGCACAAGTTTATGCACACAGAATCATCTTGATGGAAGTGTTCCATGGATTCTCTAGTACATATTACTAAGTCTTTTGAAACCTTTGTAGAACTTAACACACATCCCAGCCTGCACAGTATTATGTGTGCCACAATCATTTCCTAAAAGGGTTCTTAGAATTGAAATGGTCTGAGAAAGTCAGCACAATCTGCTCTGGAAATAAATGGAAGTTCCCCTATTAGGAATCACATGGTAATACCGATCAGCTGGGCCACATGCCTGGGTAATAACTATCCTGTTCCTTTGGATAAGTGGATGAAGTTGAAATATTGTAACCCTAACACCAATGCCAACTTTAATGAAGTGACGGAAGATTATAATGATTGTTTTAAGATGTGGATGAATGCACTGCGGGCACTGACAACTGTGACACAAATGCAGATTGTGATGATACGGCTGGTTCCTTTACCTGCACATGCAACAGCGGCTACAGTGGAAATGGGATGTCTTGTACAAGTAAGCATATGAGCCTCTTCAATTTGTTCCTCCCTATTATCACTGCAATTTACTTAGCCTTGAGAAAATACATGGACAGAATGTCAGTTAAGTATTTAAAGAAGGGCACCTGATGAATCAGAAGGGATATACTATATCCAAGGCATCGCTTACCACCAGATTTTCATGACAGTCTATCCAAACAACCTTTTTCATATTACATTGAGCTGAACATGCAAAGTTTGATTTTAATCTAGTTAAGCTTCAGTTAATATCAACTATATTTTATAATCAGAAAGTAAATATTCCTTGCTTTTAAACATTTAAAACTCTGAATCAAAAATACCAATGCTTAGGTAGATCTGATGCTTCAACTATATTGCAGCAGAAGGTGAATGTGATGCTCTGTTTCTTTTGGAAGAGAATGTATTGAATGATATCTCTTTAACCGTCACTCTTAGAACTACCAGAGTGGATAGAATTGAAATGGGCTTTCACCGGCTACATATCTATTCAGGGGTGGTCATTGATACCCTATTTGGGGCATCCTGCACTGCTAAGCTGTAGGAAATCTTGCCATTTGAACTTTCAGAGTGGTTTTGATAAGGCTCAGGTTCAAAGATGGCCAGAAAGCATGGTTGCACTGTATTCCCAGAAATGAAATTGCTTAACAATTTCAAAACAATCTGCTTTGCTAGGAAATAAAACATTCAGCAGAATCAAAATGTAACACCACTGATACAAATATGTTATCTGAGTCTAATATTCAATGGTTTAGCTCACTTGGATATAGTTCAATTTTGTTTCCCTTGATAGCCGCATTTTTTTCGGGGACATGTTAAAATTGTCAATGTTGGAAGCTGTTGACAGAGTTGTCAAATGTTGGGGTGTAATTGGCAGGTCTCTCCTGAAATGACCACCAGGGTGATGCTCATGGCAATAGCGTAATATATTTTGGTGCGATGCCTGAGGTACATATACACTTGAAACTTCCTTTTTTCATTGAGCTGGAACTTTCAACAAGACAATAGCCCATTGGCTATATGTCACCCCTTCTTTTGTTTCTACATTCAATGCATCTGCATGCATTCAAGCAGTATAGCACAAGTTTATGCACACAGAATCATCTTGATGGAAGTGTTCCATGGATTCTCTAGTACATATTACTAAGTCTTTTGAAACCTTTGTAGAACTTAACACACATCCCAGCCTGCACAGTATTATGTGTGCCACAATCATTTCCTAAAAGGGTTCTTAGAATTGAAATGGTCTGAGAAAGTCAGCACAATCTGCTCTGGAAATAAATGGAAGTTCCCCTATTAGGAATCACATGGTAATACCGATCAGCTGGGCCACATGCCTGGGTAATAACTATCCTGTTCCTTTGGATAAGTGGATGAAGTTGAAATATTGTAACCCTAACACCAATGCCAACTTTAATGAAGTGACGGAAGATTATAATGATTGTTTTAAGATGTGGATGAATGCACTGCGGGCACTGACAACTGTGACACAAATGCAGATTGTGATGATACGGCTGGTTCCTTTACCTGCACATGCAACAGCGGCTACAGTGGAAATGGGATGTCTTGTACAAGTAAGCATATGAGCCTCTTCAATTTGTTCCTCCCTATTATCACTGCAATTTACTTAGCCTTGAGAAAATACATGGACAGAATGTCAGTTAAGTATTTAAAGAAGGGCACCTGATGAATCAGAAGGGATATACTATATCCAAGGCATCGCTTACCACCAGATTTTCATGACAGTCTATCCATACAACCTTTTTCATATTACATTGAGCTGAACATGCAAAGTTTGATTTTAATCTAGTTAAGCTTCAGTTACTATCAACTATATCTTATAATCAGAAAGTAAATATTCCTTGCTTTTAAACATTTAAAACTCTGAATCAAAAATACCAATGCTTAGGTAGATCTGATGCTTCAACTATATTGCAGCAGAAGGTGAATGTGATGCTCTGTTTCTTTTGGAAGAGAATGTATTGAATGATATCTCTTCAACCGTCACTCTTAGAACTACCAGAGTGGATAGAATTGAAATGGGCTTTCAGCGGCTACATATCTATTCAGGGGTGGTCATGGTATACCCTATTTGGGGCATCCTGCACTGCTAAGCTGTAGGAAATCTTGCCATTTGGACTTTCAGAGTGGTTTTGATAAGGCTCAGGTTCAAAGATGGCCAGAAAGCATGGTTGCACTGTATTCCCAGAAATGAAATTGCTTAACAATTTCAAAACAATCTGCTTTGCTAGGAAATAAAACATTCAGCAGAATCAAAATGTAACACCACTGATACAAATATGTTATCTGAGTCTAATATTCAATGGTTTAGCTCACTTGGATATAGTTCAATTTTGTTTCCCTTGATAGCCACATTTTTTTCGGGGACATGTTAAAATTGTCAATGTTGGAAGCTGTTGACAGAGTTGTCAAATGGTGGGGTGTAATTGGCAGGTCTCTCCTGAAATGACCACTGGCGTGATGCTCATGGCAATAGCGTAATATATTTTGGTGCGATGCCTGAGGTACATATACACTTGAAACTTCCTTTTTTCATTGAGCTGGAACTTTCAACAAGACAATAGCCCATTGGCTATATGTCACCCCTTCTTTTGTTTCTACATTCAATGCATCTGCATGCATTCAAGCAGTATAGCACAAGTTTATGCACACAGAATCATCTTGATGGAAGTGTTCCATGGATTCTCTAGTACATATTACTAAGTCTTTTGAAACCTTTGTAGAACTTAACACACATCCCAGCCTGCACAGTATTATGTGTGCCACAATCATTTCCTAAAAGGGTTCTTAGAATTGAAATGGTCTGAGAAAGTCAGCACAATCTGCTCTGGAAATAAATGGAAGTTCCCCTATTAGGAATCACATGGTAATACCGATCAGCTGGGCCACATGCCTGGGTAATAACTATCCTGTTCCTTTGGATAAGTGGATGAAGTTGAAATATTGTAACCCTAACACCAATGCCAACTTTAATGAAGTGACGGAAGATTATAATGATTGTTTTAAGATGTGGATGAATGCACTGCGGGCACTGACAACTGTGACACAAATGCAGATTGTGATGATACGGCTGGTTCCTTTACCTGCACATGCAACAGCGGCTACAGTGGAAATGGGATGTCTTGTACAAGTAAGCATATGAGCCTCTTCAATTTGTTCCTCCCTATTATCACTGCAATTTACTTAGCCTTGAGAAAATACATGGACAGAATGTCAGTTAAGTATTTAAAGAAGGGCACCTGATGAATCAGAAGGGATATACTATATCCAAGGCATCGCTTACCACCAGATTTTCATGACAGTCTATCCATACAACCTTTTTCATATTACATTGAGCTGAACATGCAAAGTTTGATTTTAATCTAGTTAAGCTTCAGTTACTATCAACTATATCTTATAATCAGAAAGTAAATATTCCTTGCTTTTAAACATTTAAAACTCTGAATCAAAAATACCAATGCTTAGGTAGATCTGATGCTTCAACTATATTGCAGCAGAAGGTGAATGTGATGCTCTGTTTCTTTTGGAAGAGAATGTATTGAATGATATCTCTTCAACCGTCACTCTTAGAACTACCAGAGTGGATAGAATTGAAATGGGCTTTCAGCGGCTACATATCTATTCAGGGGTGGTCATTGATACCCTATTTGGGGCATCCTGCACTGCTAAGCTGTAGGAAATCTTGCCATTTGGACTTTCAGAGTGGTTTTGATAAGGCTCAGGTTCAAAGATGGCCAGAAAGCATGGTTGCACTGTATTCCCAGAAATGAAATTGCTTAACAATTTCAAAACAATCTGCTTTGCTAGGAAATAAAACATTCAGCAGAATCAAAATGTAACACCACTGATACAAATATGTTATCTGAGTCTAATATTCAATGGTTTAGCTCACTTGGATATAGTTCAATTTTGTTTCCCTTGATAGCCACATTTTTTTCGGGGACATGTTAAAATTGTCAATGTTGGAAGCTGTTGACAGAGTTGTCAAATGGTGGGGTGTAATTGGCAGGTCTCTCCTGAAATGACCACTGGCGTGATGCTCATGGCAATAGCGTAATATATTTTGGTGCAATGCCTGAGGTACATATACACTTGAAACTTCCTTTTTTCATTGAGCTGGAACTTTCAACAAGACAATAGCCCATTGGCTATATGTCACCCCTTCTTTTGTTTCTACATTCAATGCATCTGCATGCATTCAAGCAGTATAGCACAAGTTTATGCACACAGAATCATCTTGATGGAAGTGTTCCATGGATTCTCTAGTACATATTACTAAGTCTTTTGAAACCTTTGTAGAACTTAACACACATCCCAGCCTGCACAGTATTATGTGTGCCACAATCATTTCCTAAAAGGGTTCTTAGAATTGAAATGGTCTGAGAAAGTCAGCACAATCTGCTCTGGAAATAAATGGAAGTTCCCCTATTAGGAATCACATGGTAATACCGATCAGCTGGGCCACATGCCTGGGTAATAACTATCCTGTTCCTTTGGATAAGTGGATGAAGTTGAAATATTGTAACCCTAACACCAATGCCAACTTTAATGAAGTGACGGAAGATTATAATGATTGTTTTAAGATGTGGATGAATGCACTGCGGGCACTGACAACTGTGACACAAATGCAGATTGTGATGATACGGCTGGTTCCTTTACCTGCACATGCAACAGCGGCTACACTGGAAATGGGATGTCTTGTACAAGTAAGCATATGAGCCTCTTCAATTTGTTCCTCCCTATTATCACTGCAATTTACTTAGCCTTGAGAAAATACATGGACAGAATGTCAGTTAAGTATTTAAAGAAGGGCACCTGATGAATC
The DNA here is from genome assembly GCA_947462335.1 of Harmothoe impar. NCBI lineage: Eukaryota > Metazoa > Annelida > Polychaeta > Phyllodocida > Polynoidae > Harmothoe > Harmothoe impar. Next base: position 16,529,858 of record OX381717.1, read on the forward strand.
AGAAGGGATATACTATATCCAAGGCATCGCTTACCACCAGATTTTCATGACAGTCTATCCATACAACCTTTTTCATATTACATTGAGCTGAACATGCAAAGTTTGATTTTAATCTAGTTAAGCTTCAGTTACTATCAACTATATTTTATAATCAGAAAGTAAATATTCCTTACTTTTAAACATTTAAAACTCTGAATCAAAAATACCAATGCTTAGGTAGATCTGATGCTTCAACTATATTGCAGCAGAAGGTGAATGTGATGCTCTGTTTCTTTTGGAAGAGAATGTATTGAATGATATCTCTTCAACCGTCACTCTTAGAACTACCAGAGTGGATAGAATTGAAATGGGCTTTCACCGGCTACATATCTATTCAGGGGTGGTCATTGATACCCTATTTGGGGCATCCTGCACTGCTAAGCTGTAGGAAATCTTGCCATTTGGACTTTCAGAGTGGTTTTGATAAGGCTCAGGTTCAAAGATGGCCAGAAAGCATGGTTGCACTGTATTCCCAGAAATGAAATTGCTTAACAATTTCAAAACAATCTGCTTTGCTAGGAAATAAAACATTCAGCAGAATCAAAATGTAACACCACTGATACAAATATGTTATCTGAGTCTAATATTCAATGGTTTAGCTCACTTGAATATAGTTCAATTTTGTTTCCCTTGATAGCCACATTTTTTTCGGGGACATGCTAAAATTGTCAATGTTGGAAGCTGTTGACAGAGTTGTCAAATGGTGGGGTGTAATTGGCAGGTCTCTCCTGAAATGACCACTGGCGTGATGCTCATGGCAATAGCGTAATATATTTTGGTGCGATGCCTGAGGTACATATACACTTGAAACTTCCTTTTTTCATTCAGCTGGAACTTTCAACAAGACAATAACCCATTGGCTATGTCACCCCTTCTTTTGTTTCTACATTAAATGCATCTGCATGCATTCAAGCAGTAAAGCACACGTTTATGCACACAGAATCATCTTGATGGAAGTGTTCCATGGATTCTATAGTACATATTACTAGGTCTTTTGAAACCTTTGTAGAACTTAACACACATCCCAGCCTGCACAGTATTATGTGTGCCACAATCATTTCCTAAAAAGGGTTTTTAGAATTGAAATGGTCTGAGAAAGCCAACACAATCTGCTCTGGAAATAAATGGAAGTTCCCCTATAAGAAATCACATAGTAACACCGATCAGCTGGGCCACATGCCTGGGAAATAACTATCCTCTTCCTTTGGTTAAGTGGATGAAGTTGAAATATAGTCATCCTAAGACCAATGCCAACTTTAATGAAGTGACAGAAGATTGTAATGATTGTTTTAAGATGTGGATGAATGCAGTGCGGACACTGACAACTGTGACACAAATGCAGCTTGTCAGGATACGGTTGGTTCCTTTATCTGCACATGCAACAGCGGCTACAGTGGAAATGGGATGTCTTGTACAAGTAAGCATATGAGCCTCTTCAATTTGTTCCTCCCTATTATCACTGTAATTTACTTAACTTTGAGAAAATACATATTCAGAATGAAAGTTTAGTTATTAACAATAGGCACCTGATTAATCAGAAGGGATATACTATCAGCTACTATCAACTACATTTTATAATTAGATAATCAAGTATATCTCATGCTTAAACTATATTGCAGCAGAAGGTGAATGTGATGCTCTATTTATTTTGGATGAGAATGTATCGCATGATATCTCTTCAACCGTTACTCTTAAAACTTTGTTAGAATATTAAAACATTCCCCATGACCAATATTTAGACACCATTGATATGAACATGTTGACTGAGTCTTACGTTAATGATGTCCATAGTATATAGTCTCCATCATTCTCCATGTGCCAGGGTACATATCGAATAATCTATGCCAACAATGATTTCTCTTCGGCTTGTCTCTGAGAGTGGGTCAATCTCTACCTAGCTTAAAGTCGCAACTACTTGAAGACCATGCACATGCATATTAACTTCGGGTTTCTGAACGTCACATACCACCTGACCCTACAGGTGTGGTCCAAACCTCTAGGCATCCCAGTGGACACAGAACATTGAATCAACATTGATAACTGGTTGTCAATGTTAATTCAATGTTGATGCAAAGTTGATTCAATATTAAAAAACATTTTGTGCCCACTGGGATGATGTACCTATGAGTTGCTCCTGCCACAGCAGCTTTTTGCACTTGCATATCGCCATTTCACAGCTTTGTCCAAGGATGATGTGACATGTATGTACAGTGCCCCAACAATCATACTGCATCTAAAATGGGGGAGACTTGGCAGGGGTAGTGAGCGTACAGGTAGCAGAGGGGAGGAGAGTGGGGTAACAGACCCCGGGAATGAGGGTGTTCTATCTGCCTGAAGTTTCTGCCTGAGAAAATAGATCCCGTTGTAAGGGCTGTCTGAGACATGCCACTGTGCCCCGTTGTACCATAATAGCCAACATCTATTCCAGCCCAACTATTTCTCTTCATTTTTTATGAAATACAGCAGTCCCATTGACTTGACCAAAGAACGCCATATTGCACACCCTCCGTGAAATAACCCATGGCCGTATTTCAGGCCCTATGATGTCATCAAAAATGGCGGTTTGTTTACATTTGAATGACCTAGAAATAGCCTTTTTAGGCTTCCCCCTCCCATAATTTTGAAAATTTGAATCGAAAAAGATAAAAAATAAACACAAAGGCACACTCGCTTAAGTCTGTTGACCGGGTTATTTCACTTGTTGAAGGGGGTGCCGCATTTCACTCGGCCTTCGTGGAATAATCCTGTCAACAGACTAGAACTTGTGAACCTTTGTTTATTTATCCAAGCTGTTGCTGAAACCTTTTTCTCCCACTTAATGCTGTCCCTTCAGTACACTTGGGACCCTTGCTCAATTTTTATTGTTGGGTGTTGTTGACAGAGTTGTCAAATGATGGGTTTGAATGACAATAGCGACGACAACTTTAATGTTGCAATAAATGGTTGAAATGAGAATGCAATTATTGGTTTCAGATGTGGACGAATGCACCTCGGGGAATGACAACTGTGACGATAATGCACTTTGCACCGATACCGAGGGTTCCTTTACCTGCACATGTAACGATGGCTTCGAGGGAGATGGGATGACCTGTGAAGGTAACTATACGCCTATTCAATTGTTCTTCCTGTTAACAATGCAATATCTTAGCTTTATGGTAGAATTCCAAGCTCGATGGGTGAGAGCATTAGTGACAAGATCTCAATTGAATACTGCGCCTTATTGACCAAATACCAAGAGAAGACCAGTCTAGAGTCAGTTTCAATGAAAATGAAACCTCCACATGTGATAAGTAGATACGCTGTTGTGTCCTGTTTGTCCTCTCCTTGTCTTGTTTTCTCTGTTTGCATCTTATCAGCCAGAAAAATCCAAAAGAAGAGCATGAACAATAATATTGTAGAGTTCGTCTATATGTAATTCGATTAAATAAGGACTCGAACTGTAGTTTTCATGTAGAGATGCAAGAAAACAGGGTTTATTTCGTTCTCCTGTACAACAATGCTAATCCTTGAAGTATATGAGGTTCGATCAATGTATATTCAGCTTTCAAATAACTTTCACTATATGACACAGTCAGAGACCTGAGAAGGTCTGCCGGAGCAAGGGGGTGAGGACAGCTTATATACTGTCCGCCTCCGATAGGGGTGCCCCCTGGCTCTGGCCGCCCGAACTACCTTGTAGGCGTTCGACTATAATACTAATATTAGTGTCCCTACACCACCCCCCCCCCAGACATTACATACGCTTACTCTTTTAAATATATATACAATATAGTATAAACTCATACAACTGAGTTTATTTTAGTAAAGCGTTATGTTACGTCGTGAACACAGTAGGGTATATAAACATATACAAAACTAATATTATTTACACAGGTGGTAATACATCCGAACGGCTAGACACATTTCGAATTATTAAGGACACAGGTATAGTATACATACAAACATATACAGATTAGCGACTAGAACAACTTGACATCTCTCATGATTAAAAAAAAACAGGAACAAAAAACTGAAGATCCGGGCAGCCATCCTAACCTTTTTGAACATTGGTTAGGCACGAAGTACCATCCTTTCGGAGGGACTCGGGTGTGTGGTGCTCTCCTCTTCAACAGCCGTCCTGTCCCAAACTGGACAGGCACGTTCATTCGAACGGGCTAGTGGTGCTCTCCTCTTCATTTTTCGTACTGCTGTCTCTGTTCTGACTGAACAGACACGTTCTTCACAACGGGCGATTGGTGCTCTCCTCTTCAGATGTATGGTCACCGAATTCATCCTGCGTACTCCTGTTACTGCTGTTCGATTGTTCAGTAGACATTCATACCACACTAACTCATTCTCTTTCGAATATCAATTCACTCATATCTTCTCACTCTCGAATCGTGGGCTCACCCCTCCTCACTCTGGTTCTTTAGGAGTTCCAGAGCGGATTCGCGGGTGCCGTCCCACTCGTCCAGGAACACACCAAATACCTGCTGGAACTTGACGTTCATAGCCTCGTTCCGGTCATTGGACTCCTGCAGTCGTTTCTGAGCCAAAGCAGTCCTTGATGTGGCTAGCTTGGCTTCGTTCCGGATTTTGTTAGTTTCGGCGGCCAATAGCGCCTCGTTCTCTTTCTCCAGGGACATTCTTGTATTGGCTTCCTGTTCAACCAGAGAGCGGGCGAATAAATTCGCCACCCCCTGATTGTATCGGACAGCCAATTCCCTCTGCGACTCTTGGAAATCGTCCACCGCCTGCTGGGCTTGGGCGCAAACCACTCTGTCACTCGGATCAAAATACATATCCACCGGTCTTGTGCTCAGTCGGGGCCTATTGTCCGGAATCTGAGTCATTTCAGGTTCGACACGTTGAGGAACCTTCTGTCTGCCTAATTCTGGGAAGTCACCTGACTCCGGCGCAGGGGTCGGATCTTTCCGGTCGAACCAAGCAGGTGGGTTATCACTCTGCGAAGCTGACGCTGCTGCCGATGATGCTGCCGAGGAAGGACGTGAGTCCGACCCCCCACTCATGGGCGACTGATAGTCAGTCGAATCTTTCCGCTTCTGCTGCTTCGACCTGGAGTCACGAGCCACAGCCAGTGGCTTCTTAAACTCCGAGGTCTCGGGCGAATCGGAACGATTCTTTTTCACTCTGCCACTCGCTGGACTGCGGCTAGCCCGCCTCTTCTCATCAATCTTTGCCTTGGGTGGATCAGCCCTCCATTCACATACTCTCGAAAATAGTTCGTTCGTCATTTGGAATTTCCCTCGAGCTCTCACTAGTGCAATCCTCGCACACAGCTTGCCTTTCGTGGACTCATGCACATTACAGAATGATTCGGTCTTCACGTGGATGTGTTTGAAGTCCGAAGGGATCATTCTGTTGTATTCCATCATTACTTTATCGTGCAGGCTCATCACTTTCTCGCGTGCTGCACTCAGTCCGGGGCTGTGACAATACTTCAGATGGCGAAGCATCACACCCCTTCTCGGAGTAACGCAACCATCACAGGTTGCGCTATCCCTCTGTCCTTTCGAATTGGCACATTCGTAGACCACAGCGTGGTGGAAGTGCCGTTCGCAGAGATGCCGCAGGAACCGCATTGCTGACGGATATGTCCTGTCCCTTCCCTTCTCTTCAATGCAAATGGTGAACGGGCAATACCGCTCACCGTCTTTCAGATACCAACATAAGTAGGCCCAGCGCAACTTCGACTTCTGGTCTCTTATGTAGTAACTTTCGGGATATTTCAACAACTGTTTAAACCATTCTTTATAAAAATCGGATGGCAAGGGATCTTCCTCGGTTTCCCGAATCCAGTCCTCATCATCACTTTCGCCATTCATATTTCGGGGTTCGGGGCAACCGTATGATTTCTTGCCCTGTCACTTGGAATGAAGTGCGCGAACTTCGCCTCACTATTCTTCCAGATCCGTTGTACTCTTTCCTGGTCCCCCTCATCTTTCGGCTCCTCTCTATTCTCTCCCTCTTCTACCTCCTCTGGCCCTTCCTCATTCGGAACCTCCATCTTCTCCTCCGGATCCTGTTTAGTTGGATCCGGATCGGTTTCTGGAGGCTCGCCTTCCGAATCGGGTCCAGACTCATCGTCCGGACTGTCTTCGGATTCAATCACTTTGCTGGCCTTCTTAGTCGCTCCTTTAATAATATTGCTGACCTTGGCGGCGGCAGCAGCCTGTACGGCAGCTATACGTCCTTTCAGTGGATTATCACTTGATGGATCTTTCTGGCCTACTGCCTCCGTGACTTTAGCAATCACCTTCGGAGGCACAGTCATTTTTGCGTCTTTCTTTGATTCCTTCAACTTCTTTTTTTCTTTCGCTGACAGGACCGGTGTGAAGGCACCCTGGTCACTGTCAGATTTGGTGTCGGTCAGAGTCTTTTTCTTTGTTCTTCCCTTCACACTTTTAACTTTCGCTTTCTTGGTGTTGTCCTCTCCGTCGGTTTCGCTCTCCGTCGACAGGCTGCCCTTTTTCTTGGCGGCCTTCAGGATCGCTTTCCCCTTTCGGATGGATGCCAGTCGTTCTTTATGTTGGGCCGAGCTCATCTCTTCCTCCAACCCGGGTACGTATGCCCTAGTGGCGTAGGTCCCCTCCCGAATCATCGTACTGATGATTTCGTTCAGTTTCTCCTCCGGCTCCGAACACTCCTCCAGTCGACAAAGCAATTCGTCTCCATTCAGAGTGTAGAGCCTCGGGACTTCCGGATGCTCCGCTCGTTCGACCCAGTCTTCTGCAGTCCTGGGTTCTTTCTCCATGTCAGGTTCCCGGTACAGTACATCTCCTGCGATGTCCATTCCGGTAACCCCCATCCCCGTATGGTCAGTCAAGACATGCGGGACGTTCGGAAGGCGATTTTGCCGATGTGCGATTTCGCAATCGAACATGGCCCTTCTGAACGACTGACTCACTTGCAGTCCAGCCTCAGTCTGATTATAAAACAGCAGCCATTCAGATGGCAGTGCTGCATACTCAGTCGGTGATAGGAAGTGTCGAACGCAGTCTCTGGTGGCTGCGTCCCAACACTTTCGTTCTCCTTTTAAGATTCGGTCGTGAATATGGATTTCCCGACCGTCGTACCTTGATTTAAATCCGTCCAGATTCGGTTCGAGCAGCGGCTCGTCCGATCGTTCCAGGATTTCTTCAATCTCCATTCCCATGCTACCTTCTTCTAATTCGGAATTATCCTCATTCAATGCGCTTTCTTCGTTCTTGGTAACTGGCGACATCGCCTCAGTGTCCATAAATGCTTCGACACCTCGTCGAGGGCCGATCGTTCCGAATGAGAGCCAGACGCCGAAGCCATCGTGACACTCAAGTTCTTTCACTCGATAAAATAAATGAATGACAGGTACCAGGACCCTCTCTACGGGCTCCTGGCGACTTCACCCACCTGTTCTACACCGAGTTCACTTTAAACAGTCTTTATATCCTCGCTTTTTGTGCTCTGATACGCTTCCCCTTGCTCTGTCCGGCGAACCGTAAACAAATATGGCGGATCATTGACCCGCGTCGACCTTTGCGCACGCGCGTCGGTCTCGCGAGATACCGCGCATTCGGCGAGACTTCAGTTTTTCCCGCGCTTGATAAATATAAACAATCATTCACTCTTCCCGCGCGTCACGCATTACGATCAGGTAATTATAGCACTGATATCCTCACCGCCCTTTCGAATTCATCTCGAGTCATTCTGGATTTAAATACGGATAGCAACTACTAATCCGCCGGATTATCCGTCCATTACCCACTGGCACATTCACAGGTAAGTTTGTTGGATTTCTGACTTTTAGCGTGATCATTCCTATATAGAAGACGAATTACCAGGTTACCCCGGTAATTATGACAATACTTAACTGATTACATCGTTGTGTTTCAGGTTAGGTGACAGCACCCCTCACTCTCAACCTAGGGCTGCGACGAACCCCCACTGGATTCTCTTTACCCCTGACATTCGGAGCGGTCTGCTTCCGTTCCCTTTTAGCCATTGAGGGAACAGTCCTTCTCTTCCTGTCTACACCTGCCGAGACATTCTTTGCTTTCTCCGATCTATCTTTTTGGAGTTCGTTTAACTAGCACCGTTTCCTTCTTCACCTTCCTAGGTCTCCCCGGACCCCTCTTCTCGACTACTTTATCTATCTCCCTTTTCATTTCCTCCTTCTCCTCTTGTCCCATCTTGAACATTTCCGTGGAGTACTCTCTCCCCTTCCATGGTTTCAACCGGGCCACATTCGATTTTTGATTCCTCCCGAAGGTATCCCTCATCAGGACTGTATCATCACTTACTCTCTGGGTAATCCTCCACGGACCATCCCAATTATCCCTCAGCTTGATGCCAACCAGAGGTTCGTGGTATCTCGCTACTAAGTCCCCTACCGCAAACCGCCGAACCTTTAGATTAGTATCATAGCCAACTTTCTGCCATTTAGCTGTCTTTCCTAATTCCTTTCTTACTAATTCATACGCCTTCCGGAATTGTTCCTTCAACGCTTCCACAAACATGATCTGACACGGGACATCTGGATTCATACCAACTACTCCGAACACTAGGTCCGCTGGCATAATCAGATCCTCTCCGAATACTAACAGATTCGGAGAGCAGTTCATACTCGCATGTACCGTGCTATTATAAGCATGGCAAACAAAGTCGCACTGCTCATCCCAATCATCCATCTCTTGATTTACTAAACTCTTCAGGACCTGTATTAGGGTACGATTGAATCTTTCCACCTGACCATCACTCTGTGGTCGATACGGATTGGTTCGGGTCTTGCAAATGGCCAATTGATGACACATTTCCTGCCATAGATTCGATTCAAACTCTCTCCCTTGGTCGCTATGCAACATCAGAGGCACTCCCAAGTATAGGATCCATCCTTTAACTAACATTCTCGCACAAGTCGCTGCTTTGTGATCCTTCATCGGGAATACCTTCGTATACTTCGTATAGTAATCCGTTACCACCATCATACATGTATTTCCTTCCGGAGTTGTCACAAATCCTGTAATTATATCTTCTGCCACCCTTGCGAACCTTACTCCAAACAATTCCTGGGTCAAGGGCATTTTACCTAGCCCAGGACCTGGCTTGCTCGTACAGCATTTCGGACAAGTGTCTATCCATCTCAACAGATCCGTACTCATACCTGGCCAGTAGTACATTCTAGCCAGCCTTTCCAGAGACCGTTTTCTCCCAAATTGGCCACTGGTCCGATGCCCATGGCAAAAGAACATTATATCCCTTCGCATGGCAGTAGGAATAAAGATCTGTCTTGACTTATTTCCCAAAGCATTCGTCTTCCACCTATAAATCAATCCATTTACCACCTCTAACTCTGTCCATTGAGCTATTAGTCGTCTCATCTCCCTGTTCTCCAACGATATCGCTGGCCGATCTGGGACCCTTCCTTCTCGAAGTAACATCGTCAGACGGATACTATTCGCATCTCTCTCCTGGAAGCTCTTAATAGAGTTCTCATCCCATTCCAGTATTACCGGTTCGAGATCCCTAAAAGGCTTTCGGATTCCTGCCAGCACGGCATTATGCTTCCCACAATCGTCACATCCGTCATTCTGACACTTCTTCACTGGGATTCGCGACAACGCGTCAGCGTTCAAATGCTTAGCCCCCTTTCTATGCTGAATTTGGCTGTGGTCCAATCCGAACTCAGATAGGTGTGCCAACCACCGTCCTATCATACCTCCCGCATCTTTAAAGTTCAATAACCACCGCAGGGAGGAATGATCCGTACGTAATGTAAAATCAGATCCCCACAAGAAGTGTTTATATTTCTTTGTATACACTGCCACTGCCAACAATTCCCTCTTTGTCGTACAATAATTTCTTTGCGCTTTACTCATTGTATTGCTTGCAAATGCTATAGGAACCTCCTTCCCATCTTGGACTTGAGACAAAGCTGCCCCTATACTCTCATTGCTCGCATCAGTGTCTAATATAAAATGACCATCCGCAGTGGGGTATTTCAAAACCGGTGTTTCCACGAACAACCGTTTAATGGTTTCGAATGCTTCCCCTTGTTCCTTTCCCCATGGAAACTTCTCCTTACGTCTCCCCGGGGTCCAGTGCGACAGACATTGAATTGGATAACTTATCCGGGAATATCCTGGTAAGAAATCTCTGTAATAAGAACAAAACCCTAAGAAGGATCTCACTTCTTTCGGCCCCTTAGGAATGCTCCAGTCCGTTACCGTCGAAACCTTCTCCGGATCAGCTTTCACCCCTTCTGTAGAGATGATCCGTCCTAGATAGTTAATACTTTTCTGAAACATATTACACTTCTTAGGCTTCAGCTTCAATCCATTCGAGATTATTCGCTGTAACACTAACTTCAGGTTTCCCAGGCATTCATCAAATGTCTTTCCGAATATTATCACATCGTCCAGATACACTAGACATTTCTTCCACAACAAGTCACTCAGTAAGGTCTCCATCATGGCTTCGAACGTGGCCGGAGCATTACATAGTCCGAATGGCACCACGTTATACTGGTACAACCCTACATGGCTCGAAAACGCTGTTTTCTCCTTGTCTTCTTCCTTCATTCCCACCTGCCAATAACTGGACTGCAAATCAATCGTGCAAAACCATTCATTTCCTCCAAGGGAATCAATGGTCTCGTCTATCCGGGGGAGCGGATACGAATTCTTCTTTGTCAAGCCATTTAGCTTCCGGTAGTCTATACAGAATCGGATACTCCCATCCTTCTTTGTTACCATACATACTGGACTACTCCAAGGACTGGTGCTAGGGGTTATCACCCCTTCCGCCAACATCTTCGTAATCTCTTCCTCCGCCACTACTTTCTTTGCCAACGGAAGACGTCTATATGGTATCTTTACTGGATTCGCCCCTTCCGTGTTAATTGAGTGTAGGACTCGATACGTTCGTCCCAACGGCTCTCCGGGCCGCGCAAAGGCTAAACTACACTCAGTTAACATCTCCCTCAGGGCATTCCTCTGTCCATCTGTCTCTACTCCGGACCCTTCTATTAACTTTGCCAATCCCTCCTCCATTACTTCACTGTTCGGGACTAGTCCACTTCCATTTTCAAAGCTACTGGTGACCGCTTCCGCGGATATCACTTCTCCCACTACAGTGCCTTTTTCTAGATAGATGGTTTTCGAACCCGGGTTCGTTATGGGGGCTACTCCCCATGCCATATTTCCTATCAGGGTGTCGGCCGATTCCAAACCCTTCTTTCCCAACACTGTCACATTAGGTTCGAAAACCCCCGGAACGCCCCTCTTCATCCTACTGGAGGCTATTAAGACATCACATGCCATTCCGGGAGGTATTTTTACCGTCTGCACTACACTCGCTACACCACTTACTTCACGTGCCAGGCATTGTATCCTGTCTTTGTAGGGATGATTTAGTTTCAACACTCCAGTGACGGGGTCCAATTTTACCCCATATAAGGAAGCGAAATCCATCCCAATGATACCATCGTCCTCTATCCCAGCGACAGTAGGGGAAATGATATATTCCCTACCGCCTACCAAGATGATCATACAAGTCCTACCAAACGTTCGTATCTTGCTCCCATCAGCCGCACATGCATTTACCCTCGTTGTGAGGTCGTCATCCATGCTCGACACCAGATCGAAGAATCTCTTTGACATAGCGGAGTGGCTAGCTCCGGTATCCAACAAAAATTCCCCCATTCTGCCGTTTACAGAAACGGACACATACCATCTCTTTCCTCCCATCATCGAGGGATTACTTGCGAACCGTTTGACGTCGTCTGTCATGTCAAAATTGAATCTGAATCCTTTCAAATACTCCAGACACGGATGACCTTGGGGAAGGCGGATCCCCCCGATCCTGGATAGTTCCTCTAGCCAACCTTCCTCTCTATTGGTGACCGGTTTCCCTTCTTTGCTCTCCCTGGCAACTGTCTCACCAATACCCCCAGCCCCACATGTTTTCGGCTCATTAGCATTTCCCATGCTGCTGGGCGGATACATCACAGACTCCTCAATCGCGTTCGTATGGATTGTACCCTGGCATACTTTATTCGGGGTCGTCAGTTTGCCTTCACGGACAACCCCTTCTAATTTCCCGTCTCCTCTCTCTTCCTTTCTCGCCAAACTGGTTTATCCGCCCTACATTCGGCTGCGAAATGTCCGGTCTCTTGGCACCTGAAACACTTCACCGTTGCCCTATCTAGCTTCGGTCGTTTCTGATAGTCCAACAACCCTTTCATTTCTTCCATCATGGCCATCAACCGTTTTTCGTTCTCGGATAACTCCACCACCTGGGGGGTAGGGGTTGGTTTAGAGCTTGCCTCCACTGGCTTCTCCTTCTCGGGTGGCTTACTAACATTTTTCTTCCACCGATTCTTTCTATCCCACTTGTCACCCCCGATGGCTGCTATTCGTTCTTCACCCGAACCATCGTCCGAATCACTCTCCTCGGGAGTGGCCGTATGTGCAGACGCCACCCTTTGGTTGGGTACGAACCCAGCAAGTAATCGTTTCTTCTTTTCATGCTGATCTATAGCCAAAAAGAAGTCTACCATCGATGAACCTCGTCCCCATTCTTTCTGGACAAGTTCAGCATGGGACGGATCCCTCAGTCCTTTTATAAAGTGTGTGAATAGTTCATCTAAGAAATATTCATCATCACGCCTCCAATAAGGTCGGGCCTTTTGCAACAATCTTTGAAGTTCCAGCCCGAACACTTTCGGAGACTCCTTTGGTTTTTGCGTTCGTATCTGGAACTCCGACCAAGGATCATTCGCGGACAACACACCAAAGATATGTGTGGCGGCTGCCACCAATTGGTCATAGTTGCCATCTTCTCCATACGTCTCTCGCCAATCATCTACAGCTATTCGTCCCGGACCCTCACTCAACCATTTAATGAGGGGACCTAAGGAAGCCTCCTTGTCCCACCCATGGTAACGATTATCGTCGCAAAAGTCTTGGTAGCTTTCCTTCCAATTCTCTCCATTGAACCGCCGGAGAGTTCGAACAGGCTTTCGGGCACTGTTGTGACTCCATACCAGTCGATCAGACTGCCTCCGACTCCATTCCATAATTTCTGACTCATCCTCCCGGGTCCGACTGCAACAGTCTATCCCCATTCCTTGTATACAAGGATCGGATTCCACTATCGCAGCAACCCTCGGGCCCATAGATGATCGTTTTGTCAACCTTCTCGGGGCAGGGACCGGTCTTGGTGTCCCTCCTCTTGGATTGGGCTGGGTTTGATCAGGGCTGGGGGGGTAACCTCCGTATGAACCAGGGTCCGGCACAGTCCCGGCTCCTCCTCCCGGGTTAGTTCCGGGGTTCGGAGCACCACCTGCCCCCCTGCTCGGAAGCGATCCACCCCCTTCGTTATAGGACTGGTGTCCTTCGTTCGATCCGGCTCCGGGTAATGGTGCCCGGTACTGGTAGGTTATATTATATATCGGTGGTGGTGGTACCGTATAGTTGTGTCCTGCCAGCGTGTCATCCGCAAAGGGATGTAGAGAGCCGTAGCTATGATTCATTCGTTTGGGTGGGGCTTCACTCGTAATATCATGGGTGCTAGAGATCTCTTTTTCCTCGGTTCCCCCATATGTGACTTTACGGTCAGCCTCATTCGGGGCAGTCCTCCCTTGGGTTCGTGCGTACTTCCCGTCCGAAACGATCCCCCGGGTCTCGATTGGATCCACGGTAGTTAATATCGGACTAGGCGTGGATGCAACGTGCTTAGGGAGCTTGGCTCCCTCGTTCGTCGGTTCCCGGCTTCTAGCCTCTTCTTCTTTGTGAATTTCATCCATCTGACTCTGATAGGCCAGATAGGTATCATTGATTTCGTCTTTCTTTTTCTGAAGAATTTCGAGGTCAGCCTTCATGTCAATTCGGGCTTGCTTCAACGCCTCTCGTTCTTGCTCGAACTGTTCCCTCAGGGCCTGGCCGGATTTTTCTTCCTTCAAATAGTCCGCCTTGATTTTCTTGACCCTTTTGGATTGTCGCTCGATCTCGCTTTCATAGGTATCCCGAAGATCCCGACTTCGGCGAGCCTCTTCCTTTTCTTTCTGGAGTTGTGCTTGCTCCTCTGTCAGACTGTGTTGAGCGATCTTAACCTTCTGTTGGACTTTAGCCAATTGAGAGGTTTCAAGAGCCAGTTGTTCACTTATATATTTCCTATCCGCTTGTATTCTGGATTTCACTTCGCTCAGTTCTTCAGCTTCTTTCTGGTTCTGGGCGATTACCCTTGCCTTTTCGTCGGTCAGTCGGATCAAATCCTCATTCATGGCTGTATACCGACCCCTCATTTCCTCCTCCTCTGCTTTCAATTTCTCACAGTAGGCGTCGTAGTCAGGGACCTGTCGACCTCTTCTAGACAGGTCTCGTTCCATATGTCCGAGGTTCGGTTCGGAGGGAAGCATGTCTGCCCATGGGTTCCCTCTGAACGGATTGGTGTTCGGAATTGTTCTGATAGGAGGAAATTCTCCCGGAGTTCGAAAAATCAGACTCCTCTTTCGAGACTTTTTATTCTCTGGGGTGTGCATTCGAGAGGCAATATCCCAGATTTCATTTATTTGGGCGACTGTGTAATCCAGTTCCCCATCCTCCAGTTCGGTCCCTGATCCTTCATCCCCCCCGTTCCTTGACTGAGCCTCTGCCAGGGTCAGTCCGCTATCTTCTACATAAAAATCCTGGTCACGGCACCAGTGTAGAGTTCGTCTATATGTAATTCAATTAAATAAGGACTCGAACTGCAGTTTTCATGTAGAGATGCAAGAAAACAGGGTTTATTTCGTTCTCCTGTACAACAATGCTAATCCTTGAAGTATATGAGGTTCGATCAATGTATATTCAGCTTTCAAATAACTTTCACTATATGACACAGTCAGAGACCTGAGAAGGTCTGCCGGAGCAAGGGGGTGAGGACAGCTTATATACTGTCCGCCTCCGATAGGGGTGCCCCCTGGCTCTGGCCGCCCGAACTACCTTGTAGGCGTTCGACTATAATACTAATATTAGTGTCCCTACACCATGTAACTTTTTCAGAAAAAAAAACAGAGCTCAGAAACTTTCGGTTTTGGTTTGTCTAGTTGGTGAGGGCCTCACTAAATTTTGCCCGACCTCCCCTAATAAAATATTAGGGTTATGACAAATCTAAGTATATATGTACATCAAAGAAGCCTATGGTGTTTAGGGTCTGGACAGGGCAAAATCATTAACATCACCTTAGGGATATAATCATAATCAAGTAGAATTAACAATAATGTTTCCAAAGCAAATCCAATTTCTATTTATCTCATTGTCTTTTTTTTACAGCTACCAACAATGAGTGTGCCTCTGACCCATGCCAGAACTCGGGGTCATGCGAAGACCTGCCTAACGCATTTATGTGCATGTGTGTGACCGGATTCACGGGAGTGTTCTGCGAAGGTAAGTCTGCGTGCAATTTACTCACGAACTACTGCACCTCTAATCTGTAGTTCAATAATGAACTATATATATATTACATCCCATATCTATTCAGGAGTAGGAATTTTCCATCTTGAGGTGACCAAAAAAAGCCCTTGGGAGGTGGTTTGGTTCAGATAAATTCACCGATTTTTTTTAATGTTAAAGTGTCGGTCATGATGGTTCCGAACTAATATGAAAAAGTCATGGATAAGTTTTGGAGGAAGAGTTCTAACTTTACTGTCACTTTTCAAAAGCCATAAAACAACCTATTCCAAGAAATGGAATGGTTTAGGAAAACCAACCCAACATGCAAATGGAATAAAACAAAACTCTCCATAGTCAATATTTACAACACAAATCTTCCACCAGAGTAACATGTACACTTAATACTCAGATGATTTAATTTTAGTCACTCTCACATCAATTATAACAAATGATATTATAAAAGGTTGAAATGACTGCTTTTAGAGGAGGATGGATGCGTCGATGACCCCTGCGACCCGAATGCCACTTGCATGGATACTGCTGATTCCTTTACCTGCATGTGTAATGAGGGCTATGAAGGTAACGGAGTCACGTGTTCAGGTAACTATATAGACTAATGCCAATTATGCCTATTGGTACCCTCTCCAGGTGGAGGACTGAAGCAGGCAAACAGCCTGGCCCTTATTTACAGGCAGCATGTTAGTGCAGTCCGCTCCAATCACAGGCTGTAACTGAGTCCTGCTGCCATTGTATTGTGTATGTATAGTATATGTAAAGGTCTGACACTCCTAGTCCCCGGTCATCTATCCACTTGAGGCGGCAGCACTGTACATGGGATTGTAGGTAGACTGTGGCACCATCTAGTAGAAATCTAGGAAGTACAAATCTCTGTACTTCAGATGGTGCCACTGTCTACCTACAATCCCATGTACAGTGCTGCCATCTTAAGTGGATAGATGACTGGGGACTAGGAGTGTCAGACCTTTACATATATACTATACATACACAATACAATGGCAGCAGGACTCAGTTTACATACTGTGGCTCCAATAGACTCCCCGAGCACAGCAGTCTGGTATACCAGGCTGGGACTCAAGTTTTTACACCTTATCCATACAGCTATGCCCGCTATATGCTGCACTGTGTATGCTAAACCAAATGAAACTTTGAATTGAAATTATTCGTAAATACAATGGACCATGCACGCAATGAATCAATTATTTGGTAGGTTCCATATTGATCTGTATGCTAAAGGATGCTTTATTTTTCGCAAAATAATATAATTATATGAAAGCTAGAGTAAAAGCAGAGTACTGTAAAAGAATGATGCTAGATACCAAGGCGACCTGTAAGACCGGCCTGGATGGGTTTTCCAGTCTGTATTGTACATTCAGGCTTACAATGGTCTCTGACGTATTTCAGATATGGGAATTGTATCCCAGGAAGCCACAGGCCCCAGGAGGCTCTTTCAGAACAGACTCGTCAGTCGTCATATTGCGATTTTCGTCAATATTGCAATACTTGCAATTGACGAGGGTATTTGTAGCTGGCAGAATGTGCTATTTACATCAATTTTCTATACATTTGTATCGGAAATCTTGTGAAATAGATTTTACTATTGGTCCTAAAACAGGATTCGTCACGTCACCACTTGCCTACGACCACATCAGTTGTTCTGAATGAGCCTCCTGAACCAGTGTTATTGGCATTCGTGTTCTTTTTTTTTATTTGAGCCCATTTTAGGAAGGAGAGGCAGATTTTTCTTGGCCCATTGGGTACGGCCACATCATATTCAATAGGGGGCATTAACACTACTTTTTCTTTACTAAAGTAAATCTTTTATTTCGAAAAAATAGAAGTATGCTCTCATGTCCTTGGTGCTACAACTTTATTGTAAGAATGCAAGTTTAATGTGATGAGAAATCAGAAAATGACGATTATTTTACTAAGAGTAATTATTGATATCATTAGTATATATGATATAATACATCTGATATCAAATTGAACTAAACATCAAAAGAGTCTTTCTATCTAGTTGAGATTCAACGTAAGAGTGGAACAGTGGCAAATTTCTGTTTTAGAAAAAAAAATAGGAAAGTGTATGTGTACCTGTTTTTAACACTCTGAAGCTTCAGTAAATTGGAGAAAGGCTTACTTATATCTCGAATATAAAAATATAGGACGTGATAATTCTGTCTTTTTCAGAGTCACATGCTGAAAATGATAAAATAGCATTTTGGTACCAGATAAATGAAATTATTTAGGACAGCCAACAAACCTTTACTTTCATTTACCTGTAGCATATATGCCTACTTTAGTGATATGATCAAAAATTTAATCTTTATTCAGATGTGGATGAATGCACTGCGGACCCCGGCCCCTGTGACACCAATGCAGTTTGTGCTGACACAGAAGGTTCCTTTTCTTGCACATGTAACACTGGCTACAGTGGGAATGGGATGTCTTGTCAAGGTAATTATTAATCTTGAGTTCTAACACGCATGGCAGTGACTCTCGCTGACCAAGTCACGGCCGCCTCATTTTGTGACGCACATCTTGGTGACGTCATAGCAACGGCAATAAGAATGCAGCATACATAGTGTGAGGTCACTGATCAAGATGGATGACGCTACTGGGAGGCTTGCAATGTGGTGACGTTAACGGTGTATTTACAGCGGTATTTACAGTATATTTACAGTCTAGAAGGTATTTTGTTTGTTGTCAGAACCGCATTTAACCACGTCTCACTAGCACATCTCCCCTCTAGGCTCGCCATGGTTAAACCTGCAGGCCACTTTAAAAGATAGAACTGTTTCTTATCACAATGCTCATCATAAAAATCAGGGTTTTAAGGAAAATGTTTTTCCGCTATTTTTTGATGAAAAGGATGATAAAACTGGACAAATTTGGGCATATTTGATATCAGATTAAAGCTTATACTGACAGCAATGCAGTCGAATAGATATAAATTACACTTTCCCAACTTTCAAAGGTCAATAAATTCTCAACCACTAAAATGTGTATTTCGGTCACCAAAAACGCATTTTATCCTATACATTTTATTCCGCAAATAAATTTAAAAAAAGCCTCTCTCATCAGATTTTTCAATCATTGGTGATGGGAAACCACCTTTTTTTTTTCCAAGGAGTGATAACTTTTGACAACAAGGGAGGGTAAAATTTGGAGTGTACAGTGTGTAAACGACTAGAGGATTGGTAATATCTTTAATTTAACCACCGTCTTTCTGTGGAAAGAAAAAATGTCCCCCCGCCCCTGTTTTTCCAAAAACAGCACTCTCTAAGCAAATAAAAATGTGTATGTTGAGTTCAATCATTTACTGTTGTTCAGCGTGGTAGCCAATGAAATGTGCTTTCAATGGTTCCCTGTTTATGACGAGGTCGTCAGGACGGGAGCTGGGTACCTGAAATGGAAATGCTTACTAAACTACAAGGAATTCTATCATTTGGACCAGCTTCGGTGTGAGTCCGCTTCCAAAATTCCCAAAAGTGAGATAATTTAGGAACGTTGCCACAAACTTGCAATAAACCAAAACTCCCATAGGCCCTATGGTACAAATTTACAAGAGGGCTCACATATTCAGTTGCTGGATATAGTTCCCATTTAGCCTCAAAGTTATTCACAGACCCCAGCCCCCTGCGACCAAAATGCGATTCCAGGACTCCTGGCCCCCCGGACACTTGGCCCCCTGACATCTGGCCCCCTGATTTGTGGCTCCCCCTGACAGTTGGCCCCCCGGGACAAATGGCCCCCCCCGGACATTTGTCAAAGTCCATAGCAGTTTTTCAATGTAAATAAGAATAAAAAAAAAAGGTCGACATGTCTTAGGTCAACAGATAGATTGACAGATAGGTTGACAGATAGGTTGACAGATAGGTTGACAGATAGGTTGACAGATAGGTTGACAGATAGGTCGACAGCTAAGGCGACAGGTAGACAGACAGGTTGACAGACAGGTCGACAGCCTGGCCACCATGTTGACTGCTAAGGCGACAGATAGGTCGACAGATAAGTCAACATGTGTCGACAGCCTGGCCACCATGTCGACTGCTAAGGCGACAGGTCGAGAGATAGGTCGACATCTGTCGACAGCCTGGCCGCTATGCTGACTGCTAGGGTGACGGGTCGACATACTGGCCGCCATGTCGACATCTAAGCCACCATGTCGACATCTAAGACGCCATGTTGACATCTAAGACGCCATGTTGACATCTAGGCCACCATGTTGACAGCTAAGTTGCCATGTCGACATATAGGCTGCCATGTCGACATCTACGCCGCCATCATGCCCACACCTTAGCCGTCATCATGTTGACATCTTGGCCGCCTCTTTCACCTCCAACCCCCTCTCTCACGTCAAACCCCTCTCTCACATTCAACCCCTTGCTCACGTTCAACCCCCTCTCTTAGTTTACTGGTCAATCAGAGCAGGAATCCGAAACCGGGATCCCAGGCCTGTATGTATCACAGTGTTAAACATTCAAAATAAAATGGCTGTTTATGATGTGGCTTATTATGTTACATAACATTGTACCATACCAAATCGACCTGTCGACTTGTGCACCTGTCCACCTGTGCACCTGTCCACCTGTCCACCTGTCCACGTGTCGACCAACCCATCTGTCCACCTGTCGACCAATCCACCTGTCGACCAATATATCTGTCGACCTGTTTTTTTTTTACTCTTATTTACATTTTAAAACACTTTGTCCACCTGCCAATCTGTCCACCGATCCACCTGTCAACCTAACGACCTGACGACCAGTCCACCTGTCGACCTGTCGACCAGGCCACCTGTCCACCTGTCCACTTGTCCACCTGTCCACCTGTCCACAAATCCACCTGTCCACCTGTTTACCACTCAACCTGTCCACCTGTCGACCAACCCATCTGTGGTCCTGTCGACGAATTCACCTGTCCACCTGTCGACTCTGTCGACCTTTTTTTTAAAACTTTCTTTTACTCTTATTTACATTGAAAAACCGCTATGGAGTTGAGAAAAATGTCTTTGGGGGGCCCCAAGTCCGGGGGGGGGCATTTGTCCCGGGGGGCCAAGTGTCAGAGGGGCCACAAATCAGGTGGCAAAGTGTCAGGGGGCCAAGTGTCCGAGAGGCCTTCAGTCCTAACACCCCAAAATGCAGTATTCCCCACAGTCTAAATTCAAAGCCATATGTCACAAGTATGCCAATGTTCAGTGACTTTGGGTAACCTTAGATAAATGTTATTTCAGTCATCCAAGCAGTGATGCTTTAATGATGCAATAATCGGTTGAACTGACTGGTTTCAGATGACGATGAATGCACCTTGGAGACTGACAACTGTGACGATGATGCAGCATGTACCAATAATGATGGTTCCTTTACCTGCGAATGTAACGATGGCTACAGTGGAAATGGAGTGGACTGTGAAGGTAACTATGGGCATTTTCTCATTTCCTTTTTATTTACACTGCAATTTTAATAAAGTTTAAAGAAATATATTTAGACAAATGCCAACGCCCATTGATACCGTCTCTGTTGTATTTCACAAGTGGGGGCTGGGGCAGTATCCCATGAAGCCGCAGGCTGAGTGGGATGCTGCCCCAGCCCCCACTTGTGAAATAAATCAGAGCGGTATCAATGACGTTGGCATTTTTTTTTTTTTTTATTTGAAGCCATTTAATAAAGAAAAAAACATTTTTTCTTGGCCCATTGAATACGGCCACATTGTTTTCAATTGGGGGCATTGAATACAGCCTTTCAGTGCTTAAGCATAGGAGATCTTTTATTTCCAAGAAATGAAGTGAGATTGTGATTGGGTGTGTAAAAGGACCAACAAAATAATCATAACACTATGGAAGCATCAATCAAATACTGAATGACCTACTCCATCATGGTAATATATTTCACTGAGGGGAAATAATGGATCAGAACTGATATAGTTTATACTCAAAAAGTAAACTTGTCTCCAGACTCCTCAAAGTGATGATAAAAAAATAAGACGAGTCAAAAACTTGTCTAAGTGACAAGGAAATGGGTCTTTTAGCTGGAGATAGTAGACCCACTTGGCATGTGCCAGCCCAAAACTCGACATTTTCCAGCTCCAGATTCTATATGTGGGATGGTCGACCATTACTTTCAAAATTCACAGATAGGCAGCCAATTGAATGTGATTGAATAGCTCCCTGCCTATCGAGGGTTAGTCGTGACAGGCATTGGCTACTAATGTAAAGGAGGTGGAAACCTTTTTTTCCCCACATCACTTTGCTACAGGGAAAAGCTAGCAAGGAATTTCTGGGGTCAATATATATTATAGTGAGTGCGGTGGAGCCAGGTGGGACTAACAGAGCTAGCGTGGGCTGGTACCGAAGGAACGCCGGGCTCCCTTTGCATCGTTGGGTCTGCTTGGGTGTGCGTCCGCTTCCAAAATTCCCAAAAGTGAGATCTTTTAGAAACGTTGCCACAAACTTGCAATAAACCAAAATTCCCATATGGTACAAATTTACAAGAGGGCTCATATATTCAGTTGCTGGATATAGTTCCCATTTAGCCTCAGAGTTATTCTAGCCTCATTACGGTTGTAATGAATGTTTTAAAACACGGATGAGACCCCAGCCCCCTGCGACCAAAATGCAGTATTCCTCACAGTCTAAATTCAAAGCCATATGTCACAAGTATGCTAATGTTCAGTGACTTTGGGTTACCTTAGATAACATTTATTTTAGTCACCCAAGCAGTGATGCTTTAATGATGCAATAATCGGTTGAACTAACTGGTTTCAGATGACGATGAATGCACCTTGGAGACTGACAACTGTAATGTGAATGCAGTTTGTGACAATACTGATGGTTCCTTTATCTGCACATGTATCGATGGCTACAGTGGAAATGGAGTGGACTGTCAAGGTAACTATGGGCATTTTCTCATTTACTTTTTATTCACACTGCAATTTCAATAAAGTTTAAAGAAATATATAGACAAATGCCAACGCCCATTGATCCCATCTCTATTGTATTCCAGGAGTGGGGGCTGGGGCAGTATCCCACGCAGTCCTAGGCTCCGTGGGATACTGCCCCAGCCCCCCACAGTGTATTCAATGGGGGGCATTGAATACAGCCTTTCAGTGCTTAAGCATAGGAGATCTTTTATTTCCAAAAAATAAAGTGAGATTACGATTGGGTGTGTAAAAGGACCAACAAAATAATCATAACACTATGAAAGCATCAATTAAATACTGAATGACCTACTCCATCAGGGTAATGTTTTACACTGAGGGGAAATAATTGATCAGAACGGATATAGTATATACTCAAAAAATAAACTGGCCTCCAGACTCTTCAAAGTGATGATAAAAAAATAAGACGAGTTAAAAACTTGTCTAAGTGACAAGGAAATGGGTCTTTTAGCTGGAGATAGTAGACCCACTTGGTATGTGCCAGCCCAAAACTCGACATTTTCCAGCTCCAGATTCTATATGTGGGATGGTCAACCATTACTTTCAAAATTCACAGATAGGCAGCCAATTGAATGTGTTTGAATAGCTCCCTGCCTATTGAGGGTTAGTCATGACAGGCATTGGCTACTAATGTAAAGGAGGTGAAAACCTTTTTTTCCCCACATCACTTTGCTACAGGGAAAAGCTAGCAAGGAATTTCTGGGGTCAATATATAATGGTGAGTGCCGGAAGCCAGGTGGGACTAACGGAGCTAGCGTAGGCTGGCACCGAAGGGACGCCGGGCTCCCTTTGCATCGTTGGGTCGGCATGGGTGTGAGTCAGCTTCCAAAATTCCCAAAAGTGAGATCATTTAGGAACGTTGCCACAAACTTGCAATAAACCAAAATTCCCATATGGTACAAATTTACAAGAGGGCTCATATATTCAGTTGCTTGATATAGTTCCCATTTAGCCTCAGAGTTATTCTAGCCTCATTACGTTTGTAATAAATGTTTAAAAACTCTGATGAGACCCCAGCCCCCTGCAACCAAAATGCAGTATTCCCCACAGTCTAAATACAAAGCCATATGTCACAAGTATGCTAATGTTCAGTGACTTTGGGTAACCTTAGATAATGTTTATTTTAGTCACCCAAGCAGTGATGCTTTAATGATGCAATAATCGGTTGAACTGACTGGTTTCAGATGACGATGAATGCACCTTGGAGACTGACAACTGTAATGATGATGCAGATTGCGACAATACTGATGGTTCCTTTACCTGCGAATGTAACAATGGCTACAGTGGAAATGGAGTGGTCTGTGAAGGTAAGTATGGGCATTTTCTCATTTCCTTTTTATTTACACTGCAATTTCAATACAGTTTAAAGAAATAAATAGACAAATGCCAAGGCCCATTGATCCCGTCTCTATTGTATTCCAGGAGTGGGGGCTGGGGCAGTATCCCACGAAGCCCCAGGTCATTTAGAAAAGAGAGCACAATTTGATTGAGAAATGTACAAAAAGAAATCCCAAGATTCCATATTTATATTCAAATGCTTCTAATATTTTTAAAGGGGCACATTCAGTCCCTTAAGGTATATATTAATACACTATAATGTAGTCATCTTAGCAGAGGTTTGAACTTTAATGCACTTCAACCCAACAGGCTGTTTGAGCCTACATTGAACTGAAAATGACCACACATCATCTAAGACCTGCAATGAATTGAGAAATGGACATTTCTATTATATTTTTGAAATGTAGTTTTAACATTAATACAATATTTGCTATGATGCATAGATAAATGAACAAAAAATGAACATCATGTTGTATGATAAAGGTGAGGCCAAAAAAAAAAAAAGGTTTGTTTCATGTCACCCGACCGACCCCATCTAAAGAGGGCCGACCCTACGTTTTTTTATGCAATTTTCAAGAAATTTTTATATTTTTAGACTTTTTTTAGGTCAATTTTAGCTTAACAAAATTTTGGAAAAAATTCTCTCCATTTTTACACTTTTTTGGGTCAATTTTAGAGGGGAAGTAAAAAAAAAAGTGAAAAAAAAATAATCTAAAGGATTAAAAGGATAAAGTGCCTGTTCGAACATAAATCTTACACTATTAGCAGTTCACATGAAGTAATGTAAATGCCAGGAATATTGTCCACTATGACCAGTGTCAATTGTCAGTCCCTGAAATATGTTCCACTATTTAATATCAATGGCCCGTTTATCGTTGGCCTCATAACAAATTGAAATGATGTAAATGAATGCATAGACGACCCCTGTGACACCAATGCATTTTGCACTGACACACCTGGTTCCTTCACCTGCACCCGTAACACTGGCTACAG
Organism: Harmothoe impar; assembly: GCA_947462335.1. Lineage (NCBI taxonomy): Eukaryota > Metazoa > Annelida > Polychaeta > Phyllodocida > Polynoidae > Harmothoe > Harmothoe impar. The sequence continues at coordinate 16,554,589 of OX381717.1, forward strand.
TGGGGATGGGTTCACCTGTCAAGGTAACTTTACACCTGGCCCTTATTTTTTTGAAATACAAGATCTCCTATGCTAAAGTATAGGAAGGGACATATTCAATGCCCCCCCCCATAAAATACAATGTGCCCGTATTCAATAGGGTAAGAAAATCTGACTTTGCTTCATTAAATGGCTTCAAATGAAAAAAATAATGCAAATGCCAACTACATTGATATCTCTCTGACGTATTTCACTTGTGGGGGTTGGGGCGCAACCCACTCAGCTTGGGGCTTTGTGGGATGCTGCCCCAGCCTCCACTTGTTATTTGCAGCAGAGACAGTATCAATGGGCATTGGCATTTGTCTATAGTTACATCCTTGCTGGTAACACTGCATATTTCCTTACTTTAAAAAGTATGGTCAGAATGCAATTGTGATAAATAAAAGCATTATAAGAAAGATTGGGACAAAATAATAAAGCTGTGCATTAATGAACATTGCCCAACAGGTTTTTAAATCTTTTTTTTTCATTTAACTGATGATGATATACAACAAGTGACATTGAGATTGTCCCGGTAATAGATACCTGATGAAACAGAAACAGTGATAGAGGCATTAAATACCGTCAAGCTGATATGCAATACACATATCTTTACATTTAAGCCCGAATTATACATGATCAAGTGCACACCTATATTAGGGTGGGGCGCGTCCTTGATACTACTGTTTTCCTCGTTGGAGAAATTTGCCAACCCAATCACGCATACTTTTATGTAAGTTATGTCTTTTGCAGATGTGAATGAATGCTCCAACAACCCCTGTCCCACAAATGCAGGTTGCGAAAACACACCTGGTACCTTTATATGCACATGTAACCCTGGATTTGAAGAAGATGGGGATGCTTGTATAGGTAACTATTGACTTTATCTCATGATCATTTATTCTTGCTGATGACAATGCAGTTTTCCCGAATTTGACTTGAATGTTTCAATCACAAGTTTGATGGATGAAATTATCCTCAAATGATCGTAACATACATTAATAGAAATAACACTTTCAAGCAAGTATATCTAATGATGGGATTCAATTTTTTTAAGCTGAGTCAGAATGTAAATAAATACAATCCTATCAGTTTCATTTTCCCTCATTCTCCACCGTTTTATTCCATACAAAAGCGGTTTGTATTAAATCAAACGTACTTGTTTTCTTCCAATCAAAATTGCATCATAAGAGACCGACGCTGTAGCGAATAACAGCCATTTTCTGAGTTGTTACTGCCCTTGGAAACCATTTTAATGTCTCTCCATTAATGAAATACTTTTACACTATTTTGGTCAATTTTTTGCATGATTTAGAATTTGGTGAATTCAAATATAACCACTTTTATGATGAAATATTGTTTGCAGATGTAAACGAATGTGACAATGGCCCATGTGACACAAACGCCGGTTGCGACAATTCAGAAGGGTCCTTTTCCTGCACATGTAACGAGGGCTACATTGGAAATGGATTCACCTGTCAGGGTAACTATAGACTATGATGCCTATTTAATAATAATCTTTGTAAGAAATAGTTCAATTCCTGGCAGCAATGCAGAGTTTAAATGTTTAAATGACTTTTTGCAGATGTGAATGAATGCTCCAACAACCCCTGTCCCACAAATGCAGGTTGCGAAAACACACCTGGTACCTTTATATGCACATGTAACCCTGGCTTTGAAGAAGATGGGGACTCTTGTATAGGTAACTATTGACTTTATCTCATGATCATCTATTCTTGCTGATGACAATGCAGTTTTCCCAAATTTGACTTGAATGTTTCAATCACAAGTTTGATGGATGAAATTATCCTCAAATGATCGTAACATACATTAATAGAAATAACACTTTCAAGCAAGTATATCTAATGATGGGATTCAATTTTTTTAAACTGAGTCAGAATGTAAAAAAATACAATCCTATCAGTTTCATTTTCCCTCATTCTCTATCGTTTTATTCAATACATAAACTATTGGTATTAAATCAGACATACTTGTTTTCTGCCATCAAAATTGCACCTTAAGGTTGATCGCTACTCATTGAATATGGACCACTGCGCAGGTCTCTGCGCATATAACTTATATGTATCAGATCGAGCTAATATTGATAAACTAGAAACATATATATGCTGACTGAGCCATATTAAAAAATTGGACGATTCTGAGCAAAATTTGGCATTTTATTGGACTTTACATATTTGATGTTTTTATAGCCAATAATATTTGCTATTTTTGATATAAGTTAGAACAGTGGACCTATTAATCAATAAATCATTATCTAGATATATATATATATCTCATCAGGTTCTTTGAAATAACCAAGGGTAGGAAATACAGCCATTTTACACCCCGATTTTTGCCTGTTAACCCATTTTGTAAGGCTCTAAATATGAGATTTAGACCATTTTCGCACTGTTTTTTAACTTCAAAGGCCCAAAACCATAAAAATATGCTCGGGACCACCTATCAAAAGTCCTCTAGAATGTTAGCTATTGATCTGATTAAATTTTTGAAAAAATAAAAAATAAAGTTCATGGATTTTTTTCAGTGATATTCAGATATTGCTGAAGAATTATGCATTAAATCTGAATAAACGTCATAAAACCATCACGTTTTTTCATACAAAAATACATTTTTGGACCATCATTTTATTTTTCCCATTAAGGGACATTACCTAGGATTATTCATGTGCAATACAAAAGGTATGTGGGCATTGGTTCACTAGGAAAAAAAATCAGGAGAATTTCCCATTTTTTTGTATTTTTTTGCAAATATAGAGAAAACTTTTTTTTTTCAAAAATCTGTAATAAAAAAAGTAGCTCGGGACCCCCCCATTTTTTTCACATTTATCATTTCTAAATGAGATGAGCTACCTTTGGGGAGAAAAACAGGACATTTCATGGATACAAAGTTAAGAGTAGCTATCAACCTTAAGAGACCGACGCTGCAACCAATAACCAAAAGCTGTTGGTATTAAATCAAACGTACTTGTTTTCTTCCGATCAAAATTGCATCATAAGAGACCGACGCTGTAGCGAATAACAGCCATTTTCTGAGCTGTTACTGCCCTTGAACCATATTAATGTCTCCCCATTTATGATATACTTTAACACTCTTTGGGACAACTTTTTGCAGGATTTTGAATTTGGTGAATTCAGATATAGCCACTTTTTTGATGAAATATTGTTTGCAGATGTAAACGAATGTGAGAATGGCCCATGTGACACAAACGCCAGTTGCGACAATTCAGAAGGGTCCTTTTCCTGCACATGTAACGAGGGCTACACTGGAAATGGATTCACCTGTCAGGGTAACTATAGACTAATGCATCAAGAAGGGGTAATCTTTAGAAAAGGTTGGTCATGAAATTCTTTTCATTTCTGAAGTGTGACTGACATACATACATGAAAATCTTGCATTCTAATATATATATATATATATATATATATATATATATATATATATATATATATATTTATATACATATATATATATATATATATGCATATATATACACTAAGATAATCGTCTTGTGAAGCTGCTGATGTCAGAGGTTCACGAGCATCACCATTACAGAGAATCTAGTGAGGATTCTGCCAAAAGAGAATTAAACACGACCTTGTTATACAAAAGGTCATCCTATCTTAACAAATTAGTCTATATAATCCTTGAAGTTTACACAGTTATTCAACAAATTTATTTCGGAAACAATTATCATGCATGAAAGCAATACGAACATGTTGGACCCAACACTTGATACAGCATCTTAACGATCAGTAAGGTGCAGTAACATGTTGATGATTAACTGTTGACAATCTCGTACATAGTCAGTCTATGAGTGAGAACCATTTTGGCCACATTGGTGATGATTTGCAATGCTAAGTGAGAGCTGACAGAAAAACAACTAAAGGCTGTGTCTCACGACCTTAGGCAAATGTTTTCGTCTCTGACCGGATGCCAGCTCTGACCGGGTGCCAGCTCTGACAGGGTGCCAGCTCTGACAGGGTGCCAGCTCTCACCGGCCTGAATAAAAACGGGTTATTTAGAGCAGATGATGATAGAATTTGGCTGAAAAGGTTAATGGATGTTATAACTCTTTAAACTAGTAATTAGTTGCCCATTTTTACCATCATCTGCCCTAAATAACCTGATTTTATTCAGGCTGGTCAGAGCTGGCACCCGGTCAGAGCTGGAACCCGGTCAGAGCTGGCACCTGTTCAGAGGTGGCACCCAGTCAGAGCTGGCACCCATTCAGAGCTGGCACCTGGTCAGAGCTGGCACCTGGTCAAATACGAAAACATTGGCCCAAGGTCATGAGACAGAGCATTATCACTCAGGACACACATACCAAGGAGCACCACAAACATGGGAGTTTATCTCACGAATATGCTGGGCACTGTAAAGCTTGAGTCAAATGAACCAACAGTCACCTAGATCCATGTGACTAGGCCTATGTCATATTACTATTTAGGTGGCAGAAGGAAAAATCCTGTCATTTTCAGAGTCACCTACCAAAGACATTCACTTAGCATCTTGGTACTAGATTCCAGATATTGAAAACATTTGAAGCAGCCAAGACAATCTGCTTCAAAACTAAGACCTATAGTCTGTAAATGTAAATATTTTCGCGCTGGACATATTTTAGAGGACTTTGCAGATTTTAAAATCTGCGAAAATATGTACAGAGTGAAAATTTATCCAATATAGCTCTAGTACTCCCACCTATCAAAATTTGTGAATTTAAATCCCAGTGAAATTGTACTTTTTAGCAAATCCGCGAAAATGTCAAGCTTAGTCTCTCTAGCAATGATGCCAATTTTTATGATGTGATAAAAATTTTAAATTGAATGTTTTCAGATGCAGGTGATTGCACTTTGAACCCTGCTTTATGTGACGTAAATGCAGCTTGTGACAATGCAATCGGTACCTGCACATGTAACACTGGCTTTGAAGGAAATGGACAGTCTTGTGAGGGTAGGTATACTTCCCTATGGTCCTGGCCATTAACAATGCATTATTCAAAATTCTAAAAATGAGGAGAAATCTGATATTAAGCTGAATTCTACGCTTAGTAGAAAAAGGGCCATATTGAACTCAGTTTTAAAAGAAGTATTATTTTAGCCCTATTCATTGGACAATGCCACATCAATGATGCCTATTTAATGATAATGTAAAAAAGTGTGCAATTCCTGGCAGCAATGCAGAGTTTAAATGTTCAAATGACTTTTTGCAGATGTGAATGAATGCTCCAACAACCCCTGTCCCACAAATGCAGGTTGCGAAAATACACCTGGTACCTTTATATGCACATGTAACCCTGGATTTGAAGAAGATGGGGATGCTTGTATAGGTAACTTTTAACCTTATATCATGATCATCTATCCTTGCTGATGACAATGCAGTTTTCCCAAATTTGATTTGAAAAAAATTTAGATCGAAAGTTTGATGGGTGAATTCATTCTCAAAAAGATTTTTTACATACTTTTTTAAAGATAACACTTTCAGGCAAGTATATCCAATGATGGGACTCAAAATTAATTTGTTTTAACTGAGTCAGAATGTAAACAAATACATACTTCCTTTCCCATCAATTCCATTTTCTCTCATTCCGCATCGTTGTTTTCAATACAAAAATTCTTTTTTTGGTATGGAATCAGGTACAATTGTAGTCTCCCCATTAAAATTGCACCATAAGAGACCGAAGCTGTAGCGAATAACAGCCACTTTCTGAGCTGTTACTGCCCTTGGAAACAATTTTAATGTCTCTCCATTAATGAAATACTTTTACACTATTTGGGTCAATTTTTTGCAGGATTTAGAATTTGGTGAATTCAAATATAGCCACTTTTATGATGAAATATTGTTTGCAGATGTAAACGAATGTGACAATGGCCCATGTGACACAAACGCCGGTTGCAACAATTCAGAAGGGTCCTTTTCCTGCACATGTAACGAGGGCTACACTGGAAATGGATTCACCTGTCAGGGTAACTATAGACTATGATGCCTATTTAATGATAATTTTTGTAAGAAATAGTTCAACTCCTGGCAGCAATGCAGAGTTTAAATGTTCAAATGACTTTTTGCAGATGTGAATGAATGCTCCAACAACCCCTGTGTCCCAAATGCAAAATTTCACCCTGGAATAAAAAACTATTTTGGTCATGATTTGGGATAGATAAATGCATCAATAAAGGCTGACTTTTCAGAAATGTTATTGATGAAGTTTTGAACATTTCTGAAGTGTGACGAACAGATGCACAAACAAACCTCAGAACGTTGCCATCTACCATGCATTATTTAAAAGATAATTGTCAGGTGAATATCCTGATATCAGTTGTTTGCAATTAAAGCTATTACAGACAATATTATAAGGATTCTGCGAAATCCATTGTAAACTTTATTTTGAAAAAAGTCAACCTTCTTTGATGCATGGGTCTATTTAGTTTAGGCCAAAGACAAGTCTGATGCGAGAAAGCATGGCACAAGAATTTAAAAGCATCCTCATGATGAATGTCCAAAGCTATCAGGTTTACAAATAAACTTACAGCTTTGACAAAAAAAGACTTGATATTGACGCATGTTTACCTTCACATACCTTTCAGAGGAAGGCTTCACTACAACAACATTTGAGGTGTGGGTTTTCGTTGTCTTCCGCTTTAGGTCTCCTCGGTCTCTGCAGTATTTTAACGCCTATATCGATCGGCTGGTAAGTTTGGATCTCGATAAAATATTCAATCACTCATTAATCTAATGACTTTTTTTTTGGCATATTTGAACATAATTTTCACTGTAAATGGCATCAGTCATTTAATTGATGTAAATTCGTAAATGTTGTGTTAAATATTTTCCTGTACTTTTTATATGAAGCAAAATCAGTTATTCATATATACCGTAAATTCCGGTGTATAACCTGGGAGTTATACGCAAACCAAACCTCCAGTGCAGGTTATAAAAGTGTAGGTGTGGGTAATACAAAGGTTTTTGTAAGTATAGTATAATACCAAAACGGCAATTTTCAGACCCTAGGTGTGGGTTATAAGATTTTCCCTGGGTTCAGGTTGTACGGAATAGCAGGTTAAAAGCAGGTTAAAAGCAGGAATTTAAGGTATTATCTAAACTTCTCAATTAGTAGATTTCTTTTATATGTGAGCTTACTTTCTGTTTCAGTTGTTTTACATTCAAAGGCTATTTATCCGTGTGTGTAACGATCTCTGCTCTTCTAAGTAAGTCTGATTAGATAGTCATTTTTATATCATTCCCTGTAAGGTTTTCTATTAAATTAAATTTAAATTAAATTATTTGATTTGCTGGACCACCACATTCTACCAATTGATACAGATATCAAAGTCAGCATATAAGATGCTGATAACTATTCCATCATCGTAATTCAAATCAATTGTTTATGTTGTCACACCTTATTTCTCTTTCTTATACATGTACATTATACCATCTGTTCTGGTATATCCATGTACATTTAAGGCCGACCCTAATATTCTTTAAGCGTCCATTTACATATTTTTTGAAGCAATTCATGACATTTTAGAGCGTTTAGTACTAGCTATTTTAAGGATATTGGGAAATCGACCTACCAACCTTGTTTATTTTGGGAAATTATAAATAAACCTGCTTTACAAGCCGACCCACCCGCCCGAACTGCCAACGACCCCCATTTTTAGGCAATACCATGACCTACATTTGCCTATATTGAAAACATAGGTTGGTTAATGAGAGAGGTTTTATGGTACATGGTAGTTATTTTTGCTGCTGGTGCCCTAAATACTGTAAGTTTCATGGAATATATATTTGTAGTATTTATTGAACCTGATGGATTATCTTCATAGCTACAAATGATGGAAAGATTTTGTATGTTTGCCTCACTCGTTTATCTGGTAACGATGAGATGAATTACAACAAAATATGGCTTTGTTTCTGTTTTCAGTAGCTGTGGCAGTGGGAATGTGAATTTGTTTGCCATTAGAAGTGTCCTGTTCATCAACCGTTTTAGAGCAATCTACGTGTTGAGGCTTAGAGTTACAGTAACTTGTCCAGCAGCTGCTAATGCTTTACCCGGTGAGTACCAACTTTCCTCCCATCATTAAAGCTTGACCGTCATGATTGAAGTGAGGCCAAAAGCACTTTGGGATATAGTTCAGTTTTCATTCACAAGTGCCGATTCTATAAGCCGCACCAGGGATCTGATTATGGTGACTTTTTATACTGCACCATGGTAGCAAAAACTTGCGTATAAGCCTCACCCTGACCCTTGGCCAATCCTATAAGCCGCATCCCCGATCTGATTTGCATACTATCCGCAGCTATATACACAAGGTTCTACGGTACTGTAAAACCTCACTTACTAGCTGTGGCTGGAATGTAAGACAGATTGCCAGTGTGGGTTATAGGATCAGGGTGCAGCTTATACGCAAGTTGTTACAGTATACTCCAGTACTGAACTTGCAATAATCGCGCCCCCTGTGAGGGTTGTAGGATATTCCCAAAGTCTAGGTTTAGCTAAAACACGAGTAAATCTTATATGCCAGATCTCACAGTAATCTAAATATTTAGGATAACAGGATTAAGATAGTATGAGTAACCAGTGAAATGTTTTATGTCGTGTGTAGATTGTAAAACTGGTGCAATCAGATAAAACTGTCACTCCATTATTGTTGGCATTTAAGCGAGCACTGGACTGCTTAAAGATACACTTTAAGCATCTTTAATATCAGTAAATGCCACTTAAAGCTGCTTAAATGTCATTATGACTTTTCCAAGACATTTACAAAGAATTTACTTAAAGCTGCTTAAATGCTGACTTTAAGCAATAAATGGTTTTGCTTAAATGCCAATGTTCATGCAGTGTGTGCCCTGCTCTGATTACATTGTTCTGTCCTCAGCATCAGATGTTCCCGCGGGGATCGAAGCGCCAGCGAACTCTGCTGCAAAACCTGCAGCAGCACCAGGGGAGGAGATCTCTATACCGGCTGAGGTTATACAAAACCAGCTCCTGGCTAACTTTGACAACATTACTGCATCCATTGCTGACTGCTGTGCTGAAGGAGTGATCGAAGCTTGCTGCAACACGTCAGTTTCAGATGACATAACCACTGGCTCCTCAAATAGTACTGTAGAGATCCCAATGAGCTTGATCAATGAAACAACAACAACAACAACATCAACAACGTCAACAACAACATCAACCATACCCATTGTGATGACTAGGACAGTGCCTGGGCCAACACCTACCCGGCGTAGCCACATAGCGGCAATCTGGGGAGGCCTATCAGTAGCAGTGTTGTTTGTTATTATACTAGTCGTCTTTGTGGCTCTCGCATTTGGGAGAAACAGGCAGTAAGTACAGTTTCTTATTTTTTATGGAATATGGCAGCCATATTGACTCAACCAAAGAACGTCAACATATATATATATACAACAAATATGGTATACAATATTTTCATTAAATCATCCCTCAGTGCAAAAGGGTACTTGTAGGCCACACTAATACAACCCCTTTGTAATAAGGTGAAGAAACATGATGCAATACATGGTTCATACATGTAAATATCTTTGCTTCTTCCAGCATATAATGTGGCAAATATATATATATATATATATATATATATATATACATATTTATATATATATATATATAATTATATATATATATATATAGAGGCCCTAATCGGGAAAAGTAAGTACTGTGCTGTGCGTCAAAGTTAGTGTTAGAGTTAAGGAAATTATTTACTATTCATTTTGGTTGTCAGGTTATGGGAGATTTATTTCACAATTCAAATGTCATGCATGCTCCAATGTTTCAGACGACCAGGATTAAGGTCGATATTCAGACGTAAGGATATTGTGGTACCCCCACCGAGACAACTACAACCAGTCTATATGGCGGCACCACCCCTCGTCCAGGCACCCATCAACAACCCGATGGTTCTACGCCGATCTAACAACATGTTTCAACCTCGTCTCCAAAAAAGGGGCAATCCCATGAGCCCATACTACACATGGGACAGCATTGAACCTTGATTATGAAGATGTACAAATCTGCCTGTACTGAATATTTGTACTTCATCTCCAAGTCTAGATACGTATATTATGAAGTTGTGTATTTTTTTTGATTTTTTCCTTATGTTGGTGTGATGCTTTGAAGATAATTTTAGAGTCCAAAGAAAGGTCATAGTACCATACTATCCTAGGTTATTGAAACAAAATTGTATAAGGTAAGCAAAAGGTTTGTCTCAGAATATCTAACCCTAACTAGCTAAACAGAGCTTACCCTAGAAACATTTATCCAATTTCCAAAAAAGATAGGTTGTTTTAGGCCCTGTTGGCTCTTTTTAGGTCAATGGTCCTTCACTAGAGGCTATGTTTATGTTCCGTGATTCTTCAGAAACCTTTTCAGACCATATAACCTGAAACATATAATTTGTTGGCCTCATTCATAATTTATACAAATATATATAGGAGTCTACATTGTCACAGAGTCAATAAAATTAAATGGGCAAAAAATAATGATAGTGCCTTATGAAAATTCTTTGATGTAACTTTCTCAGAAGAAAATACTTTCACCACAGCCATTTAAGAAGGGCGAGGCCCACTTAAATTTAAAGCAGTAAGGCACTGCGAAGATAATTTACCAGTTGCCTACTAACCTTTCGCCCAAGTATGACAACTTCCTTTCAATGCCATGATCTGATTAGATAATTGATTATCTTTTATCGGAGACCTCTTGCCCCCTCTTTTAAATGATAACTTTTCACTTTTTCTACTACAGAGATCTCTATAAAAGGAAAAGAAAATTTGAATTGTGATCAAAGTGACATGGTCCGATGATTAGGGCTCAAAAATCAATTTAGTTAAAAATTAACCAGAATGTTCCTTATGGTCATACTTCATGTGCTACCTACTTTCTATAATATCATTCCCTAGGGTTCAGCTTAGAATTTGAGTAATCATTAGATTATGGCTCAATTTACTAATTTTGGAGTGCACACTATAGTTTCTCCAGCGAAAATACACTGTATAATGCTATACATAGGCTACATCTGAACATCGAATTGGGCTCTTATTGTCGATAGATGGCATCGTATAGTGCCCTATCCTCCAAATATGATATTGTACTAACGTTTGAAAAACATATAAGAGGGACTTAAAATATGGAAAAAATCGGACTATGTCACTTTGAGGAACACACTTTTTACTCATTGAGTGTGTTGCCTTTCACAATGATACACTATAACAACAGTCTATTGGGTCCAGCAAATGTAGTCTTTCTGTCGGAACAGTAGGATTTTAGATGGCTATAGCCGGTGTCTGGCAGGATTCGTATAGACTGTAACAAGCTTGAGATTGAATATGTATAATCTAGAGGAATGCTTCACCTACCAATCTACTCATTACATCTAACCTAGGTCCCTTTATTCATGTAGGAAAGCCAAAAACATTAGATGATTTAGTTATATATATGTTTTTTTTTGTTAAATGATACAAACAGATTAAAATATATTGAAATACATGTATATGTGATTGTTAACTTTATTGACTTGCTTTTCCAATAAACTTGGCAGCCCCTGCGTTTAGACGATCCAATCAAATTTGCTTGGGATGCCTTGCGTATGGACAATGCAAGCACACACTCACACAATTTTGCTGGAACTGGGCACCTAAATGGTTAATTATACTACATCCACATATTTCCCAGTGATGGGCCACATCAACAATTCATAGAAATGTACGAGGTTCCCTCCTGGGAGCCATTTCACCGCATCCAGTATAAAATAGCAACATACGGCCCCAAAATACGGCCCTTATACGGACATTTTTTTAAATAATGTTTTTTCCATTTCTGGACCATTGCCGTGTTGTGTCCGTATGTTTGAGGCTATTTTATTTTATTTCCATATGTGAATACGGCAGTCACCTGTCCCAATTGTAAAATTGTACAAAAACCAGTCTACATTCCGGAGAACCCCTAGGAAATTCCCTCTGTGACGTCATAATGTGTTGCAACATACGGAGGTAGGCTGGGGAAGGTATAGATAGGGTCCGTTTGTTGGGGAACAGACAGGGGAGGTCAGGGAAGGGACAGGAGAGGTCGTGGGAGGGACAGGAGAGGTCGGGGAGGGACATGAGAGGTCGGGGATGGGACAGGAAAAGTTGGAGAAGGGACAGGAGAGGTCGGGGATGGGACAGGAAAAGTTGGGGAAGGGACAGGAGAGGTCGGGGGAGGGACTGGGGAAGTCGGGTATGGACAGGGGAGGTGAGGGGTAAGGACAGGTGACCATAGGATGGAAAGAGGACGGACAGGTACATGTCCTCTACACACACATACCAACATGGCTCCACACAGGGGAGAAACCTCTCTTGTGTTACCTACCTTACAGTGCATATATATATATGTAAAAAAAAATGGCCCTATAATTATTTTAACGAATAGATAAGTAAAGTCCAAGTAGTTCCTTAATAATAAAAATAAATAAAAAATAAAATATTGAGTTTCATAGAAATTATACCACAAAAATGTCTTTTCTTCTGTAACTCGGTAAATAATGGCCTTACGGAGCTAAAACTCTGCCTATAGGTTATCGGTTTTATGGCTGAACTTTGTCTTCTACTACATTCCCAGTGTCTTTCCCGACCTTCCCTGTCCCAGATCCGACCTCCCCTGTCTCTTCCCCAACATTCCCAGTGCCCTCCCCCTTGCCCTGTCCCCTACCTGACCTCCCCTGTCTCTTCTACTACATTCCCAGTGTCTTCCCCGACCTTCCCTGTCCCAAGTCCAACCTCCCACGTCTCTTCGCCAACATTCCCAGTGCCCTCCCCACCTTCCCTGTCCCTCCCCTGACCTCTCCTGTCCCTTCTCCAACTTTTCCTGTCCCATCCCCGACCTCTCCTGTCCCTTCTCCACCTTTTCCTGTCCCATCCCCGACTTCTCCTGTCCCTTCCCCGACCTATCCTATAGACCAAAAACAACATGCGGACCCCTTTTACAACATGCGGCCCTACATACGGCCCTTTTTCCTCCATTTTCTCAATATATGCTGCCCCTAGACCTGCCACATTCAAGGGGGAAAATACCGACCGTATACAGATTTTTTGGTCTCCACATTATGTGGTGAAATGGAAAAACGCCACATTTGAATACGGACCCCCCACATTTGAATACGGATCTCCACATATTATGTGGTGAAACGGAAAAACGCCATATGTCACATACGAACCCCCCATATGAGTCATACGGGGGGTCCATATTATGTGGTGAAATGCCCCCATTGATAGCCAACAGGCTAATCTAATTGAAATAAACAGAGGCAGAATCCAGAGGCCTATATCGAGGGTCATATCCTACCCTGCTTTGATCACCACAATTAGGTGGAGCAAACCGATACTAAACTGCTTAAGTTAAATGGATTTAAGATAAGAATGTCGATAACAGAAGAGACACTGCCACTCTTCAAACGTATCATATGGAAAGTTTGGACACTTTAAGAGAAAACAGCTTGTCTTGCTAATGTTCAAACAGGTAATCAAGCACTGGTTAAAAGCAACTGGAAATCTAAGAACGAGAATTGAAAGAAATATTCCCCAGGTCCAACTGTGGAAACAGACTCAATGAGGTTGATAGTCATCAGAGCCTGCGCTACTTGGGTGCTGTCTCTTCATCCAAAGCCTACCCCAAACCTGATCCGAGAGAGACCCTCTGATATCCCTCTTTGGTGCAGAATGGCCTTCTAGTACTGTTTTCCACTACAAGGGTGGGGCATAAACACACACCAAATCAATTGCAACTAAAATGTGGCCGTACGTGATCGGTGGCCGTACATGATCGGAAGACTATAAAATCCACCAATTACCCCATGCTCTTCACTATTTAACTCTTCTCACAATACCCACTGGCTGTAATGTATTTTTGGGGAGTTTATTAGGAAACACTACCAAAATATCTATAGGAGCCTCAGGGGAGTGCCTTAATGTACAGTCAATCATGTAAGTCACATGACATACATGACCGCCTGGGAATGTCATGTAAAATTTTCTTATAACCCACTGCTGCAGATGTTTCTGATAAAACATGTTAAGACTTATATCATATGTTCACCTTGCTATGGTTGATTCCTGTTTTAAATATGGTCAGAAAAGGTAATTATGGCAGTCAATAAATAATGGCAATGTACATCACATGATCGGTATTGAAATGTCATGTGTAATACTCTCACTAGACACATTTAAAGCTGGGCCGTCAGGGAATAAGTTCAGCATTTTCCACACATGGACTAAAGTAACAGTTCTACCAGAGGGCATCAGTGTTTGGACAAGGAACAATGAGCATTGTCCAGCTACAACATGTTCACCCTATCTTGTGCCTGTAAGAACTGAGCTCCCAGCCCTTAAGAGCCCTCTTTTGAATCAAAACTGAACTATATCCAAATGTGCTTTTGGACTCACTTCAACCATGACGGTCAAGCATTAAATACCAAGACAGACATTATGTATACACCTTGTTGAGGTTTATATATGTTTTATCATGGCCAGAAATGGTAGAGCAGTCAATATTCACCAATCATGTACAGCCGCCGATCATGTACGGCCAAATTATAGTTGCATCGATCTGGTGAGAGTGAGCCATAGGCGGCTTATTATCTTCCATTTACCAATGTGAGTGTTGGTACATTTTCTAGTTTAGAACACAGTGAGATGGGAATACCCTCCCCAGCTGTATTAGCAACAAACTAATAAGCCATTGAATTCCTTGGGTCCATATTAGGGGGGGGTAGGTATGATTATAATCAACCTTAGGACCATGGAAATGTGTGTTGCTAGGCAGATAAACAATTAGAATAGCCGTTGCTAGGCAACCAGCTGTATAAGCAACAAACTAATAGAACTATTGAATTCCTTGGGTCCTTATTAGGGGGTGTAGGTATGATAATAATCAACCTTGGGACCATGGAAATGTGTGTTGCTAGGCACATAAACAATTAGAATAGCCGTTGCTAGGCAACCAACTCTATAAGCACGTACCGATAGAACCATTGCATTCCTTGGGTCCATATTAGGGGGGTTAGGTATGATTATAATCAACCTCAGGACCATGGAAATGTGTGTTGCTAGGCAGATAAACAATAAGAATAGCCATTGCTAGGCAACCAGCTGTATTAGCAACAAACAGATGGAACCATTGAATTCCTTGGGTCCATATTAGGGGGGTTAGATATAATTATAATAAACCTCAGGAACTATCAAAGGTTGATTTATAATCTTGTTATCACATAGCATAAATTTGTGTTGTGACACCTTAATCCAAGATGGCGGCACAATCCAAGATGGCGGCGCCCATTCTGACTTTTGGTAAAATGCAAACATCATATACCTCCTTCACCACTTTTTTGGCCTATTTTCATTAAAATGTGATGTACGACAAGGCTATTTATTATGGGTGTAAAAATAACACTAATGAGGATTTTCAAACTTACCAATGTAGTGGGATTAAATTTCATAGTGAAAACGTAAAAGCCACTACTCAATACCAACAGTTCATACTTGTTATTTTTACTTCTCATTTTTATCTTTACCGTCATTTTTGTTGGTCATTTTTACCATTTTGTCTATTTTCTTTGATGTCATGACACTCTCAGTAGCTGTGACCTACATAAACACTGACCCATACTGCAGGGCCGTCACATAGGGAGATGATTGGGGCCAACCCAGTGAACAAAAAGCATTATTTTACGTTAAAAAAAGAAGTCATATGTGATCCGTTTTAACAAATTGTTTGATTCGTGAACAGCTCATCAAAAGCGCTCATTTGACATATGACAAGTAGTATATCTATTCATACCTTCAAAAAATGTCAAAAACTCATTTTTCAAACAAAATAATTTTTCGACACTATGCTACTTAAAGTGTCGATATCTAGGCTCTAAACTGATTTCATAAAAAGGTAAAATGGGTCACACAAAGCGTTATATAATGTTATGAAATGTTGTATAACATTGTTTATTTACTAGGAAGTCCCAGCACTTAACCTTTAGGTAAACACCATTGTCGTCTGGAAAACTCAAGGCTCTCATCCTAGAAAAACAGTCGCGAAAATCAGTGTCATGCTTAGAAAAATGGTTTGTTTATCAATTTCTTGTTTTCATTGGATTGGCACTAATGCATGGACATATGTTGTAATAATCATATATTTGAAAGGCTCTACAGATATTCGTGTTTGAAATATCATTAAAAGAAGCAAAACCGCCACATAGTATCACACCAAATATCACTTTCAACAACTTGAGATGGAAGTTTTTTCACCATGCATAATACCGGTCTATACTAAAGAACCTAAAATGGAATATTTTTGTTCCATTGACATTCCACAGCAATAGCAACAATAAATAATTGAAACAATTTGATGAAGGCATTATATGGTAATAACGATACAAAGTAAGCATCGTTTTAACATGTTTTTTTCTGAAACAAAAATGATCAACCGTTGTCTTGATCTACCGTATTTCCCCCCCTAAAATATGCTCAAAGTATTCCTTAAATATTACTTTATTTAATAAACTGCAAACACCCATGCAGTGATATTTCATGAAAGGGGTTACCCAGGTAACAAGAAACGTTTGATCAACGTTGATCAACGTTCATTTTAGGTTAATTGAACCAAGAACTAGCTTTTTATTTGTATTATTTCAATGTTGAAACAACGTCGTTGTGGAAGATTTGATTTTAGAAACGTTGGTTTAATGTTTGAAAACAGTTGGCATACTAACGTTTTTTCAAGTAACCTGTCTTGAACATTGCTCAACATTTTTTGTGCACTCAAACCAATGTTCATTTAACCAATTGATTTAACGTTGGATTAACATATTTTTGAAATTCCAACCCACCCCACCAGATGGCAGTTTGATAGAACTAGTTTTGATGCTCTCCTCATTTATTTGCCTAAAAAAATCATTATATTAACCATTTCTGATTCATCTATTTAACTATAAGTTAACATTAAGTGTACAAATATGTCTAGACTAAAGAATCTGATAAAATAATTATATTAGGCCTGTTTAATGGTGTGTCAGGTAGACACACCCACTCTGTAGCATTCAGAGATAGATGAATACTATTCTCAGTATAAATAAATTGGTTTGTATGAATCAATGTGTTAGCATACTCTCTGATGGAGAGTATGCATACTCTCTAATGGAGAGTATTCTAATCTCAACCTAAGCACTTGTAAGCTTGGGGAAACAATGTAAAATCAATGTAGGTAGATACTTTTGGATAGTATATGATCCCTACTGCACCAGAATATGTGTATTAGTTCATCGTTTTTTCACCCCTAGTTCAACGTTTATTTAATGTTCATTCAACATTGATTTGAGTCCACGAAATGGAGTTGTACCAGATAAGTCAAAGGGGTAGACCTATGTAATGTACATCACTTCATGTTCCTGCTTTATCATTTCGTATTAGAGCCCATCACTTTTTTCAAAAAGTTCTCATCACAGTCTGTATTTCTATTCCAAAAAGTATCCCAATTTAAATTTCTTGTTGTTCTCATTGATTTATTGTGCAATGCCTTACACAAATTGCACCATGGACTGCGACCACCAAGTTTATGTGTTCTTCTCCACTGGAAATACTCCAGGTAAGCTGTGGTATTCCTATCTAGGTACTTTAAATACTCTGATAGTTTTTCGGGTGACTTGAAGTTCCGAACATTTATATATGACCCAGGTGGCAGTCTGACTTTGTATTCCTTATCTGACATCCCTCCATATACAATTGGTAACAGACCTACTTCTAGCGGCCATATTGGTTTATAAGTTATGTAATCTTCACATATGGAATTTTCAAATGATAGAAAAAATTTGTAACGCCCAGTATTTGCCAAATTCTCAAAACAAGACTCGCCAGGACAAGGCTTTCCACACCATCCATAAATATCAACTTTGATATAAGTACTAAGTTTGTCAACATATATCCTTCTTTTGCCTGGAGTGAGACAATTACTAACAACCCATGCTATCATCGAATCATTTTTATTCCTGTTGAATGTCAGTTGTGGAAGTGAGTTCACCGTTACGTTGACAGACTCACGCTGATTTGTTATTCGTGAGATTGAAAAGTATGGCAGAAAGACATCAGATTTGCGGTTATATGTCATGGACCAATTATAAAAGTGATCCCCTTTGACAAAATCCCCTCTATAATAGGGGGATTCCAAGAGAAGCATGATATAGACTTGATCAGGGTTTCTCCTCTCTGGTGGCTCATGTGGATTTCTTCCATGAAATATCAATGCATCATGATCCAAGGGATTTGTTCGGTTGAAAGAAAATATGCATGTCCCATCACAATCATGCTCCCCTCGTACAGCTGGGCTCCATTTGGTATCAGCAAAAAATGGGGTCATGAATAAAATGCTCTTGGGTCTGTCCACTTTAAATGGTGGTGTCAGGGAAAGTTCATTTTCAAAGACACTGAATATCAACATATAGGCTGTAAATAGTGCCACCATCAGGACTGAGAAGAAACATTGTCCTGGCTCCATCTTCCTTCTTAATCTTTCTGAAAAAATCTTAATAATATCATTAGTATGTAAATTTACAATGAAGAGGATCCAGATTTTTCACTTCAGTAAATAAGTATGAGCCACATACATGTAAATATGGCTGTGTGTCATGCAATAGGGCCTATTTGCAGGTTTTTGAGCCGCTGCAATCTTTGACGAGATGCAATCTTTGACCAGCTTGATAGAAAACAGTTTATTGAGGGCAGATGAAGATATATAACAATTTCAACATCTTTTTCCAGCCCATTTATATCCGATCAAAAACTTTCAACTTGACCTGATATTATGAGATACAGCAATTTACTTATTTTCAGCTATAATTTCCATTAACTTCATTGTATTACGCAAATTATTAGACTTTTATATAATGTTTAGATATTTGCAAATCAGATTTTCTGGTTGAATCCGGAATTACATGCATATTGTACCGAAGATATGGGGAGAAAATCCCTTCCTCCCCCTTTTTAAATCAAAAGAAGAATTTCCCCAACCTGTATACTGTATGTTTGTCATCAGTACTGTTGCCCTATATCCAGCATCATTATCTTACAGGAATTATAGCATGTTCCAAGGTGTAGAAAATCACCCTTTTTCAGTTGTATGTGATTCCTATCATAGTGCAATAACTATGGCTCGGAAATTTTTGGTCAAGTTGATATCTTGATCTCCGTTCTTACCTATGGGTCCCTTAGGTGTAGACTAAGTAGAACACTAAGTGTATGAACAGCCACATGTATGTGACCCATTTTAACGAAATGGGTCGGAAGTCGCATCTTTAAGAGCTTAGCTTTGGGCATTTTAAGTAGCATAGTGTGGAAAAAACAAGTTTTTGACATTTGTAACATATTTCTAGCTATCTTCTGGCAAACTAAGTTAAAGACCAATTTTCTAACCCCATTTTCCCCAAAATGATGGGCATGTGATTCACAATTGTATTGTATGATATAGTTATTATCAAATTGAAATGTTAATTATCTCATTTTAATTAATTTCAACAAAAAAGTATCAAAAATATTGCCTAAGAGTGAATATTGGGCAATATACCGCTTATCATTATATCAAATGAAAGCTATTAATGAGCTCTACACAAATCTAGCAATATCAGAACATTTTATACCTGCGACTTTCGACCCATTTCGTTAAAACGGGTCACATTTGTGATATCATCCCCTGTCATATTCTAATGACTACATGTCACTGAAAGATCACATGTCTAGGTCATGATGTACCAATAAAGCCTGTAATACTTCAATTATCACCCGCACGCTTTAACATATATATAAGCATGTCCTAGTCATGCTGTTTACCACCAAAGGGGCTATGCAAATGGGCCGGTGCCATTAAATATGGACTTTATGAAAGGAGTGTGTCATTAACAAACACTAAGTTGCGTGATGCTTCCATGAGATTCTCATAATGTTGTTCAAGCCAGCTCATAAAACATCATGCTATGTGGTCGTTTCATACATGTACAGGGCTTTATACATGGGGCAATATTTTAATTGACTTGGTCTGGGCTGAACAACATGACAAACAAGTCTAATCTACTTACTTTGTCTAAAATGTCTAAAATTCTCAAAAGTAGTCTAATGATGAAGGTATTTTCTCCCATGGCCCTGTTTTCTAATGCTTAATCCCACCGCCTTCCTTATTAGGAGACAGTGTATCATTATGGCAAAACACCCATCATGCCAAGCCAACAGAAATAACAAATGTTGACTTTGGTTTACAGAAATGTATTTTTCAATATTTTAGACTCCTGTCTATTCGCTGATTTTGTGTTGGGGGTGGGGGGCACCTAACCAATAGTAACCCCTTTTATGTGCACTTTTATGTTATATAATTATCCTCATGAAAAGGATATTCGGACATATGAACTAGAAAGAATATGCGATTTTTTTATTGTGTTGGTTCATCATATTTTCTAGATGTATTTCCAGATGTTATAATCAAATAATGTACAATTTGACGCAAAGAACATGTACACATACTTATACAGGAAAGGCTTTGGATTATAAATAATATATATTGTTTTTAATCCAAAGCTAATGTATATATTGTTTATGATCCAAAGCCTTTCTACTCAATGTATTTGATTATACAATGATTAAAAGTATCCCTCACCATCGAAGAGGTTCCTCTGTATGTGCCTCTTCTGTATATAATACCAGCTTAAATCAGCAGCAAATGTTTAGGTACACCACTCCTTGTTGTCTCGAACTCAGGAATGGTGTGGAGCTCTGGAGTTCGCTATTAAATTCATGAGATTGAATCTAAGCAATTTGGGAGCAAAATTGGGAGGCATCTACATGTGCACTGAACAAAGTTCTATCACAAAATGATTCATGCAACATATCAATCAGTCCATCAATATTTGGGTCATGGGCCGCAACTGACGCTATTTATAGCATTGCCGTGACCCACTTATTATAGTAGGAGGAGGGTGCGTCACTATCTGCCCTACACTGGCGACATGTGCTTGGTTATCTGCAATATTTTGCTCCCCTACAATGCTATGGCTATGGAGGTCAGTCCCGCAGCAAGACTGGCTCAAAGCAGAGGGGGGACTTTACTCTCAGTTAAAAAAATATTTCATGTTCTGGACCCCAGGAATAATCTTGATTGTGCCTAGTAACAAATATGTGACCTCTCAATGAATTTAAATACATGTATTCTCTCCAGAATACCATGCTCAAAGGAGATGGGGGACTTTTACTGACATACCCTTCTTCTAATTACCGACTCCACTACATACCGAGACTGTGCTTGGACATGTGGGTTCTTGCGCATGATTTGGGTTGAATGTAGCATGTATAGTAGGCAAGCTGCACCTATTTTAAGCACAGAATTGACTGCTTTGAGTCAGATAGACATATTCAATACGATTGAATGCCACTTAATGCCACTGAAATTTAGTGATGACCTTTCCAGGACCTTTTTAAATAGAGCATTTGCCGCGGTTAATAAAGAGTGGCCTTGAGCAAAAAAAAAAGAGATTTAAATGCCAATGTCCATGCAGGGTTGGAGACTACAAAATGATAGGAATGTTGAATGTAGTACTTCAGATTCAATTTTTTAAAATCAGATTTCCACATTGAGTTCAGGTGGGAGCTGGGTTTGGTGATTCCAGTGGCACAAGACTTAAATAAGCCTACCTAAATTCACCTAGCTAACTACCATAAATTGTTGCGTATAAGATTGCGTATAAGCCACGCCTCGACTTTGCACGAATGCTATCAGCTGCACTGGGGATCTGATTATAGTGTTTTTAGCACTGTAACATAGTGGCAACAAGAATTGCGGTTGTTGCCGCGTGAAAAAATGCCTCATGAGCGGTGTCACTGCAACAAAGTATGACATTACCACACTGTTATTCTGTTTTAATTAATTAACCTGTTGCTATGCTAGGCACATACACAATTAAAATGGTTGTTGCTATGCAACCAGATGTATTGGCAACAAATCAATAACCATAGGACTCTTTAGGTCCATATTAGGGGGATAGGTATAATTAACCTCGGGAAAATAGAAGTGTGTGTTGCTAGGCAGATAAACAATAATAATGGCTGTTGCTAGGCAACCAGATGCATTAGCAAGAAACCAATAGAACATTGAATTCCTTGGGTCCATATTACAAGGGTAGGTATGATTATAATCAACCTCAGGACAATAGAAATGTATGTTGCTAGGCAAATAAACATTAAGAATAGCTGTTGCTAGGCAACCAGTTTTATAAGCAGCAAACCAATAGAACCATTGACTTCTTTGAGTCAATTTTAGGGGGTAGGTATGATTATAATTTACCTCATGACCATAAAAGTGTGTGTTGCTAGGCAGCTAAACAATCAGAATGGATGTTTCTAGGCAACCAGCTGTATTAGTAAAAAGCTAATAAAACCATTGAACTCCTTGGGTCCATATTAGGGAGGTAGGTATGATAATAATCAACCTCAGGACTATAGAAATGTGTGTTGCTAGGGAGAGAAGCAATTAAAATAGCTGTCGCTAGGCAACCTGCTGTATCAGAAACAAAGCAATGGAACCATTGAATACCTTGGTTTCCTTTCAGGTGGGGTAGGTATAGTTATAATCAACCTCAGGACCATAGAAATGAGTGTTGCTAGGCAGCTAAACAATTAGAATAACTGTTTTAACACTGTTCCTCTCTCTGCCTCCACACTTCAGTGGCCCCAGACTACATGCTGTGCCTAGTTTACTGCAATGGGTGACATAATTATAAATATGGGGCTGTACCTCACCGAATCAATCCAAGTTGAAAGCCTGTGAAAGGGTCCAATATGTAACTGGGTACAATTTATGACCGTCTTGAAAGAGAAAAGTTTATTTAGAGCAGATAAAAAAGATTAAATAGAAATGTGTAATTTAAAGTTTTAAAGCTTTCATTAACTTTTTCTGCCCTTTTCTGTCTACATTTGCCCTAAATAAAGCGTTTTCTTTCAAGCTAATCGTAGTATGCACCCAGTCTTTGATTGCACTTGGTCATAGAGTTTAAACTCGGATCAATTTGGTGAGACACATCCCTAGGGTCCAGAAGAACAGTGGCCCAGAAGGGCCAAATGGATAGAAAAGTGAAAAGTGAAAAGTGAAAATCAAAAAGTGAAAAGTGAAAATCAAAAAGTGAAAAGTGCAAACCAAAAAGTGAAAAGTGCAATCGAAAAGTGAAAACCAAAAAGTGAAAAGTGGTTTGAGGTTTGAGGTTTGAGTTTTCCACTTCCAGTGTCACACTGTCAATCAGTCGACAGGTAGTGACAGGTATCTTTTAGCATTGGGATATGGTTCAGAAGCCAGAGAAGGCCAGTAGTGGTGTAAAAATTTCATATAACACAATAAGAGTCAGATTTCCCAAAAATGTCAAATTTGACAAGAAAGTTGTCAATTTTCGTAAAAGGGTCAGATCTTCATAAAATTTCCAATTTGCCGAGAAAAATTGTCAGAATTTCCAAAAATGTGACTTTTGGGAAATTGTCAAATTTGCATGGAAAAAGGGTCAGAAATTAAAAAAGTCAATTTTTTCCAGGAAAATGTCCTTTTTGACGAGAAAAATTGATCAGAATTTCCAAAAATTTGATTTTCGGGAAATTGGCAGAAATGGCGAGAAAAAAAGTCAAAAATGAAAAACATCAATTTTTTTTTGCGGGCAAATGTCCAATGATTTGTAACCATGGTTGTAAGAAATTTCGTATTTGGCACTAGATGCTGTAGACATAAATTGTATAAAATATCTTTTTTTTTTTTAACAAGGTTTTATTTGGGCAAAGTTGTATTTGTAATTACAAGTTTTACACCAGGTTCTGCCACCCGGGCCCATATGACAAGGTCTGTTGTTTGAATGTGAGTATGGCAAAAACAGGTATATTGATAGGTATAGGCTCAAGTATGCGAGAATGTCCAAGATCTACTCATAACATATCGTATAGTATCATAATGTATAGAGTGTTTGAGTGCCTGAAAAGATTCCACCAGGATTCGAACCCAGGTCCCTGCGCTTGCCAAGGGAGTATCCTACCTCTAGATTTTGGGCAACACCACTGTGGCTCCGCACGGTACCAAAACTTTCCCACTCCCTGTTCCCAGGACACTCTGGGGGTGCCCTATGTTTCCAAGGTCACCAGCGCCAGCTGATTGAAGTGTTACTATACTGTACCGGTCCAGACACCAAGTCTCTGATCCCCTCCCACAAAGTGGGACCCCTCAGTGGAATCTCCAGTGTAATAGTTGCCCAAAAAAATAAGATTCCACCGGGATTCAAACCCGGGTTCCTGCGCTTGCCAAGTGAGTATCCTAGGGAATCATATGACCAGGGAATCATATGACTCCTTTCGACCGCCACCACGTCTGGACTGGTACAGCATACACTGTGGGAGGGTGCTGCCACGGTGGTGTGCCCGTTTGGGCAACACCACTGTGGCACAATCCCGAATCGCTACACTAGTATACAACAGCACTATCATAAGATGAAAAACAATGCATTTAGCTATTTAGATAAACAGCCAAACAGCCAACACATCTATAGATTGTTACACTTTTATTGTTGAATTAAAGTTATTCATGTTACAAATCTGGAATGCATCTGATAGGTGCAACAAATGCATTTATTTAATTCACACACAAGTTATTTGTCTGTAATCCACATAATGTTGCGAACAATAATTTTAGATAAGACCCTCTGGTAGAAATTGATTTGAACTAATGAGGGAATCATTTTATATTGCAAGCGTTTTTATGAGAGAGTTAGAAAGGTGAGGGCAAAGGAAAAAGAGTAGGAGGGAGTTGGAGGCAATGAGTGTTTGGTTATATTAGACCTTAATTTGTTAATTTAGTGTTTAAGCAAATTCAAAAATGAAAGGTATATTTATCTATATATATATATATATAGAAATATATATATTTATTTATATATATATATATTTATATATATGTATACACACACATATATATATATATATATATATATATATATATATATATATATATATATATATATATATATATATATATATATATATATATATATATATATATGCCCCTCAATAATCTGACATCCTCCTGATCCGGCCAGTTCTGGCTGGTGCAGTTCCAATAAAGCATGAAATATGCTTCAATAATCCGTCAGATTTTCTCTGCCTTGGGACTGGAGAGAATATCAAGGCCCCACTGTATGTTTGTTTTGTTATTGTATTAGCAACCGTTTAAGAAATGTTAGCATAACATAATCATAGGTTTTCAAAGATTAGAGATATCCCTAAGGATATCCATTTTGATGATGTTCAGAAAGATGTGATGTTGCCAAAGATTGATACCATAACTCAGCAGGAAATGCAATGCAAAGACACCTATTTTTACTGTGAAAAGGGTGAACGGAAGTTCTGGCTCATACTGCGGATGTATCGCATCCTATTCTAAAAAAAAAATTTATAATCCTTTCCTTTTTTGGTTAGGGAGCAGATAAAGACCTTTAGAAACAGACGTACATTATGCATGCTGGAGTAAATATAATGAATTGCATCGGATAATGCTGTTCGGATGTGAATTCTACATACCATGAGATTTTGTTTTTCTTAATGAGTGTATGGATCTAATAGTCAATGAATTCTACTCTTGAGAAAGCTTTTCATGTTATGGACATAAAACTCCAGGTCCAAGTCTCATTTTAAGAAACAAACAAGGCCTAACCATGTTCACTTGGTATCTAGATGCACCAAAATAGAGCTTGTGAATAGCACAACAGCATTCTGTTGTACTGAAAAAGTAAACTTTTCCTCAGACTCGTGTAAGTGACTGTCATAGAATAAACAAGTCAAAAATTGTCTAACCTATCAGGTTACCATCCTACTAATAAAATCTGGAGCTGGCAAATGTTGGGTTTTGGGCTGGCCCATGCCAAATGGGTCTTCAATCTCAGGCTACAGGCTCCTTGTCACTTAGACACGTTTTTAACTTATTTATTTTATGACAGTAACTTGGAAGAGTCTGGAGAGAAGTTTACTTTTTGAGTGTTTTGCATCATAACAATGCTTAGACAGCAATATATACAGTGTGACACTGGAGAGTTTATCATCAGGACTGGATGGATACATCATCAGGAATGCTGGTCATGATGCTGTCATTAAATGGTCAAGAAATCAATTATTTTGTCAGTAGAATGGAGGATATCTTGATGGAGGCGACGCACAGGTAGCGGGGGAAACAGACGAGTGGCATCAATACGCAAATTGTATGGGTCTGCTTGATAACGTCCGCGAAGAGGTGGCTGGAATAATCCAGGTGGAGGTCTTCGATAGGTTCCTGGGAAAGGCCTTGGATAAACCTTAGGTCTGAATTTATACAATGCTAGTAACTAGTCACTAGTAACTTGAACCGCATTTTACATATTATCTTATCCCTTTCTTTAAAAATAGTGTGTTAGATAGCAAGAACAAAAAAGAGGGTTAGATAGCAAGAACACCTCAGCATATAAAAAGGGCTTAGAACATCACAGATATGGTTAGTTTACTCATGCCTTATTGTTAGCCTGAAATTCACACCAGACACAATCTATGACATTAAAAAACTATATATATGCACCCCTTGCATAAGGCTGGTTTTCCCTTGGACGGGAACAGCCCTCTAGGAAGGACCTGGGCAAGTCTGCCCCTTAGGAAGGAACTGCTGTTATTTCCTCCGGACAAACCAGTCCACATCCTTCCTAGGAGGGTGTTCTGTGATAATCTGTATGTTTTGTATAAAAGATAAAACAACTTTCAATACAACAGGCAGGCTTCACATGTGCTGCCGCAAGTCAGAATCAATGACAACAACTCATTGAGAATGAAAATCAGAACAATTTCTCACCACAAAGTGAGAACACCATGAGCTCTGACGCCTGTCTGTGTAGCGGGCCGATTAGTGGTGAATATTTCCTCACCTTGAGGTATGGCGGATATCACCGGAGGAATAATCGACCCGGCAATAGATTCCCGTCTACAGGCGCTTTTTCCTACAGTTACCTTTGCCACCGCACATTTCTTCACGTGGGTGTTATAACGGAACGCCTTCTTGAATTTTTTGAAAAACTTTTCGCACACCAGTTGAGTCATCTTGACTGAGTTACTTATACCTGAAGAATTTTGCGTTTTTTCCTCCATGTACACCACTCTTATATACACAAGCTATCTAATTTGTATACGTTTATGTGTACGACCATGTAGATCGAAAACGTGTGGTCCGTGTCTCATTCACTGGAGTAGCTGAGCATTCTTAGCCTTGCATAGAGCACTGTCAATTTCCACCAGGATCTCTCTTTTGTCAGCCAGTTCGGTCAGGGCCTTAGTGGAAAGCGTCACGCCGACCGGTGTCGGAGTCATGTCTTGACCTTCTTACTCGCGCACGTGAATGATGTTCTTGCCCTCGTAGTAGCTGACACCTACGTGTAAATTGTACCCCTCGTCTAGTTCCACGAACCAAGTGTCGTGATCAGCTAACCCTTGAGACACAGATCTGTCACGTTTCCGTACCTCCTCTTTGATGTCAAGGACATTCCTGATGAGCTCGAAGAGGGCACAGATGGAGAACACCACTTCCTTGGTGGATGTAACTGCACCCTTTATGGCGCTGTATCGCTCATTTGATAACTTAGCCCTACTACTCCAAAGTTGCAGCTTCAAACCGTCAATGAAGAGCTTGCGCTTTTCCTCACCTTCTTCAGGTTCATTGAGGGCACTGTTGTTGACAACCACATGCCGTCGTCGATGGAGGGGGAGGAGACACTAGCGTGTTGGGGCATGGAAGGTCGAGGTGGAAAGCTCTCACTCTCGTTTGTCTCCGGGTCGTCGTGGGTCTGCGCTGGAGGATAGGCGGTACATGTCTCTCACAGAGACTGGGCGATGACTTTGGCCAGGGTGTCTGGAGACTTTTGACAATGAATCCCGGTCCTCCTCCTCCTCCTCCTCCTCCTCCTCCGTTCTGTTTGAGTCTGAGGTGTCTGAGTAGTCAAGGGCAATGTCGTCTTCTTCTTCTGTCACACCTGTTGCGGCGGTGTCTGTGGCAGTGGTAGCGGTAGCAGTAGTACTGACACTAATGCCCGTAGCAGCAGCAGCAGCAGCACCATGAGCAGCAGCAGCAGCAGTGGTACCGAGGGCATAAGAGATTCTTGCAGCAGTAGCAGTAGCAGCAGCAGCAGTAGCAGCATGAGAGGGAGCGGGAGCATCATAACTATCATATTTTGCGATTTAACGGATAATTGGGGGTCTGGGGGCCTGAATCTAGATTAGTCTAGCAAGTTTAAGCCATTTGGTGTGATGCTGCAAAGACGGTGCATCCACCTTCTTTCCTCCAGGTTTAGTTCCAAGATACCGGCTGGGGATCTTGGGGGGTTCTTGATAAAACTGAGAATTGTTATATCGAATCCGCTCCATCTCGATGGTTTTGCCGGAGGAGGGGGACAGTTGTTAAAGTGACGGCCTACAGGTTTGTCCCTGTTGTTGTCTATGTCCCCGCTGTGACCTTGGAAGCGATCCATTAGTCGCTCCAATGTTTGTCCAACAAGTCGAAACCACTTTATCTGTACCTTTCATGTGACACAATTGTGTGTCAAACTATAAGCCCCAACCCAATTCAATTGGGGCCCCATGCATCAACTTTTTCCCTAAGTACTAAACATCTGCTACAAGATTGTTTCCATATAAGGACTTTATCTAACACTCTGCTGTGAGAGTGTGTCCTACTGCATTTGGGAAGTGATGTCATAGACTAGATCCCTGCCTTCTGATTGGCCTAGGGATCAGGTAACCAAGGTACCCAACAGCATAGTGAGCCTTGTCAACAGGCATTCAGTGGTTGTGAAAAGTAGAGGATAGAAGTGTAATCCGTTTCTCCTTATAACTATCATATTTACGTGATATAGTTTCTGATTAGCTACTGGACTTGCTCTACTAGATTTGACTGGGTGGACTTGACCGGGGGGATTCAAATGAGGGCACTTAATCAATGGCACTTGACCAGGGGCACTTGACTGGGGGGAAATGATGGGGAGGACTTGACCAGGGGGAACTTAAATGATGGGATTTTAATGAATGGACTTTAATAAAGGCACTTGATCAGGTGCACTTGACCATCATTTTTTTTGGGGGGGGGGCCTTGCCCCCCCCCCCCCCAAAAAAAAGAAAGCGGAAGAAGAGAAAAGAAAAAAACAAGAAAAGAGGGAAAGAGATGAAGAAATTTTGGAGTATGACTCATAGGGCCTGACTGAGGACCCCTGGTTTTGATGGGGGTGGTGTCCTAAAATGTGTGAGAATGCACCATTTCAAGGCTAGATCAACAAAATTTTCCCCCGGGGCATGCCCCCATACCCCTTTAATACAGGTGATGGGCTTCGCGCGTGGGAAACAGATAGTCACTCCAGGTTGGCTAGTTTTGGGCCCCCCTCTAGACAATCCTTGATCTGCCACTGTGTATACAGTATATTTACTAGTCGCCGCCAGGTCCAATGGCCAACAGCGTATTTCACAATTCAAGGCCATGGGTGGAGACATATATCGTCAATATCTCACAATATATTAGACTCCAGGCTGATGGTAATAAATCATTTGCCGCTCAAACTTCTAGTCCCAATGAGCCGGTATCCTTATTTGATATAAGTATTGTGGGTTTAAATCCGTCCAGGGCACAATAGATAGAACGTTTTTTTACATTATTTATCAGAATCATCCACCTGTATTGACATAACAGTGTAACAGTGCCCTAAGCAACTGCTGTCTCAATAAGTTTGGATTTTCCGAATATTTATGTGCTCTGTCAGTGGAACAATATACTTGTGCTCAAGCCCATGACCTGTTGACACATTGAGGACTTTATGGGCACTTTGCGTTTGCTAAAAGATGGCATTTGCCCTCATGATGCATCAATGCAGCCTGGGTGAGAACTCAAGTAGTGCGTTAATGCATTATGCCATCCTTAAAGGGTTTAGCACCTTAAGGATGACTTAATGTCCATGTTCATTCAACATCATAGTGGCTGAATAACTAGCCAGTGTTGCATTGATGCCTCGTATTGGTAATGTTGATTAGAAATTAACCCTTTTCCGGTATATCTATGTACATGGCCCCCATTTCAGCACTTTTGAAGCTTACTGGTCAAAGAAGTGACCCAGTCAAAGAAGTGACCTAGTCAAAAGAGTGACCCAGTCAAAGAAGTAACCAAGGTAAATGTATCATTCGGGCAAAGATTATTAACTATTGATCTGGTGAGACACAGCCTTTACCGGGTTTATCTCCATTGGAGTCATGATGCTAACGCAAGTCCACTCAGTAAGTTAATTGCACTACTTTGCGTCATGTGAACGGGAAGCTTCCTTAAAGAGGTTGTTGGGGCAAACATCGGTGTTCACATAAAGGGTCTTATTTATTAGCAGTCCGTGTGTGTAGATATGGACAGAGGGCATAGTGAAACCCTCTTTTTGGATTGGGATGGCGAATAGTCTGATAAATGAAGCAAAAGATACTGGGCAGATCCAACAAAACTGGAGGAACAGGTTTCTTAGTGGATTTCAATGATTCAATATGGATTTGTTGAAGATGAAAAATGTTTCCTATTTTCGCCTAAATAAAAGAATTACATCCAAAATATTAGAATTTCATTGCCTGTGACTGCTTAAAGAACTTATAAACACTAATTTGGACCAGAGGAATTCCTTTATAGTGCTTTTGATAGGATGGGAAAATATTTATCTTCAAAACAAGAGGGTCTACTTGGATTTGACGTTAGTTCTAATCATACCTCCATTAACATGACCCCAAGGTCTTTAATGGAGATTTTTAATTAATAATTTATCTGACGCTGAGCATCACATTTTGTTTGTCTGCCTGGTAGCACGGACATTGTTTATAGTTAATAACAGACACACAATAGCCATTTGGGCAGATTGTTCTTTTTATTTTGAAGATTAATATTATGTTTCCTAAATGTATCGTGAATCAATTGACAATCTGTCAATTTAACATTTCATTTAACAACAAGTAGGGGGTGAGAATACTACATCAATTGGAGCATGAAAGTCTCAAATGTTACATCAAACAGTCAAATAATTTTTCAACATTACAGATATCATTTCATATTCTAATACTTTATATTGAGAGAGTGAAAGAGAGAGTGAGAAAGAGAAACAAGAAATGAAAAGGGGAGGCAGAGGATGGAGGGAAGGCGACAGAGGGAGGGAGGGGGTACAAGGGATTGAGAGCTGTGAGGGGAGGATGGAGGAAAGGAGATAGAGGGAAGGAGGGGGAGAAGCGATGGAGAGCTGTGAGGGGAGGAAGGAGAGAAGGAGATAGAGGGAAGGAAGGAGGACAAGGGACGGAGAACTGTAAGTGAACAGGGAGGAAAGGAGACAGACGAAGGGAGGGGGGGGCAAGGGACGAATAGCTGTAAAGGGAGGAAGGAGAGAGGGAGACAGAGGGAGGAAGGGGGGGGATAAGAGATATTGAGCTGTTAGCGAGGATGGAGAAGAGGAGACAGAGGGAGGGACAGGGGAGAGGGATTGAGAAATGTGAGGGGAGGAAGGAGGGAAGGAGACAGAGGGAGGGAAGGGGAAGGGGATGGAGAGTTTTGAAGGGTGTGAAGAAAACAGAATTTTAATGACAAACAGAGGGGGACTGTTACAAATGGGAAAAGGTAATAACAATCTATATAACTACTGTTTACTACTGTTAGCTATCTATTATGTTTGTGGTAGAATTCTATGCTATGTTAATCGAGTATCAATGCAAATTCATGAATGGTTTATACTAGTTTACATGGTGCAAGAGTCAGTACCATTCATATTCATTTTTGACAAGGTGTCTCATCGATACTAAAGGCACAATACAGAGCATTGATTTAGCAGTAGAGTACAGTGAAATATAGTAAGCATTAAGCAGGTCACAATCAATCTATCAATTAATCAATTTATCTCCATTATACTTAACAGAAGTACATTGGCAATAGTACAGTTAGACCTTGATAATCTGTCCCTCAATAATCTGACATCCTTCTGATCCCGCCAGTTCTGGCTGGTGCAGTTCTTATGAAGCTATTGTACATGCTTCAATAATCCGTCACATTTTTCCTGTTATTAGGCCAAAATTTAAAAAAAAAGTTGGTTGTCAGTAACATGGTCTTACAAACCAGACCTGGCCGGCCTTTCTTTTTTTTTTCTTTTTTTTTGCTCATTGTAGGGCTAGTTTTTCTCATTTTCTTTCTAAAATCCTCAAAAATTGTTTGATTTACGAACCTTAAAAACTGACATGTAGCAGAAAAAAGTGAAAAGGCGAAAAAAATAGGGTTACCCGGCACTGTTTTGCTAGACCCGGTCAGGTGACTGGAAACAAACCTTTTTTTAAATTTGGCCTTGGGACTGGACAGACTACCAAATCCCCACTGTTAGTCATATGATTACTTTTAGCGCTGGTCTTTAAAATTAAGTTAGTATCATTATGTAACGTTTTAGATTGATTAAGACATATTTCTTTGTATTGATTATGTATCTAGAAATGTGTACATTTATCAGGTATAATCCTCAAGCTGTGGCGGGAGTTCACCGGGTAACATAAGTTTACGCATGCGCACCGCTTATATTCGCGTCTTCATTGTTTCGGCCATGGTGATTTCGAATTATATGGATTGATTATATGTATCATTCTCACAGATATAATCTTGGGTGGTATTAAAAATTACATAATTTGACAATCATCGGGTCCTAATTACCTAAACACCTCTAACAAAAACATGAATAGAAAACGCCATCTTGGCAATTTATTTCCACCTTACCACAACAATTGGCCTCTATTGTAAGAAAGAGTCATATTACATTGTGCCATATCTCAACAATATTGTATACAGTTTTATCCTGGCATTAATGAGTACACTGTGCTTTATTTTTTATGGAATACAGCAGAGCCATTGCTTTAACCCCTGTTAAATAACCCATGGCTGTATTTAACGGCTTGTGACGTCATCAAAAACGGCGGTTTGTTTATATTTGAACGGCTTAGAAAGAAGCCATTTTAGTCTTAGGAAGCTCCCCCCTACCATAATTTCGGTATTTTGAATCAAAAAGCATAAAAAATAAACACAAAGGCCCACTCGTTTATGTCATTTGACTGAGTTATCTCACTTGTTGACCAAGGGGCCGCATTTCACTCGGCCTGCGGCCTTGTGAAATATGGTCCCTTGGGCAACTCGTGAGATAACTCAGTCAACAGACTAAAACTCGTGGACCTTTGTCCATATATCTCAACAATGCAGCATACAGTTTTATCCTGTTCTCGATTTTCCAAAGGTGGCACCTGGAAGTAACATTTTATACAGTCTTTAATTTAACACCAGATTATGTTTCATTTGGTGTTAGTAAACTCTTAATTTGTAGGCATATCTCAATAAGTTTGCGTATGCCTTACCCTTTACACCTTATCAGATTATTTATGATCAGGGATATGTAAATATGACTATCATCTCCAAAAATATAAAGGACTCATAGCCATTTAACTTTTAGTGGGCACTTTCATTCTTTTTAATTTTTTTTTGCTGAAGCCTAATAATTTGTAGAGGGTATTGCACGCTCTTAGGCAATACAATTCACATTTTGAAATTGATAGATTAAAGATCTGCAAAAGTTGTAGACATTCAAGTTTCCTCAATTCCTTCACATTTCCTCCACCTTAAGCTCTAATTGTATATAATTTCAAATATGCTTACATTTGTATTATTATGGCACATTTCTCCATCAAAATATACAAGAAAACTAAATTAAAAAAACAGTAAAAAATGATTTTGCTGTTGCCTGTGGTGATGAGAAAGAAGTATCATACGGAGTGGCCTCAACGTTAGAAATCAGATGTATGGTCCGTAGATGTAGTCACGTCTGCTGATTGGAGGATTCCTGAAAGCGTACGGGTTAACTCGGAAAGGCGCGCCAAGACGTTGTGGGAATAACCTAGGTGGATACTTTCCAGGTCTGAAGCAACACAATTAGAAACATCTGGTAAATACTGCACATTTTATGTGAATATCATTTCACACATTACTTATATCTATTTCCCAATCCTTAAGTAGATCAAGAAAATCAGAGAGATAGCAAAAACACTTAGGAGCTACTTTCTGATGACTTATCTCAACCCTAAAAGGGCCTTAAACATCACAGATCCCTAGAAAAACTTGAAGTGAATAATGCCCTCAATGTACAATTTGGTAAGTTTACAAATACCTTAAGATTAGGCTGAAATCAACCAACATGAACTATGAAATTGAAAACTAAATAAACTATAAAACCTCCAAGATGGTTTTGAGGTGTGTCAACTATTATGGTTACTAGTTGAAAACTTGTTAGTTATTAGATTGAAGCTACTTATGAAGAAATCAAATCTTACCGCTTTAACACCGCCTTTCTCCTTCTTATACATATGAACAGAAGGAATGTTGTCACAATGACAATCACAATTCCTAAACCCCCTACAATACCCCCGACGGTGGCAGGGGTGGTACTTGTTGGCTGGGGGATCACAATGACACCGCTCAGTGGCGCACTCAAAACGTCCAATACCTCGGCCACACAACAGTCTGTGGCGACTCCATTGGTGCAGCAGGTGGCAAGGGCCTGAGTAGTCCCATCATTGTTTGCAGTCAGAAAGGCAGTTACCACTTCAGCTGGTACTCCAACTTTGGTTTCCACACCTGGAAGGATACAATAACAGTGAACAGATGATAAAGACATTCAGTGGCGGATCCAGGATTGTTTAGAGGGGGGGCCCAAACCTGGCCAACCTGGAGTGACCATCCGTTTCCTGCGCGTGAATAGCATCAGTTATACCAAGAGGGAATGGGCCATGCCCCCCTGAAAATTCAAATCAGGGGCCCTTGGTCAGGCCATATGAATCATACTCCACAATCTTTTCCCCTCTTCTCTTTTTTTTTCTCTTTGTCCTCTTTTTATTTTCGGGGGGGGGGGGGGGGGTCAAGGCCCATCAGGCCCTAGCCCCCTCGATCCGCCAGTGGACATTTTAGGCATTAACCTGACCAAGATTTTCTGTGCAAAGATAAAAAGAGCAAAAGCATTTTAGAATAATCTCCTAATAATTTTAATGAAGTTCTGCATTAGCTTCAAATTCTTGTGAATTCTTATGAAATTCATAAATTCATCTTCCGGGACCTTTCTTTTTGTTACAATTATGATTAAATTAAAAACATTGATGAAATCCTTGATAGTTAAATTCAAAATTGAGTTCATGGAGAGCCTAAAACACACAAAAAACCCGGGGTGTCAGATCTTTTAGATTTCTATGTTTAGAAGCTGGTGCACAAAAGGATGATTCATATCATTTTCAGTGAGGAAAGAAAACAGTTTCAAATTTTTACCGTTTGCCTGACATGTGGCTATGACCTGAGTCCTGAAGGCGACAAGGTCATCTTCAGGAATATCCGTAACAGTGATGTCAACCAATGACTCACTATAGGCACTCCCCCTGGAAAATCAAAATCTACTGAATGTTATTTATACTAACATTAACAAAATAGCACTTTAGTTTTAGGATTAAGATATTAAATCATATGCAATCTATTATTGATAAAGTCTTACTACTACTGAAATAAAACTTTCTTTCTAATAGTTGAATTATAATTTCCTGTATATTTTTCAAGCTATTTTCAATACAGCATACAAGGAAACCATGTGTAAGATCTGTATTTGAAATCATAAGTAAATTTTACTGAGGGCAGCAGTTTGTTGCTTGATCAGAACAGAAATCATCACTCGTCTCCTCCACTAGATCTTGCTGAAAAGGAAGGATGAACACATTTGTAAATTTTGTGCAAATGCTACTCTTAGAAATGATTTAGGACTCTAGGCAATAGACAGATAATATCATTGATATTATTCTGTCAAAACACAGACATTTTTCTCTGGCTAGCCAGAAAATATAAAACATTTTCTAAAAATTATGTATCATACAGTGTGAGGAGTGTCCAGCACGCTGTCATTTTAGTATAGTAAAACAAGTTTAAGTCAAAGTTTCAAATTTGTAAGTATTTATTCAGAATGTTAACTTTCTCATGCAGATATCAAATATATTTGACAATATCAATAAATGCACACAAATTTCATATAACATATATCTATACATAAGCCCTAAGTCCACGGCGGCAGGAATCTTCGTCAGAAAGGTACTGCACCTCTGCTGCCACTATTTCGCCGCTATTTGGCCCTGCTACTTGTTTTTCGCGACTGTGCTGCTAAAGTCCAAGGCCTTACATGGGCGAAATAGGTGCGGCAGGGCAAAATAGCAGCAAAACAGTGGGGGAAGAGGAGTTGTGCAGGTTATAGCGCAATGTTGACACAACGTTTTACCGTAGCAGACAGTCCCCTCGACAAATGATGATGCCATTTGTAATAAAGTCTACCCTGAAAAAGCTGCTGCTAGGAGTACACCGCCAGTTTTGGTTAGCCAACTGTTATTACATTGCTATATATTCCCAGGAAGTTTTCATGTAACAATTTTACTCAGAACATGAGAATGCTACAGACGAGACAATGGATTTACCTTGCATATTGAGCCTCTATACAGAAAATGGCCTACACATGTGTTTTTTTTCTATGCATTAAAATGATGTGGACATTTTAGAGAGTGGTCATTTTGGAAGGGGCGACCAAAAAAATTGCACCCCTTTTAATTGAAAAAGCCTGAGCATTACTATAGCTCAAAGAGGTTGACCTCGCTCAATTTCAACTTGCCTGAGGGGGGGACCAAAATAAGTTAAACCCCTCCAGTGGGGGGAGGAACCAAAAAAGATATTGACTCGCTCAGGCGAAAATCCACTGACCCCTCCCTGTTGTTAAAAAATGATGACTCC
The DNA here is from genome assembly GCA_947462335.1 of Harmothoe impar. Lineage (NCBI taxonomy): Eukaryota > Metazoa > Annelida > Polychaeta > Phyllodocida > Polynoidae > Harmothoe > Harmothoe impar. Next base: position 16,591,547 of record OX381717.1, read on the forward strand.
CTTATCTATAATGTATATCTCAACAATTTCTTACCACAAAGTTTCTGAAGTTGACTGATGCTATTCCATCACTCACCATAAATAACAACTGGGATTCAGCATCTGTAAGAAAGTCAAAACGCGAAAGCAATTAGAATCAATGACACCGACATGATAAGGGACACATACCGTATTGAGCAAAAAAAGCGCACACCTCCCACTTTTGCCCGATTCTTATACTAGAAATGACCAGAAATATCTCAATTTTTGACCCCAATTAAACTCTTAACTGCTAAAAGGTGTCCATAATAATTTTTTAAGCGCACTCTGCGCTTATTACATTGTATATGGTACTGCTATTTGCCATTCTAGGGAAGGAAACATACCAGCATCTTGAATCTAGGAACTTACTTGTAAACAATTATAGACATTTACTTTCTTTATGTATTGTATTGTGCTTATCATACATGTTCTACAGTCTATGAACATTTTAGTTTGTTCAGACTCTTCTACAGGGTTTTTTCCGTAAAAAAACAAAAGAGATTGACAAACTATGGGAATATCAATTAATTAAAATAATTTGTCAACGTTTTGCAAATCACACTTTATGTAATTGTATTGTAGCAATGAAGAAATGAGAGAATGTGTATATTTACTCCTACAAATAAACCCATCTCCACTGTAGCCAGTGTTACAGGTGCAGGTAAAGGAACCAGGTGTGTTGCTGCAAAAGGCGTTGGTGTGACACAGGTCTGTAGTGCATTCGTTGACATCTGAAAACATACATTTTAAAGTGACATCTTCCGATTTCTTTTAACATTTTAAATCCTGCTTAAATATGTTTCAAATGTTTGGACAATATCATATTTGGAGGATAGGGCCCGATAAAATGTCATCTATGGCAAATAAGAGCCCAATGGTTGGGTCAGATGTGACCCAAGTATAACAGTTTACAGTGTATTTTTAATGGGAGAATTATAGCGTGCACTCCAAAATTAATAAATTGAGCCATAATCTGATAATCAGTCAAATTCTTAGCTGAATTCTAGGGAATGTTATTAAACAAAGTAGGTAGCACATGAAAAAATGCCATAGGAAACATTCTGGGCCATAATCCATGAAGCCTCAGACTGAGTGGGATATGCCCCAGTCCCTACATGCGAGATACGGCAAAGAGGTAACAATGTAGTTGGCATTTGCATTTATTTTTTCTGGTTCCTGTCCAATGCTGATTGGACAGGAACCAGAAATTTTCAAATGTCCTTTCAATTTGATACCACTATACAGTAAATAAACAAGATCCAAACAGTATCCCTTGTACCCCAGATCATGGGGTAACTATTGTGTCTTTGCCAGAAAAAATAAATTTTGAAAAAAATCCAATATTCCAGCCTCCAGGACCAAATGTGTATTGTTAAACTTATTTTGGTCCCGGAGTCACCCTCTTATCTTTAGTGCCACTGCTTCCTATCCACCCCCTCTAATGCTCTAAACCAGAAATCTGATGATTCCACTAATTTACCTTCATTTATACAATATTTTATTTTGGTCCCAAAGTCACCCGGGTGACTCCGGGAATGAAATAAGGTAAATTAGCCGCTTTTTAGGCCAGTTCTGTGCCAAGTAGGTTCAAAGAAGGATCCTAATGGTCCATATTTCCTAAAGTATATACCATCAGGACATTGTAGAGTGATTTTGACAATTAATTGAACCATTTTGAGTGAACTAGGGTAAAATGAGAGTATGTTGTTAAAATTTTAATATTTTTGATAAATCTTCAATATTCATCGAGCTGTATCTCAAAAACTATTTTTCTAAGGGTATCCATTCTTGGTATGCCTTAAGATATGTGTTGTCCCAGTTTGTAAACAAAGTTATTGTTGCTGTGATGTATTTTAAAACATTATGTACATAATCACCTTATTTTGGTCTCAGAGTCACCCGAAAAAGGACAATCGAGTTCGCAAGGCAATAAAAGCTGAACCGCTAGGGTTAGAAAAAGTGTTCCAAGGAGCCAAGATATATACCTTTCAATAGAATGAACTTGTTTTAACATTTTAAAAACTTTCTGATTTGTCCTTCCCCAGCCCCAAACCTGCATAACTAGGAAGTTTGGGCCATATTGTGAAATCCTTGTGAATCAATTGACTATACCATAGGCCTAATAGAAAATTATATTAGGCATAGGCTGTCACTGTCTTAGTAGACATGGGAGACATGTAAAACATGTCATTTACAGGGTTTTTGACGTTTTTAAGGGTTTTTAGGCCTTTGGAGGGCCTAAAAACGAAAAATATTGGGCCAATACAAAAAAAAAAGAAAAATCCAGAATTGTTGGGATGTTTTTTCACAAATACCAAATTTTTGAAAAAATTGGTGCAAAACTGGTTATTCTGTAGGGCTATACAGAAAAAAATTCATTTCATCAATCACCCATTTCAAATCCAGAAAAACTGCACGTCACAATTGCTATTGGTCGCTTAGGTACATTCATTAATATCTGAAAATGATTATTTAAACTTTTGATTTTTGTTTGCCATGCCCGGATGAATTAATGTTAATTTAAGAACCTGAATGTGATGCAAGCCCTGGCCTAGCTTACAAAATCACGTTAATTCAGCGTCAATCTAACTTTTTCTAATATGTTAGATTCACGTTAGGAAATAACGTTAGATTACAGTTAAAACATCAGACTTAATTCAAAGTTTTTCAAACATGAATATTAAGTTGATTTAAAACCAATTTGACGTTAATTGAATGTTAATCGAACATTTATTAACATGCAGAGAATAACGTTGGTTTGCCAAGCCTGATTATTACCTTGCCCTAATGCCATATAGATCTGCTAAACGTTCATACAATGTTGATTGAGGAGTTTATAATCTTTTCGGCAAGAATATTAATAGATACACAATTAATGTCTGAAAGATACCACTGCACATCTTACCTTTTTCCTGTGTATTTGATTTGCAAATGCAGGTGAAGTGACCAGCGGTATTTTAGACAGTTAAACAAACTTTCATTTCACCATACAATGTTTAGGTGTAGTATGACTGTAAGTTTTAACATTGTAGTGTTAAGGCCAAAAAAGAAAAAGGTTTGTTTCAGGTAACCAGGGCAGAAAATGTAGGGTCGGTAGGTCGGAATTTTTTCACTTTTTTTTTCAACACAAAAGTACTGGCCGGCCTCTCTGAAGATCCTAACATTTACCAAAAAAGGGTAAATATATAAAAATGCCTTCAAAATTGCATTAAAAAAAGTAGAATCTGTCCTATTTTGATAGGGTCGATGGGGTCACCTGAAACTAACCTTCTTTTTTTTCCCCTGATAGCAAGGCTATTAGGAAAAGGTGTATAACTACCTGTACAAGTAATACCACTTCCACTGTAGCCAGTGTTACAAGTGCAGGTTAATGAACCGGGAGTGTTGCCGCAAGCTGCATTGGTGTCACAGGGGTTGTCATCACATTCATTCACATCTGAAAAAGGTGATTTTAGCCTTTCATCGCACTATTAAAGTTGACACAATTGCTGAAGACTGAACTCTAACTTCATCAATAATTGCCTACAGGTAGTAAACATATGAGTTAAAAACATATTTTATTCACAAGTTGATATAACATGTGACACAAGCAGAAAGTTTGCCCTCTGTGGATTAAGATATTGATTTTGGATTTATTTGGTTGATCCCCAAAATTGGATAGAATAGGTTTTCATCGTTTGATTCAATCGCCTGTACCCCTGACCTGTCCACAGTCTAAAGGGAGCTAGCCCTTGAGACCTGCTTTTATTTGCATCCACCAATTAACGAATGCTCCTCAACTCAACTTGGGGGAGGAGGGGGGGGGCGGTTGCGAAAATAAAGTTTCAGCTTCTTCTTTAAGTTCAACCGCTGAAATCCTACCCCAAGCAATAAGAAATGGAAAGTATCCTTGTATCCTACAATGTTTGACCCATGGTATCTAAATAAATAGCCAAAGGTACACAAGTTTTAGCTTGTTGACAGTGTTATTTCACGAGTTGAAGGTGGGGCCCTATTTCACTCGGCCTACGGCCTCTTGAAATGCGGCCCCACCTTCAACAAGTGAAATAACCCTCTTAAGAGGCTCAAACGAGTTTTCCTTTAGGTTTATTTTTTATCTTTTTCGATTCAAATTTGAATATAGTAGGGAGGAAGGGCCTAATTTAGTTGAAAAAGCCTTTTCCTACACCTTTTAAATGTAAACAAACCGCCATTTTGATGACGTCACAGGGCTTTGAAATACGGCCATAGGTTATTTCACAGGGGAGTTAAATACGGCCCACCCTGGTTAAGTCAATGAGGCTGTCATATTCCATAAAAAATAACCTTTGATGTAGGATTAGAAATGTAGCACAGGGATAAGAAAACGAATCGGTGAAATCTTGTTATAACAAGGACAGTTATAAGGAGCAAACGTTTATAAGGAGCAGATTTGCTCTGCCACTGTCTTTTCCATAGTTTTCTGTAGTAAAAAAAACCCTCAATACAACGAGCATTTCAAGCCAAATATTGTTTATAAGGAGCAATTTTTGATGCATACTATTTTGAAATGATTCATTATTTTTCAAGAAAATTAGTAAAACTTGGTTACAACGAGGTACCTCCAACTACAGTACTTACCTCGTAAGCAAGTGCTCGTTGTAACAGAGGTAAGCTTAGACACCTGTCGAAAAGGGGTAGGTATAGACTAGTGAGGGGGGGGGGGGGGTGATAAGGGGCACAGGGGCTATGAAAGAGTGTCCTTCTGTGATAAGGTGGTCTCAGGAGGGTAGGACGGACCAGTGATGGGGAAAAGAGCTTTGAAAGGGCACTTTTGTGATATGATGGCATCAGGACCTCCCAGCTAACAAAAAACGTTTTCCAACCGTTTGCAAACGTTTTTGTAGGAAAACCTTATTAGTACGAATCTATAGAAAAAGTTTGCAACCAAACGTTTTAAAAACGTTTGCAAACGTTTGGAAAACGTTTTTTGTTAGCTGGGCTGTATATCACCAACATTGGTTACAAGGAAGGTTGGTTATAAGGAGCAAAACTGCCCTGCCAAAAGGTGCTCGTTATAACAAGATTTCACTGTATTACCTGTGCACACTACCCCATCTCCAGTGTAGCCAGCGTTACACATGCAGGTAAAGGCACCGGGTGTATTAGTGCACAATGCATTATTGTCACAGTTGTCCGTCTGCACGGTGCATTCATCAATATCTGAAAAAACAATCATTTCATCAAATATATATGCTGGTGTGACAAGAAATGAACTAAACAGAATGAAGCTGTGGCCCAGGCAATAGGCTCAGTCTCACGACTTTGTAACAATTGGATCCTCTTTGACTGGGTGACGTCTTTGACTGGGTGACGTCTTTGACTGTGTGACATCTTTGACCGGGTGACATCTTTGACTGGGTGCCGTCTTTGACCGGGAGGCTAGAAAATCCACATATTTTCTCTAATAGAGAAATGGAAAAGAATGAAAAAATGAAAAATAGCCTTTTCTAGCCACCCGCTCAAAGACATCGACCGGTTAAAGACGTCACCTGGTCAAAGACGCCACCCAGTCAAAGATGTCAGCCGGTCAAAGACATCACCTGGTTAAAGATGATCCAATAGTTACAAAGTCGTGAGGCTGCGCCAATAACTTCAATTACACCAAGTGATTTCTTGGCTTTTCAAAGCCACTTTAATTCTGGGATTTGAGTGGTTACTGAAACATACTATTACAACATTATATACACCTTCTCTCCAAAGAATACAAACACCATTTTTATGAATGTAAATGAATAAATATTCGGGTAAGCTTGCATTATGCCAGTTTGGTTTGAAGCAAGGAAAATGCAGTGTTAGGGAGTGGTCATTTTTTAACAACAGGGGGGGGATTGGTGGATTTTCGTGTGAGCCAGTCAACATTTCTTCGGTCCCCCCCCCCACCCCAGCAGAAGGGTCAAAATTCTTTTGGTCCCTCCCCTCCCTCAGGCAAGTTCTAATTGAGCGCAGCCAACCCCTTTCAGCTATAGTAATGTGCAGGCTTTTTCACTAAAAAGGGGTGCAATTTTTGGTCCCCACCTCAAGAGAGGTCCAAATTCTTTTGGTCCCTCCCCCTTCAAGGGGTACGCAATATTTTGGTGCCCCCCCCCTTAAATCCACCAACAGTTGTTATCGGTCCCTTCAGTACATTCATTGATATCTAAAAATGATCATTTAAACTTTTGATTTTTGTTTGCCATGCTCGGATGAATTAATCTTAATTTAAGAACCTGAATATGATGCAAGCCGTGGCCCAGCTTACAAAATCACGTTAATTCAGTGTTAATCTAACTTTTTTTATTATGTTAGATTAACGTTAGGAAATAACGTTAGATTACAGTTAAAACATCAGACTTAATTCAATGTTTTTCAAACATGAATATTAGGTTGATTAAAACCAATTTGACGGTAATTGAGTGTTAATTGAACATTTATTAACATGCAGAGAATATTGTTAGTTTGCTAAGCCTGATTATAACCTTGCCCTTATGCCATATAGATCTGCTAAACGTTCATACAATGTTGATTTAGGAGTTTATAATCTTTTCGGCAAGAATATTAATAGATACACAATCAATGTCTGAAAGATACCACTGCACATCTTACCTTTTTCCTGTGTATTTGATTTGCAAATGCAGGTGAAGTGACCAGCGGTATTTTAGACAGTTAAACAAACTTTCATTTCACCATACAATGTTTAGGTGTAGTATGACTGTAAGTTTTAACATTTTAGTGTTAAGGCCAAAAAAGAAAAAGGTTTGTTTCAGGTAACCAGGGCAGAAAATGTAGGGTCGGTAGGTCGGATTTTTTTTTCAACTTTTTTTTTCAACACAAAAGTACTGGCCGGCCTCTCTGAAGACCCTAACATTTACCAAAAAAGGGGTAAATATATAAAAATGCCTTCAAAATTGCATTAAAAAAAGTAGAATCTGTCCTAATTTGATAGGGTCGATGGGGTCACCTGAAACTAACCTTCTTTTTTTTGCCCTGATAGCAAGGCTATTAGGAAAAGGTGTATAACTACCTGTACAAGTAATACCGCTTCCACTGTAGCCAGTGTTACAAGTGCAGGTAAATGAACCGGGAGTGTTGCTGCAAGCTGCATTGGTGTCACACAGGTTGCCATCACATTCATTCACATCTGAAAAAAGTGATTTCAGCCTTTCATCGCACTATTAAAGTTGACAAAATTGCTGAAGACTGAACTCTAACTTCATCAATAATTGCCTACAGGTAGTAAACATTTGAGTTTAAAACATATTTTATTTACAAGTTGATATAACATGTGACACAAGCAGAAAGTTTGCCCTCTGTGGATTAAAATATTGATTCTAGACTTATTTGGTTGATCCCCAAAATTGGATAGAATAGGTTTTCATCATTTGATTCAATCGCCTGACCTGTCCACAGTCTAAAGGGAGCTAGCCCTTGAGACCTGCTTTTATTTGCACCCACCAATAAACAAATGCTCCTCAATTCAACTTTGGGGCGGAGGGGGGGGGGTGGTTGTGAAAATAAAGTTTTAGCTTCTTCTTTAAGTTCAACCGCTGAAATCCTACCCCAAGCAATAAGAAATGGAAAGTATCCTTGTATCCTACAATGTTTGACCCATGGTATCTAAATAAATAGCCAAAGGTACACAAGTTTTAGCCTGTTGACAGGGTTATTTCACGAGTTGAAGGTGGGGCCGTATTTCACGCGGCCTACGGCCTCGTGAAATGCGGCCCCACCTTCAACAAGTGAAATAACCCTCTTAAGCGGCTAAAACGAGTTTTCCTTTGGGTTCATTTTTTTTCTTTTTCGATTCAAATTTGATTATAGTAGGGAGGAAGGGCCTAATTAAGTTGAAAAAGCCTTTTCCTACACCTTTTAAATATAAACAAACCGCCATTTTGATGACGTCAGAGGGCTTTGAAATACGGCCATAGGTTATTTCACAGGGGAGTTAAATACGGCCCACCCTGGTTAAGTCAATGAGGCTGTCATATTCCATAAAAAATAACCTTTGATGTAGGATTAGAAATGTAGCACAGGGATAAGAAAACGAATCGGTGAAATCTTGTTATATCCAGGGCAGTTATAAGGAGCAAACGTTTATAAGGAGCAGATTTGCTCTGCCACTTTCTTTTCCATAGTTTTCTGTAGTAAAAATTACCCTCAATTCAACGAGCATTTCAAGCCAAATATTGTTTGTAAGGAGCAATTTTTGATGCATACTAATTTGAAATGATTCATTATTTTTCAAGAAAATTAGTAAAACTTGGTTACAACGAGGTACCTCCAACTACAGTACTTACCTCGTAAGCAAGTGCTCGCTGTAACAGAGGTAAGCTAAGACACCTGTCAAACTTGGGTAGGTATAGACTTGTGAGGGGGGGGGGGTGATAAGGGGCACAGGGGCTATGAAAGGGTGTCCTACTGTGATGTGGCGGTCTCAGGAGGGTAGGAAAGGACCAGTGATGGGGAGGAGAGCTTTGAAAGGGCATTTTGGTGATATAATGGCATCAGGACCTGTATATCACCAACATTGGTTGAAAGGAAGGTTGGTTATAAGGAGCAAATCTGCCCTGCCAAAAGGTGCTTGTCATAACAAGATTTCACTGTATTACCTGTGCACACTACGCCATCTCCAGTGTAGCCAGCGTTACACATGCAGGTAAAGGCACCGGGTGTATTAGTGCACAATGCATTATTGTCACAGTTGTCCGTCTGCAGGGTGCATTCATCAATATCTGAAAAAACAATCATTTCATCGAATATATATGCTGGTGTGACAAGAAATGAACTAAACAGAATGAAGCTGTGGCCCAGGCAATAGGCTCAGTCTTACGACTTTGTAACGATTGGATCGTCTTTGACCGGGTGACGTCTTTGATTGGGTGACGTCTTTGATCATGTGACATCTTTGACCGGATGACATCTTTGACCGGGTGACATCTTTGACTGGGTGGCAGCTTTGACCGGGAGGCTAGAAAATCCACATATTTTCTCTAATAGAGAAATGGAAAAGAATGAAAAAATGAAAAAGAGCCTTTTCTAGCCACCCGGTCAAAGTCATCACCCGGTTAAAGACGTCACCTGGTCAAAGACGCCACCCAGTCAAAGATGTCAGCCGGTCAAAGACATCACCCGGTTAAAGATGATCCAATGGTTACAAAGTCGTGAGGCTGTGCCAATAACTTCAAGTACGCCAAGTGATTTCTTGGCTTTTCAAAACCACTTTAATTCTGGGATTTGAGTGGTTACTAAAACATACTATTACAACATTATAAACGTCTTCTCTCCAAAGAATACAAACACCATTTTTATGAATGTAAATGAATAAATATTCGGGTAAGCTTGCATTATGCCAGTTTGGTTTGAAGCAAGGAAAATGCAGTGTTAGGGAGTGGGCATTTTTTAACAACAGGGTGGGGATTGGTGGATTTTCGTGTGAGCCAGTCAACATTTCTTTGGTCCCCCCCCCCCCACCCCAGCGAAAGGGTCAAAATTCTTTTGGTCCCTCCCCTCCCTCAGGCAAGTTCTAATTGAGCGCAGCCAACCCCTTTCAGCTATAGTAATGTGCAGGCTTTTTCACTAAAAAGGGGTGCAATTTTTGGTCCCCACCTCAAGAGAGGTCCAAATTCTTTTGGTTTCCCCCCCCCCTTCAAGGGGTACACAATATTTTGGTGCCCCCCGCCCCCCTAATCCACCAACAGTTGTTATCGGTCCCTTTGGTACATTCATTGATATCTAAAAAATGATCATTTAAACTTTTGATTTTTGTTTGCCATGCTCAGATGAATTAATCTTAATTTAAGAACCTGAATATGATGCAAGCCGTGGCCCAGCTTACAAAATCACGTTAATTCAGTGTTAATCTAACTTTTTTTATTATGTTAGATTAACGTTAGGAAATAACTTTAGATTACACTTAAAACATCAGACTTAATTCAATGTTTTTCAAACATGAATATTAGGTTGATTTAAAACCAATTTGATGGTAATTGAATGTTAATTGAACGTTTATTAACATGCAGAGAATAATGTTAGTTTGCTAAACCTTATTATTACCTTGCCCTAATGCCATATAGATCTGCTAAACGTTCATACAATGTTGATTTAGGAGTTTATAATCTTTTCAGCAAGAATATTAATAGATACACAATCAATGTCTGAAAGATACTACTGCACATCTTACCTTTTTCCTGTGTATTTGATTTGCAAATGCAGGTGAAGTGACCAGCGGTATTTTAGACAGTTAAACAAACTTTCATTTCACCATACAATGTTTAGGTGTAGTATGACTGTAAGTTTTAACATTTTAGTGTTAAGGCCAAAAAAGAAAAAGGTTTGTTTCAGGTAACCAGGGCAGAAAATGTAGGGTCGGTAGGTCGGATTTTTTTTTCAACTTTTTTTTTCAACACAAAAGTACTGGCCGGCCTCTCTGAAGACCCTAACATTTACCAAAAAAGGGGTAAATATATAAAAATGCCTTCAAAATTGCATTAAAAAAAGTAGAATCTGTCCTATTTTGATAGGGTCGATGGGGTCACCTAAAACTAACCTTCTTTTTTTTGCCCTGATAGCAAGGCTATTAGGAAAAGGTGTATAACTACCTGTACAAGTAATACCGCTTCCACTGTAGCCAGTGTTACAAGTGCAGGTTAATGAACCGGGAGTGTTGCCACAAGCTGCATTGGTGTCACACGGGTTGCCATCACATTCATTCACATCTGAAAAAAGTGATTTCAGCCTTTCATCGCACTATTAAAGTTGACATAATTGCTGAAGACTGAACTCTAACTTCATCAATAATTGCCTACAGGTAGTAAACATTTGAGTTTAAAACATATTTTATTCACAAGTTGATATAACATGTGACACAAGCAGAAAGTTTGCCCTCTGTGGATTAAAATATTGATTCTAGACTTATTTGGTTGATCCCCAAAATTGGATAGAATAGGTTTTCATCATTTGATTCAATCGCCTGACCTGTCCACAGTCTAAAGGGAGCTAGCCCTTGAGACCTGCTTTTATTTGCACCCACCAATAAACAAATGCTCCTCAATTCAACTTTGGGGCGGAGGGGGGGGGTGGTTGTGAAAATAAAGTTTCAGCTTCTTCTTTAAGTTCAACCGCTGAAATCCTACCCCAAGCAATAAGAAATGGAAAGTATCCTTGTATCCTACAATGTTTGACCCATGGTATCTAAATAAATAGCCAAAGGTACACAAGTTTTAGCCTGTTGACAGGGTTATTTCACGAGTTGAAGGTGGGGCCGTATTTCACTCGGCCTACGGCCTCGTGAAATGCGGCCCCACCTTCAACAAGTGAAATAACCCTCTTAAGCGGCTAAAACGAGTTTTCCTTTGGGTTCATTTTTTTTCTTTTTCGATTCAAATTTGATTATAGTAGGGAGGAAGGGCCTAATTAAGTTGAAAAAGCCTTTTCCTACACCTTTTAAATATAAACAAACCGCCATTTTGATGACGTCAGAGGGCTTTGAAATACGGCCATAGGTTATTTCACAGGGGAGTTAAATACGGCCCACCCTGGTTAAGTCAATGAGGCTGTCATATTCCATAAAAAATAACCTTTGATGTAGGATTAGAAATGTAGCACAGGGATAAGAAAACGAATCGGTGAAATCTTGTTATATCCAGGGCAGTTATAAGGAGCAAACGTTTATAAGGAGCAGATTTGCTCTGCCACTTTCTTTTCCATAGTTTTCTGTAGTAAAAAACACCCTCAATTCAACGAGCATTTCAAGCCAAATATTGTTTGTAAGGAGCAATTTTTGATGCATACTAATTTGAAATGATTCATCATTTTTCAAGAAAATTAGTAAAACTTGGTTACAACGAGGTACCTCCAACTACAGTACTTACCTCGTAAGCAAGTGCTCGCTGTAACAGAGGTAAGCTTAGACACCTGTCAAACTTGGGTAGGTATAGACTAGTGAGGGGGGGGGGGTGATAAGGGGCACAGGGGCTATGAAAGGGTGTCCTACTGTGATGTGGCGGTCTCAGGAGGGTAGGAAAGGACCAGTGATGGGGAGGAGAGCTTTGAAAGGGCATTTTTGTGATATGATGGCATCAGGACCTGTATATCACCAACATTGGTTGAAAGGAAGGTTGGTTATAAGGAGCAAATCTGCCCTGCCAAAAGGTGCTTGTCATAACAAGATTTCACTGTATTACCTGTGCACACTACGCCATCTCCAGTGTAGCCAGCGTTACACATGCAGGTAAAGGCACTGGGTGTATTAGTGCACAATGCATTATTGTCACAGTTGTCCGTCTGCAGGGTGCATTCATCAATATCTGAAAAAACAATCATTTCATCGAATATATATGCTGGTGTGACAAGAAATGAACTAATCAGAATGAAGCTGTGGCCCAGGCAATAGGCTCAGTCTTACGACTTTGTAACGATTGGATCGTCTTTGACCGGGTGACGTCTTTGATTGGGTGACGTCTTTGATCATGTGACATCTTTGACCGGATGACATCTTTGACCGGGTGACATCTTTGACTGGGTGGCATCTTTGACCGGGAGGCTAGAAAAATCCACATATTTTCTCTAATAGAGAAATGGAAAAGAATGAAAAAATGAAAAAGAGCCTTTTCTAGCCACCCGGTCAAAGTCATCACCCGGTTAAAGACGTCACCTGGTCAAAGACGCCACCCAGTCAAAGATGTCAGCCGGTCAAAGACATCACCCGGTTAAAGATGATCCAATGGTTACAAAGTCGTGAGGCTGTGCCAATAACTTCAAGTACGCCAAGTGATTTCTTGGCTTTTCAAAACCACTTTAATTCTGGGATTTGAGTGGTTACTAAAACATACTATTACAACATTATAAACGTCTTCTCTCCAAAGAATACAAACACCATTTTTATGAATGTAAATGAATAAATATTCGGGTAAGCTTGCATTATGCCAGTTTGGTTTGAAGCAAGGAAAATGCAGTGTTAGGGAGTGGGCATTTTTTAACAACAGGGTGGGGATCGGTGGATTTTCGTGTGAGCCAGTCAGCATTTCTTTGGTCCCCCCCCCCACCCCAGCGAAAGGGTCAAAATTCTTTTGGTCCCTCCCCTCCCTCAGGCAAGTTCTAATTGAGCGCAGCCAACCCCTTTCAGCTATAGTAATGTGCAGGCTTTTTCACTAAAAAGGGGTGCAATTTTTGGTGCCCCCCCCCCTAATCCACCAACAGTTGTTATCGGTACGTTTGGTACATTCATTGATATCTAAAAATGATCATTTAAACTTTCGATTTTTGTTTGCCATGCTCAGATGAATTAATCTTAATTTAAGAACCTGAATATGATGCAAGCCGTGGCCCAGCTTACAAAATCATGTTAATTCAGTGTTAATCTAACTTTTTTTATTATGTTAGATTAACGTTAGGAAATAACGTTAGATTACAGTTAAAACATCAGACTTAATTCAATGTTTTTCAAACATGAATATTAGGTTGATTTAAAACCAATTTGATGGTAATTGAATGTTAATTGAACGTTTATTAACATGCAGAGAATAATGTTAGTTTGCTAAACCTGATTATAACCTTGCCCTTATGCCATATAGATCTGCTAAACGTTCATACAATGTTGATTGAGGAGTTTATAATCTTTTCGGCAAGAATATTAATATATACACAATTAATGTCTGAAAGATACCACTGCACATCTTACTTTTTTTCCTGTGTATTTGATTTGCAAATGCAGGTGAAGTTACCAGCGGTATTTGAGATGGTTAAACAAACTTTCATTTCACCATACAATGTTTAGGTGTAGTATGACTGTAAGTTTTAACATTGTAGTGTTAAGGCCAAAAAAGAAAAAGGTTTGTTTCAGGTAACCAGGGCAGAAAATGTAAGGTCGGTAGGTCGGATTTTTTTTTCAACTTTTTTTTTCAACACAAAAGTACTGGCCGGCCTCTCTGAAGACCCTAACATTTACCAAAAAAGGGGTAAATATATAAAAATGCCTTCAAAATTGCATTAAAAAAAGTAGAATCTGTCCTAATTTGATAGGGTCGATGGGGTCACCTGAAACTAACCTTCTTTTTTTTGCCCTGATAGCAAGGCTATTAGGAAAAGGTGTATAACTACCTGTACAAGTAATACCGCTTCCACTGTAGCCAGTGTTACAAGTGCAGGTAAATGAACCGGGAGTGTTGCCGCAAGCTGCATTTGTGTCGCACGGGTTGTCATCACATTCATTCACATCTGAAAAAAGTGATTTCAGCCTTTCATCGCACTATTAAAGTTGACATAATTGCTGAAGACTGAACTCTAACTTCATCAATAATTGCCTACAGGTAGTAAACATTTGAGTTTAAAACATATTTTATTCACAAGTTGATATAACATGTGACACAAGCAGAAAGTTTGCCCTCTGTGGATTAAAATATTGATTCTAGACTTATTTGGTTGATCCCCAAAATTGGATAGAATAGGTTTTCATCATTTGATTCAATCGCCTGACCTGTCCACAGTCTAAAGGGAGCTAGCCCTTGAGACCTGCTTTTATTTGCACCCACCAATAAACAAATGCTCCTCAATTCAACTTTGGGGCGGAGGGGGGGGGGTGGTTGTGAAAATAAAGTTTCAGCTTCTTCTTTAAGTTCAACCGCTGAAATCCTACCCCAAGCAATAAGAAATGGAAAGTATCCTTGTATCCTACAATGTTTGACCCATGGTATCTAAATAAATAGCCAAAGGTACACAAGTTTTAGGCTGTTGACAGGGTTATTTCACGAGTTGAAGGTGGGGCCGTATTTCACTCGGCCTACGGCCTCGTGAAATGCGGCCCCACCTTCAACACCTTTTAAATATAAACAAACCGCCATTTTGATGACGTCAGAGGGCTTTGAAATACGGCCATAGGTTATTTCACAGGGGAGTTAAATACGGCCCACCCTGGTTAAGTCAATGAGGCTGTCATATTCCATAAAAAATAACCTTTGATGTAGGATTAGAAATGTAGCTCAGGGATAAGAAAACGAATCGGTGAAATCTTGTTATATCCAGGGCAGTTATAAGGAGCAAACGTTTATAAGGAGCAGATTTGCTCTGCCACTTTCTTTTCCATAGTTTTCTGTAGTAAAAAACACCCTCAATTCAACGAGCATTTCAAGCCAAATATTGTTTGTAAGGAGCAATTTTTGATGCATACTAATTTGAAATGATTCATTATTTTTCAAGAAAATTAGTAAAACTTGGTTACAACGAGGTACCTCCAACTACAGTACTTACCTCGTAAGCAAGTGCTCGCTGTAACAGAGGTAAGCTTAGACACCTGTCAAACTTGGGTAGGTATAGACTAGTGAGGGGGGGGGGTGATTAGGGGCACAGGGGCTATGAAAGGGTGTCCTACTGTGATGTGGCGGTCTCAGGAGGGTAGGAAAGGACCAGTGATGGGGAGGAGAGCTTTGAAAGGGCATTTTGGTGATATAATGGCATCAGGACCTGTATATCACCAACATTGGTTGAAAGGAAGGTTGGTTATAAGGAGCAAATCTGCCCTGCCAAAAGGTGCTTGTCATAACAAGATTTCACTGTATTACCTGTGCACACTACCCCATCTCCAGTGTAGCCAGCGTTACACATGCAGGTAAAGGCACTGGGTGTATTAGTGCACAATGCATTATTGTCACAGTTGTCCGTCTGCAGGGTGCATTCATCAATATCTGAAAAAACAATCATTTCATCGAATATATATGCTGGTGTGACAAGAAATGAACTAAACAGAATGAAGCTGTGGCCCAGGCAATAGGCTCAGTCTTACGACTTTGTAACGATTGGATCGTCTTTGACCGGGTGACGTCTTTGATTGGGTGACGTCTTTGATCATGTGACATCTTTGACCGGATGACATCTTTGACCGGGTGACATCTTTGACTGGGTGGCATCTTTGACCGGGAGGCTAGAAAAATCCACATATTTTCTCTAATAGAGAAATGGAAAAGAATGAAAAAATGAAAAAGAGCCTTTTCTAGCCACCAGGTCAAAGTCATCACCCGGTTAAAGACGTCACCTGGTCAAAGACGCCACCCAGTCAAAGATGTCAGCCGGTCAAAGACATCACCCGGTTAAAGATGATCCAATGGTTACAAAGTCGTGAGGCTGTGCCAATAACTTCAAGTACGCCAAGTGATTTCTTGGCTTTTCAAAACCACTTTAATTCTGGGATTTGAGTGGTTACTAAAACATACTATTACAACATTATAAACGTCTTCTCTCCAAAGAATACAAACACCATTTTTATGAATGTAAATGAATAAATATTCGGGTAAGCTTGCATTATGCCAGTTTGGTTTGAAGCAAGGAAAATGCAGTGTTAGGGAGTGGGCATTTTTTAACAACAGGGTGGGGATCGGTGGATTTTCGTGTGAGCCAGTCAGCATTTCTTTGGTCCCCCCCCCCGACCCCAGCGAAAGGGTCAAAATTCTTTTGGTCCCTCCCCTCCCTCAGGCAAGTTCTAATTGAGCGCAGCCAACCCCTTTCAGCTATAGTAATGTGCAGGCTTTTTCACTAAAAAGGGGTGCAATTTTTGGTCCCCACCTCAAGAGAGGTCCAAATTCTTTTGGTTTCCCCCCCCCCCCCTTCAAGGGGTACACAATATTTTGGTGCCCCCCCCCCCCCTAGTCCACCAACAGTTGTTATCGGTCCCTTTGGTACATTCATTGATATCTAAAAATGATCATTTAAACTTTCGATTTTTGTTTGCCATGCTCAGATGAATTAATCTTAACTTAAGAACCTGAATATGATGCAAGCCGTGGCCCAGCTTACAAAATCATGTTAATTCAGTGTTAATCTAACATTTTTTATTATGTTAGATTAACGTTAGGAAATAACGTTAGATTACAGTTAAAACATCAGACTTAATTCAATGTTTTTCAAACATGAATATTAGGTTGATTTAAAACCAATTTGATGGTAATTGAATGTTAATTGAACGTTTATTAACATGCAGAGAATAATGTTAGTTTGCTAAACCTGATTATAACCTTGCCCTTATGCCATATAGATCTGCTAAACGTTCATACAATGTTGATTGAGGAGTTTATAATCTTTTCGGCAAGAATATTAATAGATACACAATTAATGTCTGAAAGATACCACTGCACATCTTACTTTTTTTCCTGTGTATTTGATATGCAAATGCAGGTGAAGTTACCAGCGGTATTTGAGATGGTTAAACAAACTTTCATTTCACCATACAATGTTTAGGTGTAGTATGACTGTAAGTTTTAACATTGTAGTGTTAAGGCCAAAAAAGAAAAAGGTTTGTTTCAGGTAACCAGGGCAGAAAATGTAGGGTCGGTAGGTCGGATTTTTTTTTCAACTTTTTTTTTCAACACAAAAGTACTGGCCGGCCTCTCTGAAGACCCTAACATTTACCAAAAAAGGGGTAAATATATAAAAATGCCTTCAAAATTGCATTAAAAAAAGTAGAATCTGTCCTAATTTGATAGGGTCGATGGGGTCACCTGAAACTAACCTTCTTTTTTTTCCCTGATAGCAAGGCTATTAGGAAAAGGTGTATAACTACCTGTACAAGTAATACCGCTTCCACTGTAGCCAGTGTTACAAGTGCAGGTAAATGAACCGGGAGTGTTGCCGCAAGCTGCATTTGTGTCGCACGGGTTGTCATCACATTCATTCACATCTGAAAAAAGTGATTTCAGCCTTACATCGCACTATTAAAGTTGACATAATTGCTGAAGACTGAACTCTAACTTCATCAATAATTGCCTACAGGTAGTAAACATTTGAGTTTAAAACATATTTTATTCACAAGTTGATATAACATGTGACACAAGCAGAAAGTTTGCCCTCTGTGGATTAAAATATTGATTCTAGACTTATTTTGTTGATCCCCAAAATTGGATAGGATAGGTTTTCATCATTTGATTCAATCGCCTGTACCCCTGACCTGTCCACGTTTTAAAGGGAGCTAGCCCTTGAGACCTGCTTTTATTTGCACCCACCAATACACAAATGCTCCTCAATTCAACTTTGGGGTGGAGGGGGGGGCGGTTGCGAAAATAAAGTTTCAACTTCTTCTTTAAGTTCAACCGCTGAAATCCTACCCCAAGCAATAAGAAATGGAAAGTATCCTTGTATCCTACAATGTTTGACCCATGGTATCTAAATAAATAGCCAAAGGTACACGAGTTTTAGCCTTATATTCTACAACTCTATAGCCTCTGGAAGGTGAAAAACGCTGAAAAACACGACTTGGTACACTTATGTGGGGTCTGACTCATATAAGGTCATCGAAAATTGGCTTATTTTCGGTTGATGTAGAAAAGGATATCTTAGCCCTCTCCCCTCATCATAATTTGGATAATCTGAGTCAAAAGTAATATACCAAAAGGAACAGTGTTTTTAGGTCTATTCAAAGGTTAATCTCACAAATTATTGACCCCCTCGTCGCATTTATCAGGGCCTATGGCCTCATAAAATATGGCAGAGGGTCTATTTTTAGTTGAAATCTAATTAATTCCCATCTGACAAGATATCAAATAGAATATAGGTTGAAAAAGAAAATGAGCTCAAGAAATGGTCAAAAACAGGACATTTTTTGTAGCTAGGCTCGGTGAAGGACACAGTTTAGTCCAATCAGATTTATATACAGCTTATGGCAGGGAAATTTAAAGTAGAAACCAAGTCAGTCTCCTTTAATCAGGTTGGGGAATCCTACCTTTAATACCTTGCAGGGAGAAAATAGGGTGGGGAGATTTCTCCCCTTGATTTTGGGCCAATTTGCTGAAAATGATTTACCTATATACGGGTAGACAACATAGTTGGCTAGGTATACACGAATGGACATGTATAGTAGTCTTGTATTTCTTGAGATATAATGCTTTGAAAATGGCAAAGTAGAGCTAAAGTAAGGTATATTTATATGTGGACTCCCCCTCCCCCCTCCCTCCCACTGCACTGGGAGAATTCCCTTTGGAGGTGCGGACATGCGGCGGCCTTTATCTCTCCTGGTGGCCCTTATCTCTTCATAGATTAGGGCAAGAGGCCGACCTGGGGGCTGCCCTAAGAAAGGGAAGTTTTCCCCTTGCTGGAAGAAACTTCCCTGTAGGCTAATATACCTGTAAATTACAGGAACATTAAAGTGTAATGGAGAAAGTCCCGGAATGTCCAGGCCTTTTGATATTCTGCAGCAAGTTGTAAGTTAATGTGTGCACGGATTGAATTATCCTTTATTATAGGTCCTATACATGTTCCTGACACACAGCAAGTAAATCAATGTCATTGTACAGTTGCTTTGTTTTTCAGTATTGACACTGCATGGCTCTTTGTATTTTAGTGAATTTAAAATAAACACCTTATGCATTTTTAGGTTGAGTAATACCATGTTAATTACAAGGAAAGGTCACAATGGCCGCTTTTAAATTTCTAATTTACTCATATTAAATGTGATAAAAGTGCCCTTCAAGCATATCCGACCGACTTAAATACAAACATTTATGCAGTGTTATTGAGAGTAAAAGAGAATCTCATAGTTACCAAGACACTCAAAAATATCCTGTTGATAACCCTCCTCACAAGAGCAAGTCCCTGTGTCGCAATTGCAGTTAGGAAAATGTGAAACGCATTCCTGAAATACAATAGTCAAAATCTCCTTACTTTGAAAGAATCAGTTGGGGAGCGATGTTTAGACTCCTTGACTGAGGGGCAGGATGTAAACGATTCTGTACGCTCTGTTTAAAAATCAACGAGCCCTCTCTTAGTTTGAGGATTGCATGGTTATTCCCGAGTCTATTGTTGACCCTTTTTGTCGATGGACAACTTGTAATTTTGACATGATGGGTGAAATCTCTATATTCTGGGCCCCACTGAAAAAAATTGGACCCCTTTTTAGGGAAAAAGCCTGCACATTACTATAGCTCAAAGGGGTCGGCCGGGTCTAAATTCAACTTGCCTCAGTCGCATGCCGTGAGACATATATTGGTCTAATGATATGCCTGACAATTGCTAGTTGATTATTATAACGTATATCTGTATGTGTGCCGAATACATGCTCTTCTGGCAATCTAGAGTATGCAGTTTAACTACTTAACTTATGTACTCATTGGACTCAAACCAAGGAGATCACATGTAACTTTTTTTGATTGTTGTATTATGAAAATCATCTATGAAAGTAGTATAGTATGTATCGGAACGGGACTATAGTTAAGTACTGTTTATTACTCAATCGACATGCAGCCAATCAGAGGCCTCCATTTGGTCACGTGACCGGAAGTGACCTACTTAGGGGATTAGTGGTGCATTCTGGGTAACCCTGCAGCCAATCAGAGGCCACCATTTGGTCACGTGACCGGAAGTGACCTACTTAGGGGATTAGTGGTGCATTCTGGGTAACCTACTGACCTACTTAGGGGACCAGAAGTGACGTCATATGACCTAATTTAGGATCACGTGACCGGAAGTGACCTGATGAGTCACGTGAGCGGAAGTGACGTCACATGACCTAATGGCCGACCGGAAGTGAGTGACCTCATTGAGGATCACGTGACCGGAAGTGACCTGATTGATCACGTGAGCGGAAGAAGAAGTTTTTTGTTTAGGAAGTGAGGGTCTTTAGGATCACGTGACTGGAAGCGACGTCGTCACATGAGTGACGCTTTAAGAGACTGCGCGACTTACTAGTAAAAGAAGACGTATGAAAATAAAAACACAACAATATTTTATTTTATTTTTTTTATTCTTTTTTTTTTCAATCTTGATTAACACTCTATTTTTGAAAAGATGCACACGCTTATTTATTTTTTTTCATATCTCTAAAGGACTCGTTGTCACACCGTCAGAATGCACGCGACGCTTATAATACAAGTAGCGCACGCCGTCTTTCTCTATGGTGTAGGTGACCATTTTGTTTCGCACCACTTTGAAGTTTCTATTTACAGCAATGAGAGTTTTTCGTTGGCGAAGAACATCCAAGAAGTCGTCTGGTTCCTGAGGGTTTTGTTTCTTCTGTACACCTTTTGCACTCCATTTTTTGGATTTTCTTTCACCGGTGTCGCTGACTCGATCGTAGCAAATGTAAGTCTTAGGGTTGAGACTTAGGATCCCATCACCTTCCCACTCCGCTTTCATAAGCCCCGAAGTTCTCAGATCGTGAAGGTACCGTCTCTCACAACATCCGCCGGGCGGCGGACACCATTCTCGCACTCTTTCCGTTTTTGTCTTCACGAAAAGCTCTAAGTGATCGTCGCACACCGCTGTCGGAAGCCACTTTCATTTCTCTCTGAAGTACGTCTCTCTCAGGCGAGGTTTGACTAGGTCATCCAACGTGTCACCGCTGAGAGCCATGTAAAGACTGTCGGTGTCCATTTGACAAAGGGCATAATCGCGCCGATCGACGAATCTATCCAAGAAGTCGTATGTGAACTCTAACATTTTCAACTTTGCGTACTGGTATACCATGAACCCTATTTGAATAGGGAGGTTGTTGTTGACTGTTTTCGGTTGTAGTTCGACTTCAAACAGATCGGAACTCAACTCGGACGCCTTTTTGAAGCGCCACGAATTGGCCAATAGTTCGAACTTCCGACTGTCAGTGTATCTCACCGCCGTGTGTTTTTCTTTGTTGCAGATTGTTTTACCGTACATAGCGTTTCCCATTAACTTGTAACAGTCTGACAGAATTTTCTCGTTCTCGTTCACGTCGCCACGTCTTCGCGCCGCCGTTACTTCGTCCGCGAAACCGGCAAAGGAGCGTTTAGGTAGGTATTCTACCACCAGCTGCACTTTGGTGACTATCAAACCGTGCTCTAAATACCACTTGAGAAGCGGCGTTCCCAAGAGAATATTTTTTCCGTGGTAACTCCCTATCAGACATCTCTGAGGCGTGTTCAACAGCTTTTCTTCCTGCGCAAAGTCTGACATGTGAGGTCCTATGTCCGATTTTGAAACGGTCGCGTTCTTGAAAGCGGGGGTCATTTCTTCGAAGTAGTCTCGTAGGTGAGGCGGCGTAGTGATGTCCACTTGAACTAAACCGAACATTTTCTCCTCTTTCACAGTGGAAAGGATGTCGCTCTCTCTCATCGCGTTTTGAGACACTTTCAAAGCGTCAACCTTCCAGCGTTGTTGGGAGGTCTTGACCCGCTCATCTCGACGCTTCATCTCTCGCCATTCGCACTCCCACACGACGACCAGCTTGTGACCTAGCGCTTTCAAGTAAGCGCTTACTCTGGTCGTTCTGTCGCGTCTCTCCTCTCTCAGTGAAGCGCACTGATATCGGTGCGACGGTATGCACTCGTGAGCGTGGAACCAACACCCGTGAAACTGGAAAACCGTATTAGAGGCCGCGTGAAACCCGTCCACGCGAATTCTCCGACAGCCTACAACCATCTCGCCGCCGTTCAAAGCGTGGCGCAGTTTCACGTCGCGGTCGTGCTCTACGAAGCGTAACCACTCCAAAGCGCTGTGAGAGTTTCTTTGCCTAATTTTGGGCTTGAACTCGGTCTCGGGCCGTCTCACCGCGTAATAGCCCGTGCAGTGCGCTTCGCTCATGCAGCGCAAGTACAGAGAGTTAGCGTCTAGTCCTAGGATGTGTTGGCACGGTCTCGCTTCTTCGCCGTACTTGTGCTCCCTTATCCGCTTGGTGCCCTTCTCGTGAAATCTATGGAAGATGATGGAAGGACCGCCGACTAGATTTTCTTTGATCAGAGCGTGGAGGACGGCGTCGAACTGGGGGAACGTTGTGAACGCGTCTTCTAGGTTTTGGAAGAGGAACCGTAAAGTCAAACCGGCGAGAGAAACTCCGTCTTTCAACATGTCAATGCCGCGATCTTGGAAAAATTTAGCGTGATTTTTCAGAGCTTCTATGAAAGGTTTGACGTCTTTGTTGTTGTAGTGGATCAAGTAGTCTTCCATAGTTTGCATCTTCTCGTCGGACCAAACTTTCTGACATGCGGCGTAGTCGGATTCGGACATTTTGACGCCCGTCAGCTCGCTGTCGAAAGCTGATCTCGGTGGCAGCGTTCTGTTTGCCAGTTTCCTGGTAGACGTCATCCATTCGTAAGGAAAGTGACCTTTCTCTTCGTTCCTGGTGAAAGCTCGCAAATAGGTCGCGTAGTTGTAACCGGGTGCCAAATAGTTGACTACGTCCAAGAAAACCGTGTGCTGTGTGTAAACCGCCAAGTATTGATTGCTTCTCTTTATGACGCTGAATTCTTGGTTTCTTCGGTCTCCGGAGGCGAAGAACGAGTGAAGGCGTATTTTGATCAGGTTCAAGTCGTAACGCCCCGAGTTGAAGCCCACGACTGGAGCTTGACGGATGTATCTCAGAAGACGCTTCTTCAGTTGAACTAACGGATGTCTGGTCTGAGCCGCAGCGAAGCCGCCTGGAGAAGGGGTGAACGTCGCCTACTCCAGCAGGAGAGCTTCACCTATCGCCGCATCTAACTTCGCTAAGGTCGGTCGGTAAACTTCTAGCACAGCTTCCCCGATGACTTTGGCGTTCTCGTTTATGTGATTTAAAACTCGGTCCAACAAGGGGTCGGAATCTGCGTCGGATTCTCTGACGAAGCAGACGGGCCCCTCCCACCCCGGAAAGTCGGATGCGACGCTAGCCGACAAAGGGACGTGATCCCACAGCAGGGACACGTGTTCCGTCGACGGTTCTTTGCACGGTCTGAAGAAAGCCTCGAAATCGAAGGCGATCTTGTAAGGGTAGATTCCGGAATGTCCTTCGGGGGGAAAAATGGAGAAGTCTGCTAGCGCTTCGAAAATCGTTCTCGAATTTTGGTAGATGCCACCTACGTAGCGCAACTTGACTTGTCGGCAAGAGGAAAGCTGGTTCCTGTGTCTCTTCAGCAAGAACTCGGTGGTGAACGCCGCTTTACACTTGCAACATTCGTATATGCCCGCGTACGCGTTGAAGTCCGTGACGAGAGAGACGTGCAAACCGCCTTTCGCCGTCAGGTGTAGGTTGACTTTACCTCGGGCGGCCAGAGTTCTGGAAGGCGGTCTGATCAGAGTAACGCGTCTTCTCAACTTCCGCCCCGGCACTTGACGCGACGCGGTGTAAACCGCTATTTGTACGTCAAACAAGTTCTCTAACGCGGGTAAGTCGCGGATGTTCAGACCCGGAAAGGATTCAGGTGTGGCAGCGGGACAGAACTGACGTAACAAATCTGAAGCGCGCTTGCTGGTGTTGTATAAGTGAAAGGAAATGCAGCGGAAGATGCAGAGGTTGTCCTTGTTGGGAAAATCTAACACGCCGCTTCTCTTTCCAACTCGACCGGCCTGAGTGATCCTACCGCCTATGGGGAATTCCCCTGGTCCCATGTAAACGCAAATGTTCAAATTGGTAGGAAAAAGAACGTGCCACTTGGTGTCAGCGTCGCAAAGTTTCCGTACTTCCTCGCAAGCGACGGTGTTTTCCATCTTTGAGAGGAGCTCTTCCAAAGTTTCTGAATTAGTTATAGTAGGGAGCGGTTGTATGAGAGTTGCGTTTTTCTGGGAGGCGTGAAAGTAGCGCAGTTTGCTCTTGTCTTCTCTGTGTTGTAAGAGTAAGCCTACCGAGAAACCCACTTTGTATCTGAATCTTTGTGTCAAGTGAATGCGACGCATAGTATCTACAGCGTCACTCAACTCGCCGGTTGGTAGCCTGAAGTTTGTTACACTCACGCGAGTCCCGTGCATCCTGACGCCCGTTTGTATCGCAGGCCAATTCGCCGTGAACGTTTCCTCCCCGTTCGGTACAGCACATATGCGCGGAGGGACGGTCACCCCGTCCAGAGATTCGCGTCGACAGGCGATCTTTCGGCAATCGCCTTCGCCGCATAGAGGGCAAAACTTAGGTACTACTCTACAATTTTCTACGTGTCTCTCGTGGTTGTACGGTCTTTTAAACATTTTGAAACACTTTTCGCATACGTACTGTGTCATGTTTTTTTCACTCAGTTACCAACTACTTAGCCGTCTAACTATCTATCTATCTATCAATCTATCTGTCTATCTATCTATCTATTTATCTTTCTGTCTGCTGTCTGTGTATCCGTCTGTCTGTCTCATACAGCGTACGTCAAACGCTGTGTGTGTGTGTGCGCGCATGAGCGTTGAGCGTCTCTCATTCCGAATCTATGCCGAGATATTTCAGAATGATCTCTGTTTTGTCATCCAACTCTTTGAGCGCTCTGGCGGACAGCGTCACTCCCTGCTGTGTGGGTTTTTTGTCAGGACCTTTGTACTTGCGCACGTGGACGAGGTTCTTACCGCTGTAGTAGCTCACACCTGCGTACACTTCGCCCTCCTCATCCAGCACTGCAAACCAGGGGGTGTGATTAGGTCTTCCTTGCGCGGCCGCTGTGTCGCGTATGCGCACCACTGCGCGGATATCGGCGATGTGTGCTATTAGCTCGCGCAGCGCGTCGGCCGTGAAGTGCACTCGCTTGCTTCTGGTCAGAGACGCCTCTTTCACCTGGCCGTCTTTTGTGTAGCGCGGCCTCCTAGACAGTCTAGCCACGTCCTCCCAGATCTCCAGCGTCAAAGCTCCGTCTAAGCAGAACTCTAACCCGAGAAGACGGGAGAAGGTTTTCTCTGCTTCTTCTCGTCCATCTCGTTCTTTTTCTTGTATTTTTCTCTTCTTACTAGGCCTTGTTGTTCTGGAACTCACCTTAGAACGTTTCACACCCGCAGGATGAGTAACACCATCAGCGTGAGCTGAATCAGCAGCAGAACCGATAGCAGGAGCAGCGTCAGCGCTGGTGGTATCCGA
Source organism: Harmothoe impar (assembly GCA_947462335.1). Lineage (NCBI taxonomy): Eukaryota > Metazoa > Annelida > Polychaeta > Phyllodocida > Polynoidae > Harmothoe > Harmothoe impar. Next base: position 16,617,303 of record OX381717.1, read on the forward strand.
GGCCTCGTTGTTGGAACAGAGCAGCCACACGCCGTCGGTGCTGAGTGTAGCGGTAGAAGATGAAGCGCCGCCGCCCTCGTAAGGTGGCGGTGAGGGCAGTCGCCACGGACCGGACGGGGCGCTACTAGTGGAAGTGAGGTCGAAAGGTCGAAGAGGGGAGCCGAAAAACGTACCGCCCACCCCTTTCCCTTCGGGTTCTTCGTACGCCTCGTCGTCAGCGTCGTTCTCTGTCTCACCCTGTTGCTGCTGCTCCTCCTCCTCCTCCTCTTCTTCTCGGTTTAGGGGCTGAGTGTCCGAATAGCTGTCACTCTCAGCGCGAGCGGCATCGAGGGCGTCGGTCGATGTAGTGGTGGAGGAGAGGGGCTGTGCAACGTGCGGCAGGTCATCAAAGTCATCAACAGTAGTGGGGAGGTAAAAACCCGGTTGCCAGTACTGCGCTGTGCCAGGAGCGTTGTCGTCAGTAGTAGTAGCGGTAGCAGCAGGTGCAGCAGAAGCAGCAGCAGCAGCAGCAGCAGCAGACGCAACAGTAGCAGGCGCAGCAGCCTCAGCAGACGCAGCCGTAGCAGGCGCAGCGGTAGCAGGTGCAGCAGCAGCAGCAGCCGCAGCAGCCGCAGCCCGAGGATCACCAGCAGGCGGGGCGGCAGTAGCAGCGGCAGCGCGCTTAGCAGCAACGTGTACCGTCGCGAGTGTAACAACGTCGCTAGCATGACGACTACTACCAGTAGTACTACTACCACTACTACTACTACTACTACTACTAGTACTACTACTGCTACTACTACTGCTACTACTACTACTACTGCCGCGAGCGCTCGCTACAGCGGGAGGGTGATAAGACCAAGCGGCTGCGGCGGTAGTCTCATTTTCAGTAGCAAGAGGAGGCACTGACGCTAAACGAGCGCTGTTCCGCGTAGTCTTCTTGTTCTTGGACGGCGCTAGGTGTTGTCTTTTGCTCATGGTGGTGACTGTAGAAAGCAGCAAAAGAATGAGTGAGTGAATGGAGGTTTCCAGGCCCCTTATATACGCCTTCTCGCTTCTAGAGCTAAGCTACTTACTGACCCTGTTCAGCTGCCGCCGGCTGGCCGGCGGCCATTCACAAAGAGAAACAAAAGACATAAGGCATGACGTTTTCAGCTGGATCCCTTTCCCCCCTTTTGAGAGATCGACTGTCATGAGCTAAGCCGCTTACCACCCTGTTCAGCAATTCAACGCGCATTAGCTGTATAAAGGATTAAGCGGTTGCTGCCGTCGACTGACCGGCGGCCATTCACAAAGACATAAGGTATGACGTTTTCAGCTGGATCCCTTTCCCCTCTTTTTTTTGAGGGATCCACTGTCATGAGCTAAGCCACTTACCACCCTGTTCAGCAATTCAGCGCGCGTTAGCTGTATAAAGGATTAACGGTGATGAGCTTAGAGTGTGTATACAAAAAAAACTACAGGAGGCGTGTGGCGTGAAGCAGGACCCCCCTAAGACGAACGTGTCTGTCTGTGAGTAGAGGCGTGTGCATGTGGTGAGCAACTTAAGTGTAAGACAAAAAAAAATCACCACCTCCTGCCGTGGTGAGTAGACGGGTAGAGGGGTGACAGCTGACTAAGGCTGTGCATGAAAAAAATCCGATTTTCACCTGACCTCTGACGTTTGTTACAATGAATGTCAGAGGGAGGGAGACGTCCTCAGGTAGGGGGTAGGAGGTAAGGCTATGGATGAGGAAGAAACACCGTTTTCAGCTGGTCTCCACGGATAGCGATGACATACCCCTCGTCATCTAAGCTCTTAAGGAGCGGAGCGGCTGAAAAAGCGTCATGCGGACAGGTCGCTAGACAGCTGGAGTGCTGTTGGAAATGGGATTAAACTCCCTCTGTATAAAAGCTCTGATTTCTGTTGGAAAAAAACCATATCGCCTCTGACCACAGTAACGTCTACTACCACCACCACCGCCACCACCGCCGCCGCCGCCGCCGCCGCCGCCAAGACGAGACGAGATGGCTCAAGCTATTCCACTTTCAAGCTCACCTTCACCGCCTTGTCCACCTGAAAAAAAGTTAATGCGGCTTGACGACGTGAGACGCGCGAGGCAGACCGATGGGGAGAACAGAGAGGTAGGACAGCGGCGGTTAGCCTATAGCGACGCCTTGCTTCGTCAACTAGGTAAAGAGTTGAGCGGCTGTTGGAGAGAGTTGGGCAGTAGCTTAAAAGTTACCGCCGCCCGTATGGATGCTCTAGTAGAGCGCAGTGTCAAGACACCGGAGGAGCTGTGTACGGCGATGTTCCGAGTCTGGTGGGGTGAAACCCCGCATCGTCATAGATGGGGAGAGCTCGGTCGCGTCTTTACCCGCATTAGACGCGTGGAACTGTTGGCTCAGTGGATGTCCCTTCTCCACAGACAGGGGTTGGATTTCGAAAACCCCGACTCGCGCGCGATGCATAAGCACTTGGGCACCCTCGGCAGACGTCTAGGTAGCAGGTGGAAAGAGATGGGGGACCATTTAAAATTGTCGCCTGAGAGGTTAGATAAGATCGCTGAAGAATGCGAATACGGAGGAAGTCCCGCTGAGTGGGCCTTCCGAGTGTTGAAAATGTGGCAAGATGAAGCTGACGGTGCCGGCGGTACACCTTTTGAACTCCTTCGAGTGTTGACTGAGGACATGGGAAAGTTTGACCTCGGCATCGCGATATTACTTGACTTTATCAAGCAAGAAACAACGAGAACGACGGACATGTGAATTGTTGTGTTTTATTTTCATACGTCTTCTTTATTAGTAAGTAAAAAAAAATATCATAACAATTAAGACGCGCGCCCTCTTAAAGTGTCACTTCCTCCAGTCGAAGCTGATCGCCTCATCGAGGCACGTGATAAACAAAAAAAAATGAAGAGACACGCTTCTTCCTCTCGAGAGGAAGAAGCGTGTCTCTCGATTGAAATCTTTTTCTTTTCTTTTTTTCTTAAAAGAGACAAACGCCCCTTAGAATGCCCCCCCACCCCCCTAGAGTGCCCCCCTCCCCCCTCCCCCCCCTCCCCCCCACCCGCCCCATGCATCCTAAAAGCGCCCCCCTCCCCATGCATCTTAAAGGGGCCCCCCTCCCCTTCCCTCCCCTCCCCTCCCCTCCCCTCCCCCCCCCTTATACACTCTAAAGAACGCTTCTACCTAGTTCAATAAGTCACTTCCAGTCGCTCGTAAAACAATAAAAAATGAAAAAAAAAACAAACTTATATCGTAGTGTTTTTTATTAGTTTACCGAAAAAAATAAGAGACTCGCCTCCTCCTCCTCTCCTTCTCCTCCTCCTCCTCCTCTTCCTCCTCCTCCAAAAAAACCGATATCACATTTTAAAGCGCGTGACCCCTTAAAGACGCTCATCTCTTCATTAAGTCGCGTGACGTCACTTCTTCTTCTGGTCACGTGATCAATCAGGTCACTTCCAGTCACGTGATCCTCAATGAGGTCACTCACTTCCGGTAGGCCATTAGGTCATGTGACGTCACTTCCGGTCACGTGACTCATCAGGTCACTTCCGGTCACGTGATCCTAAATTAGGTCATATGACCTCACGTCCGGTCCCCTAAGTAGGTCATATGACGTCACTTCCGGTCCATAAGTAGGTCATATGACGTCACTTCCGGTCACGTGACCAAATGGCGGCCTCTGATTGGCTAACTAGGTCACGTGACGTCACCACTTATCCCCTAAGTAGGTCACTTCCGGTCACGTGACCAAATGGAGGCCTCTGATTGGCTGCAGGTCGATTGAGTAATAAACAGTACTTGACTATAGTCCCGTTCCGATACATACTATACTACTTATGAACAAATACGCATTACAAAATATAAAAAAGGGGGGGAACTAAAAATATTCCAACCCCTCAGGTGAAATCAACCAACCCCCCCCCCCATTGTTAAAAAATGACCACTCCCTAAGGGCTGAGGATTTTATAAGGCGGTAGCCCACTCTCCGGTATTGCACCACTCCCCCAATGCTGTATAAGGCTGTGTCTCACGACCTTGAGCCAATGTTTTTGTCTCTGATCAGATGCCGTCTCTGACCGGGTGCCGTCTCTGACCGGGTGCCGTCTCTGACCGGGTGCCGTCTCTGACCGGGTGCCGTCTCTGACCGGGTGCCGTCTCTGACTGGATGTTATTTGGGAGTTTAGTTATCTTCTACCAACAGCAGCAGGCTAATTATAGTTACAGAAGAACTGCCATAACGTTTTTACAAATCATAATATATGAGTATATGTTAAAAATTAAAAAAAACACTTCCTTCTGACACCAGGTCAGAGACGGCACCTGGTCAGAGACGGCACCCAGTCAGAGACGGCACCCGATCAAAGACAAAAACATTGGCTCAAGGTCGTGAGACACAGCCTTAAGTTCCTTCTGTAACCTGGAGGAGGTAACTCTTACCCAACTGGAGTCTCGACAATACACACACAGTCCAAACAACCTCAGAAAAGTGAGCATAACTGTCACCAAAAGCACAAGTCGGGCCGTGCCTGGCTTTCAGGTGAGGTTGCTTTCAATGATGGTGACGCCCACTTTCCTGAGGGTGCACTAGATGCACCCTCGGCTGGCTATGCTCATGCACACGTTACAACTACCCAACCACCAAAAGAGCTATGTACTACACTGTGTTAGCTTCACTACAAAAAAACTAGAATAACTCTAGTCATTGTGTCTCTCCCTTGATTCAGTTTATATAGCCCCAAAAAGCTTTCTAACTCTAGGCCTATTCAAGCTGGCCCCAACCCCAGTTGTGAGTCGGGCCAGAAAAAACTTAGGGAAACTTCAAGATAGCCGCAACTTACATGACTGTGGAAGATTGCCTAGTCATTAATGACCCCAACTAGGTAAGAAGTGAACTCCCTCTTACTATGCTGCTATTTATATACCCCTACCCAGTGTACTTCAAGGATTGAGTAGCTGTTCTGGTTTTATCTTGACATTAAATATAGGGTCACTATAGACCAAAGGAGCAATAAAGGATGACTTTAAAAAAAAGTTTTGACATCTTCTGTAAAGAGTGACCAACAAAAATATAGTCTCAATATGTTGAATTGTTGTTTGCACTTTTCAAAAGATAATCAATTTACTGTCTAGCGAATCTACCAATATTAAATGTTTGCAAATAAATATCCATGACAGGTAATGTTAAGATTATGCTAAAGCCAATGTAAACACAACTTTATCGTGAAAAAGTTGTCCTTTCTTGATGCATTAGTCTATAACATGTGGCCTTTAACACTCCCCCTTACAATGCATAGACAACTTGACACTCCCAAAGTGCCCTCTTCTTTGTGGCAAGTGACCCATAACCTGATCTCGTCTCAAATTTCACCAGAAATTATACACTGGGTGACTATCTGTTACATTTGTTCACTGTCTGCGCTTGCCCAAAAGGGGGGTGGAGCGTAAAAATTTGAGCCCCTTTTTAGCAAAAAAGCCAGTGAGCTACTACAGTTCAAAGGGGGGGGGGGGCATTTTCGCCGCCTTCGATGAGGGGGGGCGTGAAACGTTCCACAGGCTCTCGAGGGGGGGGGCGTAAAAAAATTCACCCTTCCGCGCGAAATCTCACCACCCCCCCTGTAATTAATAAATGAACACTCCCTTAAGGGGTTGCATAGTCGTGTTGATGTATAATAGAGCAGTAGCTGTTGAAGTCTCAGTGATATAATCATTCATCCTGCCAATGCTAAGGGGCTAGAAAACTCCTAAGGGGTTGACATTTGTCAGTGACAATGTCTGACCCAGTTAACAGTGGATGGTTCATTGCACCATTTACTTTAGAATACGATTTGGTTTTCATAGGGAGAATATTGTATAGCATAGTGTATAACAGGAAAGGGTGACCTTTTTGAAAAGTTGATAAAGATGAAGCATGATAGACAAATAAATAAATACAACATCCTAATCCGGCATTATAGCATACTATTAGAGTATATATTTCCCTGTGGATCTCCTAATATGAGCGCTTAGCCATATCAGATAATGTTATAAAGATCGTGTTAAAACCAATTTTTTTAAATGTTCCCTTACTTGCTACATTGGTCTATAGTAAAGAAAAATAATATGCTGGGGTCTACATTGACAGTTTTTCAACACATAAAGGTCTATTCAACTAAAATCAAGATTAAATTTTCTCGATTCAACGTATAAACTCATTTTGAGTTTTTACGTTTATCTTGTTTTCAGAGTGGAGAAGCTAAAAAGATTATATTATGTTTTTCTAGTGCTCTTCTAGAAACAAGTATTCAAGATTATTTTTCTTAAGTAATTTTCTTAAGACTAGTCATTTGTGCGCCCAACAAGATTATATCTTATATTCCTGAAATAAGAAAATTCTATTTCTAGAATTAAGATTGGTTTGTCTTGAAAATCTGCTCAGTTAAGAATTAGCCTGAAAACATATGTCCGAAGTGTCTATTAGGGCGGAAAAATATGCAAGTATGTTGTATTATGTCATGGTTATGACCATGCTTTAAAATGCCTTTGCCAAATTTCTTCCATTATTTCGGGATTTTAGAGGTGTGGAATGTGAGTGGAATGAAAAAGTTTCATTGGGATTTTTAAAATTTAAATAATGGGAGGATTGAAACCAGTACTAGCCTTTGCCTTGTCAAATACATGTGTAAACTATTTATCAAACAGCATCAGGAAGCACGAGAATCGCGCACCAACCCTGACATACGGGTCCCCCATTGGGCACCTTCCCATTCATTCACTATTGCTACAGTATGAGTTAGACTCGTATCAACCTCGGGATACACTCCCATGGCTATAATTCGATGACAATTGACCTCCTCACCATGTACATGTGTTTGGTTTGTTTGTGAGGTCAATATTAAAGCTTCCAGACCCAAAAGACTGAGATGCCCCATTGGCTTAGCACTACCGATGCCCGAGGACAGTGGGCAATAATATGGTCAGAATACATTGCACGCTGCCTGGCGAGAAGTGCGAGCACTGCTGGTTATTTGCTAGTATCCAAATAACACATTTTTCTCTCTTTACACTCTGTATTCTCAAGGAGGGAGTGGAATCATTTATCACAACAGTCCCCTTTAGGTTCCATAGGGATTAAGTATACAGACTACTAAATAAGAATTATTTTCTTAAATTAAGAACATTAGATACAGTCATGTTGCGCCACAAGAGGCCACCACTATGCAAAACAACAACTTTGTTTTATTGAACAGGGTATACATTTCTGCCTCGAATTAAGTCCCAAAAGAACAGAAGAGGGTAAAATTATTATATGTATATATTGTAGGTGTGTTGAAAAGCATAAGGATGAGTTTGATTAGTTTGTTATTTTACTAAATATATTTCCTGTCGTTATGCTATAATCTAATGCAATGATGATGCCCAAAAAATAATTGTTTTCATGTAACATAGCCCCAAAATATAGGGTAGTTGAAAAGCATATGGATGAGTTTGATTAGTTTGTTATTTTACTATATATATATTTCCTGTCGTTATGCTATAATCTAATGCAATGATGAGGCCCGGAAAATAATTGTTTTCATGTAACGTAGCCCCAAAATATAGGGTAGACAGGTCGATTTCTTTTCCTTTATATTTTTCCTCCTTTCTTTTGCAAAATTTCAGTAAAAATAATTTGAGGAAATCGCTTATCCACATAAAACCAAAATGTTCATGGTGTTTTTTTGGGGTTGAAAGAACATCGAAATCTTGGAGATTGGGTTTGATGATGCAACGTTTTGTAAACTTTTAGAACACTTCTTCAGGCAGATGGTCAGTAAAAATAATTCTCTAAAAAAAGTAAATAATGCCTTCCCAAAAAAGAAAATGGGTCACAACCTTTTTATTTGACCTAAAGCGTTTAGCATTAAAGTGTACATACTTGAGCATGAACCATAGGAGTCATCAACATCAGCAAACATATGGCCTTAAGGACACACATCATACTAATATGACTGCCACCTAGAATCTGTAAAATGAAGTCAAAGTACCTTTAAAAGTGTGTTTAAAGTCAGTATGGCTGTCAGAGTAAAATGCAGCTAACAATCCAAGATTTTACAAAGTCTTTTCCATGTTTCCATGGCAACCTGTCACATGATTTATAAGATATGAGAGTGACAATACCAGAGCCATATCATTCTTTGCCTTAGCTTTAATCTGATGGCTCAATAACTCTTCAAAGAACACAGAAGAAACTATAAGTTTTTAGTCCCATGAAATATCATAGGAAGATTATTATGCTACTCACACAGAGTATAACTGCTATATATATATATATACATATATATGGGGCACCCACCGAGAGAGGGCACCCACTGCAGGCAAACAGGCCTGACTGCATTGTGATCCTTTTACATCAACATATTCAGTAGTTATACACAACATCAGAAAACCAAATTCTCTCTATACATTCAATAAGTAAATATTACAACTACTCCTTACCTGCATAGTGCGGCTTAGAGTTTACCTTGCGTCCCTTACCACGCCCGGTATGCCTGCCCCTGGGAATGACGCTGCACTGATCCTCGCCTACCCCACACTGCAGTACATCAGCGACTCTGTGGTGCAAAAACAGTTTTTATTTTCTCAGTGTGTCTTATCGTGACTGCAGACCATTTTAACCCTATAAGAACGGGTGCCACTAAAAGATGACATTTGTCACCATGATGTATCAATGCAGCTCCGGCGAGTAACTCGCCAGTGCTACATTGGTGCATCATGCCGACCTTTTGGACGTGTCTCAATCCCATAGGGTCTGTTTGATGCTTAAATGCAGGGCTGGCAATTTACTCGCCAGGGCTGCATTCATGAATCATGTCATCCTTTAAGGGTTAATACACTACACACCTTAGTGATGAGGATATAATACCAAGAATACACTTCAGGCAACTTCGGCTGCATTCATGCATCATGCATCTATCCCTTTGATTTCTACCAGTTGGAAAAAAAGGAGTAAAAGCTTCCCTCTTCCCTTTTTCAGTCCTTAGCGATGAGAAACAAATTTTATTTTTTGAGTGGCCTAAATGTCAAGACCCCAATGTCCCGGCAATTATACAAAACAAGGGCCTCTTTCCATACCTGATGCTGTATCCCAATGGTAGGCTATCCACATAGACTGCTGAGGGCATTCTATCCCTTAGATTTCCACTATATAGACAGAGGTCCACGATGATCTGTCTGATTGACAGGTTTCTCCAAGGTACCACGAGTGGAGAAACCAGGAATTGAGACTGATTAGAGTGGATCTCTGTGTTTATTGCATGTAATTATTAATAAATTATATCTAAAAACGACATTAAAAGATTGGTTTATAGCTATTTTAGTGACATCATCATGGAGAAACAGCCCATGGCGAATGAGCATCAGTTTCTCCACGGTTGTGTGGAGAACGACTATTCTAGTACTTAAGCATAATAACTTTGTTTCTCTACATGAAATAATGTATTATATTTAACAGTCTCAACAAATTAAACAGAGAAATGTATCACTATCAAAAGAAAAGCATGATGGTGATTCTTTCTCAAACTGTGGAACACAAGGGACCTTTAATACTGGTGTGAGGAAATGCAGGCTTGTGGACCCCCTCCATTTATCCCACAACCCGCCGCCCCCCCCCTTGCATCCGCCACAAATATAGCACAAATGAATGAACCTCATGGGCATCATATATGATACAGACAGCTATGTGGCTCTTCCCTTCCCACAGAGGCATCTGTTTTCAAATCTATTAAAATTTAGGCAAATTTGCACTTTTTTTTCACACACCCTGGGACGGTGGTGTGAAAAATACCATTCCATAATGAAAAAGAACCGTCCATCACGTGAAAAAAGATTAGAAAAAAACAGTAATGTAAATTTTGTTTGTAACAGCCCCTTGAACAACATTGTAAAAAACACCCTCTTTTTACCCTATGATTTTACGCCATGTTTTATAATAGCCCCCTGCAATGGCAAAAGTTGCCACTCAGTTTTATCACCACAGTGCAGTTTCCACATAACTTTCAAATTACCTGCTTAGGGCATTCTATCCCTTTGAATCTAGCATCACGTTCAACCTATTTTAGTAAATTAGACAGAGAAATTTCCAATTGTTCGAAAAAGCATCATAGGGGCTCTTATTTCAATCATATTTGAGAACACAAGTCCCTACAGACAAGGACATACACCCTCCCGTTAGATTGAGAGCGTGACGATTTGCTAGGGACCTGCATCCTTGATGATGGACGGGAAGCCAGTGAACCCCTCCCCCTCCATCCCAAAATACCCCCCTCTACTCCAAAGTGTATGTGAAGTGTTAAATTCACTGTCAGTTGATCCTAGACCTCCCATTTCTCATGTTTTCCCTTAAACTTTCACCTAGGAACTTGTTTAAGGACAAAATTAACAATGCCTCAAATTCACTTTAAGTTGTCATTTTAATGCAGTACCAGCATTGCCAACTGCCAATCAATGGGATGGGTATCATTGCCTGTGAGGTGGGCATGTTGCATGAGTGCAGTGCGACACTCACTAGTCCTCATTCCATGCATCATGACAAAACAAAACCAACAGTGCAGTTACACACTCAGCAGGGGCTAAATAGTTATTTGGAATTCATAGGCTGCAGTGTTGGAGGGTTAGGAGTGATAGATGTAAAATAAAGAAAACTTGAAATTCACACCATCATAAAATAGTGAGAAGTAGGTCAGTGTCAGGTTTTGTTACCTTTAAGGCTGTATACTGTGAAAGTCCTTATTTTCACGGGTGTAAATTTTTGCAGAAGAGTGAAAAAGTGCAATTCTGCAGGGATTTACTCCATACTTAAGCACATAAAAATTTCGGGAATTTTTCATTTCCACCAAAATCGTGGAAAATATATATCCAGCGAAATGAAATACTTTCACAGTAGCCATTTCAGACAGTGTTGTATTAACCCATGTTCACCTAAGGAAATCGACAGTTTAGCTACAGTCTGAAGCCCCCGTTTTAACCCTTTAACTTGCACTAAGGAAGTAGCTACAGGACAAAAAAAAAAATGCCTCAAATTCATTTTTAGTTGTCATCATGATATGTTGCTCGTACTATAGACCTTTGAGGTGAGTTTGGTTGTCATGATACATTTCTAGAGCTAGATACTGCATTCATGCATCATGACAAAACAAAACCAGCAGTGCAGTTACACACACAGCAGGGGCTAAATTGTTATTTGGAATTCATAGGCTGCAGTGTTGGAGGGTCAGGAGTGATAGATGTAAAATAAGAAAAATTGAAAATTACACCAGTAATAAGTCAATAATAGGTCAGTGTAACTGACCCTAGAGGTGGGTATCGAACCTGTTAGGTGGACATGATGCATGTGTGCAGCTAGGTACTCACCAGGGCTGCATTCATGCATCATGTCAATGAGGCGTGCAGTAGCACACGTGGTGGTGCTTAAATGGCTACTTGCAATGCATTAACTGCAGTGTTGGAAGATCAGGAGTTTAAGTGGATTGACAAAAAAAATCAACACTACTATGAAACAGTCAGATTTAGGTCAGTGAGGGCGTATCCCCTTTAAGGATGTATTTATGCCCTTTTCAGGTAGCATTGTATGTTCACCCAAGGAAATCAATAGCTTAGCTCTAGTCTGAGGCCTCACTGTTATGAGGTCACTTACACTGTTGTGAAAGGGAGGGGGGGGGGGTAAGGGCCTGCCTGCCTACCTGATCATTAGATAGTAGTCAGTGGGTCGGGGGTTGATTGATTTGATTTACAGATCGCACCTTTTGGCGAATTCACCCCTCAAGACCGATCACGCCTTTCAGCACAAAATGGGCCTTTTTTTGGCCGATTTCGGCCGATTTTTGGCGCTCTGTACTTTGCTTGAAAATTGGTAGAATCCCATGATTTTTTCTGACAGTGGTCTATGGCATATTGTCTCTGCATATCGGTTTGTACATACATCAACTATTCTAAAAATGCTAGGCACCTCAACTTGCATGAGATTTATCTCATTTTCAATATAATTTGAGCAATATTAAAGGCAAAAATCATGAAAAATGTCAAACAATATTGTTTTTTGGGTGAAAAATTATTTTGCCCAATTTTTCATGCTGAAAACGTTAGTACCAAAAGTTTAGGTCTATTTTGATGCATTATGGCCTAAATATAATTTGCCATGGCAACATATACACTATAATAAGCTAAATTAAATTTCAAATAGGGCTTTATCTCCCTAATTTGAACACATAGAGCGATTTAGGGTATCTTACTTTCTGGTCATTCGATACTGTTCATTTTGTCATAGATGTACTTTTAATTAGAATATTTACAAAATTCTTTCAGTTTCTGAAAGGTTAGGCCATCCCCTACATCTTAATATTCCATTTAAATTTCATCTGAAACAATCTGATTTTGGGAGAGGTGCCTTTATTTGGGACGTGGTAAAGGAAGAGTTAAGGGGGGAGGGCTAACAAATTAGAGTGAACCAAAAATGTTGCCCTTTTTTGCGAGAGGAAAACCAGACTGTTACTTTATAGCTTAAAGGAGACAGTCGCAATAGATTTGAACTCTATTTGGCTGTGCAAAGGTTGGTAAAGATTTGGCCACAAAATAGACCAAAGCCGTTTCTAAATGCCTGGTAAAAAATCCAATGAGCCCCCTCATTTAACAAGAATTGCAGTTGTTGCCGCGTAAAAAAATGCCTCAGGCATTTTTATACGCAGCAACAACTGCAATTCTTGCATTTGAAGGAACATAATGTCTACATGGTTGGTAGTGTAACGGGTTGACTATAAAGTCTAACTGTTATTGTTGTATATCTATTGTATGTTGTATGATGTAAGACAACACGGTTCTATTGTGTTTAATAACTGTTTTATTCATCTAACTAGTGTCGTCGGTTCGTTACATACACCGACTCCTCTAGTTCGGTTATTTATACGGTAGTGTACCGGTACCACCTTCGGTTACCGTCGGTAGTTGTTACATAAGCATTTTTACATAACTAAACCTAACAGGTGGCGCTGCTAGTACGGTCACGTGGCTATGCAGCGCTGTATATAAGACGGCTACTTCTCCATTGGAAGTCAGTCAGGTTTGGGACTGTCGTGACATGACCACCCTGTGCTCACGGGCTTAACTCTATGCTATAGGGTTGCCCCACTGTATTATATATCTGTTCTGATCTTGTATATCCGCTGGTTATACTTGTACTATAATACCCAAGAGTTACCTTTACAATAAAGTCGCCGTATATTAAAGTCTAATTTACCTTGTCTGGCTTTTGTACTCAAGTGTTACATACGTAGTAAGAGACCAACTACATTGGTGCCGTGACCACTTGATCGAACCGACCATTGATAGGGTATTAAATAGACTTACAGTATATGGATTACCTATACGATTTTGTCAGCTCGTTCAGCGGCAGGACTAAAACCCCTGCTGAGGAACGTGAAGAAGCCGTACAGAATGTACGCTTCTTCACAGGCAAATCCAATAGGGGGGAGAGCCGGGCAGCCTTGGAGGTACCCGGTGACGACCTCTCCCAAGAAGCAATAGGTGATCCTATTGTGGAAGCCTTTACCAAAGGAGAGGATGGGGAGCAATCTCCAATCCCGGGACCCTTTGATATAAGCTCTAGGAGATCGTTGGACTCCCTTTCCACGAATCTTTTCTGTCCTGAGGGTCAGAAAATACCGGGTAGAGAGCCTAAAACTCTCGGCCCAGCTGCCTTCGGTTCTACACCGACGGTAGCAGATCCTTCATTGGATCCAGACACGTCGGTTTTCACTGATGGTGCCACTCCTACACCGAACGGTATGGGGGGTGGCGGGCTATCAAAGAAGACTAATGTGGCAACAGAAGCTCCTGGTAAGGGGTACCCGCCAGCAGTAGATGAGCCATCCAGTTTACCACTGGATGGGGACCTACTAGCTGCCATGGGTATCCCCACCAGGAAAACTGAGTTGCATGAGCTCGCGGAAGCCCGGAGGGAACTTGCTTCCATCAATCAAACTAGGAAGTTATTCCTAAGGGAGGTTGATGAGAAGAAAAAGTTCCTACTGGAACTCCAGAACGAGATGGCTTCCCACAAGGTGGAGGTTGACAAACTTTTGCACCAGAGGGTGTCTGGCGAATGTGAGGTTGCAAGCTTAACTTCCTTGGGAAAGGATTTGAGCACGCAGCTCCACTTAGCCAGACAGGACCTCGCAAGCTTAAGGCAAGTCAATCAGGACCTGAAGACGAAGTCGGAGCAAGTACCACCACCTACCACGGTGGTACCTCCAGTCATACCCGTACCCAGTGTGTACACGACAGTGACACCTTCAAGTGTCCCGCCGCTAGTACACACCACGGTAACAGGTATGACACCTCAGATGGGGGCTAGCTATCTACAGACTCCGGTCTGTGGTGGCGCCTTTGGAGGCACGGCAACACCTCCAGGGTACACCCATCCATCTACTGGTTCAACGATGTTGAACCAACAGCAGACCATGGTCTCAGTTCCAGTACCGAAACCCAGAGCTAGACAAGGCTTAACGCCTGTCCAGCGGGCTAAGTACGACTGGAACCCGGCTATTGAGAAGCTGGGGACAGACATCGTCCCGCGGGACATCGATGAACTGGATGAACGGTATGCTCCTTTCAACTTTGGGGAGATCAAACATCCTGATGCAGCCCGTCAAAAGGCCATCGATATTCCGCCTTTCACAGGGTCGCCACCCTGGAGAAAGTACAAAGTTCGGTTCAAGGCTATTGTGGAGAGCAATCGCTGGAACAATCAGCAAGCGCTGGTTGCTCTGAAGCAGGCACTCTGCAACGGGCCAGGTGAACCAGCCCTTTTGGCGTTCGAGAGAGTGAAGATCAAGACATTGAGCTCACTTGAAGAAACAGCTGAATGGGCGATTGGGAAGATTGGTGAGCATGACCCAAGGACTCAGCTGCTCAAACGTGTCCAACGCAAGGACGAGCATCTGAGATCCTACGGATATGCTCTACAAGAACTGATATCCGAGTGTTATCAGGGATGTAGACCTGACACCCCCACTGTCATCCAGGAGTTAACCTCTAGGTTTGTCAATGGAGTCAGAGACACCAATCTCCAGGCATATCTGCGGGAGAAATGGCAGCCGGACTTATCTCTAGCTGACCTTTTCGACCATGCAGATGTGTATGACACCAAACAGGCTGTTTTTCCTAGTGGAGGAGTGTCGGCAGCTCCATCTGTAGCCCCGAAAGGAGCTCAGGTGGTAGAGGCCGCCACAAAACCACCTAAGAAAAAACAGCCCGCCTCCGAGGAGGTGGCGGCAGTAATGCCTGACAGGGACATGGAAAAGATGATTGAGGGTTTGTTGCGGAAGCACTTGGAAAAGAGCTCTGCGTACACTTCTAATTCTGGATCCGGAAGGAGAAAGAAGAAGAAAAAGGACACGAAACCTCAGCCATGTAGACGCTGTCAGAAGATGGGTCACTGGGCTAGCGAATGCAAAGCCCCTGCACCCATCGCTGCTAAAACCGAAAAGGAGACGGAAAACTGAATGGGGCCCATCCTCTTGGCAAGGATGGCGCCCCCACAGTTAGCCATGCCTGTAAGGGATTAGTAGACGGTGTTAACTCTTCCATGAACCAAGGCCGCGCAGAGGCAGAAGGGTCTGTACAACCTGTAAGCGTCTGGCAAGGCGGGGCTGGCAAGGACGAACGGAATCCGGAGGATTCTGTAGTCGCTGGCTTAGAGGAGTCTTGGTTAGAATCAATTGCCCAGAGCAGTGTGATTCAAGACTCCCCGAGCGACCCATGTTGGGATTATCTCCTGACAAAAGGGGTTGCTATGGATGGAGGGGGAAGCCCGATGCTGACCTCTGAGTGTGTCCCTTTACGGGGACAGCGTTGGTACCTGAGTCTGGTTATTTCCGGGACGCGTGGTGAATTTTTGGTCGACACGGGTGCATCTCACACCTTGGTCGATCGTAAATTCATGGCCCGTCTTTGCAACCAGCCCGAAGCTCCGCTACTGGGAGTAAAGGCTCGGACTGCTACGGGAGATAGTATGCAGACTTATGGCAGAACTGTAAAACCTATGTTGGTCGATGGCAAGACATACTGGATATGTCCAACCATCACCGACATCACTGATGATGGCATACTGGGGATGGACTTTGCTGCTCTTTACGGGGTAACAATGAACACCGCAACAGGCCGACTTCAGATTAAACATCCTTATAAACAATCTGTACAGTGCGTTTTAAGGAATGGTTCTTCTGTGGCGTCAGTGGCACAAGACACAAAGTTGGCAGCAGGACATGTATCCGATGTCCTAGTCAGCTGCGTGGGAGTGCAGGCCAAACGGCCGGGTATGTTTGAACCAGAAGATCAAAAGCTCTCTGAGTTAGGTCTTGCTGGCTATCATACTTACCTGGCCAACGCTCATTGGGGGGTGATACCGATTTGTAACTCGAGTAGTAGAGAAATCACTCTACGAAAAGGGACGCCTATTGGTAACACTACGCGAGCATATGGGGTAGACTCACTAACTACGGACTTTGTGGAAGTAGGTGTGGTGGCGGGAGACTCTTCCCACGAAGAGGCTCTAGCTAAATCAAACCTACCAAAACATTTAAGGTCCCTGTTGTGTGAGTCACACCTCACAACCCTCGAGAGCGAAATGGTGGCAAATGAGCTGTCAGAGTTATCTGACGCCTTTGCGCAACCAGGAGATCCTCTAGGGCGTACCAATACGGTACAACACCGGGTTGACACTGGGGACGCGCTTCCCAGTAGAATCCCCTACCGTCGGTTACCCATGGCTAAAAAAAGTGCTATGGAGGCTGAGGTAGAAGGATGAAGATGTGATTCAACCTAGTGAGAGTCCATGGTCAAGTCCTGTGGTGATGGTCACCAAGAAGGATGGTTCCTGTCGATTTTGCATCGACTATAGGAAGTTGAACGGACTCACTAGGAAGAATGCATATCCTCTACCTCGGATAGATGAATGTGTGGAATCTCTGGGTGGGGCGAAATGGTTCTGTACACTAGATTTACAATCTGGTTATTGGCAGATCGGCATGGACCCCCGGGACCGAGAAAAAACCGCATTTTCTACCCATATGGGACTATTTGAGTTCAACGTCATGCCATTTGGGCTATGCAATGCCCCGGCAACCTTCGAGGCAATGATGGAAACCATGTTACGGGGTTTACTTTGGAAAAAGTGCCTAGTATACTTGGACGACATCATCGTCTTCGGTGGTTCTGTGGAGGAAACTCTACAGAACCTCCAAGCTGTGCTGAAACGCATCTTATCATATGGTCTGAAATTGAAACCTTCAAAGTGCAAGCTTTTTAGGAAGTCAGTTGAATACCTAGGTAGAATTGTTTCTGAACATGGCATCATGGCTGATCCTCATAAGATCGAAGTGGTACAGAACTGGCCTCGTCCGATGGACACGAAGGAGATACGCTCTTTCATTGGGTTTTGTTCATACTACAGAGATTTTATACCTGGATTCTCGAGAGTCGCAGCTCCCTTACAAGAGCTGATGATTGGAGAGAAGAAGGCTAAGGCTAAAATAGTCTGGTCTCCAGCCGCAGAACAGTCTTTCAGTGAGTTAAAGAGACTCTTCTTAGAAACACCTGTTTTGCACTACCCTGCACCTGTTGGTAAGTTCATCTTGGACACTGATGCTTCTAATACAAGTATTGGTGCTGCCTTGTCGCAGATCCAGGATGGGCGAGAAGTGCCGCTGGCATTTTCGTCCAACAGTCTAAGCAAAACACAACGTAACTACTGCACAACCAAGCGTGAACTCTTGGCAGTGGTGGTTTACACAAAAAAGTACAGACATTTCCTATATGGTGGGAATTATCTCGTACGGACGGATCATTCATCTCTGCAGTGGCTCCTTAACTTCAAGGACGCTGAGGGGATGATGGGTAGATGGTTGAACCACCTCTCTGAGTTTGGCATGACGAATGAGCATATCATACACAGGAGTGGAGTAGATCATGTGAATGCGGACAGCTTGTCCCGCTATCCTATCCGGAACTGTCACCGTGTAGACTGCCGAGACTGTGGGTCTCACAATGCAGTGATTGCGTCTGTGGGTGCGAAAGTTCCTAACTGGACGTTAAATCACTTGAAGGATGAGCAGCTTGCAGATCCAGCTATTTCGAGGGTGTACTCCTTGAAGTTGTTGGGCCTGTCCAAGCCTGTTCGCCCCGCACTTTCGCTGGAATGTAAAGAAGTTAGACAACTGTTAGCTCAGTGGGATAATCTTTTTATACGGAACAGTGTATTGTGCCGCTGGAGGGTGCAGCCTGGCAGGAAGAGAACAGCTCAGTCTGTAGTGCCTTTGTCACTCAGACTACAGTTGCTCAATTACTGTCATGGCCACCGAACTTCAGCACACTTTGGCAGACAACGGACTGAGGCAAAGATTAAGAGTAGATATTACTGGCCTGGTATGACTTTGGACATACGGCGTTGGGTGAAACAATCTCCCCAATGCTGTTTATCAAAGCCTGGACCTGGTATTGGTAAACTACCTCTAAGTCAAGAGCTATTCGGTGTTCGATTTGCCCGGATCGCTGTTGATATCATTAGTGGTTTCAACACGACCCCCCGTGGGAATACCTGTATGATGGTGGTACAGGACTACTATACCAAGTATGTCCAAGTATATCCGTTGGTAAATCATACAGCTGTTACCTGCGCAGAAGCACTTTTCGAGAATTGGATCCTCACGTGGGGAGGTCCTTTAATGCTTCACTCCGACCAAGGTCGTGAGTTTGAATCTCGACTGTGGGCAGAACTGTGTAGTAAAATACACATCTGCAAGACGCATACGAACCCCTACCGACCTCAATCGGATGGTATGGTGGAACGTTTCAATCGGACGTTGATCCAATGTCTCACGACAATGGTTAATGAGCACCGGGATGATTGGGATGAGCACGCTCGCTATATCTCCCATGCTTACAATGCTACCGAACATGCGTCGACGGGCTGTACGCCTAATATGCTCGTAATGGGTGAAGACATAGTCATGCCGAGTGACATGGTCTATGGAGTGCAGGGGCACCAGCTCGAGCAACCCTGCACAGTGATGTTTGTTGAATCACTTCGACAATCATTACGCGAGTCCTATGGAGTAGTAAGGGACAACTTGGAAAAATCTGCTAGTTTGCAGAAGGTGGGCTATGACACGGGCCTTAAACTCCGCCAATTCAAGGTGGGGGATAAGGTCGCGAGATTTAGCACACCAAATTCCAAAGTCAAGACCCTGTACTCCTGGGATGGTCCGCATACGGTTACTATGGTGGTGAGTGAAACTACTGTAGTAATACGGTTGCAAAAAGGGACTCTCACTAAATCACATGTGGCTAGACTCCGACCTTGGTATGGAGTTCCATATATAGATGACGGTGAAGATTCCCTCGGTGCTGGTCGAGTACCAGCACCAACCGACCCTGCGCTACCGAAGATACCGAAGGCAGGACCAACGGTCATACCGTCGGTACCGACGGTAGCGCGCCGAAGGGGTCGTCCTAGGAAATTACCGATTGAACCACAGTCGTGTGTTACCAAGCCCAAGCGCGGTAGGCCTCGTAAAAAAGGGTCAGCTGTGCGTAAAGGACTAACCGTAGGCACCGGTAAACAAAGCAAGGTGATACCTCCGGTGTCATCATTGCTGGACATACCGGTACAAGGTCTACGGAGGAGCACACGTGTCAGAGAGCGAGATAAAATTGTGTAAACATTTTTTTCTTACCTTGTTGACGACATTTTGCTGTTGGCTTGATTAAATTTCCATGGACAGTTCTGTACTGGGCCAGTGGTCATTGGCCCGGTACTCGATCACCAAAACACAACGAGAAGAGACGGGTTATCCGGTGTGGTTATCCGTTGGAGGTAGAAAGCACGTGTTCAGGGCGGGTGGCTGGCTTTGCCGATTAGTTCTAAGTATGGGATTAGTTTTGACCACATATTGCTTAGTAACACGCTGCTGTGTATATCCTCTAATGCCGGTATATCATTCCCGGGTTTTCCGGTGGCTCCGCCACGAAAATTGTAAACAACAGTGAGAGTTCCCACCGTCGGATATGCCAGACGTGGGAAGGGCGCTGCCCGCGTCACCTGATCGATTTCTCCCGCCAAATGAGCCGTGAGAAATTGGGTCACCTCGGCGCGTCTTCGAGACGCGACCCCTGATTGGCTGAGAAGCCGGTCAAGGGGCGGGGTCACGGGGGACGGGTGGGGTATATAAGCCCCACAGGCGGCCAGGCTTCTTCAGATCAACACGTTTGCCCGTAGGGTAGCGTGTTGATCAGTGGTGCCTAGGTCTGCCCGGCAGTACCTACACTGTTGTTTACTTGCTGTGCTACTAAAGGCTCGGGTGAGTGAACCGTGAGGTTCACCTACGCCTGAGCTAACAGTATGGCAGCCCGTGTAGATGGCACATGCACGGCCCCGGAGAAGGCTGAGGCCTCCGACGGGGATGACCGAGTTCTCGAGTCTGACACGGAAATGGACACTACCGGTGCTCCAACCGTCGGTCAAGGCTCGGCTTCGGTACCAGCTGAACCTAACCCTGGGGGGTCGGGTGATGTTGTTCCGAAAACAGAACCTGGTCTGGGTGGTAGTAATACCAACCAGGAGGAGAACCCTGCAGGGGGATCTTCTCCGAAACCCGCCGGTGTATTGGCACAAGAACCGACGGTCCCTGATGGTGATTCATCAGACGGGTCCACGGTTCGGGCTAAGACCAAACGGAAGCGGAAGCGTAAGAGGAGGATTACATCTTCCCCTGAAACTCCTGCTACCGAAGAGGTCGCACCGACTGAGGCAGATAGGCTCAAAGCTGTTGCTGATAGAGTGTCCAAGGCGGAAGCCGAGGGATGGTCTGTCGCAGAGAGCAGAGCCAATCGCCGCCTCCGCGCCAAGGCAGCGCATGTTCGTCTAAACCTGTGTCTCCGTGATGATGACCGGAAGAACCTGAGCCTTTCTGACTTAGTTCAGGAAAATGGCAAAATGGCTCTTCCTGCACCTCACACGACCGAGGGTTCAGACGACGAAGACTGGTTGACAGGTGATTCCCACCCCATTGACTGGTACCTCGTGTACCTCAGGGCAGTGTTGGAAGAGAATAAACCTAACATCCACAGGTCATGCCGTCCCAAGCTGAAATATGCTTGGGAGAACTACGTGCCAGGGGATCCCTGCCCGTATGTTCGCTGTCAGCGCCTGAAGGGGGCTTCGACAGCTGCAAAACGGTGGCCGAACCTGTTCAAGTTCGCCCGTCATTTAGTAGAGAAGCACATGAATGTGCGTCCCTACTTGTACTGTGTGAGTGGGAGTACTAGTACTTCCTGCCCTGAGTACAGTGACGGGGAGCTATTCCGTTGCCAACGGAGAGCTGGTTTGGTAAGGCATCTTTGCGACAATAAGGGCGTTCACAAGCGCACTATTAGTCGTGGAGTTGAGGCTGCACTGAAGGTTTGGGGGTGCCACAAACGTGTAGGGAATCTACAGTATAAGTGGCGAACCAACAAACTTAAACAGTGGAATTACCTCACGGAGGCTGACTGGGAGAGATTGTGTAAGGGCGCCAAGTGCGAACAAACCGATCTCGGGCCAGATACAGAAACTCCGATGCCCACTGTCAGAAAGGATACCCCTCCTAAGAAGAAAGATCTGAAAAGGGGCCGCCAGTCATCCAAAGATGATACCAAAGGTGGACGTGACCGTTCCCGCAGTGAACCTGCGAAGAAACGTGTCGCCACCGCCACGGTAACATCTGAGGTCGACCGTAGCCAAACCGTCGGTACCGTCACGGTATCTTCGGTTGCATTGCCCCCGGTTGCTGATCAACTGCCCAGGCAGGAGAGACAGAAACTGGGTGATGCACTGGCTATTGTTCAGAACTCTTTGGGTGACGAGCAGGCGGGTCAGGTTGCTGCTGACTATGTCAAGCAGTACAAGTGGAGCCAGAAGCAAAAGAAAGCTTCAGCTCCACAGGAGAGTATCTCACCTATCAGTGACGCTGAACAGGTAGAGGTACAACAGCCGGATGGGGCGTCAGCCCAGCCGACTGCTCCACCCCAGCACGGAGCAACCTCTGACCCTGCAAGGGATGACGAGGTGACTCCAGTACCTGAGCACAGGGCTGTTGACGAAGGGCTAGCAGGGTTACCTGTGTTGCCTGGAGACGGTCCTGCTTATGACACTGGATTCTCTGACACTCTAGTCCCCGGATTTGAGTGCTACAGAGCTAAGATGGCTGAAAACGCAAGTAAGCTACTCCAGTTTCAGGTTTCTTTCTTGGAGAAGTCCTACTTTGAGCAGTACAAGTTGCTCAGAGAACAGGCTATCCGGGAAGGGAAAGCTTGGGTTGCTGAACGCACCAGAGTCCTTGCCGAGCGTGAGGCGAGTCTGGAGCAAGATCATGCCCTCTGGAGGGCTACGATCGAACAGCTTGAATCAAGGTTGACAACTTGTGACGCCAAGTTCTTCCGGCAGTTCGGGCTAAAGCTGACAGAGTGGGAGAGAACTGGTTTTCCAGATCTCCAGTCCAGGTTGGGGCTTGCCGCAAGGCCTGCTCCTCCTGTGACCCCGGTACTGTCAGTACACCCACCTAGGTATGAGATGCCATTTTCTTTCATGGCACAATCTACCCGGGTGGTCAGTGGCGGGGAGCCTACTGCGGCGCCGAGTACCCTCTCGGTAGCCCCAGGTGGAGCCCTTCCTCTCCAGGTGGAGGCTGCTGTGGTTTACACCACGGAGGCCCCTCCTGGAGGAAGTCCTGATGGGGAAGGAAAGCCATCCGGCGGTGTCCCTATGGACACCTAAGGTTGGTCCCCCGTCAGGCCCTCTGGGGTGCACTGTTCCGCCCCTCGGAGGTAAAACTAAACCATCGACGCAGCTACACGCCCCTGGACAACCGAAGCAGACCGACGGTGCTGTCGTGACTTAACCTAGTCACTACTGCCACCACACTGGAAGCAGCCTGATGTCTTCAAACCGTGGTTTACTACTAAGCCACAACCGTCGGTTCTCTACTACTGTCCAGGGCTCCTGATCCTGTGGTCGCATTCTACTATTGTGACCTATGAACTATTATGGATCATCCTCCTGTGATAATTATTTATAAGGAGGCACGGACCTACCTTTTTATATTTATATTTCACAAGAGATGGAAGTACTATACCGGTACTGGACTCTATCCATCTCTACCACCATAAACTGCTAGGTACTGGAGTACCGCCCCTAATAAGGATGACGATCTATCCCACCTTATTTAGGATACGCTACTATGGATTTTTATATATAAACTTTTCTACGCCAAAGGAAGTGGGAACTGCTATAGTTCCAATTATAAACTTTTCTACGCCAAAGGAATTGAGAGCTATTATAGTTCTATTATTTATATATAAGGACACTAACTCCACACGGATTCGCACCATTGCTGAATGTAGTAGGTGATGTGTTGAGTTTCCAAGGTGGTTATTTGGTGCCTTTTAGTTTTAACTGATACTAGTCTAGGACTATCAGTTGGACAGTTTTTTATATCATGTGCCTACGGGACTATGGTTTGATACCAAAGACTATATTGTTGATATAAACTGTTATATACATGTTAACCTGGTTGTTCATGTATGTATGCCTGTTGTTACTATGAGTAGAAATGTTACTTGTTGATAAATAGATATACGTGGTATATAATGTATCCAAGAGGTATTATTATTATAAAACCAACCCTTCCTACATTCTAAAGGGGGGTAGTGTAACGGGTTGACTATAAAGTCTAACTGTTATTGTTGTATATCTATTGTATGTTGTATGATGTAAGACAACACGGTTCTATTGTGTTTAATAACTGTTTTATTCATCTAACTAGTGTTGTCGGTTCGTTACATACACCGACTCCTCTAGTTCGGTTATTTATACGGTAGTGTACCGGTACCACCTTCGGTTACCGTCGGTAGTTGTTACATAAGCATTTTTACATAACTAAACCTAACAGGTGGCGCTGCTAGTACGGTCACGTGGCTATGCAGCGCTGTATATAAGACGGCTACTTCTCCATTGGAAGTCAGTCAGGTTTGGGACTGTCGTGACATGACCACCCTGTGCTCACGGGCTTAACTCTATGCTATAGGGTTGCCCCACTGTATTATATATCCAAGAGTACCCAAGAGTACCCAAGAGTTACCTTTACAATAAAGTCGCCGTATATTAAAGTCTAATTTACCTTGTCTGGTTTTTGTACTCAAGTGTTACATACGTAGTAAGAGACCAACTACAGTATATTTGTAGGGGACCCATTCAAGACACCATATAAACAGGGCAGGAGGATGATATAACTCACAGATGTGACACAACAGGGGAAAATGTGCCATTACAGGGATTTAGTGTAATATACAGCCACTAGGTGGCCACCAGTGCAGCAGCATACCATTATCTTAGCGATTTATCATGGAACTTATGGAAATTTTCCCTTGCCTGATTTTGACAATCATAACTCAAAGGACCACTATGACCTTCTCTTCCAAATAAATATTAACATGTATTTGTCTGATAATCTAATTTTGAGTACACCAACAGCTTTCTTAAAGAATTAGATGTAGTTTTATGGAGAATGTTTTGAGTCCTACTAAGTAGGACTAGCACTGTCAGTGCTTAACACAGAGACAGGCTGATTCTGATTATTTTGGGGGTAGGATTGCCAGCTTTTGGAAAGGAGAAGTGGCCAATGATAAGGTTCAATGATAAGTCAGTAGGGTTATTTCATATTGTTACATGGGTAGTGGCCACCTAGTGGCTGTCACTATATCCCCGCTATGCTACGTTTTCCCCTGTTGCGTCAAAAATATGGGAGTTACTATGAATTCCTTGGGTCCTTGTTGGGGGGGGGGGGGGGGATAGGTAGGATTATATTCAACCTCAGGAGCATGGAAATGAGTATTGCTAGGCAGATAAACAATTAAAATAGCGGTTGCTAGACAATCAGTTGTCTTAGCAACAAACTAATAGAACCATTGAATTCCCCTGGTCCAGGTCAGGGGGGTAGGTATGGTTATAATCAACCTCAGGAGCATGGAAATGGGTGTTGCTAGGCAGATAAACAATTAGAAAAGCTGTTGCTAGGCAACCAGCTGTCTAAGCAACAAACCAATAGAACCATTGAATTTCTTGGGTCCATGTTAGGGGGGTAGGTATGATTATAATCAACCTCAGGAGCATGGAAATGGGTGTTGCTCGGCAGATAAACAATTAGAATAGCTGTTGCTAGGCAGCCAGCTGTCTTAGCAACAAACCGATAGAACCATTGAATTCCTTGGGTCCATGTTAGAGGGGTAGGTATGGTTATAATTAACCTCAGGAGCATGGAAATGGGTGTTGCTAGCCAGATAAACAATTAGAATAGCTGTTGCTAGGCAACCGGCTCTCTTAGCAACAAACCAATAAAACCATTGAATTCCTTGGGTCCATGTTAGGGGGGGAGGTATGATTATAATCAACCTTAGGAGCATGGAAATGGGTGTTGCTAGGCAGATAAACAATAAGAATAGCTGTTGCTAGGCAACCAGCTGTCTTAACAACAAACCAATAGAACCATTGAATTCCTTGGGTCCATAGTAGGGGGGTAGGTATGGTTATAATTAACCTCAGGAGCATGGAAATGGGTGTTGCTAGGCAGATAAACAATTAGAATAGCTGTTGCTAGTCAGCCAGCTGTCTTGGCAACAAAACAATAGAACCATTGAATTCCTTGGGTCCATGTTAGGGGGGGTAGGTATGGTTATAATTAACCTCAGGAGCATGGAGATGGGTTTTGCTAGCCAGATAAACAATTAGAATAGCTGTTGCTAGGCAACCAGCTGTCTTAGCAACAAAGCAATAGAACCATTGAATTCCTTGGGTCCATGTTAGGGGGGTAGGTATGGTTATAATCAACCTCAGGAGCATGGAAATGGGTGTTGCTAGGCAGATAAACAATTAGAATAGCTGTTGCTAGGCAACCAGCTGTCTTAGCAACAAACCAATAGAACAGTTGAATTCCTTGGGTCCATGTTAGGGGGGGTAGGTATGATTATAATCAACCTCAGGAGCATGGAAATGGGTGTTGCTAGGCAGATAAACAATTAGAATAGCTGTTGCTAGGCAACCAGCTGTCTTAGCAACAAACCAATAAAACCATTGAATTTCTTGGGTCCATGTTAGGGGGGGTAGGTATGATTATAATCAACCTCAGGAGCATGGAAATGGGTGTTGCTAGGCAGATAAACAATTAGAATAGCTGGTGCTAGGCAACCAGCTGTCTTAGCAACAAACCGATAGAACCATTGAATTCCTTGGGTCCATGTTAGGGGGTATAGGTATGCTTATGATCAACCTCAGGATCAAAGGTTGATTAATATTTATTTTATCATTATATGCATAAATTTATGTTGTGACACCTTAAAACAAAATGGCGGCACCCCTTAAAACAAAATGGCGGCACCCGTACTGACTTCCTGTCAAATGAAAACAATATAATGCCTCAACCTGGTAGTTCGCAAGCTCACCACCAGGGCCCCTCCGGGGCCTTTCGGCCTTAAAAAATGATCTATCCCTTATCTATTTTTTTTTCTAAAACAGCAACTAACAAAAGCCCCCTTTAATCCTTCAAGGGATATAAAGTTCTCGATATGAAGAAGCTTTATCCATACCACACTGATATTCTAAGGTTACTGGGAAAGTACTTATATTCACGGGTGTAAATTATCGCTGATGTGGCAAAAAAGACTAATTCGCGGGTATTTATTCCATACTGTAGCATATAAGAATTTCGCGGATTTTTCATTTCCGTGAATATAGCGAAAATATATACCCAGCAAAATAAAGTACGACCACAGTAGTCAGTATAATGTCCTTGTTAACAACTTTAGGGATTAACCAATGCAGCAAGAAAGAGTGACTTTTTCAGAAAGTTGTTGATCAAGTAGATATTTTTTTGCTTTTCTGAGTCCTGGCTAACTTCTATTAACCTTGACGCAGACTTTAACCTCCCTAGGTATAATTTATTTAGAGTTGATAGACAAAGAGAAATCAGAGCTGGTGGCGTGTGCATTTATGTTGATGAGAATTTTTCCTGTGACAATACTACTTATGCTCACTTAAATAGAAGCACTGAACAGATTGAGATTCAGTGGCTACTGGTGTCTAAAGGTAAATCAAAAAAGATTTTAATTGGTAATGTTTATCGCCCCCCGTCCAATAGTGACAAGTCTGTTTTTATACGTGAACTGTATCAATTGATTGGGTTAATCACAAACTTTGAAGACTATGATGTAATAATCACAGGTGACATGAACATCAATGTACTGCTAGATAGTAACGATAAAGATAACCTTTATGGGTCACTTGGTGAATTTTCCTTGAGACAATTGATAGCTGATCCAACCAGAATTGCTGAAACCCAAACGTGCATTGATTTGTTGTTCACTAATATTGTACATGTAAATAAGTATGGTGTGGCCAATATAAACATATCCGACCACTTACCGGTATATATTAGAGTTAAGCGTGATAACATTTTATATAGCAGTAGACAGTTTACTGGGAGAACATATAAAAAGTATGATGAAATTACGTTCAAAGAGTCTTTTAACAGTGCAGACTGGACGGGGTTTGACATTTCCAATGATGTTACTGTGTGCTGGAACGAGTACTTAAGAATTTTATCCATGCTTTTAGATTCTACATGTCCGTTAAAAACCTTTAGCATAAAAAATAAGGACGAGCCATGGCTCACACAAGAATTAAAAACCAAAATTGCTGAAAAGAAATCTAGCCTTAAAAAAGGCAAGGAGAACAAATACTATTGTTGACTGGCACACAGCTAATACTATGAAAAATCAAGTCTCGTCTGACTGCAAAGAAGCACACAGACTGTATGTAGTAGGCGAAGCCGAGCGAAATGTGAATGGTTCAAAAGAATTCTGGTCCGCCATGAAAAAGCTCATTCCGGGAAAAAATGTCAAGTCTAAACAAATAAATTTAAAAGATGCAGATGGAAATTCAATTGATAGCCAGGATACGTCAAATTTCATTAATTCCTTTTTCTCTGAGATTGGTCCTAGGCTAGCCTCCAACCATAATAATGTATGGAGCTTTGAAGGCACAGCAGTAAATGAAGCTCTACCTGACCTTGTTGTCACTGAGGATAACGTATTAAAAGTGATAAAAGATTAAAATATTAATAAGTCCTCAGCAATTGACTATGTGTCAACGAAAGTATTCAAAGATTCTGTATTAGCTCTTCCTTCTAAATTTACGAAAATTGTAAATTTGTCACTATTAAGCTCAAAAATCCCGGACAGCTGGAAACAGGCCAGGGTGACCCCCTTACCAAAGTCAGGTGACCTGTCAAATGTATCCAATTTTAGGCCTATTAGCCAATTGCCGGTGCCAGGCAAAGTCTTAGAAAGAATCATTCATACTCATATCTCGTGTCATTTAGAAAATAACAATGTCCTAGTTAAGGAGCAAGGCCGATACCGTAAACTGTGTTCTACCGTAGATACGATAAGTAAATTGACTGACGATATTCTAAAATCTAGAAATGAGGGTGGTATTACTCTAGCAGCCTCTATCGACATCAAAAAGGCGTTTGATTCCGTAAATTACTTAATATTATTCAAGAAATTAGAAAAATACGGTATCAGAGGCAAAACTTTATCGTGGATAAAGAATTATTTCTTAAATAGGACGCAGGTTGCGGTATGCAACAATACCGTGTCCAACGTGGTCTATATGACCTGTGGGACCCCCCAGGGTAGTATTTTGGGTCCTTTATTTTTTTTGATTTATGTGAATGACTTGAAAACTACTTTCTCAAATGTCAACACATTAATGTATGCAGACGACACTGTGCTATACAGGTCAGGCAAGTCTCTGCATGTATGCATCATGCTGACCCTATGGGGTTGAGACGCTCCTAAAGGGTTGGATAATGCACCAATGATGCACCAGCGAGGTTGGTGCATTGGTGAATCATGACGACAAATTACATCTGTTAGTGACATCTGTCCTTAAAGGGTTAAAGGGGCATGTGGGTAGATAGATCTATACAGAGAAACATCCATACAAAAGCAACCTGATGGCAAAAATCAGAAGCGTTAAAAAGTCATATTTTAGATTAAAACGTTATGACCTCATGTATGTTTTTAGGTAACACAGATAAAAATTGTAGGATCAGTAGGTCGGATTTTTTTAAATTTCTTTTTTAAACATGAAAGTACTAGCCAGCTTCTGTGAAAACCCTAAAATTTACTGAAAAAGGGTAAAAATGCAGAAATCTCTTCAAAATTGCATGAAAAAGCATAGGGTCTCCCCTGTTTTCATAGAGTCAGTCGGGTGACCTGAAACAAACCTCTTTTTTTCGCCTTATTATTTGTTTGCATCGCAATAGCATCTTATACTTGAGATGAAAAAATGTTTTGTGATGTCAAGACTTTAGTTTGACCCCCTTTTTGTGCTTATAACATATTTGAATACATCATTCTTACAATGTGTTTAGTTTATGAATATATAGAAAGAATTACCTATTCCACCTTGCTTGCGAATATATACTTTATTTCCACTGGATCCCATATTGAAGAAACTGCTCAATTGGTCATACCATAAAATACACATTGATATAAGAATACTTTTTAGAAACTTTGATTTGTTTTGACACCAGTTGGTTTCTGTGTATCTATTCATACTAACTTCACTTTATTTTGAGACATATGTACACTCTTTTAAAAAGTGCTATGTAGTTGTTATCTGATGGAAGAGTCATATATTAGTATGTATTAATGGTGTGAGGAAGGAGAACCACAATTAGTTGTTATCCTCTTTTCCAGATATGCCTATGCATTTATTCTCAATAACTCAATACATGACGCACCAATGCAGCCCCTTTCAGTAACTCACCAGTGCTGCATAGGTGCATCATGCTGACCCTTCAGGGTATCTGAACCCCTTAGGGTCAGCATGATGCTTGAATGTAGCCCTGGGGAGTTTCTCGCCAGGGTTTCATTCATGCATCATGACAACCAAGGGCATGATGCATTGAGGCATCACGGTTAAATAAGTATATATAATACAAAGGCTGCTCACCTGTGTAGAATCCCCACTGACTGTTAAACTTCTTCTCCCTCCTTACCCTACCCTGGTATGTCTGCCTGTGTATGACACCCTGCACTGATCCTAACCTACCCCTAGCCGACAC
Organism: Harmothoe impar; assembly: GCA_947462335.1. Lineage (NCBI taxonomy): Eukaryota > Metazoa > Annelida > Polychaeta > Phyllodocida > Polynoidae > Harmothoe > Harmothoe impar. The sequence continues at coordinate 16,647,500 of OX381717.1, forward strand.
TGCAATGTATTAGAGACCAGTGAAGCATGAACAGCTTTTATCTTTGTGTGGTGTCTTTACCCTTTAGCCCTTTAAGGACATTGATGCATCCTGCCCTTGGTCATCATGGTGCTTGAGTAACTGGCCAGTGCTCCATTCAAGCATCATGCTGACCCTAAGGGGTTGAGACACTCCCTAAGGGTTGGCATGATGCACCAATGTAGCACTGCTGGGTAACTTGCCGGGGCTGCATTGGTGCATCATGACACGGAATGTAATCTTTTAGCAAGAACTGTCCCTAAAGGGTTAAGGAAGGATGTCACTAAAATATGACTTTAGGTGAAAACGGAAAAAGGGCAACTTGTCTCTACCATGAACAACCACTGAATGCCTTGTTGACAAGGCTCACTATGCTTATGTGTACCATGGTTCCCCAGTGGCTCTGAGTGATCAGAGTCCAGGGATTTAGTCTGTGACCTCAATTCCTATAAGCAATCTCCTAGCATGGGAAACTATCTTAGAACAGATGTTAAGGAATTAGGAGAATCTATGTGAGAATCATCTGGATCCAGTGAATGATAGGGGGGGGGCCCCCTCCCTGACACTGTAGTTAGTACAGTGTGGGTGGTACAGTTAGTGCTTTCGACTTCAATGTCTCATCAAGTGTGAATCATTTTGAGAATGTTGAGATAGACCACAACCCCGACAAACCGGTTGGCAGACAGTATAACCTATGCCCCCCTCCTCCATAACAACCATCCAGATTGAACGGCTTAGAAATCACAATCTTGAGTTTCATAAAAAGCCCACCGCGATCCCCTGCTGGTTTCACAGAACCAAATGTGGAGGAAAAATGGTGAATGCACCGCCTTTGCAGCATCACACCGAATGAGTTAAATCTACTAGACTAATCTAGGCCTGTTGGAAGATCAGGAGTTTAAGTCGATTGACAAGAAAAAATTAACACTATTATGAAACAGTCAGATTTAGGTCAGTAAGGGCGTTTCCCCTTTAAGGATGTATTTATACCCTTTTCATGTAGCCTTGTATTTCTCTATGTTCACCCAAGGAAATCAACAGCTTGGCGCTAGTCTGAGGCCTCACTGTTATGAGGCCACTAACACTATTGTGAAGGGGTGGGGGGGGGGGGTAAGGGCCTGCCTACCTGATCATTAGATAATAGTCAGTGGGTCGGGGGTTGATGGATATGATTGGGGGTGGGGGCGGGTAAAATCTGTTTAGGGGGTAGGGCTAACAGTTTTGAGTCAACCGAAAATGTTGCCCTTTTCTTGAGAGGAAAACCAGACTGTTACTTCATAGCTTAAAGCAATAGATTTGAACTCTATTTGGGTGTGCATAAGTTGGTAAAGATTTGTCCTCTTTCACAAAATAGACCAAAGCTGTTTCCAAATGCCTGGTAAAATATCCAATGAGTCCCCTCATTGATGAAAATTATCTATCCCTTATCTATTTTCTTTGTAACACTGCAAGTAAGAAAAGCCCCCTTTTAATCCTTCAAGGGATATAAAGTTTGTGATAAATAGCAGCTTCATCCATACCACACTGATATTCTAAGGTTAGCCAGTACAATGTCCTTGTTAACAACTTTAGGGATTAACCAATGCAGCAAGAAAGAGTGACTTTTTCAGAAGAATATAATCTCAAAATCCGACATTCTTATATTATGTCCTAAAATAATCTTCCTCTAAATCTCCTGATATGAGACGCTTGCTCACTTAGCCATGTTTGCTGACATAGCCATTACAGACAATGTTATAAGGATTCTGATAAAACCAATGGAAGCACACTTTTATTAAGAAAAAGTCATCCTTTCTTACTGCCTTAGCCTATAGTCATGTTTTGGCTCCTTACACCACAAATCTAGGCAAGCACCGACCAACTTATAATCTTTGCATTGCTGTGAGTATAAAGCTTAGTCTTGTGCTTACAAATGATCCTAAAACTAACTTATAGAGGTCACTATAGACCAATGCGGCAAGAAAGGTTGACTTTATAATGATAAAGTTTTGTTAGCAAATTCCTGATAACATTGTCTGTAATTGGTTCATTTGTGAACAACTCATGTCAGTGGATTCCCAGAATAACTATATTTCAATTAGTGTATATTAGAATGCAGTATTTCGAGGTTATATTCAACTATTTGTAAGTCATGTTTAAAAAATGTTCCAAAACGTCATCACCAACTATTCTGAAATGTCACCCTTTCTTGCTCCATTGGTCTATAGATACTTTAGGCTTAAATAATCTAGAGTGTCAGTGCCCTCAATGCCCACACAGGGCACACAGGATGGACTACCCAGTGCACTCTTTGATTTATACACTCTTTAATCTATACATATATAGGCCTACATCTTTGATAAAGTCATACTGGTACACAATATTACAAGATACAATTTGTCATATGATATCAACAACAGTAACTAAACATACCTACACAGACCTGCTGCTGAGTATTTAGATCATTGGTTTTTATCCAACTCCGATCCTACTGCATCTGGTAGACACCCTGTGCCCGGGGACTCAACTGCCACGACCAGTGGTGCATGTCCTTTTTGATGTCTGGTGTAAAGGCCCAGTGCCCCTATATATAGGGCTGAGTACCTGTCCCGACTGCACTCTAACTGTTACTGGACGTGCAGTAAGATCTGCGGGTTTAACTCTTTAAGGGCCATATGAGGCTTAAATGCATACATATAAATACTCTAGGTTGTCATGATGCTTGGATGCAGGGTTGATGAGTAACTACCAAGTGATGCATTAAAACACCATGCTGACAGATGCATAGTGAATATGTCAGGCACAGATTAGGAACTCGCCCAATTCTGGAATAGCCCATGTACAATTCCGGAACTGGGCAGGGCGATTCCGGAATTGCACCATAGTTGGATTGCATAGTTTCAGAATTCTTACCTGTTTTTTAAGGCCGAAAGGCCCCGGAGGGGCCCTGGTGGTGAGCTTGCGAACTACCAGATTGAGGCATTATATTGTTTTCATTTGACAGGAAGTCAGTACGGGTGCCGTCATTTTGTTTTGAGGGGTGCCGCCATTTTGTTTTAAGGTGTCACAACACAAATTTATGCATATAATGATAAAATTGATATTAATCAACCTTCGATCCTGAGGTTGATCATAAGCATACTTATACCCCCTAAAATGGACCCAAGGAATTTGATGGTTCTATTGGTTTGTTGCTAAGACAGCTGGTTGCCTAGCAACAGCTATTCTAATTGTTTATCTGCCTAGCAACACCCATTTCCATGCTCCTGAGGTTGATTATAATCCTACCTACCCCCCCTAACATGGACCCAAGGAATTCAATGGTTCTATTAGTCTGTTACTAAGACCGCTGGTTGCCTAGCAACAGCTATTCTAATTGTTTATCTGCCTAGCAACACCCATTCCCATGCTCTTGAGGTTGATTAAAATCCTACCTACCCCCCCTAACATGGACCAAATGAATTCAATGGTTCTATTGGTTTGTTGCTTAGACAGCTGCTTGCCTAGCAACAGCTATTCTAATTTTTATCTGCCTAGCAACACCCATTCCCATGCTCCTGAGGTTGATTATAATCCTACCTACCCCCCCTAACATGGACCAAAGGAATTCAATGATTTTATTGGTTTGTTGCTAAGACAGCTGGTTGCCTAGCAACAGCTATTCTTATTGTGTGTCTGCCTAGCAACACCCATTCCCATGCTCCTGAGGCTGATTATAATCCTACCTACCCCCCCTAACTTGAACCCAAGGAATTCAATGGTTCTATTACTTTGTTGCTAAGACAGCTGGTTGCCTAGCAACAGCTTTTCTTATTGTTGATCTGCCTAGCAACACCCATTTCCATGCTCCTGACGTTGATTATAATGCTACCTACCTCCCTTACATGGACCCAAGGAATTCAATGGTTCTATTAGGGTTTTTCCTCAAACAGCTAGTTGCCTAGCAACAGCTATTCTAATTGTTTATCTGCCTAGCAACACGCATTTCCATGCTCCTGAGGTTGATTATAATCCTACCTTCCCCCCCTAACAGGGACCTGAGGAATTCAATGGTTTTATTGGTTTGTTGCTAAGACAGCTGGTTGCCTAGCAACAGCTATTCTAATTGTTTATCTGCCTAGCAACACCCATTCCCATGCTCCTGAGGTTGATTATAATCCTACCTACCCCCCCTAACAGGGATCCGAGGAATTCAATGGTTTTATTGGTTTGTTGCTTAGACAGCTGGCTGCTTAGCACTAGCTATTCTAATTGTGTATCTGCCTAGCAACACACATTTCCATGCTCCTGAGGTTGATTATAATCCTACCAACCCCCCTAACATGGACCAAAGGAATTCAATGGTTCTATTAGTCTGTTGCTAAGACAGCTGGTTGCCTAGCAACAGCTATCCTTATTGTTGATCTGCCTAGCAACACCCATTTCCATGCTCCTGAGGTTGATTATAATGCTACCTACCCCCCTAACATGGACCCAAGGAATTCAATGGTTCTAGTACTTTGTTGCTAAGACAGCTGGTTGCCTAGCAACATCCATTCTAATTGTTTATCTGCCTAGCAACACCCATTTCCATGCTCCTGAGGTTGATCATAATCATACCTACCCCCCTAACATGGACACAAGGAATTAAATGGTTCTATTACTATGTTGCTAAGACAGCTGGTTGCCTAGCAACAGCTATTCTAATTGTTTATCTGCCTAGCAACACCCATTTCCATGCTCCTGAGGTTGATTATAATCCTACCTACCCCCCCCCCCTAACAGGGATCCGAGGAATTCAATGGTTTTATTGGTTTGTTGCTTAGACAGCTGGTTGCCTAGCAACAGCTATTCTTATTGTTTATCTGCCTAACAACACCCATTTCCATGCTCCTGAGGTTGATAATAATCCTACCAACCCCCCTAACATGGACCAAAGGAATTCAATGGTTCTAACTAGTCTGTTGCTAAGACAGCTGGTTGCCTAGCAACAGCTGTTCTAATTGTGTATCTGCCTAGCAACACCCATTCCCATGCTCCTGAGGTTGATTATAATCCTACCTACCCCCCCCCTGACATGGACCAAAGGAATTCAATGGTTCTATTAGTGCTGCTGCACTGGTGGCTACCTAGTGGCTGTATATTACACTAAATCCCTGTAATGGCACGTTTTCCCCTGTTGTGTCACATCTGTCAGTTATATCATCCTCCAGCCCTGTTTATATGGTGTCTTAAATGGGTCCCCTACAAATATACCAACCATGTAGACAATTTGTTCCTTCAAATGCAAGAATTGCGGTTGTTGCCGCGTATAAAAATGCCTGAGGCATTTTTTTACGCGGCAACAACCGCAATTCTTGTTATTTTAGCTACAGGTATAAAATATAAATATATATTTCTGTGATGTTTGAGGATGCTGTACTGCATATTGGAGGTGTGAAAACAGTCAGGGAGAAGGCAGCTACATTTTTTTGTCCTACCATTCTGTTTGAGGGGTGTACTGATATATTTTATAATATATTTTATGACCATGTAGAAGTTCCGATATTGCGCCAATTCCGATATTGCGCGTGACAAATGCACTCCCATTGGCTAGGTACTAGCTCAGACTGTACAAACCGTAGAGTGCAGTAACATATTCTGCAGTGCTTGACTAGTTATCAAGGGGGCAAGAGCCGCAATGTTGGACCAACCGTATAATGACCCCTTGAAGGAAACAGGCTTGATTTGGACCCCTCATTATCGGGGTTAACCTTAACCCTTTCCCTGCCGATACTGCACATATGCAGTACCACTGTAAAACTGATACTGCATATATGCAGTACTGTATTTTACTGTAAACGTACATATTTTTGCTGGTATAAATTTTTTGCGGATTTGCAAATGAGTACCATTTGGCTGGGATTTAAATTTGCAGATTTTGTATGCTATATTGGATACATTTTCGCTCTGTACATATTTTCGCGGATTTTAAAATCAGTGGTGAAATGTACCGCGCGAAATATAATACGTTTACAGTGGTACCTAAAAACCGAAACTGCATATATATATATATGCAGTACCAGGGCACTATCTGTCGTGTAGTGCCGATTTTAGTAGGACAAATTCATCTCCAATGACCGGGTGGTCGGAAACAATTTTTCAATTGTGAAGCTGCAGGGAAAGGGTTAAAGCTCATCACCTTAAGCAAGATAAGCCTGTGTGTTACTATACTTTTTTGTCCCCCCCCCCCCGAAAAGTTTTTGGTCCCCCCCTCAGGCAAGTTGAAATTGAGCGCGGCCGACCCCTTTGAGCTTTAGTAACACCCATGCTTTTTTACTAAAAAGGGGTGCAATTTTTTTGGTCCCCCCTTCAGGGGTCCAAATTTCTTGGCCCTCCCCCTTCAAGGCGATGTTTTAAGCGCTACTCCATGCTCCCGAGGACGTCGTAAGGAACAAGCTAGGTGGTCGCTATGGGGTCGCTATGCTTCAAGAAATTCATGATAACCGGCCAGTGCTGCATTCAAGCATCATGCCGAGCTTATGAGGTTGCAACACTAATGAAGGGTTGGCATAATGTATCCATGTAGCACTGGCGAGTTACTTGCCAGGGCTGCATTGGTGCATCATGAAGACAAATATCAATTTTCAGCGCCATGCACCCTCAAAGGCAGACACACACAGATAACACATCTGTAGATTGTCAAACTTTTATTGAATAAATGAAGTTATTCGGGTTACAAATCTTCAATGCATCTGATTAAGCAATGTCTTTTTAATGCAACATAACAACAGTGAGAATAAATGTAATAACCAGGTTCTTTTATTCTGTCCAAGCCAAATCAACTCCCACTCCTGCCCTCTGCTCAGGGTCTCTCACACTCTTGGCCTCACATCTCCCTGGCCTCCAGCCACCAGGCCTCCTCCTGCCCACCCCAGCCATCTGGCCCCGTCGCTGACTCCGTCCCTCTGAGTCTCTGGCCGTGTCTCTGACTACTCTGGCTCTGAGCAGCTCACCATATTGTCCCTGCCTCCAGCCCAGAGGGAGGGGCCTAGCATGCAAAGCCCTCACCTCAGGCCCCAAAATGGTGGTACCTGTGGCCTGATTGGTCCAACCCCAAAATGATGTCATAGCCACTCACTAGTCACACCCCTGTCACCCTCATCAGACCACTACCACCCTCCCATCCCCCCGTCTGGAGCTAATTCCAAGAACCTGGAGGAGGGACGGGTGGTGCAGAGGTACACCACACAAACACACCAATTAATCATCCATAACTGGAGTAAATACGTGCATGCACAGTAAATAATAATTATAATGATAATAGTAATAAAGGGGTGGGGTAGATCTGGTTATATTACATTAATTCACAAACAAGTTGTAGGTGCATATTCTACCCAGAGTTGAGAAAGATTTCACATTTTACACTTGGACAGAACATATTTTGTACTAATGAGGGAATCATTTCATATAACTAACGAGCCTTCTTATGATAGGTGGAACAAAGGAAAAAGAGCGAGAGGGAGTAAGAAGGTAGAGGGAATGACAATTTAATTATATCTGGACGAAACTTACTATGGCAGCAAAACTCTGTGCGTCAAAACTGTATCGCACCTCTGCTGCCTCTGTTTCACCATTACTTTGCCTCTATTCTGCCAGTATCCACAGCGAAACAGAGGCTAAATCGTGTGGCAGAGAGGCAATACGGTTTTAACAAGGATCCTGTCAGCGTGGACTTTGGGCTTTAGTTTTGGTCAGATATCACTGCATAAAGGAGACAGGAATATCAAAGAGGAACGACAGTTATTGTCATTATAAAGAGGAATGAGAGTTATTGTCATTATAAAGAGAAATGAGAGTTATTGTCATTATGTTGTTGTTACTATCATTACTGAGGTAATTTCTCTGGTCAAAGACTACACCGGGTCAAAGACTATCCACTTGTTACAATATCATGAGATGCAGCCCAATGCGCAGGGAGTTAAACTCTTTAGTGTCAGCAACATGACTCACCAGCACAGGCTTAAACTGAGCCGCATGCTTATACCAACAGAAGATGTCTGTTTATATAGAACAATGTACAACAGAGCTAGACACCCATCATCTATCAACCCTAGATGGCCCTACCACGTGTATGGCCATAAACATTAAAAACCACATGAGGTTGTAAAATAGATAGTTGCTGACTAAGCGGTTTGTATATTGCTAACTATATGCATACTGTGAAAGTGTTTTATTTCGCTGGGTATATATTTTCGGGATTTTCACAGAAATGCAAAAATCCGCAAAATCTTTATATCCTTAAGTATGGTATAAATACACGAAAATTGTCATTCTTCCGCGAAAATTTAAACCTTGAAAATAAGTACTTTCACAGTATATAAATGTATATATATATATATATATATATATATATATATATATACTCATCTACTTAAAGCCTGTTCCAAGGAAAAAATATACATGTATAGTTCAAGCCTCTGCTTGTTCTCAATATATCTCTAGGATGGCAAGGCATGATGCTCTTCTCAAAGGGTTAAGAAACCGTCTAACATATAGAAATCAGCTGTATGGTCAGTAGATGTAGTCACGGCTGGAGATTGCAGGATTTCTGAGAGGAGGGCGTCTTAGAGGCAGGACTGGGTGCTGACGAGTGTCATCAATCCGAGAATTGTATGGGTTAACTCGGAAACGACCCAGAAGAGCTGGTTGAAATAATCCAGCTGGATAAATTACTGATCTGAAATTATAGGTAAAGAAACAGCCTGTATATACACCACATGTAAGTGAACATTACTTTACACATTATTGAATTGGTTCCTGTCTCCAAAAATAGTTCAAGGAGTGGAAGGGATAGTAGTCAAAACCCCTAGAATACCTCAAATATCACTGGTTCCTTCACATGGCAGTGAATAGTGCCTTCAGTGTATAATACTGTAAGTTTCCGAAGTGCCTTAATAGTAGGCTTTAATAATAGCTATGACATATTGATTTTTATCTAAAAAAAATTTCAATTATCTAAATGAAGCAGACACTCAAAAAACCAATGCTCACCTCTTTGAGACCACCCTCCTCCTTCCAAGACATAGGAACAGAAGGAATGATGTCACAATCACTACAACTATCCTAGCATATAGCGACGCCTTGCTTCGTCAACTAGGTAAAGAGTTGAGCGGATCTTGGAGAGTGTTGGGCGGTAGCTTAAAAGTTACCGCCGCCCGTATGGATGCTCTAGTAGAGCGCAGTGTCAAGACACCGGAGGAGCTGTGTACGGCGATGTTCCGAGCTTGGTGGGGTGAAACCCAGCATCGTTATAGATGGGGAGAGCTCGGCCGCGTCTTCACCCGCATTAGACGAGTGGAACTGTTGGCTCAGTGGATGACCCTTCTCCACAGGCAGGGGTTGGATTTCGAGAACCCCGACTCGCACGCGATGCATAAGCACTTGGGCGCCCTTGGCAGACGCCTAGGTAGCAGGTGGAAAGAGGTGGGGGGTCATTAAAAAATGTCGCCTGAGAGGTTAGATAAGATCGCTGAAGAATGCGAATGCGGAGGAAGTCCCGCTGAGTGGGCCTTCCAAGTGTTGAAAATGTGGCAAGCTGAAGCTGACAGTGCCGGCAGTACACCTTTTGAACTCCTTCGAGTGTTGACTGAGGACATGGGAAAGTTTGACCTCGGCATCACGATATTACTTGACTTTATCAAGCAAGAAACAACGACGAGAACAACGGACGTGTGAATTGTTGTGTTTTATTTTCATACATCTTCTTTTATTAGTAAGTGCATCTTAAAGTGCCCCCCTCCCCCCCTCCCCTCCCCCTCCCCCCTTATACACTCTAAAGAACACTTCTACCTAGTTAAATAAGTCACTTCCAGTCGCTAATAAAAAATAAAATGAAAAAACAAAACTTATATTGTTGTGTTTTTTATTTGGTTTACAAAAAAAATAAGAGACTCGCCTCCTCCAAAAAATATATTTATAACATTTTAAAGCGCGTGACCCCTTAAAGACGCTAATCTCTTCATTAAGTCGCGTGACGTCACTTCCGGTCACGTGATCAATCAGGTCACTTCCGGTCACGTGATCCTCAATGAGGTCACATGACGTCACTTCCGGTTGTCCATTAGGTCATGTGACGTCACTTCCAGTCATGTGACTCATCAGGTCACTTCCGGTCACGTGATCCTAAATTAGGTCATATGACGTCACTTCCGGTCCCATAAGTAGGTCATATGACGTCACTTCCGGTCCATAAGTAGGTCATAATACGTCACTTCCGGTCACATGACCAAATGGCGGCCTCTGATTGGCTAAGTATGTCACGTGACATCACCACTAATCCCCTAAGTAGGTCACTTCCGGTCACGTGACCAAATGGAGGCCTCTGATTGGCTGCATCTCGATTGAGTAATAAACAGTACTTAAGCATGGTCCCGTTCCAATACAATATATACTACTCTCTGTGGATCTCTTCAGTGACTCTGTGAACCCCTTAAGTGACTCTCTGGACCCTTCCAGCGGCTCTAGGGACCATTCTGGTAGCTCTGGGGACCCTCCCAGAGGCTTTGGGACCCTACAAGCGACTCTGGGGACCGTCCCAGCGATTCTGAGACCCTCTCAGTGCTCTGGGGATCCCTTCCAGCGGCTCTTGGGATCCTTCTGGATTAGTGCTGCATTGGTGCATCACGAAGACAAATGTCAATTGTCAGCGCCATGCGCCCTTAAAGGGATAAGAAACATCTGTAGATTGTTAAACTTTTATTGTATTTTTGAGGTTATTCGGGTTACAAATCTTTAGTGCATCTAATAAAGCAACTTTTTATTTCACTAACAAGTTTTAGGTATGTATTCTTCACAGAGTTGAGAAATCTTTTTAAATTTTACACTTGGACAGAAAATATTTTGCAATAATTTATCTGTGCCGTCCAAGGAGGACCCGCAGACAAGGACAGGTGTGGGCAACCCTGTTGCTAGACTGAAAATATGACACAGACCAGGGTGAGATTCACCTCCACAACTTCTTCTGTACCATGTAACACCATCAGGACAAAGGTATCCAGGTAGGTGTTTACCAGTTACTAAGGGGTGTCCAGAAGCTTGGGCAAGGTCAAGGCCAGGTGAGAACATACCCAGGCTGTAGACTTGCACAAGTCCCTTATTGTTTGAACTTATGTGTACACATTCAGTGTGAATACACTGTAAAATATGTCAGAATTATCTCAGCATATTTGTAAATTAACTGTAGCTTTTCGGTTTTGTCACTTGACTCATCAGTAGCATTTTTAGGGTGCAAAAAACTTTGCATATTTTTTTGTTTTTCAAAGAAAGTTAAAAAAATGAAATAAACCAAGACCTCCTGTAAGTATTGATTTTGGAGGTAGACTTGCACTGCATGTTGGTCAGTGTCGGTCTTAAGTCAGAGTTGTGCAATATGCATTGGTATTGCTAGAGAAAAAGGGGGGTTATATGGGCCCTAGGGATTTTCTCCCCACTTGGTTTCTATCTGGTCACCCATCCTAGTGAGGGATGAGTATGAAGTTGTGGAAAGCCATATGTTTGAGGTAACTCACATATGTGATTCTGGTCTTGTGTCTAGGTCATGCGATAAGCACCAGAGTGCAATACACTTGGTTTGTTTTTTTTGGTTAAAAAATGTCTCACTCTCCCAAGCCTAAAAAGGTTTTTAGGCTTTGGAGAGTGAGAAATTTTTCACATTTTAGCTCTTTTGAAACTTGCTGGTCAAAGACTAAATCCGGTCAAAGAATGCACAGGTCAAAGACTACAGAGGGTCAAAGACTATCAAATAGTTACAATATCATGAGACGCAGCCCAATGCGTAGGGAGTTTAACTCTTTTGTGTCAGTAATGTGACTCACCAGCACAGGCTAAAACTGAGCAGCATGCTTACACCAACAGAAGATGTCTGTTTATATAGAACAGTGTATAACAGAGCTAGACACCCATCATCTATCGACCCTAGATGGCCCTACCACGTGTTTGGCCATAAACATTAAACACCACATGAGGTTGTAAAATAGATAGTTGCTGACTAAGCGGTTTGTATATTGCTAACTATATGCATACTGTGAAAGTATGTTATTTCGCTGGGTATATATTTTCGCGATTTTTGCAGAAATGCAAAATTCTGCAACATATCTTTATATCCTTAAGTATGGTATAAATACACGCAAACTTTCATTCTTCCGCAAAAAAATCAAACCTTGAAAATAAGTACTTCCACATTATATACTAAATAATGCAAAATTCTGCAAAATATCTTTATATCCTTAAGTATGGTATATATATCTTTATATCCTTAAGTATGGTATAAATACACGCAAATTTTCTTTCTTCCGCTAAAAATTCAAACCTTGAAAATAAGTACTGCCACAGTATATATATATATATAAATATATATATATATATATATATATATATATATATATATATATATATATATATATATATATATACTTAAAGCCTGTTCCAAGCATAAAATATACATGTATAGTTCAAGCCTCTGCTTATTCTCAATATATCTCTAGGATGGCAAGGCATGATGCTCTTCTCAAAGGGTTAAGAAACAGTCTAACATATAGAAATCAGGTGTATGGTCAGTAGATGTAGTCACGGCTGGAGATTGCAGGATTTCTGAGAGGAGGGCGTCTTAGAGGCAGTACTGGGCGCTGACGAGTCTCATCAATCCGAGAATTGTATGGGTTAAGTCGGAAACGACCCCGAAGAGCTGGTTGGAATAATCCAGCTGGATAAATTACTGATCTGAAATTATAGGTAAAGAAACAGCCTGTATATACACCACATGTAAGTGAACATTACTTTACACATTATTGAATTGGTTCCTGTCTCCAAAAGTAGTTCAAGGAGTGGAAGGGATAGTAGTCAAAGTCCCTAGAATACCTCAAATATCACTGGTTTCTTCACATGGCAGTGAATAGTGCCTTCATTGTATAATACTGTAAGTTTACAAGTGCCTTAATAGTAGGCTTTAATAATAGCTATGACATATTGATTTTTATCTAAAAAAAAGTTTCAATTATCTAAATGAAGCAGACACTCAAGAAACTAATGCTCACCTCTTCGAGACCACCCTCCTCCTTCCTAGACATATGAACAGAAGGAATGATGTCACAATGACTATCACAATCCCTAAACCGCCTACAATAGCACCAATGGTGGCAGGGCTGGTACTTGGCTGCTGTGGGATAAAAATGGCACCATTCAGTACTGCACTCACTACATCCGATACTTCTGCGGTGCAGCAGTCAGGTGCGACCCCATTGGTGCAGCAGGCAGCAAGAGCCTGGGTAGTCGCATCATTGCTCGATGTTAGAAATTGAGATACAACTTCAGTTGGTACTGCAATGGTTGTTTCCACACCTGCAAGAATGCAAGGAAATAAAAAAGAAATCAAATTGATATCATATTGTATCTTGGCTCTAGAATTGCTGAGCAGCAGAGAACATAAAATTAATATCTTGATATACATGAATAGTCCCAGGTATAATGCCCCATCAACAGTTCAGACTGTTGTAGACAGCCCTATGTTGCTGGATCAAAATTACAGGCACCTGCAACTGCAAATGTGAGGAATCTCCCATGCTCGCATCACAATTATAAATATAGTTATTTTAACCATACCTCACTACCATGCCCCAGACCTTCAACCATTTTTCTTTTAATTTATCTCAACCATAATCCGTAATAAAGATTTTCCAAAACCATATTGATTATGGGACCCTTGTCGACCTTTTTTGCGCTCTATGTTATAGCAGAAATCTCTTACAGCTCTGACAGTGGGGGTGAATCCTGTCCTAACAGTTCTAGTACCCATTATGTATACCCCTATACAAGGTTAATAACAGCATGATGCAGCACACATTTTCTGATCCTATTTTTGATCTAACACTGTAATGCCATGTTACTTGAAATGAGGAGAAAAGATTATAATGAGTGTTTACCATTGTCCTGACAAGTTGCAAAGACCACGGTACGGAACACGACAAGATCATCTTCAGGAAGTTTTGTAACAATGATCTCAGCAGATGCCTCACTGAATTCACTCCCACTGGAAACCAGAATTACATTTTAGATATGGCTCTCAATATATTTTACTCATTAATTATCTGTTGTTGAAAACAAATGTGATGTAAGGTTTTAAAACTAAATCATATGTACTGTGCAATCCCAATAAATTTCCGATTACACATTTTTTATGTTTGATATAGTATTTATATGATTTGAATAAATATCTTCCTTCCTAGAGACAAGTGTGATGATTTATATTTATACAAAAGTCTTTCTTGTTTCATCGCTATAAGTAGGAAAGGTTCTATAATCATGATTAGAATACAAATTTCTAAATCTTACATCGGACAGCAGTTTGATGCCTGACCTGAACAGAACTCATTGCTCATCTCTTCCACTAGACCTTGCTGAGAAGTGAAGAAAGAGGACTTGATGTATTTTCCAAGAAATTATTTCTTTCCTCAAATAAAAAACAGCAGTCAAGGCCACTTTAGGTTGCTCGCTACTCGTTGCATATGGACCACTGCACAGGTCTCTGCGAATATGACTTATATTTATCAGATTGAACTAATATTAATAAACTAGAAACATATATATACTGACTAAGCCATATCAAAAAATAATTGGATGATTCCGAGCAGAATTGAGTATTTTATTGGACTTTACATATTTGATGTGTTTATAACCAATAATATTTGCTACTTTTGATTTTAGTTAGAACATTGAGATTTAGACCATTTTTGCACTATTTTATAACTTTAAAGGCCCAAAACAGTAAACTTATGCTCGGGAGCACCTATCAAAAGCCCTCTAAAATGTTAATTATCGATCTGAAGAAATTGTTGAAAAAATAAAAATAAAAGGTTCATGGATATTTTTCAGTGATATTCAGATATTGCTGAAGAGTTATGCATTAAATTCAGATAATCATCTCCAAACGATCATGTTTTTTCATAAAAGGGTACATTTTTGGACCATAATTTAATTTTTCCTATTAAAGGACATAGCCTAGGATTATCCATATGCAATACAAAATATATGTGGATATTGGTTCACTAAGAAAAAAATCATAACAATTTCCAATTTTTTTGCATTTTTTTGGCAAAAATAGAGAATACTTTTTTTTTCAAAAACATCTGTAATAAAAAAGTAGCTCGTGACCCCAACATTTTTTTTACATTTTCCACTTTTAAGGCATAGTTGCATTCATCCAGGAGAGTGTTGTAGACAATAGAATGCATATGATATACAGCTGACGTACAGGGAGGCTTACATATGGCTGTGTCTCACGACCTTGGGACAATGTTTTTGTCTCTGATCGGGTGCCGTCTCTGACTGGGTGCCGTCTCTGACCGGGTGCCGTCTCTGGGTCTTTAAAGGTAGTTACACCTCAGCGGGCACGGAGAACAAAGCATTTGACACCTCTTGTATTCTGCATGCAGCTAGTGGCATGAATCAGTTATAGGCCTTGTACCAATCTGTAGGGGTATTCAGTGAGGGGGCCTATAAGTCTCCTTCACTGTATTTCGGGTACAGATTGGTACACATCCTATAACTACTACACAATTATAAGAATATCAGATCTATGGTTAAGTTATGATGACTTCTTACCACAAAGTCTCTGAATTCAGGTGATGCTATTCCGTCACCCTGAGCAAAGAAAACTTGAGTCTCTTGATCTGATAAGAAAAGTAATGCAATAGATTAAGGATGCAAATCCACATGTTTAGATTACGATTGGTTCTATAGATAAGACTCCTTGTAACAAAGGCCCAAATATGAACAATTTCAAAAGGTAGGTGAGAAAATAATTGAGACAAAGCAATGCCATTCTTATTGTTTTTCATACAGCTGGTCCATGATTTATATTGAATAAAGCTGAAAATTTAGGTCATTCATGGTCAAGGTGCTTCATTTAACTATATTATTGCTGATGCTTTAACTCGTCATATATTATCCATGAAGATTCAGTAATTTTTTATTTGGCCAAAAATGCATCAGGCTCTATTTAGCATTTGTGACCTATTCTGGGAAAAGGGCCTTAAGTGCACTTTGCACTAAGGTTTTTTTCCCCCTGATTTTGCTAATGAGAATAAATTGAGTAAAGGATGCAATGAAATGAGAAAACACACTTTACCTGTACACGCTACCCCATCTCCTGTGTAACCACTGTTACAGACACAGTTGAAGGAGCCGTCTGTGTTTGTGCAAGCTGCATTCTCATCACAGTTGTTAGTGCCCAAGGTACATTCATCAACATCTGAAAAAAACAATAATACACATATGTATGGTATTTTGCATCTCATTATAAAGTTGCAATGTTAAATTGAGCATATGCTAAGTCAGAGACCATATGTCACTCCAAAAAGTATCCTTGTTTCTCACCACTAAGCTATAAGAAATACGACGAGGGCGCTTTTAAAAAAAAAAGACCAAATACGTAGGGGGATCTAGGCTCTCAGCAAACTTTACATGGCTCAGTCTCACAACTTTGTAACAATTGGATCATCTTTGACCGGGTGACGTCTTTGACCGGGTGACGTCTTTGACCAGGTGACGTCTTTGACCGGGTGACGTCTTTGACCGGGTGACGTCTTTGACCGGGTGACGTCTTTGACCGGGAAACGTCATTATAGCATAAATTAGGCCTATACAATAAGGAAAGGTTGGAAAAAGTCAAAGCATATTTTCCGACCATATAAAAGGAAATTTATTTCAAAGTTGGTTATGTTTAAATGTAGATTTTATTACGTGAATCATAACATTATCAAGTTTTTCCCCTGCCTGGTCAAAGACGTCACTTTCTATATTGAATGGTGTTTGAAGAGCTGTGCACTGTGCAAAGTATTATGAAATAAGCATCCGCATAAACCTTTTCCTATGGTAGAGATATGGAAAACACACAAAAAAGAAATTAGCCTTTTCTAGCTACCCAGTCAAAGACGTCACCCGGTCAAAGACGTCACCCGGTCAAAGACGTCACCCGGTCAAAGACGATCCAATTGTTACAAAGTCGTGAGACTGAGCCACATTCACATTTTCATGATTAAGAAATTGATGATCTACACACGCTTTAGAAAGGTATCTTTCCTCTAGCCCATTGTATTCATGCCACTGTTAGCTTAAATTTGATACCAAATATGTCCATATTTGTCTATTATTATCAGCTATTCTCTTGAAATAATTTTTTTTTTAAATCTCGAAAATAAAATTTTGGTGATGCGCGCCATGATGAGAAACAAGGATATTGTTTGGAGTGGCCCAAGAATGGCATTTTCTTGAAAATAACCTGGCTTAGGAAAATGTGAGAATGTGTGTTATTTTCGCCAGTTTGTCCACATTTATTATTTTTACTGCATTGTGTACACATCTGCCATCAATAATGATCTCATTTGTGTTTAATCCGTCTTCATGTAAGAGTGATAGATATACATTAAAGCAGTTGATGAATATCTCAAGGTATGGGCTCCATGCAGGATAAAGCCCAAGTAGGTCTCAATTTATAAAAGAAAAAGCCCATAGTTACCAGTACAACTGAGGCCATCCCCACTGTAGCCAGTGCTACAGGTGCAGGTAAAGGAACCGGCTGTATTGATGCAAGCTGCATTGGTATCACACGGTGCAGGGGTTAAGGCACATTCATTGATATCTGAAAAAGATCATTTTAAGTTGTCACGTTATCTTAAATATAGTCATTTGTGCAAGACATAGAGCAATGTGAGCATAAACTTTCATTTGACACCTCTTAGTTGATTTTCATTACAGTTTGATGACCTGATCTGTTAATTGCATGACGGTAAAGAAAGTCTCCAGCCTAACATTCATCAATTAGCTTAATCAAACTAAAAATATATCTTCACAAAATAAATAACTTTTGGTGGACAGAAATCCACACTGTTAGGGGTGCATCATAGCAACAATCTCTGAACTTTAAGTCTCTTTCTACCATCATAATAAAGAGAACATTGATACTATAAATATGGATAATATAGGAACATTGGTAATGGAAGTAGTTGCACTGTTATTCTATGACTTAATTTCGAGATGTTTAAAGGATACAATATCAATCGAAACACTCCAAACTTATGTTATAACTTTGAAATTGCTTTAATCAACCAACTTTCCTGTGTTTGACATCGCTCTTTGTGCTAGCAATGTATCCCTTATTGTTATTTGTAGGCAGGATTTCACTGAAAACATGGTAGAGGTTGTATAAAAGTTGTTGTAGCGTTTTTGCAGGCTAACTTTGATGGTAGTATGATGCAGCCCAGATAGCATCAGATCTTGATTTCTGTTAGCCTACAGTTATTTATTTGTAACCTTATATTGTAGTTTGAATGCTAAATGATCATTGGCAGCCTTCCAACTTAGCACACCTGGATGCAATTATATGGATCATTTCATCAACCAAGAAAGGAAAAATTCCCTAAAATTGGCGGACATAGTACCTACAACTGATATTATATCTTTAATATGACATTCTCAAAGTTACCTGTACATGAGGCACCATCTCCACTATAGCCAGAGCTACAAGCACAAGTAAAGGAACCAGGTGTATTTGTGCACAATGCATTGGTGTCACAGTTGTCTGTTTGCATGGCACAATCATCAATATCTGCAAATAAACATATTATTATAATTATTACAATTGATGTTATTTTATTTTATCTTATCTAATTTGAAAAAAAAAAATTTAGATCATTTTGGCGGTATTTCAGAGTTGATTTGATAGTCCAGGAGACGAGGCAATCGTCGATGAGTCAGCAACAAAGTTTGCAGGTCATTTTCTGGGTACTTTCCAAAGTTTAAACTTTTTTATAAAATAAACTGCAACCTAACTTAGGTTTACAGACCATGTAGCCTGAAACACACCTTTATTTTGGCCTTACCTGAGCAGGACACTCCATCTCCACTGTAGCCCTCGTTACAAGTACAGGTGAAGGAGCCGTCAGTATTTGCACAAGCTGCATCCCCGCTACAGTTGTTTGAGCCAGAGTCGCATTCATCTTCATCTAAAACAATAGCTCCAACCTTTAATTTCATTTTTAAAGTTGGTATATCAGCTTTAGAGACTTAATATCAACTATCAACCTACTATGAACAATATGTACATCTGTGGACAGTCGAAGGAAAAGGGTCCTCCAAGGTAAAAACTCAATGATAAAATTGATGTCATCAGCTTTCTAGTGATACATAAGGAGGTACTAGTTTTGGAGTACTGGCTTTTTGACTATGTGTGGTCACTGTCCTATATCAAAGGTCAATAAGCTCTATCTTACTTTGTTTTAGAGATGTTCCTATTTAATTAGCATAGAATTATGCTAATTATTAAATATCCAAACTTTTTTTAATATTTGGTAACAGCTTTTGATCTAAAAATGGTATTTACATTTTGTTTTCAGTATAGAAATCATTGTGGGGCGTTCTATCAATCAATTCTTTTAATTTTTCGATTTAGAATGAAAATCACGTTACCATGTCAACCAACATGTGCAAAAACACCCATTTAGGCCCAAAAATGCTATTTTTCATTCCAAAAATGGTATGTTTTCACCAAAGATGGGATTTTCTAATATGGCCTATGATATTCTACATAAAAAAGTAGTATAGATAAGCTTTGCTACATTTTGGTCCTTTTGGGCTATTTTGAGCTCCCTGGTGGCCAAATTTGGTACTAAAAGTTTCGCACGGAGGGCACTTTTCAATTGTTGATCCACATCTCTTGTGAAAAGCTGCAAAATGTTGATGTAAAGCGTCATAAAAGGATAAGATAGCACCTAAATGCATAGTGCACAAGGTCGCCATGATCCCTGAATACAGCCCTGGCAAGTGACTTCAATCATCCCAAAGATCCTATAGGGTCCTTCCACTAATGCCTTCATGCATTATATGTTAAAGTAAGTAAAACTGACCAAAATAGCTAAAACAAGAGAAGATTTGTAATGTTAAGAGCAAAGACACAAGCAGTTTCCCAAGAATTCACACCATGTGTGACATGAAACGTGTATGGGGTAGTTCTAAGCAAAGACATCTTTATCAATATTGTTATGTTATATGTCGTTTGTGGAGGGAAAATTTAACCATTCTGGTATGGTCTGGTTCTATTTTAAACTGCGATACCTATCTTGTTCTTTCTCTTTAAAAAATGTTATAAATAACATTTATCCTGGCCCACAGTATTAGGTGCAGGCCTATAGATTTGTCAGGCTGAACAATTTAGTGTCAACCCCTGTGGTTACCTGCACAACTGAAGCCATCTCCTTCATAGCCAGTGTTACAGGTGCATGTAAAGGAACCGTCCGTATTGGTGCAAGCTGCATTGATGTCACAGGGGCTGCTGTCACACTCATTTACATCTGAAAACATTTATATGAGCCTTTTATCAAAAATAGCAGTCAAGCTTCCAATAAAAGTACTCAATTGATAATTTCGTATGAGCGTAATAGTATTTCTCATTCTTCATTTGGATGCCAAACTCAATCCAGTTACAATTATTTTTTTCACACATTAAACATGCATTTGACTAGATCATTTAAGTTGAATGGTGAGGTCATGTGAAAAGGTGTATAGCTACCTGAACAAGTTGAGCCGTCTCCTTCATAGCCAGTGTTACATGTGCAGGTAAAGGAACTATCCATATTGGTGCAAGCTGCATTAACATCACAGGGGTTGCTGGCACATTCATTCACATCTGAAAACATTTGTATCCACTTTATATCAAAAATGACCGTTAACCTTCCAATAAAAGTACTCAATCCCTATTTTGGTATGAGTGTCATAGTATTTCTCATTCTTCATTTGGTGGCCAAATTCAACAAATTACAATTATTTTTTTCACACATTAAACATGCATTTGACTGTATCATTTAAGTTGAGAAAATCGAGAGGGCAAGAGAAAACGTGTATAGCTACCTGTACAAGTTGACCCGTCTCCTGCAAAACCAGTGTTACAGGTGCAGTTAAAGGAACCATCCATATTGGTGCAAGCTGCATTCATGTCACAGGGGTTGCTGGCACATTCATTTATATCTGAAAACACATATAGTTATGGACCTTTTGTCAAGCTTCCAAAAAAAGTACTCAATTCCTACTTTTGTTTGACCATACTTGTGCTAACCAGATTTCATTTGGTTGCCGAACTCAGTCTAGTCACAATCTTATTTCTTGTTTTTCAAATATCAAACTTGCAATTGACTATATTTTTAAGTTACCGTATTCGACGTAATAAGCGCACAGTGCGCTTAAAAATTATTCTGGACACCTTTTAGTAGTTAAGAGTTTAATTGGGGTAAAAAATTGAGATATTATTGGTTATTTCTAGTTTAAAAATCGCCCCAAAACAGGGGGTGTTCGCTTATTACTTCGAATACGGTAATCATAATTGGTATATATACCATACATGTATCTTGCCCATGCAAGTAGAGTTCAGTGCTGGGAAAAAAAATTCCATGTACTTACCAATCACAGTGTCCCAGGCATAATATTGAGGTCATGAGGCTCCAAAAACATATAACAGAGCAGGAAGGACTTACTTGATTTAGTACTGCAGGAGTAGTGGTAGGGAAACCATTTTCTTGTTAACCTGATTCTAATCTTATTCGAGTGAATTATTTATCAAAACTGTGAGGTCAAGTGAAAAGGTGTATAGCTACCTGTACAGGTTGACCCGTCTCCTTCATAGCCAGTGTTACATGTGCAGGTAAAGGAACTATCCATATTAGTGCAAGCTGCATTAACATCACAGGGGTTGCTGGCACATTCATTTATATCTGAAAACATGTATACGGACCTTTTATCAAGCTTCCAATAAAAGTACTCAATCCCTTATTCTGTATGACTGTAATTGTGTTAATCATTCTTCATCCAATTGCTAAATTTCATCTAGTCACAAACATTTATCCTGTTTTTCACATCGAACTTGCATTCAAAAACATCCTTTAAAGAACGAAATTTGTGAGATCAAGAGAGTATAGCTGTATAGATACCTGAACAAGTAAAGCCGTCTCCTTCATAGCCAGTGTTACAAGTGCAGGTAAAGGAGCCGGGGCTATTTCCGCAAGCTGCATTCATGTTACAGGGGTTGCTGTCACATTCATCCACATCTGAAAAGTTATTGGATCCGTATATTTTATCATCCAACTTGGCATTGCTGCTAAGGTGACTCAATTTAAACTGGATATTGGATGATAGACCAAAAGAGCTGGGTTTGAAATATATTCAACTTGACATGGCCTTAGAAACGACAACTTGGTATACCCTGCAATAAGGCCCTTTCGCAGATCATGCCCTCTTGAAAAAAAAAGATTCCTGGACAGAGGCGTTAACATAGCCTAATTTCATTTGGCTGGTGCATTGAATCATGAAGCTTGCTTCAGACTTAAATCATTTGCTTAAAATTAAGTAAACTGCAGTGTTAATGAAGTGATAGTGAGAAAAGGGTTGATAGTTACCAGTACAAGTGAGACCGTTCCCACTGTAGCCGGTGTTACAATCACAGGTAGAGGAACCAGGTGTGTTGGTGCAAGCTGCATTAGGGTCACAGGGGGTGTCGTCACATTCATTCACATCTGCAAACAACCATTTCAATCTTCAGTTATATCATTGACGTAATCAATTAAACCAATATTGGTCAAAGTCATTAAAACGACTATGTAAACTGCTTTAGATGATTTCCCCACCTTAGGTTGATTACATGATCCATATAATTGAGAGCAGGTGTGAAAAGTTAATCATTAATATTTTAGAATATCAAAGCTACAATATATTGTCATAAATGAATAACTGTTGGCTTGAAAAAAATTGAGTCCTGTTAGGGGTGCATCATAAACCAACAACCTGTGTATGACTAATACATGTTTAGTCTGCAAATTATAGTAAGGAGAACACTGATGCCATAAAGAATGATGCAAAACAAGAAAAATGGTAAGGCCAAAAAAAAACAGATTTGTTTTAGGTAACATGGCAAGAAAATGGAGGGTCGGTAGGTCGGATTTCTTTTTTTTTTTAACTTTTTTTCTTTTTTTACATCAAAGTACTACACAGCCTCTCCGAAGACCCGAAAATTGTCCCAAAAAGGGTAAAAATAAGGAAATTTCTTCAAAAATGCATAAAAAAACGTAGGGTAGGCCCTGTTTTGATAGGGTCGGTCGGGTGAAACAAAACCATTTATTTGGCCTAATAAATCCCTATGCAATGTCATTGCATAATTAGATTTTGGCGCATTTAAACTGATATTGGTTCTTAAAGCAGGTATAGTCAACTAAAAGTAACACAGTTCTATATTCAATTTTCATTGGAGCCATATTGCTAATGCATCAAACTTGAATGCTGAATTAGATCTACAGAAATGGTAGTGAGAGCAGCAAGAATATGAAAAAGGGTAATAACTACCTGAGCAAGTGAACCCATCCCCACTGTAGCCACTGTTACAGGTACAGGTAAAGGAACTATGTGTGTTGGTGCAAACTGCATTGGTGTCACAGGGTGAAGGGGTAAAGGCACATTCATTGACTGAAAAAGATCATTTTAAGTTGTCATGTTATCTTCGATATAGTCATACGTGCAAGACATAGGGCATGCCGTCACATTCATTTATATCTGAAAACATTTATATCAGCCTTTCATCAAAAACACCAGTTAAGCTTGGCATCTAGCAAAACATTATAGGTTAAGTGTCATTAACGTGGGTTGAGGCCATTGCAAAATGGACTACTGCACATCTTTATTCATATATGGCTTATATATGTAAGAATAAGTACATTTTTCGTAGGGGTGTGCTCGAAATGGTTTTCTTTGGCCGAAAATATTTTTGGACAATTCTGAGCAAAATTGAGTATTTTAGTGCACTTTATAATAATACTTTCATACAATAATTCTAGGTCTTTTAGGCATATTTTGACACTTTTCAGGAACTTTTATTTAATAAGTTTTAGATGACATAAACAGATAGTTTAATATCATATAGATCGTACCAGAAAGATGACTTCTATGACTTGGCTTCACAATCCTGGACGGCCCTGAAAAACATGTCAGTAGACACAAAATTGAACACATCAATGAAAGACAAATTAACCTGGCGGGAATACCTGGACAAACCAGTGATAACAGTAACAGATATTAGAAATGTTTTTGGTATTCTGTGCAATCTAAATCTTGGATAACCCAAACTGCATGGTCAAGCAGTCTAAATGATTTGCTTCCCTGCAGTGTCCCACATTGGTACTTATAATGCTCATAGCAATAAAACATACCAATAAAACATACTCAATTACTGTTCTTCTCATTCCGATTAATAAAAGATACCAAGTACTGCAACTGACGTCTCATCTCTCATCTTCACACCCCACATTGATGTGGTAGGGATTTTCCCAGCCACAACTGCTTTAACCAATATTAAGCAAAATGAAACGTTCAAACTTGAGAAATGGGCCGCAGAAAAGGTTCATACTTACCTGTACAGTTGAATCCGTCTCCACTGTAGCCCTCGTTACATGTGCAGGTAAAGGAACCATCTGTATTGGCACAAGCTGCGTTGGTGTCACAGGGGCTACTGTCACATTCGTTCACATCTGAAAACCGTCGTGTCATCTGTTTATCACTGCATTTCAAGTGGCACTGTTGCTAGGGTGACTTAAATTAAACGGTATCCATCGATATTGTGATAGGCCGCATAAAGATTCTACACCAAATATTGTTTGAGATATGGTCAGTTCTGTATTTTATATGTTACCCTCTTCATGCATGCGGAATTTTGGCCATAATTCTTTTGAAAAAATGAAATAAAAAGCACCTATGCAGCCCTTTTTAGCTTATTCGGGCGGTGTCCGCAAAGCTGATAATCTTTTTTTATGTAGCGTTAATGATATGTGTTTATACATTGTATATTATGATTTTTCTTTATACTGTTTATTACATAGGCTTATAGCCTGTATTTCATTTGGCTGGTGCATTAACTATGAAGCTGGCTTCAGGCTATATTTTTCAAAGGTTAGGTAATTGGTAGTACTAACAGAGAGGAAGTTAGTAAAGACTAATATAGCATATTCAATACATAGATTCAAATTATGAGATAACTGGTTTAACAGCTCTTATTCTCATCACAGTGTTGGAACGACACATCACATTCATCATCATCTGTCAACATGGATTTCAACTTGTCAACTGATGGCTGTGTCACACAAATTTGATACTAGTTGAAAGTCTATGCTCAAGTACAATCTATGACCGCAAAGGAAGAAATGAGCTCAGCTGGGGCAGATGTACATAGCATTGGGTGGATAAGGCCACTTAAAATCAATCATCAGCTTTGAAGACAGAACCCGAAGCTTTCTAAAAGGGCCGCATCAATTTTTTTTTTAGGTTATTCAATTTAAAAAAAAGGCTGAATGTATGACCCTATGAACAACAAAAAATGGTTAAAGGAATTAAATGTGCCATTCAAATTTAAGATGAAATTACACCATCAAAAATATGAAGTACACACGTTTAAATGGTCCTATCCTATTCCCATGGGTTTTATCTGTAAATACATCTCCAGCTTAAAGCCCTTTGAAAAAGAGTGAAGTCATAGCAAGAGGATGAATGCAGTTCCTTGGAAGCCAGTCCCCTTAACTGAGATAAAAAAAACAAAAACCAATCCCCTCATGGTTTTTAAAAAGAAAGTGTTTTAAAAAAGAGCTTTCCCCTTACTGTTTTTTTTTTCCAAAAGTGTCTGCAAAGCTGATAATCAATTTTAAATGGCATAAATTATTGGATGTTTCAATACTTTGTTTTTTAATTGTTTTTTTCCATTACAATATAGACTTGCTGGTTATAGATTCTTTCTGTTCATAATCTTTTTCCCCTTATAAATAGACTTTCAACTTGTGTCAATTTGGTAAGACAAAAACCACATTTTGATTTGTACATCTTTTGATGTAGGAGACATGATCTTAACAGGTTGGGAGATACCTTGCAGGGAGAAAGTAGTGTGAAAGGTTTTCTCCCCTTTGTTTTGAGCTGATATACATGTAATTTTTAGGTTCAATCAGAAAATCCAATTTCCTGATTTCTTACCCCTTTTTTGCGGAAAATGATCAATCTATATATACAGCTAGACAATATAATAGGCTAGGTGTACACGAAGTGGGTTTCATAGTAGTTCTGGTTTTCTCGAGATATAATGCTTTAAATTGATAAAAAAACAACAACTAGAAGGTGCGGACTAGCAGTGGCCCTTTTATTAATGACCCAAAGAGAGAAGTCAAGTGTTTTGTGTGCATATTTAAACTCGGAATGGTGAGGTTACTCCGCTCCAACACAAGTTAGGTGTGTGTTGGATATGCTTTGGGAAAACCCTAAATTGGAAACCTTTGGACACCATCAGAGAACCCAGTCTTTGCAGTAATAAGCAGGGCAGTGAAAATGTCGTCCTCAAATGTCACCGGTCCAGCAGATTCAGAAGGGTCTGAATGTTCACTCATATCTAGGGCTATTCTAATGTAAAAAAATAATTGGGCTTCTAATGCTGAAAGATGTTTGACAATATACATATCAAATCTTTGTATCCATCCTGGGTTGGCCACACATGATTACAATACAATTTACTTTAAATAGACAATACCACTTTATACTTAAAATCAATAAATCGTCGATATGTTAGAATCCAGTCTTTTAAAGGGGCGTTCTCACCACACACACTTACCCCACAGCAGACTAGAACAGTACTAGAACTGTGAGTGGGATACGCTTGGTGATTATCCCACTTAGAAAATGTAGCCGGTCATACAATCTTAAAGATTTGCTGGACCATATGTCTCCTGGGATGAAAAGGATTTTGCATAGACTGTTTGTATCATAGTTACCTCTGCACATGGACGTCCCGTCTATCGTGTAGCCGGCATCACAAGAACATGTAGCTTCACATGTACACCCAGCTAAACCCTCTATGCACTCCTGAAATAATTAAACCTGGGCCGTCAGGGAATAAGTTCACCAATTTCTATACACAGACTAAAATAACAGGTCCACCAGAGGGCAGCAGTGTTCGGACAGGGAACCATGAGCATTGTCCAGCTACAACATATTTACACTATCTTGCGCCTGTAAGAGCTGAGCTCCCAGCCCTTGAGAGCCCTCTTGTGAATGAAGAGTGAACTATATCCAAAAGTGCTTTTGACCTTACGTCAACCAAAGGAAGTCTTAAAAGTCTTAAAAGTGGCATTTTTTCTGTTATTTGTTTGACTTTAGGTGAGATGGTTAGATGTTTTCCTATATTCTACATCCTAGTTTAATGACTAAAACGATGTGAGTATGATATCACATTTGGATGATAAGGGATAATAACCTTGAGCCTAACCTTTTTTAGACAGCATGTCAGGGTGACACTGAAAGGCCCACCTTTGCACATATAACATTTAGCATGAATGCCAGTCACATATGAAGACTGGGTTTTTACACTGAATGACAGATGCAACTTAAACGTTTAAGCATCCTGTCATCCATGGAGGGGTTAAAGGTATACAGCAGGGTATACACATACGGCACCTGGTGGCAAAAAATGAAACTACCTTAAACCATGCTCAAAGCATATCTCCCTTTTGCATATCATCTAACTCACCGTTACTAACCCTTTACTTGCCTCACTATGGCATTCTACACATCTTCTCACTGTTTTTCTCTGCTTCAAAAATCTGTGCCCTAAGGTATTATAAGTGTTGAGGCTAACTACAAAATATTTGAATAAATCCAAAACTGTTTTTATTTATCAATGAATCACTTGTTTTTTTGTTGTAAGATGTACCTTTTGATCCTATATACATTTGGCTAAGGTTTTAATTGTGAAATGTTGGCCAATTTTGTGTCTGTGTTGCAAAATGTAGAGAAAATGGAATTATTTTAATTTTGTGTTTTTTCCCTATATCAATCATGGCTCTTTGGTTTCACCTATGACTACTCATTTTCATGAATTGATTATGTTGCATATAATCTCCTCTAAAGATCTGAGAAGTTTGGTTCAGATATTATGGGTCAATCATTCAAAAATTTGAAAAATGTTGAAAAAATAGGGGTTTACCCATATGCGGTCATAGATAGGGTGTCCTATCTTCAAATGTCTATATATCAAAATCTAGCACTTTGAGGTATTGATTTCTTTGCTTCTATTACATCACCATATATCAAACCAATATAGTCCCAAGTGATTAAGAGATATCATGGGTAGATCAGAATTTACCGAACCCTTGTGTATACCTTTAAATCCCAATAGTGAAGGGCCCACTGCGCCACCAAAGCTAGGATAATATCTGATATAAATGTCCTCTTGTTGTTAGTTAATAGTTGATAGAAGGGTACACTTGTTCTTCATGTGTTTAGGGTGTAAGGCATGGTCAGGTTTGTCCAATATGCATTGATATTGCTTGGAGATGGTGTGTTGGATCTACATTGATCTTGATACTCCTAGTATCTTGGCACTCTTCTTAGTGACTAATTGAATGTGTTTTTATTTTTTTGGCGGTGAGCCACTTATCTCCATAGAGATGTCTTGATGCATGGCTTTCTCGGTACCCGGTACCATCGTTGGAAGCCAGGCGTTAGGCTTGGGAGAGTGAGAAATGTTCACCAAAAAAATCATACCCAAAATGCTAATTATTGCTCAAAATCATACAATTTTTTAACATGGCTTATCCGATTATATCATATTAAGGCCAAAAAAAAGGTTTGTTTCAGGTAACCTGACCAACCCTATCAAAACAGGGCCGACCCTACGTTTTTTCATGCAATTTTGAAGAAATTTCCGTATTTTTACCATTTTTTGGTCAATTTTCGGGTCTTCGGACGGCCGGCACGTATTTTCATGTAAAAAAAAAAGTTTAAAAAAAGAAAAATCCGACCTACCGACCCTTAATTTTCTTTCCATGTTAGCTGAATCAAACCTTTTTTTTTTGGCCTAACTCATTCTGATACATTGAATGTGTGTATGCAGATACCTGCGCAGTGGATCCATATTAAACATGTAGTGGTCCACCATAACATATGTGACCCGTTTTAACGAAATGGGTCGGAGGTCGCATATCAAAAATGTGATATAGCCATCATTGTTCACAGCTCATCAAGAGCTTTCATTTGGTATGTGACATGTAGTATATTGGCCAGTTTTTTACCTGTTGATGATATTTTTGGTATTTTTTCATTGAATTAAATGAGATTGAATTGAAATGAGATCATTATGATCTCATGTGTATTACACATTTAAATTAGATATCAACAATGATATACAAAATAATCATAAACCATGTAGTCCATGATCTTGGGAATAATGGGAGCTAAGATTTGCTTTGTAACTTAGTATTTCATTAGAAAACTATTCATATGTAAGAGAAATGTCAAAAAATCATTTTTCAAAAATTATATTTTTTCACTGTATACTACTTAAAGACGCCATATCTTGGCTCTTTAAATTGCAACTTCCGACCCATTTCTTTGAAACGGGTCACATATTGATTTACTTTTTCCGGCATTTCTGTCTGCCTTTTTAACCTTTGCCAGTCAAAGACGTCACCCAGTCAAGGACGTCCCCCATCAAAGACCTTGCCTGACTATCTAATTGTATCAATTTTATGAGACTTAGCCACATACGTTTGTGATTGAGCGGCTGCATCCAAAAGGAGGAGGGGAAGGAGGGAGATTTTGTGGGGGTGTGCAAACGTTTTTCACCCCTCCACTAGAGGTTAAATTGCTTCCCCCTCAGGCTTGTCCAAAATTGGGTGCATATACACAAACATTACACGCTGGTTAGGAATGTATGCTCAAGGAGATGTGTCGTGCTAAAAGGGTCGGGTTATCGTGTGACAAATCTTGTTTTCCCTTTTGCATCACCTTGACAAATGACGGTTACTGTGAACAATTTTTTCTCTGTATATATTTCCGCAGATTTCACAGATTTTCAATTCAATGAAAATATGTACAAAGTGAAAAAAGATCCTAAATAGCTATGTAAGTAGCATATTTTAAAACTCCATGAATTTAAATCTGTGTGAAATTGAACTTTGTAGCAAATCTGCAAAAATTCATATCAGTGAAAACATCGACATTTAGAGTACATTTGAGGACAGGGTAAGCTTGGGCCAAAAAAAATTAAAGGTTTGTTTCAGGTCACCCGACCGACTCTATCTAAACAGGGCCGACCCTACACTTTTTTATACAATTCTGAAGAAATTTTTATGTTTTTACACGTTTTTGGGGTCAGTTTTAGGTTTGCAAAAGTTGTGAAAAATTTTCCCCATTTTTTACACATTTTGGGGTCAATTTAAGGGTATGTTAAAAAAAAAAAGTTAAAAAATAATAATCCGACCTACCGACACTAGAGACTCTTCCCATGCTACCTGAAACAAACCTTTTGTTTTTATTTGGCCTTGGCCTGCGGTGTAAGAAAAGCTTGGTCAGGCTTGACCTGGTATCATTTATTACGCTGTCAAAGCCCACGAACGGTGTGTGTATATATACTTAACTCACGGCATAGGGCAAAGACAAAGAAATCGCATCTTGGGTTTATCGTATACACTGACATAACCGAGAGTTAAATCAGATAGACTACACCTGGCCAGGGTTCTCCCACATACCCACTGCCCACTGGTCATTGACACCTCGTCTTGACCATGTGGGGCAGTGGGTATATGGAAGAACCGTGTCCAGGTGTAGTCTATCTATCACATACTGTGAAAGCTGTATGTGGTAACAACTAGAGAGTCCATGTAGGGGATACTTATGTATAGCACAATTCCTCCAATAGATTACCCTTCTTTTTCAAAAAAAAATTAGAATTTTATTGGTTCTAGGTTTTGACATGTCCTATGATACCATTATGACATTTTAGATAACCCCGCCTTTAGGCCAGCCCCTGTATTTGGGGTCAGGAGTCCCCCCTGCCCCACACTCTTGCCCCTATTCCTAGCCTAACTTCAAAATTTTAAAATTATAAAACTTGAACTCGAAACTTCCTCTTTTAAGTGCAATACAGTGTAATAACAAATCCCTTGGAACCAGGTAGAAAATCGTCTACTTACTAGTGGATTTAATCCACGACTCTCCAGAAACACCAACAGCAGCAGAAACAGTACTGTGCAGAGACGCGGCATCCTTATGTTTAATATAGCGGAACCTGTTTCTGAAAGTTAGAGGTTGCATGGCTTATCCGGTTACATGTCAGCCAATGTTTGGTGATGTCTGATTTCAGTATATTGATGTGATTTTTTTCATTTCCGTAGTTTTTTTTTTCACTTTTGTAAAAAGGTTTTTTCCTTCATTTACTTAAGAAAGTTTTTTTCATTTTTTGTGAAAAGTTTTTTTTTATTTCCGGGAAAATGGCCGATTTGGTGAGATAAAGTTTCAAAATCGATAAAGCTGACCTAACTGAAACGATGATGATAAACAACAACAATAGATAATTGATTGACCAATTTGGGTAGATTTAACCACCCCTTATTTATTAATGTAAAAAAAAAAAAAGAAAAAATACACAGGTGTGGATCCCTGTTAGATGGTCATGGTCCAGTGAAGAAGGACAACCTTGACCCTGACCTGGGGCATACAGAGCCAGCAGGCCAGGTAGGCTTAGTATAAACCTAAGTAAACATATATAACCAACTATGACCAATCATACCGGTAGCATTATACTTATATAATTATGGGGTAATTATATACACAATTAAGCTGACCTAACTGAAACGATGATGATAAACAACAACAATAGATAATTGATTGACCAATTTGGGTAGATTTAACCACCCAACACCCAAACACAAATAGGGTAAGGAATTATCTAGAAACTGCTAGAAAGTCGACGACAGTTTTATCTTTGGAGACCTTCCTCTCCAGAGTGTCTGTCAGATACAATAAC
The DNA here is from genome assembly GCA_947462335.1 of Harmothoe impar. NCBI lineage: Eukaryota > Metazoa > Annelida > Polychaeta > Phyllodocida > Polynoidae > Harmothoe > Harmothoe impar. Next base: position 16,679,376 of record OX381717.1, read on the forward strand.
ACAGCGAGGGACCTCCAGTCTCCCCTGGACTTGATCTCCACCAGGGTGAAACCGATAGAGAATAGGAAGGAGGCCCCGCCTCTCCGCAAGGAATGACTGGAGACATCCTTGAGGCCCACACGACTGCTGAGACTTTTCAGTCGCGCGGAAAAGACACTGTAGGTCTGCGGCGTGCGACTATTGCCGGTCCCATACTGGAACAAATAGTCAGACGAATGAAGATGAAGACTTACTATGAGATGCTTCACGTATGTAGCTACACAAAATATCGAGTCTTGGGCATAGCTGAAGGGTATCTCCAATGATCTCTCCCCGTACTGTATAGTCTTGGTTTTGCTCAACCTCAGCAGGACGCCCCAGGGTTTGAAGGTGACGTCAGACACCCGGATGGCCTGGTCACTCACCGTCACATGGGCCTTCCTCAACAGTCCTCTGAAGGCCATAATGGCCGCAGCCCACCAGCACAGATCGCGAGATGAGGACATGTCTAGCAACTTATACATCCTAGACAAATCCCTCGGAGACAAAGGCACAGCTTGTTTGACTGTATCACCCAACGATCTCCGCGCCCCCGCCATGGTGCGAGACACGGAAAAGTCCTTGGTCGATACCGGGGCAAGGCCATGCAGCTTCTGCAGATATACTACTGCACTGATATACTGCGTGATGGACGAATATTTGAACCTCCGGCACATGTGCGCGATATAGAGGCACAGAGTTTTTGAGTCACATGGTATAGGTGACAGGTCGTAGCGCGCGCAGAACTCATAGAAGTGCTTCCACTGTGACTTCCTGGTGAGTTTTGTGGCGGATGCCAGTGCCATGTCCTGGAGGCTCACCAACTCTGCTTCTAGCCGGTGTCGGTCTGTAACAACAGAGGGAGAACGGGGGATCAATTTGGGCTACACCTGGGTAGGACAACCTCGAAATGAAGTCGGCCACCACATTCTCCTTGGAGCGAAGGTAGCAACACACAATTCTAATATTAAACACAAAACACATCCAGAACAGTTCACGCAGCAGAGACATTGCGATGACATTCTTGCTCCTGCCCGTTGCTAGCATACGGCAAACTTGAGTGTTGTCAGACCAGATCAAGATGGTATTGTTATTGAGCGCGCGACCCCACCTAGCCAAGGCCATCACCACTGGCCACACCTCCTGGACATTGATGTTCTCCAGAAGATTGTCAAACGTAGGTGGGGGGAAGTAGTGGTCCGGGAAGAAGGGGAGATCCTTAGCCCACTTGTCTAACCAGACCCCATACAACCAGTCCGAACCGAGACTAGAGCCAAAGCCCCGTGACGACGAGTCGCAGAATATCTCGGCCACTGGATTAGAGGGCTGGAGTATCCGGGCCTTGCCATTGAACACACTAGCGAATGACCTCCACCATTCCAGATCTGCATTGAACGTGGGCGACAGCCGTGCTCGGTCGGTGGGTTCTGACAGGGAATTGGTCAGATTAATCACTCTTCTGGAGAAGGTCCTGCCCCCGTGCACCACCGTGGCACAATGTGCCAAGATGCCCGATAGCTGTTGGAGTTCCAACTTCGAAGCACTGGTCTTTGTCAGAAAGTCACTTATCGTTGAATACAAGTTGTCTAGCTTTTCCGCAGGGAGGCTCAACTCCATGTCTACACTGTTCACCTCTATTCCAAGACAAGTCAGGATCTGGGAAGGGCCTAGTACCTTCTCCCACTTGATGTCAAACCCGAGGCGCCTAAGCACCAGAATGAGCATGTTCATGTTGACCTCACAGTCTTGCTGGGATGAACCCAATACCGTAAAGTCATCAATGTAATTTGATATCCTGTCTACACCACGGCGGTTGAGACACCGCACCACAAAGTCACCTAGCTGAGTGAAGAGCCAAGGGGCTGAGGCTAATCCGAATGACAGGCACCTGTCCACTAAGACCTCCGGGCCCTCGCCGAAATCCCAACGCAGGCCCTGATATGTCACATGGTCAGGCAATATATTCACCGATCGGTACGCCTTGGCTAAATCCACGACCGCTAAATAGTCATTGGGCTGTAGCATGTCTATGATGTAGTCCAACCCTTTGTACGAGAACTTTTGACGAGTGGTGGACATGAAGTTGTTGATGCTAGCGTGAAGCGGGCGCTTGCAGTCTGTAATAGGCCTAACGCCTCCATCTTTTTTCTTGATGGCTCCCATGCTGTGGATGCACTGAGGTGCACCAACGGCCTTAGTTATCTTGCCTGCCTTCACCTCAGAAACCAGAAGTTCACTCATCATGACATTGAACTCACTACTGACAGTACTTTTATAGTTGGATCGATCATAACCCGGGATATAGACATCATCCACAATATGGAAACCAGTATTTATACCCCTCAGTACAAAATCATCCTCAGAGCACATGGCATCGGGGAACAAGACATACTCAGCCGCTACTCTACAAGGCTTGAGTTGGGAAACTACAGGGCCTATCATGTGAACACAACTGCAGGTGCCCAATACACAATCACTGAATACTTCCACTACACAGTCTTCAATACACACACATGCTACCAGAGTTCTCACCCCTAAGGGTAATCTATCATTTGGATTGACATTTACAGTAACAGCCCTAGAGCTGTTTTGAACCTGCCCTAGGGCATCACAACTAGTCCTCCCAGTAGGGGTAACAAAGTCTGGACCTAAGTCCTGTTCATCAACACTGTCATCAACATCTAGGCCTAGGCCATCTGCACACATATCACTGAATGACACTAAGTCACATGGAGAATTTGGCTTGCTAAACAATGGTTTGTCCCTAGGGACCTCACTGAGTGCACACTTTGCTTGTGAGCTGGCAACACATTCATGTTCGCCGGGCGAACACTTATGTTCGTCGGGTGAACTTACAGTACTGTAATTTTGAGCAGAGCTCTGTATATCAACAATATCATAACCAAGGTTAATTTCATCGCCATTCTGAGCCTCTAACACCCCAGAAGCGACAAAAGCGACATAGTTATCGTCAACTGGCGACATTCCACCCCCGACCGCGTTGTTTACAGCCAGACCAGCAGAAGACAAAGTACAATTGGAACGATTGCGGCTCAACGCGGACCCTGAGCTGTCCGCCACCTCACCCGCCGACATAACAGGAACAGGGGAAGCCATTTCAATAGTTATTGCGGACTTACCGGGTACATATTTGCCATAATCGATGAATTTGCAATCCAGCGAAGCGTCTTGTTGATCTTCTCCACCACCCTGCCGCCATTTTGAATAAGGCATGCTGGGAGATGAAGACGACCGACTCGCTACAACTTTTTCGCTATAAGGCGCTAAACAACCAGAATTTGTCGCAGACGACCTTGTTATACCCCTAGAAGTATTAATTGCGGACATATTGTCCGGTTTTCGGTCTAATTCCGACAATAATTCAATCGAATCGAGCGAAAGTTGCGACAGTGGCGCCCCCGCCTCCCCCGCGGTCAACGTGGGAAGCTTTTGCTCCCGCGGCCGCGGAAGTCTTCGTGACGAAAAATGTGTGGAATGTGGAGAGCTACACTGGGGCTCTGCGCCCTGCTGGTGCCCTGTGTTTCCATGCTCCTCTCTTTGTACAGTCTGTTTACACTCACCAGCTGATGTACTCTGGGCTGCTGCTGGAGGTGCTGGGGCTGACTCTGGGAGTCAGGCTGTAGGCTTCTGAGCCTGTTTCTTGATGTTGGGGCAGTTGGGGGCCTTGTGGTCACCAAATCCGCAGGAGTAGCAGACATGGGGTTTCTTGCAGCTGGCCCCATCACAGGACTTGAAGTTGTAGTACCAGCATGGATAACCATCACCTCCTCCATCCCCTCCCCCTGACCTGGCAGCCTTCTTCTTGGCCCACTTGGATTTCCCCGAGGTAGGCGGGGCCCCACCGCCCCCACCCCCGGTCTTGAGGGAACGCAGTCCGAGGTGCCGATTTATCAGGGGTTGGATGCCATAAGTAAGGACTTGCATCCCATCAGTGGATGCCAGACTCCGGACCGCTGCATCATATTCTAGGAGATAATGGAGCTCGTAGATGACTTCCGCCGATCGGTCCGACAAGTACCGCATGTGGGACAGCAGGTTAAGGGCATCCTCGGTGCCCTTCTCCACATGCCGCTCCAGGAGGCTGCACAGGCAGGAGTTAAGCTGTGCGAAGCTCTTGGGCCTATCCTGGCCATCTGGGAGATATCTGGTGATATCCATGTTGACTACGCGTTTGGCCCTCCTCCTTCGTCTGCGGTGACGCCTGGTACCGCTCGACTCAGACGACAGGGAGCTGTCCGACATAGGGAGGCCAGGCACCGGGAGGCCAGGCACCGGGCGGCCAGGCACGGGACCTGGGCTCGGGTGTGGTTGTCGGTTCTTGAATACTCCCAGCCGTTTAAAACCCGTACTCACGGCGGAGTTCAGCCCCTGGACAGAGGCTGACAACTGGGCGATGTCCTGTCTCACATTGGCTAACTCCTGTTGCTGGTCCTCCACCAAGTCTCTTAGCACAGACACTGAGATGTCGTCCTCCTCAGACTCCTGGTAGTCCTCATCGTCATATTCGTTAAGGCCGAATAGAGAGCCATACTGGTCTCTGCCTGGGGCACCTGCAGACTGTGACCCCTTCACTGTGTGCCTGGTGACTCTCCCTGTGGGTGTAGTATAGGCCTCCTCCTGGCTACCACCTGGCTGCTGGCCACCTGGTACAGGCTCCACTTTCTCCAGGCCTAGAGCTGCCAATTCCTCCTCAGTCATTGCTGACATAGCACAGGCCTTGCCAGTAGGTGGCTTGTGTCTATGCAGGCATGTCTTACAGGCCCTCAGACCCGACATAGTGGCTGCACAAGGTAAAACTCCAAGAAAAAATACACAGGTGTGGATCCCTGTTAGATGGTCATGGTCCAGTGAAGAAGGACAACCTTGACCCTGACCTGGGGCATACAGAGCCAGCAGGCCAGGTAGGCTTAGTATAAACCTAAGTAAACATATATAACCAACTATGACCAATCATACCGGTAGCATTATACTTATATAATTATGGGGTAATTATATACACGGAAATATGTTGATTTTCAGGGAAAAAGCCAATTTGGCGAGAGAAAAAGTTCAAAATCAGAAAAATGATTATTTTCAGGAAAATGGCCGATTTGGTGAGAAAATTGTTCAAAATCGGGAAAATGTCGATTTTTAGGAAAATGGCCGCTTTAACGAGAAAATTGTTCAAAATCGGAAAAATGTTTATTTTCAGGGCCCTTCATTAAGCATAGTAAATCTTTCAAAAAAGTCAAATCTAATATCCATAAAATAATATTGATTAAATGCCGTGTTCCTTGTGGATACAAGCTTCTCTTCATGAGTGAAGTCACTGGTAAGATGAACATTTGTGTCACCACATATGATAATGTCACATACTTTCTATTTATATAAGACTTGATACTTCATATTGTGCAACTATTTAAACTCTCTTACAGTAGATGTTATTCAATAACAATTTCCAAAACTTAAAGTGGCATTCTCACCGAGCAAATCCCACTCACGGTTCTAGTACTGTTCTAGTCTACGATGTGGTTGAGTGCGAGTGCTGAGATTGCCCCTTCAAACTTACCTTGCATTACTGAAGTATGGCTGTATTGTATCCCTCTATCACCTCCAAGTCATACCCCTACTCCACTGCTACTACTGCACTACTGCGGACAGCCTGCAATCAACGATGCAGCCCATATGTGTACTCACCCCGCAACCCTTTAACCCTTTAAGGACAGTATAGCGCTAAATGTCCATAGCAGTTGTCAAGATGCACAAATGCAGCCCAGCTGGCAAGTAAATGGTGCTGTATTAATGCATCATGGCGACCACTCGGGGGTACATCAATCCCTGTAGTGTTGGCATGGTGCTTGAATGCAGCACTGGTGAGTTACTCACCAGGGTTGCATCTATGCATCATGACGACATGACAGCATGATGCATTAATACATGCACTAAGGGCCACATAATGCTTCAAAGTGACATCCCGATGCTTTGTCATTGTACATTAATGAAGACAGTGGTAACGCCGCACTCCATGGGTTGTTCAACACCATCCTCATTATAGTATGGGTATTCAAAAGAATCTGCCCTATTAAATTGATTTGGGAAGAAAAACGAATTCAATTGTAGAAACGGGGACGGCGTTTAACCAGTCACCATAACCACCAAAGTCTAATTTATCTAATTCAATAATGCATGCCTTAATTATAGGACTCTTACCCCTTATCTTAAAATCGCCAACTTCTTAGCGTTTTAAAATTACTTTCTCCTGGGAATCAACGAGCAAGCCCCATCGTTTGTGACTTTAATTGACTTTTCATGGCCAAAATGCCCCATCTATAGCATTTTGTAATATGGATTTTGTAGTGCACAATAAGCTTTTCATTTGCCTTGCCTTTTGTCACCATGCTGTTAAATACGCAATTTAGTACAATACTACAGAGGCGAGTGACCCATGGGCCCTATGACAAAGCTTCTGTCATAGGGGAATCACCTTATTTGTATTGTTTTCGCCTGATTATTTACTGTGAGAGTTACCTTTTTCTTAGGCTTAGGGTTAGGGTTGGGGTTAGGGTTAGGGTTTGGGTGAGGGATAGGGTTAGGTTCCCCCTATGACAACGATCTGTCATAGGGTCCATTGGTCCCACGACTTGGCATCGTTGTTTGCGCAAGCGGGCTTAAATACAGCCCTGTCGAGTACCCCTGCAGGGTGACATAACTCATGATAACTCGACAAGGGATTTTTACACTCTCAGTGCGTTGGTTTGATGCACCAATACAACTTTGGCGAGTTACTCCACGGCACTGGAAGAGATCTGAAGAATAGTTGTACTTTGAAACCTTTATTTGATGCTATGCATTTGTAATGTGATTTTGACAATTTTGTAAAGGCTTTTATCAAGTGTCATTCTAGTTTATAACATCCTCATCAAACTTAACGCCACTAAAGGTTTAAAGGCGCAAATCTCGGTACCCCTCCAGCGACAGTCTGGGCGAAGTCGGGACAGGCACTCACCCCTATAAATAGGGCGGCACCTGGGGGTTCAAGACGCAGTCTGGCGTGTCTACCTTGTGTGTGTGGGGGGGGGGGGGGGGTGACAGGTTGAAAGGCAGGCTGGTACGACCTCTTGGCATTTTAACTAGGACAGGGGGGATGAGGAGAGTGAGAGCGGGAGTAGAATGAGAATGGACGGGATTGGGGGGGTGGGTGAGAAGGCAGGGGGAATGCGATAGAGGGGTAAAAATCCCTTGAACTAGATTAAGGCCTTATGCCTTAAATTGATATACTGTAATGGGCATGTAAATATATATATATTTATATATATATATATATATATATATATATATATATATATATATATATATGTATGTATATATATATATATATATATATATATATATATATATGTATATATAATATATATATATGTATATATACATTACAATAAATAATCATGCAGTGTTTAAAGGGTTGATGCGGTTACCATGTGTGTTCTGCCTCTGGTCATAACAGTAACTGTCAGATCTACCCAGCCCTCTCATTTCTTATGTAAGCCCTATAATTTGAATTAAGGACGGCAAGATATCTTAAATTACTTTACTGCTGTGTCTCACGAATTTGGGCCGATGTGTTTGTCTATGACCGGGTGCCGTCTATGACTGGGTGCTGTCTATGACTGGGTGCAGTCTATGACCGGCTATCTAAAAAAGTTGTTTGGAGGAATAAAAATTTTTGTTTTTTGTTTTTTTAAGGTTTTGCTAAGCTCTACATTTTTGTGTACCGTTCTATAATTAAAGATGTATGCTTCCTTGCTAGCCAGTCATAGATGGCACCTGGTAATAGACGGTACCCGGTCATAGATGAAAACATTGGCCCAACTTCATGAGACACAGCCTTATGCTCATATGTCATCATGATGCAGTGTCAGTTATGCCGAGTGGGTATCAACACTTTTAGGTTGGCATGATACATTCATGCATTCCTAGATAGGTACTCCTTAGGGCTGCATTAATACCTCATCATAGCCAAGCGCATAGTTCTCTACCACACTCAGCGGTGCGTAACTCTTTAAGGACAGCATCATGCCTTAAGGCATCATGCCCTTGGTCGTCATGATGCATGAATGCAGCCCTGGTGAGTAACTCACCAGGGCTGTGTTCATGCATCATGTTGACCCTACAGGGTTGAGACACTCCCGAAGGGTTGGCATGATGCACCAATGTAGCCCGGCGAGTTAATTGCCGGGGCTGCATTGGTGCATCATGATGACAAATGTCATCTTTTAGAGACATCCATCCTTAAAGGGTTATATTGACATTTGGAGGTTGTTCACTGGCAAAGGTTGAAGGTAAGAAATCAACGTTGAAAAAAAAAATTAGAAGAAGATTTGAAATGTACACCATTATGAAACACAGTGAGAAGTAGATCAAGGTAAAGGAATGTAGCCTTTGGGGGTCTATATACCCTTTCAGGCGGTATTGCATTTCACACATTTCCTCCTGTAGCAGACAACCTGATGATTATCTGCAGCCAACATATGAGTCCTCTGATAGTGAAACCGTTGTGTGAGAGTGATGGAGTGTGCCTGCCACCAGCCAGCTTGCATAATTAGGAGTGGTTATTTCTAACAAAAGGGGGACAGGAGTTGGCGGACATTGCCCTCAGAGGGGGCAGGGGCTCAACAAATAGCACCCCTTTATAGCTAAAAGGGGTCAGCCATGATGATTTGGAAAATTGCTGGACAGAAAAAAGTTAACTCATTTTTCCATCCCTGCTGAGCGGGCCTATTTAGATTTTTTTTACTTTGGCTTTAAAAGAAACCAAAATTTGACTCGCAAACTTCAGGGCCAACTTGCCGACAACAAAATTGACTTCAAGACTATAAAATTCACTCTGAAATAGCCCAAAAATTACTTGAAATGTGTTTTTTTGTCCAAAATTGCATCACAACCTCTAAGGTCAGCCCTCTCTTGCTAGGTAAGCTAAAAAATTGACTCGCAAACTTCAGCCCTGACTCACCAACAACAGCCTCGACTCGTGGACAATCAAATAGACTCTGAAATAGCGCAAAAATTACTTAAAACATAACTTGCCTCACGTTGTCCTGATGCCTAAAAAGCCCTCACTCCTTCAAAAAAAAAAGTCCACTCCCTTGTTTACCTTCCCAAAAGTATGAGCGGATTTAGGGGCGATCTAACATGTGCCCCCTCCCCCCATTTTTGCCCTGAATTAGATTATTTTTTTAAGTTTATATTTTGTTCAGCATCTTTTAAATAGAAATATCCTCTCTTCAAAATAATGTAAACCCAGCAATATTAATTATTTGTTAATGTCTGTCACCCCCCCCCTCCCCCGAAGGCCTATGAAAGAGCAGACATGCATATATACTCCATTATATCACCAGGGGAGGTCTGTCTCGTTTGGAGATATATGCCAGGGTTGACTAGTCAACCATAGCCTGGCCCTCTGATATCAACTTACTCTCTTCCCCAAATCCTTCCGAAGGAAGGCTCTGGTAACTGCCAAATGGTGGGATTTTGCTGGGTCTGGGCAACACCTGCTGGTAGCTTGGAACCAGTGAACAGGAACAGGAAATGGAACCAGAAAGACTGATGGTAAAATTATCTAAAACTACCATCATACATTCTGGTTCCATTTCCTGTTCCTGTTCGCTGGTTCCAGCCCAACAGCAGGGGTTGCCCAGACCCAGCAAAATCCAAAGTTCAAGGTAATTTGGCTGTTACCAGAGCCTTCCTTCGGAAGTATTTGGGAACGAGAGTAATATCCACTCTGCACTGGCCTCAAAATGCAGTCAGGGGCTGCGCACTGAGAGTTGGGGAGTTCAGTATCCACCAAATGTCTAACCTTAGGCTGTCTCTCACAAAATTGGGCCAAGTTGATAGTCTATGACCAAGTGCGATCTATGATGAAGATATAAATGGTGGAAAATGTTATCGGGTGTATCAAGACTTTATATCGATCATTTTATTTCAATTTCTATGTCCATCTGCCCTAGATGAACCGTTTTCTTTCAAGCTGGTCATAGATTGCACCTGTTCATAGATTGCACCTGGTCATAGATTGTACCTGGGCATAAACTTTCAACTTGGCCCAATTCCGTGAGACACAGCCTTCTTCAGTCTAACACTTAACCAGTTTGCCTGTAGGTTCCGGTAGGGCCCTGCAAGTAATAGGCTACAGGGGAAGTTCACTTAGCTGAAGCTGGTTCTTGGTAGGGAATAGGCTAATGTGGAGGACGGGCAGCTACAGGCGGACACTTTAGTGTTCAGTTTTGCAGACATCGAATTCACTAATTAGCTATTCCTTGCGTAGTCTCACTGAGGTGACTGTCATGGTTTATCTGATTGCTCAGACCTTGGTAGATTGATGGTGACATAAAACATGGGTAATACTGTCAGGGTGGTCGGGGTAATCTACCCACCTTAGGCAAAAAAAAAAGCGTTTCAGGTTACCCGACCAACCCTATGAAAACAGGGCTGACCCTACAATTCCTTATGCAAGTTTGACTCTTTATGCTCTTTTTGGTCAATTTTAGGTTTCACATAGAGGTGGGCTACTATTTTTATGTTTATTATACAATGTGAAATAGTAAGCGGCATGGTAATGCAAATTTATGCAATTTTCAAGAAATCTTTTACAAATTTTTTGGTCAATTTTGGGGGGTGTAGAGAGGCTGGCTAAATATATTTAAAGTTACAAACCTACTGACCCTATACTTTCTTCCCAACATACAAGAAACAGACCTTTCTTTTTATTTAGCCTTAGTCTTCTGAATTTCAATGAGGCCATTTCTTTTTGAGTAAGGCATTAGGAATATGTTGCTTTGCCTCAGCCTTTCATCCAGCCGTGGGGCGGGGGGTAGACTTACAAAGGAGGGTGTTTCAGACTGACTGTGACGTATTGGGCTTTCTCGGGACATCACATGGACATCACAATGGCAGCTGCTGGTTTTTGGACATCATACTATTGGAAAACAAGCTTGTAATAATTATATTAAGCTTCAGGGACATCTAAATTGATGAAACCCGCATAGATAAGTCTTAGATCTATCCAAACATGTGTTACATGTTTACCAAAACTTGCTGAAACCCAGAGTTTTGAAAATATTTCCCACAAAACGAATGGGGATCGCTCAGTAGCCCTACTTGGTTACATTCTTTGCAGTATCGTCGTTTTAACTTTTTCCCCTTTAGTAGGCAAATTGATCTCAATCCCCTTGGTAGGCCATGACATATTTTGTGCTTACCTTTGAATTTAGCTCACTATTAGGGCAGGACCAGTAGGTGCATTCGGTAAGCAGCTAAATAGTCAGTCTGTGCCAGCCTGCGTACTACCTCAAACCAGCCCTCGCAGGGAACAGGTTTCAGTAAAATATAACTGGGATGTTACTGGCACAACCAAGGGCCTAAGCTAGACGGTAGGCAGATATAAGCAGACAATGAAATCTTGATACCGAACACATGAAGTTTACAAACGTTCTACAAACACAAGGTGTAACTAGAGGTGGCCGTTATACATGCGTTAGTGTGCTTAGCCTGGCCAGAACTGCCTATCCGATTCCATGGACAGATTTAATTGGGTGGGGACTGAGCCCAGTTCTATAAGTTTCTTCCTGCTGTCAAATACGAGGTGACTGTGGGCCTATGACAGGCAGGACGGCAAAACACCTATAGTCAAATTCAATTTCCAATTTTAAAGATTTATTTGCTCAAAATCAACATAATATATACATTTTTACATCGTTCTCAAGCCATATTTCATAATCATAAATATAATATTCCAATTTAGTTGTACCCTCTACACGTCATCTCTTAACATTCAATGATGCAAGCGGGCTGCCTTAAGATCCTAAGATCTGCTTACGTCCTATAGTGTTCATTTGTAATTTAATATTGCATCTATTAACTGTTAACAATGTACAGACTATTTCTAGAAAAGTTATACAACATAGTTAAACCTCAAAACCCAATGCAAAACATAGTCTGGTGTCACTAGGTGAAGGTACCACTCCCAGCTAAAACTTTGTAATCAATTATAAACCAAAGCTAAAATGAATCACGTATAAAAAATAAGTGTCATTCTAGTATTTATATATACACTACTCAATGGGCATAATTCCTTAAATTTATTTACATAACCGGCCAAACCTTTTCAATATTTTGGTCAAAGCTTTTGATACAAAAATGATATTCATATTCTGTTTTCAGTGAAATGATACTCGTGGGTTCTTTTATTAATTGGAATTTCCTTTTTTTCTATCTTGAATGATATAGATGTTGCCAGGGCAACACTTTTAAAGGTATACAACACGATTCAGTTATTTCTAGATTGACCAACAATTTTCCTTGATGACTCTTAGCGATATAAGCTTGATGCTTATGGAACACAAAGAAAAGAAAAAAAGCCTATGTCAAGGGGTTTATTTGTCTTTGAGAAGGCATTCACATTTGAGTGCATTACGTATAGGCCTTAATGAGAGAATCATATTTTTTCTACAATTTTCCACATAGAAAAAAATCTCCCAACATTTCTCAATGAAAATGCAGGCATGCATTTACATGATCATAAGGAACATGTTAAAAACAAAAAAAATATAGGGTCACGGGCAAAATGAAATTATCCTGAATTAATCAAAATAAAAACTAATCTCTGTACTGTATGAGCCTATGGGCATGGCAAAACAGACATAAAGTGATCAAAATATGTAGAATGCCAAGATATTGCCCTTAAAGGGTAGATTAAGGTAGATCATGACATATAAGTAAGAAAAATCTGCAAATATCATGGTTGCAGGTAGTTTTGTTTTTTTGTCACCAGGTGCCGTATGCGTAGATTGTGTTGTATACCCTTAAGGCAACTTAACTTGATTATGCCTTATTTTGACTTCAAAACGTTTTTTTTACATTCCAAAATATAGACACCAAAATAAAAGGTTTTGAAAAAAAAACATCATTTTGTACAGAAAAAAATACCTAAGAATGTTTAGCTTATTTTCACATTTTTGAATTGAGCATAAAACTGATAATTAGCTGAAATCTAAGGGGAATTATATATAATATGTTTACTAACGTAGATAGGAAATAAAGTATTACTATACTGAACACTTGGGTCCATTTTTAGTGAAATTTATTCTTGAGCCCTCATCACCAGACTATGCAACTTCAATGCGAATTGGTCTGGGTTATATACTAGCTTGCTTTAGGCTTGAGTCAGCATCCTTCAGTGTTATGATGCGAATAGGTTTTCCGCAATATTGTAACTAATATTTACAGGTACACATACTTGAGAGTAAGTAAACACAAAGCGAGAGATAAAGTTGCAGATGTGCACAGGTGATAAAATAATGTGTTTATCTATACTTTTACAGTGAACTACCAATATTATATTACTGTGTTAATCTAGTAGTAAAATGGCTTGCTCTTTCATTGTATTTGTCACATGACCTCCATTGACCAATCAGGGTGGGGTTTAGATTTGCTCTGAGTTGTTGACAGAAGGATTTTTGCCATGGAGGAACAGCAAAAGGGCATCTGATTGGTCCTCAGTCCACAGAGGGATTAATGTGAGGAACGGGCGGTTTCACCTATGGGATCTTCAGACAGCATTGAAATAGTTTCTGGCAGGCCAGAAAATTCTTGCGGTACCATGTGTCTCTTGGGGCATGGGTGTCAAAAAAAGCTTTATTTGGGTGTAATACAATCACATGAGAGACTGTCATAATTGCACTGCTCAGTGCCAATAGAAGTGACAAATAGGCATATTTATCAGAAAATATACAAATGCTATAAATAAATAGGGAGGGGGGCACCAGGACAAGGCCTTTCGGGTAACTCAGTTAGTTGTACCTGCAACAAGTAAGTCTACCTGTGCCCATTTTGATTATACACCAAAGCAAAACGCCTCAGACATTTTGGACAAAAAGTAAATAAACTGTGGTAATCTAGTGTTATCTGTTAATGTAGATTCATTAACTTGGTGCGATAGTTTGCACCATTCATTTTCACTATGCTAAACAGTTTATCTTCAATTTTTTTTCACATAAAGACAGGTACATATAATTGAGTACATAGCCAACATACCATTGTAAAACCATGTTAAATTGTGTCTCAAATCCCTGACATTCTCCTAATCCAAACTGCTTCAGTATCCGAAGTTCTACTAAAGCATTTAAATATTCTTTGATGGTCCATCAACTTCTAAAGCATTTAAATATACACTGATAATCCATCGGATTTCCCCTATGCAACTGCACAGAATATCGAGGCACCACTATATAGGTGTTATATGATTACTTTGGTGAGCATCATTGTCTTAGCATCAGCATGTAAGAAATAGTCCGGCAGAAATCAACTGTATGGTCCGTAGATGAAGTCACTTCTGCTGATTGGAGGATTCCTTAGAGGGGGCGTCTTAACGTAGTGGCGGCAACCGACGAATGGCGTCAATCGGCAAATTGTATGGGTCCACTCGGAAACGCGCAAGAAGATATGGCCTGACCAGTCCAGGTGGATATACTCTGGGTCTGAAATTATACGATATGAGACAACTGGTAACTACACAACATTTAGTATATGTTATACATTATCTAATACATTTTTCGCTGCATAACTAGAAGAACAAGAGTGAGGGGGGGGAAGAACAGTTGAGCAGATAACACAGGGCCTAGAACATCCAAGGTACCTGAGTTAAAGTATTCAAGAAATTATGGGTTCTTTGACATACCAAACAATACCCTTAGTGTCCAATATGGCAAGTAACCAATGCTTTATTTGCTTTGAAACAAGCTGTAACATTGAAAACTTTGACGTGGGTTAAGGTTTCAAGAATGTTTTATGGTGTATCATTACCATGATTACTATCAAATAAAACAATTAATCAGTAATAAACTGTTTAAGATCTGCAATTACCATTAGAGAAATATTTTAAATCATACCCAGGGCAGCAGCTTGATCCTGGACCCCAACAGAATTAAGATAAAAAAAACATACTGTAGGGAGGTTGTACACATGAGGCCATTTCAAATAAAAATTAGTTTTTCATCACTGCGCGCATGACCAAAATTGTGTTGTTACAAATTATTTTTGATTTTTCTCACAAATTTTAATGAAAAAAACATAATTACAATGGACAATTATTGCCATATTTTATATCAGACTGTCCTAAGCATAACAACAAAAAATTGACAATTTTTGAATTGAAGTGAAGACTCACCTCTCTAAGAACGCCTTCCTCCTTGTAAGAAATAATACAAGAAATGATGTAGCAATAACTATCACAATTCCTAAACCACCAGCGATAGCACCAATGGTAGTTGATGTTGTTCTTGGCTGTTTGGGGATAACGATAATACTATTCAGTGGTGCATTCACCATGTCCGATACCTGTGCCGTACAACAGTCTTGGGCCACCCCATTGCTGCAGCAGGTGGCCAGAGCCTGGGTAGTCTCCTCACTGCGTGCCGTTAGAAAACCAGATACAACTTCGGTGGGTACTGCAATGATTGCTTCGACACCTGTAATAATAAAAAGAAATGATGTTAGGGTAGCTTCACCTGGAGTGGGACACATACCTTGACACTTGATATTAAAGCATTTTGTGCCCTTTATTTGTGAAAAATAGTAAAGTTAAATTGTTATTCTTTCAAAAAGACAAACATTAGAAGTAGTAGTGAACACCAAAAAACTCAAATTTCACTGTCCGTCTCTAGGTATGTGTCCGTCTCATGGTAAATCTACCCTATTATTTTGCACCAAGTCTTTCACAGAATCACTGAACAAAGGTAAAAAAATGGGTTTATAGAAATTTGAAGGTCCTAGTTTATTGCATCACCTCATTGTATGGAAGGTACAAATGATTAGAAATGAGGTAAAATGATGACTTTGAATGTTTACCATTATCCTGGCAAGTTGCAAAGACCACGGTACGGAAGACTACAATGTCATCTTCAGGAAATTCTGCAACCACGATCTCTGCAGATGCTTCACCGTATTCACTCCCACTGGAAAGAAGAAGTACAATAAAGGTATTACCTCCAACATAGTTTAATCATAGAAAGCCAATATCATTTAACATTTTATGAGTAAAATAGCATAATATATATATGCAATCACATTAAATTTTCTTATTACATATATATAATATTTATACGATGTTTGATATAGTCTTTGCATGATTTGAACAAGTATCTTCCTTATGATAATTTATGTTTATATAAACGCCTTCTTGTTATATCACAATGAATAGAAAAGGTAAAATAAAAAGGTTGAATATCAAAAAATATCGAAATTGTACTTTTTATAAATTCTGTTTTTAAGTGAGTTGGATGGATCGTTCTATATCCTATTACTCTTAATTAAGGATTAATGAAAAAATAAAGTAGAAATGACTTTCATTTGCGTACACGTTGACTAGTTTGTGGATCGCATTGCTATAAATTTCTAAATCTTACATTGGGCAGCAGTCTGATGCCTGATCTGAACAGAACTCATTGCATGTCTGCTCCACTAGACTTTGCTGAGAAGTGAAGATAAAGTAAGTTATTTAATTGTTTATTTCCTAAAAGAATGAAACAGTCAAAAGGACTTAATGCACACTTGCATTTTGGTAAAGTTCCCCAGGAGAATGTTGTAGACAAGACAAAGCATGATAATAGAGCTAATATAATTGAGGGGGGGGGGCTTACACATACATATTTGCCCACACATACTTGGTGGACAATTCATCAGAATATTCAATCTATGATTAAATATTGAAAATCATATTATTATAATTTAATATTATAATGACTTCTTACCATAAACTCTCTGAATTCAGGCGATGCTATTCCATCACCTTCATCCCCTTCATCAATGAAAACTTGGGTCTCTTGATCTGATAAGAAAGGTAATGATAATAATTGACGGATGCAAATCCAGTTGTTTAGAAATGATGGGTCATATAGGTTAGACCTTTTGTAACAATGGCACAAATATGAACAACTTCTAAATGTATATGAGAAAAGAAATGGGTGAAAACCTGGCCTTCTGTTATACTGCTGGTATACTACATCAATTCTGGTCCATGATTCACCCATATTGTTATATTGACTGAAGCCGATAGAACAGGCCATTCATTGCCTTCTTTGAGGTGCTTTATTTAAATCTGACAATTGTATTATGCTGGATGCCTTCACACATCAAACATCATCCATGAGTTAAGGTAACATTAGGTTTAAACAGCAAGGAAATGAGAAAAAATATCTACCTGCACAAACCATCCCATTCCCTGTGTGGCCAGTATTACACGCACAGGTAAAGGAACCAGCTGTGTTTGTGCAAGTTGCGTCCATGTCACAGTTGTTAGTGCCCAAGATACATTCATCAACATCTGAAAAACAATAACACATAATACATGTACCGTATTCGACGTAATAAGCACACAGTGACACCTTTTAGTAGTAAAGAGTTCAATTGGGGTCAAGGATGGAGATTTTTTGGTTATTTATAGTATAAAAATCGGCCAAAAACGGGGTGTGCACTTATTAGTGGATGTGCGCTTATTAAGTCGAATACGGTATTATTTTTGCATCTGACTATGTGGTTGGAATGGTAGAGTGGGTATATCCCATATTTAGGACCCAAAACTATTTTCAAAAAGATTTTCTTGAAATTGATCCAGGATGGTGGCCAAGACCATACTACTGTTCCAACTTATTCCATTAATCCTAGTCACAATTCCCCTAAAATTGGCTGTTGTTGACTATCTAGTCAGTCAATGGAGGGGTTAAAACAGTTCACAATGTTGATCTACCTATCGAAAAAACTCTGGCTTGACCCCTATAGTATTCTAAAATATTTGGCTAGAATTTGAAATTTGTTCAAAAATCAGAAATAACATCTTTATACCTAAGATGATGAAATCAAAAAGTCCATAGCCCATAGAGGGCTGTCTTAAACCTGCAGATCTTACTGCACGTCCAGCAACAGTCGGAGTGCAGTCGGGATAGGTACTCAGCTCTATATATAGAGGATCTCCCCTTGCTGGTAAAATACCCCATGTGAGTTACCTGCACTGGAGAAAGTCCCAGAATATCCTGGTGCATTCAATTTATAAAGCTTGCTTCAGACTATAATCATTTGCTTAAAATTAAGTTAACTGCAGTATAATGAAGTGGAAGTGAGAAAAGATTAATAGTTACCATTACAACTGAGACCATTCCCACTGTAGCCAGTATTACAGGTGCACGTGAAGGAACCGGCTGTATTGGTGCAAGCTGCATTTGTGTCACACGGGGCAGGAGTAGAGATGCATTCATTGACATCTGAAAAAAATTAATCGTTTTTTGAAAGGTAGCTTCGTTAAACGCTTTCTGCCCTAACAACTCCTTTTACATCTGACAAATATTCATCAGAGCTGGATTAGCGATCTGAATCATTTAGATGTATTACTATGATAGAGTCAATCGGCCAGAAATGTATATTGCTATGTAAATGATTATTCAACTTTTCATTTCATCTTAAAGATGGTCATTTGTGGAAATGTTAATGAGGCAATATATAAGCTACTTTTTTCCTTTGATACTTTTGTCATTAAAGCTACTATCTCATCTTAATGTAGATGATTTTTGCATTTGTGTTTGATTACACAACCTGTATAATCACATGCCTGTATGGAAAGCCTTGACCCTCACATTCATCATTTAGTATAATAAATATTGTCAAAAAAGAATATCTGTTTGCAGACAGAAATCTGGACCTGTCAGGGGTGCACTTTAGCACCATTGCTCTGGCTTGCAATCATAACACAACGATCTCTTCCTACCTCCAAATCACAGTAAGGAGAGCATTAATATATAAATATAGATGTCAAACACTAGGAAAATGGGTAATGAAAGCAATTGCAATGTTACTCTAAAACTTAATTTTGAGGTGTTTTAACCCTTTAAGGTCGGCATAATGCATTGATGCATCATGCCCTTGAACCATGAATGCAGCCCTTGTGAGTAACTCCCCAGCACTGGCTAGTTACGTGCCGGGGCTGAATTGGTGCATCATGAAGACAAATGTTATCTTTTAGCGGCATCCATCCTTAAAGGGTTAAGTAATATTGTCTCTTGGTGAAGATGAATTGCTTATAGTTACCTGTACAAGTTACACCATCCCCAGTATAGCCGGCATTACAAGCGCAGGTAAAGGAGCCGGGTGTGTTGGTGCACAAGGCATTGGTGTCACAGTTGTCGGTCTGCACACTGCATTCATCAATATCTAAAAACAATCATCTTAACATTTTATGTCACAATCAATGTTTCTATATCTTCTGGCATGACTAAGTATGTAGTAGTTATGGGATGTGTACCAATCTGTACATGAAATACAGTGAAGGAGCCTTATAGGCCTTATAGGCTCCTTCATTGAATACCCCTACAAATTGGTACTAGGCCTATAACTGCTTTTTACCACTAGCTGTATGCAGAAAACAATAGGTGTGAAATGCTTTGTTCTCCGTGCCCGCTGTGGTATAAATATCTATACAGCAGGCAAAGAATGTTTTTTCTGTTATACAAAGCAGTTTTGAAAAAGGTATTTGAATTATTTATTGGGTCATTATCAGATGGCCTCTGTTTATTGAAACTAGATAAATTGAAATTTTAGCAACAAAAAGGGAGAAACAGGCTAGAAAATAGTAATGCAAAATCTTTTAAAGGAAGGTGTTTCAGGTTACCCAACCCACCATCTGAAACAAGGCCAACCCTAGAAATCGTTATCCAATTTTGAACGAATATTTAAATGTTAGGTAATGTTGGGGGTATTTCAGTGTTGATTTGATAGTTCAAAATTTGAGGCCTTTATTGATGAGTCGGTGGTAGAGTTAGAGAGTCAATTTTGGGGGGTACTTTTCCAGCCAAAATAAAAATAGAATAATTAATTTTTTTTTAATCTGACCTACCTAGCCTAGGTTTACAGACCATGTAACCTGAAACACCTTTCTTTGGCCTTACCTGTGCAGGACACTCCATCTCCACTGTAGCCCTCGTTACAAGTACAGGTAAAGGAGCCGTCAGTATTTCCACAAGCTGCATCCCCGTTACAGTCGTTTGTTCCCAAGGCACATTCATCTTCATCTAAAAACAATAGTTTAAACTTTTATTTCACTATTTGGTATATTTTGTGTAGGGCCTCACCCAGTGGGCACAAAATTCAGTTCAACATTGGATCAATGTTGAATCAACATTGACAATCAGTTATCAATGTTGATTCAATGTTCTGTGCCCATTGGACAGAGCTTTCTACCACTGTAATTTTTAACAACAGGGAGGTCGTCGGTTTTTGCGCGGAGGGTGTGGAATTTTTTACACTCCCGCAGTCCAGGGGTCGAAACTAGTTGCCCCCCCTTCCAAACCTATAAACCCTCCTGTTAAAAAAATGATCATTCCCTAAGGATGACAACATCTTATAGCAATTTGACGCACTATGCACCATGTGCTCACGATCCCTGTGTCTGGCCCTGGCAAATACCGACAATCATAAAATCGACCATATTTATTGGGTCATTCAACTGATGCCTTCACCCATTCTAACTTTATTTCTTAAAGTAAGTACAACTGATCTGTTATCAGCACAACATTAGAAAATGTGTAGGCCCTATAGTTACCTGCACAAATAAAGCCTTCCCCTGCATAACCAGTGTTACATGTGCATGTAAAGGAACCATCTGTATTGGTGCAAGCTGCATTCACATCACAGGGGTTTGTATCACACTCAATAACATCTGAAAATATCAAAAATATGTGTTAAGCTTCCAATAAAAGTACTTAATTCCTATTTTTGACTGATAGTGTCGATCAAATCTCAATAAATTGCCAGTCACAATCACTATTCTTATGCTTTTAACACATTAAACTTTCATTTGACTATATCATTTAGAATTGTGAGGTCAAGTGAATAGGTGTAAAGCAACCTGTACAAGTCATGCCGTTGCCTTCATAACCTGTGTTACATGTGCAGGTGAAGGAACTGTCCGTATTGGCGCAAGCTGCATTGATGTCGCAAGGGCTGCCGTTGCATTCATTTATATCTGAAAACATTTATGTGAATCTTTTGTAACATTATTAGTGTTTGGATCGCCACTGGCCGTGTAGAATTAAACTCCATTTTATTTCTGGATATGATATGCTGAAAAGCTTTTCGGTAGTTTTTTAGGCAAATGACTGCAGCATAACATTTACTAGCCTGGCAGTCCAAAATCTCTTACTCCCTGTGAGTAGTAAAGCAGGATGGCAAAACTAGCAGTTAATCTTCCAATCATAGTACTTAATGCCTTTTTTTGTATTAGCCTAATAGTGTTGATCATTCCTTTATTAAGTTGCCTACCTCAATCTAGCTATAACCATTTCTCTGATAGTTTTACACATCCAACTTGCATTTAACTGCATCAATAACTATAAAACCTTGTGTATAAGCCGCGGCTAGTACGCGAGTCAGATCAGCGGTACAGCTTATATGATCTGCCCAGATTTGGGGTGCGGCTTACACAGGATTTTTTGCTATTATCATACAGTACTAAATGTGACATTAGTCAGACCTCTCATGCGGCTTATAGGATCGGCCCAAAGTCAGGGTGCGGCTTATACCGGAGCATTTGCGGTAAGGGAGTACATTTGTGAGGTCAAGAGAAAATTTGTATAGCTACCCGAACAAGTTAAGCCATCTCCAGCATAACCAGTGTTACAGGTACAGGTAAAGGAACCAGGTGTGTTGGTGCAAGCTGCATTGGTGTCACAGAGGTTGGTGGCACATTCATTTACATCTGAAAACATTTATATATGAACTATTTATAAAGCCTCCAATAAACGTACTCACACTGCATAAATGTTTGTTTTTAAGCAGATTTATGATGCCTTAAAGAAACACTTTAAGCAGCTTTAAGCTGAGTAATGACATGTAAATATCCCTGAAAGGTCACAATGGTATTGAACTTGCTTCAAATGGAAATTGATGGATTAAATAGGCTTAATATGTTCCTTTAAATATATTTAATTTACCTAAATGCAACTGTTCATGCGGTGTTAATCCTTAATTTTGTATAACAGTACTTGTGTTAATTGGTTGTCAAACTCTATCTAGTCACAATCATATTTCTTTCTTTCCATACATTAAACTTGCATTTGACTATATTATTATTTAAGTTACGATAATTACGAGGTCAAGTGAAAAGGTGTATAGCTACCTGTACAAGTTGACCCGTCTCCTTCATAACCAGTGTTACATGTGCAGGTAGAGGAACCAGGGCTATTTTCACAAGCTGCATTCATGTCACAGGCGATTGTGTCACATTCATTCACATCTGAAAAGAGTAATTTCATATGTTTATTGCATCATCTAACTTAGCATTGCTGCTAGGGTGACTGAAATCTATATATCCTTAGCTACAGTTGCCCAGAAGGGCCAAAAAGTGAAATTCCATTTCAGAAATAGAAATTCAGTTTTCGATATGACGATTCAATTTTTGTATATGAGAATTCAGTTTTCGATATGAGAATTCAGTTTTTGAAATGAGAATTCAGTTTTCGATATGAGAATTCAGTGCAAGTGAGAAATCACTACTATCCAGGTGTCAACTGTCAACAATCAGTAATTTCCATTTCAATTTTCACTTTCAAAAGTGAATTTTAATTTTAATTTTCTTTCCAAAAACTGAATTCTCATATCGAAAACTGAATTCTCATTTCAAAAATAGCATTCTCATATCGAAAACTGAATTCTCATATCGAAAACTGAGTTTTCATTTCTGAAATGGAATTTCACTTTTTGGCCCTCCTGGGCCACTGTACTTAGCACCGCCATAGCGGGCCAATGCGTATAGTAGAAAGGGCCCCCCTGAAAGCCAAGATTTTGCGTTTGCATTCGAAACAATACGCTAGGGCAGTAGGCCTCCAGAAAGTGCCTGCATTCATAAGGATATTAGATAATAGACCGAAAAGCTGGGTCGGAAATATGGTAAATTTACATGACCTTAGAAAAGAGACATTAGTGTACCCAGACATAAAATACTAGACTAATATCCCTTCTCTATCTCGATCTACATATACATGCATGGCCCTCCTGACAGTGCATATAGGAGGCTGAAAACTATATGCACGTATTGTGTAAGATGATTTGTGGACTATACTAAAAATCCCACCCTTAAAATGTGTATGGACCACCTATATGTACAGACTGTTTATTAAATCGTAACACAAAGAAAATTCAAACCAAGCAATGATGGAGCAATTAATCATGATTGCATTATTAATTATATATTTCCCTGACCATTATGGCAGAACGTGTTTTACCTTTACATACATTTTTGGTCAATAAACCACTTTAAAAATAAGGTCCCTTTTGCTGAGTGTGCCAACATAATGTCTATTTTACTTCGTTTTTTTATACCGTACACATATTCATTTGGCTGATGCATTCAATTATAAAGATTGCATCAGACCGAGTTAATTGCTTAAGGTTAAACTGCAGTGTTACTTCAGTGGAAGTGAGAAAAGATAATTAATAAAAGTTACCAGTACAACTGAGACCATTTCCACTGTAGCCGGTATTACATGTGCAGGAAAAGGAACCCTCTGTATCTGCACAAACTGCATTGGTGTCACAGGGCGCAGGGGTCGAGGTGCATTCATTCACATCTGAAAACAACCTTATCAATATTTAGTTGTATAAATAGTTGCTGTGGGCTTTGAATTATATTAGACAAATATAAACGAGTTACCATAGTTACTACCGGTAACTAGAAAAATGTCATACACGTACGTTAACTCGACGGATATATTAATTAGCCTAAAAAGGATTCTTGTTTCTACCCAAGCGGAGGTATATAGATTACAACAATTTAATAATCTGTTGATATTGTAATAACAATATATTATATATTAATAATTCATTCTGAGTAATAGTAACAATATATTATATATTAATATAATTATTCTGAGTATATAATTACTATGAGTATATACATGTGAACAAATTGAGAAGTCAGTGGGTTTGGTGTCAAGTATCAGATATTACCAGGCCAATATAGCCTATTTTATTACGCAATAACGATACCATTGGGTAAAAAATTCCCACAAAAACCTATTTTTATATAATAATAGCGTTTTACAACAGCACCTGTATTCTAATCTTAAGATTAAAAATAAAATTTAAAATTAGTGAACAGGTGTGAACGGTCTGGAGATTCAAAGGCCACTGGCCATGAAACCATGAAACTGCCCATTTATAGTATAGGCCCAACAAGAAGAAGTAACCATGGCCCCCGAGCTGCAGCCAATCAGACGCATTGTTATTGAGCCACTCACAGCCAATCAGGAAGCTGCTCATAAAACAGGTCAGTCTGGGGCGCCCTCTGGTGAGCTGCTCAGGAACCACGGCCACGCCCACTCGCTTATTTATACTTGGATTCAACCGCGTTGATCCATCCTATAAATAGTTGCTGTGGGCTTTGAATTATATTAGACAAATATAAACGAGTTACCATAGTTACTACCGGTAACTAGAAAAATGTCATACACGTACGTTAACTCGACGGATATATTAATTAGCCTAAAAAGGATTCTTGTTTCTACCCAAGCGGAGGTATATAGATTACAACAATTTAATAATCTGTTGATATTGTAATAACAATATATTATATATTAATAATTCATTCTGAGTAATAGTAACAATATATTATATATTAATATAATTATTCTGAGTATATAATTACTATGAGTATATACATGTGAACAAATTGAGAAGTCAGTGGGTTTGGTGTCAAGTATCAGATATTACCAGGCCAAAAACACACCAACCACAATGTAATGAAATTACATTAAAGACGAGTAATATTTCACAGGAAGATAATCAATTAACAACAAATCCTTCCTAGTATTATGCAAGTAATTATAAACAGCACTAGATTTCCAGTTACCTACAGTCATAATGGAAGTAACTGGGACACCTAAAGATTTCAACAATGAAGCACCCCCATGTCTTAGCGAATGGGTGCTAATCCTGTCTACCGGTAGCCCAATTTTCTTAGATAAACCTTTAAGTCTAGAGTTGAAGGCATTATATTCCAAATGTAAGAATTTAGAATTCTTGTGTGACCTTTTTGTGGCCTTTAACAAAAGAGACTTTACACACAAAGGGGAACCCGGAATGTGATGCAAGTAAATTTTGAAAGGTTTCTTGCCAAATTGGTCAGTCTTAGACGACCTAATTGTCACTGACACATGACTTGAAGACACAGATATGTCCCCACATGTCAACAAATGTCTTGAACTCGTCACATGACATTTGCGCAGAAGGCCCCTGAAGCACAGCAACACTGCAAGCCAGAATGACCTATCATCAGGATTATGCAGATTTAATAATTTAAAAATAGCCAACAACTCAATGACTGAAAGGGGATATCTGGAAGGGTTACTTAAGGACATAAAAGTCCTTTCAATACCATTTAATAACTGTTTTACCAAAAAACATACAGAGAAATCCTGATAACCCAAGAGTTTACATTGGTACCAAACAGCAGACAAATAATTCCTTACAGACACAGGTTTAACCCTGGACGATAAATATGTAGCATATAGTCTAGCTTGTTTTGAAGAGCATGGGAACTCTATAAAATTAAAAAGGGTACAGAATTTCTTATACCTTCTCAATTGAGCTGCTCTCGTCAACTTAGTTGAATCAGATAAGCTAGCTTCCAATAGGGTCTGCTGCTGGTCCATCAATTTGGTTAAAAGGTTTCCTGCAAATACACACAGCACATGTTATTCAAAGCCAAAGTATCATTACACAACGACATATAACCCTTATAAGGGAGTCTGGATAACTGGTCAGCTAATATATTATCTTCAGATTTAATATAAGTAGCGAAAATGTCTATATTATATATGAAACATAGCCAGAATATCTCTCTGAGCCATTCCATACTGAGATGATTCTTGCTCCTACCAGAATTAAGGTTAGCTAGGACCTGCATGTTGTCGGTAATGAAATGTATTTTAGAGTTTGCATATTTTTCGCCCCAGCGCTTCAAACCAAGCACTACTGGCCACAACTCATACACATTTATATTGCCCTCATGAACGTCAAGTCTGTCTAACAAAGGTGGAAGAACTCTATGATTGCACCCAGTAGCAGGGAAAAATTCTTTCTCCCAAATACCATATATGAAGTCTGTACCCGACCAGGCCCCGAAACCTTTAGTTGAAGCATCAGAAACAATTGGACACTCTGTCATATCTTTCGGAATTAAAGAATTACAATTAAAATACCTGCAGAAGCGTTTCCACCACTGTAAGTCTTTCCTAGTCTCTTCACATAAATAAATAGAACCTTTATCTTTTGCTCTGGCACACAGGTCAAAAAGGCGCCTACTAAAAGTTCTTCCACCCCTCACTACAGATGAGCAGAAACTCATAAGTCCACCAATGCTTTGCAATTGTTTTTTGGTGGCATGAGTCTTACCTTGACATTCATCCAGAGCTAAGTTCAATTTGAGGAGCTTCTCCTCAGGCAGGGTTAGAACCATATTAATTGAATCAATAGATATACCCAGGAACACAGTGGTAGTACAAGGTAAGGTTACTTTATTAAAAGCAACATTAAAGCCTAAAAACTCCATAACTTCAATCATAATGTCTCTTTGACGAAGGCACTCTTCTTTAGTATCTGAAATTATTAGGAAGTCGTCAAGATAATTTACCACCTTGCCGACACCATAGCTTTTAGCGACCAAGACTAAAAAATCTGACAGTTGGTTAAAAATGTATGGAGCACACCTTAACCCGAACGAAAGACGATTATTTTCATAATTTTTATAACCTCTACCACTGTTCCATTTGAATCCCTGATAGGTACAATGAGGGGCAAAAACATTTACTGTTCTATATGCTGATTTTAAATCAATTAAGCACATATAATCCCCTTCATCTAGTAATTCTACAGCTGTAGTTACAGACTTATAAGAAAAAGGCTTATAAGTTTGGTGCATAAAATTATTAATAGCCAAACCTACCGGCATGCTACAGTCAGTTATAGGCCTCAATTTCCCATTAGACTTTTCAACTCCCCCTAATGCATGAATACATGTGGGACGGTATTGAACTTGAGTTACTAACCCTGCCTGGGTCTCAGCCTCTACTAAGTCACACATCTCAAGATAAAAATCGTTCTCAAGAATAGACTTATAATTTCTGCAATTATAACTAGTTTCACAATTATCATCAATAATTTTGAAACCATTAACTACACCTTCCCAAATAAATTGGGCCCCCTCAGGGTCATGGGCTAAAACATTTGTTGGGCCCGACAAAAAATGTGCAAACCGACAGGGCATCAAACTAGTACTCCTACCACCAATCAAGTGAGTACAGTTACATTTCCCCTCCAAGCATTTATCATACACATCTACAATAGGAGTCTCTGAGGACCCTTCAACTTGAAAAATCAATTTAGAATTTCCAGATTGATCGCCAAAAGTCTCAGAAAAATTACAGTCTGAGGAAAATCCAGGTAAATTACCTGGAGAATTTTGAAAGTCAAAATTTACAGATAAATTATTAGCTGTGGTATCTTGAGTCAAAAAACACTTATACGCAGAAAAACTCTCAGGTGACAAGCGACCTAAAAATTTTTCATTCTCAAGAAAATCATTTTTTGAACTATCTTGTGCCAAAAATTCTTGAAACTCAAAATTATCAGTTTTTGAGTCAACTTTGGAGAAAGCTATATCTAGGTCACCCCTGGCGATCTTAACAGAGGGCAAACTAATTAGATCTCCGGTACCATCCTACTTAGGATTACTGGGCATTTTCCCCTCTTGTTTACAGTCAAAACATCCATGTGCAGATGACCTGCAAAACATGCAAGTGTGTTTGTATCTGCAGTTTTGGGAAGCACAACCACTTGCTTTGTTGAAAGCAAAGCAAGACCTGACACTATCTTGTTTACCAGAACTTTTTGGTTTGGATTTGGCCGAAACTGCTGAAACTGTGTTGTCATAGCTAAAGAATGCTAGCATATCAGAATTTTCCACATTTTTGAAGGCCCCGAGCCCTTTTACATTTGCTCGGTCGCGGATAGCCCTATCATAATCAATCAAAGCCCTAACCAAATAAATCTTGGTCGCTGCCTTTACACACAACATCTCCATGTGGTCCAAAATGGGCTGTGCGTCCTCGCCCAGATGGATCACTTTGTTTACTGTTCTGATATTTACTAGCATTAGCTTATCAAATGAATCACACTTCTCCTTATGAGACAGAAAATTGGTTTGTGAGTAAGGCTTACTTCTTTTTGGACTTGGAGACCTAGAGTAGTCTGACATGGATGACACAGATGATGAAGACGGCGACCTCGCTGCTTTCTTGGGACGACTTGTCGGCCTTGCTTGAGAATTGGGTCGCTGTGTCCTAGAAACCGAGCGAGTTGACCTAGATCTCCTTGGTTTCCTCCGTGGCGCCGACTGGCGTCTTCTACTGGAACCTCTTGAGTCGGCTAACCTCTGGAGGGTCGCCTCCATGCGACCCAGACGAGCATCTTGAGAATCCAATCTATCCTCCAACGTCTGGTCAACAGATACTACTGGGGCAATCACCGTAGCATGTGATTCAATGGGCTGCTGCCCACCGACTGCCCCATTTTCACTGCTCGAAGTAGTTGTAGTGGTCACCTCAGCTTGAGGCGTATCTTGAGGCGTAGCCGTAGGTGAGCTACTCCTCCTGTTCCTTCTTCCCCGAACCATGTTGAATTTAAATTAATTAAATTCAAATTTAACTGCCAAAATTTAAAATTAGTGAACAGGTGTGAACGGTCTGGAGATTCAAAGGCCACTGGCCATGAAACCATGAAACTGCCCATTTATAGTATAGGCCCAACAAGAAGAAGTAACCATGGCCCCCGAGCTGCAGCCAATCAGACGCATTGTTATTGAGCCACTCACAGCCAATCAGGAAGCTGCTCATAAAACAGGTCAGTCTGGGGCGCCCTCTGGTGAGCTGCTCAGGAACCACGGCCACGCCCACTCGCTTATTTATACTTGGATTCAACCGCGTTGATCCATCCTATCATTAAAGTAAACATCAATTGTCATTAGGCTGTTATCCTCAACTAATAGAGAAACAGTACTATACTAAATAATTTGAAGATATATTGTTGATGCATTGAACTGGAACGCAAACTGTATCTGTTAACCCATTAAGGATGCATGTTGATAAAAGGTGACATTTGTCGTCATGATGCACTAATGCAGCCTTGCCAAATAACTCGCTATTGGTGCATCATCCAGACCCTTCAGGAGTGTCTCCCAGCTCATAGGGTCGGCATGATGCATGAATGCAGCACTGGCGAGTTTTTTTGGTTTTTCTTGAAGGGTTTAAATCATTTATTGACCAAAAGATATATACAGTGTCCAATGTAACTATGTGGTAACGGTTAAGACATGCATATATGTGTTAAGATACATACAAGTAACATATAGATAGCACATATAACCTTACGTTCAAAATAAACCAGTGACTGGACAAATTGAGTGTAATAAGATTTTATGTCAATAAAGATAAGGAAAGCACTCAGCATGGCTGATAGTTGTGTGCTTCCCCTTCCTCACTAGGGTTGCAATCATGCATCATGATGACCAAGGGCATGATACATTGGGGTAGGATACCGTCCTTAAAGGGTTGATATGGAAAATTGCAGTGACAACAGCTAGGATAAATAGACAGAGGTCCACGATGATCTGTCTGAATGACAGGTTTCTCCACGAGTGGTACCTTGATCATAACACATGAGGCGAATTCAGACTGATTAGAGTGGATCTCTGTGTTTATTTCATGTAATTTTATCTAAAAATGACATTTAAAGATTGCTTTCATAGCTATCTTAGTGACATCATCATGGAGAAACAGCCCATGGAGAATGAACATCAAATTCTCCACGGGGGTGTGGAGAACAGCCATTCCAGTACTTAAGCATAGTAACTTAGTTTCTCCACATGAAATATAAGAAATAGCTACCTGTACAGGCGAACCCATCTCCATCATAACCAGTGTTACAGGTGCAGGTAAAGGAACCAGCTGTGTTGTCGCAACCGGCATTGGTGTCACAGGGAGTGTTGTCACATTCATTTACATCTACAAACATTTATAACAACCTTTTATTAAAAAATTAGTAGTTAAGCTTCCGCTAAAATTACTGAATCCTTATTCTTGTATGAGCGTAATGTATTGATTATTCCTCATTAATTCCCAAAACCCAATCTAGCTACACTCATTTTTCTGATAGTTTCTCACTTAGGACTGCTTTAGACTATATTATAATTTGTGACCCTTTTTAACAAAATGGGCCGGAAGTCACATATTACAAATGTCTGGTTTGTATTTCAGAAGATAACTATTCATACGTTAGAAAAATGTCAACTTTTTTTCAGCCTTTGCTTCTTAAATAAAACCCCATATCTAGCCTCTTCAAAGTGTGACCAATTTGAAACGGGTCACATTTTATATAGGAAAATTGTGAGGTCATGACAAAGATGGTATATTTACCTGAACAAGCTAAGCCATTTCCTTGATAACCAGTGTTACATGTGCATGTAAAGGAGCTATCTGTATTGGTGCAAGCTGCATTCATGTCACAGGGATCGTTGTCACATTCGTTCACATCTGAAATTAGTCATTTCATCACATCACTTAAATTGTAAATACTGTTAGGCTGACTTAAATTAGACTGTATCCATAGAGCATATTTAATGGTTTAAAAACTGGATCATAATTTCTATTTTACTGTTTAGCACATAGGAGTATATCACCTGTATTTCATTTGGCTGGTGCATTCAAATATGAAGCTTACCTTGGGTTACAAATCTTTAAAGATGGTGCGTGAGCTAAATGTTTAGAGATCTTTAAGTTTTATCATATTACTATTGTATATCCTATCCCATACGTCATCCCTAACTTTTAAAATTATTGGCAGTGTCTTAGTCTATAAGATCACATGCAGTGCCATATTTTTTACTGTAGGTCGACACTAAAACTCCCTATGTGTTTACACTGCATGGCTCAGTGCATTCTCTATCAGATTAGTTCCCCCAATACTCTCCTTGGGGAGTCCTTGAGCCAGTCAGGTTAATCAGATACATTGTTATCAATCTCAAATTATGTATTAATAGACAAAATATCATGCACTGTATATCAGCTAAAATGATAATGGAACCCATGGCAATGAAGTGAAGGTTTAGGAAGTCTATTAGCTGATATACCATCTTTAAAGTCAGTAGAATTTCAGTGTAACAGAGAGGAAGTGAGAAAAGGCAGATTGATTATTACCTGCACAACTTAGTCCATTCCCATTGTAGCCTGAGTGACAAGTACAGATAAAGGAACCAGCTATATTGCCGCAACCTGCATTTGGGTCACACGGGCTGCTGGAGCATTCGTCTACATCTTCAAAAGGTAAGAAAAGGTGATATCCAATTAATGTACTATGTGGGTGAATTGAGAAGTGCTCCAGACTCAAAAGAATGTGGTTACCTTTAACAACAGTCCATAATGTACCTCATGCTTGGAATCACGAATTCTTGACAGGCCAGAATGATTTTTGGCAATTTATAGGATCTGACTCTTCTAAAACTCAAACTACATGGTCAGACCATTTAAATGTTTAATTCTATTATAGTACCCCGCTGCGGTATGTTTTGTGTCTATAGCAAAGAAAGATGGCGAAAAAAAAGTCCCAGTTTCAAATGAAAGTATGGAATCCCTATTTTTGTAAGTTTTAATCCTACAGCTCTAAGTTGCCAAAATTAACTTAAGTACAATCATTCTGCTAATTGTTTCACATCAAACTTCCATTTCACTACATCATGTAACTTGGGAATATTGTGAGGTCATGGGAAGGGGGTATAGCTACCTGTGCACGTGAAACCATTTCCTTGATAACCGGTGTTACAGGTGCATGTAAAGGAACCGTCTGTATTGGCACAAGCTGCATTAAAGTCACAGGGATTGGTGTCACATTCGTTCACATCTGAAAATAGTCATTTCATCTGGTCATAACATTATTCAAATTACCGATGCGGCTAGGGTGCATCAAATAGACTATATATCCATAGATATCATATTTCGCCGCTCAAAATCTGGGTCCTAAATATATGTTTATAATTGTTTTTCATACATACATAGACTTAAAGCCTTGAATTCATTTGGCTGGTGATTTAACTATGAAAGTGGCTTCAGACTGTATTTTTCAAAGGTTAGGTAATTTGCAGTGTTAATAAATAACATGGATTCAAATTCTGAGATAACTCATTAACTTAAGTTTTGTAAGTTGTCATATGACTTAAGGTACATTTTGAATGTTCTTATAAATCATCAACCGGGTAATTAAGATGTTATGACCTTTTTTTTGTAAGGAATCATGAGTGTTTTTCTCCCCAAACCAATGCCCCAGGTACAGTTCATATCTTCATAATACAGACAGCATTTTCTAGAAGAAATCAAACCTTATAATTTAACAGTTTAATTTTAAGTTTGCTTGCGAAAAGAAAACATGGATCAGGCTTGTTGGAAGTGTTGCATCTTCTTTGGGCCAAAAAAAAAAAGGTTTGTTTCAGGTCACCCGACCGACCCTATCAAAAAAGGGCCGATCCTGCGTTTATGCAATCTTGAAGAAATTTCCTTATTTTTTGCCTTTTTGGGTCAATTTTCGGGTCTTCGGAAAGGCCGGGTAGTACTTTCATATAAAAAAAAAAAAAGTTAAAAAAAAAAATATCCGACCTACCGACCCTACATTTTCATGCCATGTTACCTGAAACAAACCTTCTTTTTTTTTTGGCCTTACCTGGACAGGCCGTGTTACAGGTGCATGTGAAGGAACCAGGTGTGTTGGCGCAAACCTCATTCATGAGGCAGGGTGAAGTCATCCCACTGCATTCATCATTATCTGTGAACATGGATTTCAACTTGTCACCTTATCAGAAATGGTAAGTCTTCTGATGTCGGAGGCATGATATAAACCTTTAGTCCCATGTCAAAATAGAAAGTTTGTAATGCAAACCCATGTTTCTTAAAACCTGATTTGGCCATAAATGATTACAACATCATGTACTTTTCATGGATATGTAAGGGAAGTGGTTACCACCCCCTTCCGCACACCGAACCAACCCAGTAACGTACGGTGCGGTCAGATTGTCAGACGGGGAAGTAGCTCAGTTGGTAGAGCTGCATGTTACATGATCTGAGGGTTGTGGGTTCGATTACTGCTTTCTCCAGATGATTTTTCCGAGACCGTTACACTGCTGGAGAAAGCAAGCGCACTTGCTGGTACAGTTGGGTTAGATGGTTGGAGCATTCCCACTTGCTGGGGATTGGCCACCTGCTGGCTGTTGGTAGTTGGAGGAGCAGTTATTGAAGAGTTGGTCCCCAGTACGGGCAGTTGGAGTTCAGCATGGAGTCCAGTCAACAAATTGGCTGGATTGGTTCTGCGCTGTGAGCTTCTATCATTGTACTGCGGGGACATCATAGAAACTGGGGGAGCTGTGTAAGGGAAGTGATTACCACCCGCTTCCGGGCACCTCACCGACCCAGTCACGTACGGCCAGGTCAGATTGTCAGACGGGGAAGTAACTCAGCTAGTAGAGCAGCAGGTTACGTGATCTGAGGGTCGTGGGTACGAGTCCTGCTTTCTCCAGATGATTTTTCAACGACCATTACAGATAATATAATTTCATACTTAGAATGCCTAAATTGTCAGATTTGTGGGAATCCAGTCCTTGAAATGAGCATATCCGATGTGTGGGACTAAAAGAAAGAATTTCCCTAATAATGAGTCAGGATGTTCCCAGATATCATACTTAACTTCCTATTTACTCAATTCCCTCCCATTCCCACCGATATAGCCCGAATTTGCTAAAATAATATATT
The DNA here is from genome assembly GCA_947462335.1 of Harmothoe impar. Classification (NCBI taxonomy): domain Eukaryota; kingdom Metazoa; phylum Annelida; class Polychaeta; order Phyllodocida; family Polynoidae; genus Harmothoe; species Harmothoe impar. The sequence goes on from OX381717.1 coordinate 16,713,335, forward strand.
ATGCTCAATTTTTAATAATATTGTGCACCATTTTAATGCCCCATGGTAAAACACTATAGAATACCATGGTTGGACCCCATGGGACCCACTTTCTGAGCTTCTCCTGCCCATGGATACCATTTTAATATATTCCGATCCATAAATAATACACTTAAATTATTTGGAATACATTTATGTAGGATTTAGAATTTGGCAAAAATCGGATATACCCACTTTAAAAACGAGCCAGTCCTACAATGTGAAAAACCTGCAGGGCCAAATGGCCTGTGGAATAACAAAGTTTTTGCACAGACTGATTGTTTGCGGTAACATGGGCAGGAAGTCTAGGGTTGGTAGGTCGTTTTTTTGTTTAAAAAAAAAACGTTTTCTAAAGGCCTCTATGATACGGATCCAACCAATATATATGTTATACAGGGGGCCCCACTCTCACCACCCACCTGGGCCACCTGGCCCCTTACCAAAGCCAGTGCCCCATGTCCACCCTACTGGGTGTCAGGACAAAACTCAGTAAAAATAGTAACATTTTTGTAAACCTAAAATTAACCAAAGATAAGTGTAGAAACATAAAGATCTCTTTAAATTGCATAAAAAAAGTATGATAGGGCCTTACCCCTGCACATGGACGCCCTGTAGACTTCTGTGTAGCCAGTATCACATGAACAGGCAGGTGAACATGTACACCCAGGTGAACCCACGAGGCACACCTGGAAAATAAAAGTAGTTGGATGTTCTTGTTGATATTTCTTTTTGGCTAAATAATGTAGTATACTATTACTTTCTTATTGCAAAGCCAAGAGGTACTCTATTTACAGAAACAGAGCAGATAGAATATTGATACTAATTATCTGCTAACTTTACAGCTCACAGAAGATATGAAGTTTATAGTCTGGGTTAGCTCAAAGAGCATCTCTAACTTTTCGTTTTTTTTAAGTTTCTTTATTTGACTTCCACATAGTGATTTACATGTCAAAATCTCATTTATCTCTTCAATATGTACAATGTAATCATGAATAGTACTGAAGCACTAAATAATCCTAAGAAGTAACAATTCAAAATTTACAATATTATATGGGCGGATGGTCAGAAAATATAGATATACAACATTTACACAGTACAACAGTACAATAATAGCAGCATTTTCTATAACCATGACACAAGTCAAAACTCGAGTCTGTGAAATTGTGAGGGATTTGTAACTCTAAACTCACATTGATATGGACCCCCTATAGAGGACTAGCATTTTAAGCTATGGATCCGCCATCTTGACTCAAAGCAATGCATGGTGGTAAGGCCCCCGAGCAGTGCATTATGAATGATTTTCTATTCAACCCCTTTGTTCCAGGTGTGAGAGGAGGGGATTAGCTTGATAAGGAGATGGGGAGTAGCCCCCGACTACCTGAGGTACCAGGATGTGCTAGTGCCGTATATATACAATAGCTGTCACTACTACCTAGTTTTCATTGCTTTTACCCCCCCCTCCCTCCTGGGAAGCACCCTCATGTGTGCCGTCAGTGTTGAGCGACTTTATGAAGTGATGAAACATACGTTTACAAATGGGCAAACCCACGGCTCTTAAAATAGAATTAGGCAATAAATAGAGACATGAATGGATAAGTGTTGATGTCATCTTTCTTATGTATATATGAGAAAATTTGCGCGGGGCAAATATTCCGGAAAAAAAGGATGGTTTGCGATAAAAAAAATCTTTCCATAAGTACAACTTCGGCCATAGGTGTTCTATTTAAACATGGCATCAGGTTGTACCTAAATATGTTTCCTAATCGGCCAATGCTTTACTGAAATGGCTCAGTCTCACACGTTTGTAACAATTGGATAGTCTTTGATCGGGTGACGTCTTGACCGGGAAGCTAGAAAAGGCAATTTTTCTATCTTTTTATTTTTTCCAAATCTTTATCATTTGGAAAAGTTTATGCGGATGGTTATTGCATAATGCCTTGGACAGTGCAGCTCTTCAAAGTCCACATGATATAGAAAATAGGACATAATTCTATAATGCACGTAATAGGGCCAACATATTAATATAACAACATTTAAATAAATTTCCTTTATAGTGTGAAAATTTCCTTTGACTTTTGCCATCCATGTTGTACTATATAGGCCTAATTTATGCTACAATAACGTTTCGCAGTTAAAACGTCACCAGTCAAAGACGTCACCCGTCAAAGACGTCACCCGGTCAAAGACATCATCCGGTCAAAGACTATCCAATTGTTACAAACTCGTGGGACTGAGCCTGAGATGTAATGGAGACTCACTATAAGGGCAATAATGAGGGGGTACTCCTGCCTGGCTGGGTGAAAAACGGCCCGTCTGTGTGTGTGTATTCAGTAGGCCAGAACGTCCAACTGATAACTACCACCAATTGGCGTGGCTACTACCATTTCGTGTACCACATTAGAAGATACGTAGACAGAGAGAAGAAACAGCGTGAAAAGGGAGTCCAAGTTTCGTCCAGAATAACTCCCCTCTCTAGGGGAGGCCAGGTCGCATAAGGGAGCCTAGGGGACTCTCTGGCTGACCTAAGGGAGTCACCTGGAGGAGTCATATAGCTCCCTAGGTCCCTGGTGACTTCTTTAGGTTAGCCAGAGAGTCACCTAGACTCCTTCATGCAACCTGGGCTCCCCTAAAAAGGGGAGTCATTCTGGAGGCAACCTGGACTCCCCTTAAGGGAGAAGTCATTCTGGAGGCAACCTGGACTCCCCTTAAGGGAGTAGTCATTCTGGAGGCAACCTAGACTCCCTTATGACGCTGTTTCTTTTCTCTGTGTAAGTGGCGCCACACACCATCTAGCACTCTGTTTAGTTTAAACTTGAAATTAGGACAATATCTTTTTTGGTTTATATGTTTATTCTCTTCCACAATTGAAAAAGGGATTAGAGACACTCCATTGTGCATACCATAAAACCTCGCGTATAAGCCGCAGCTAGTACGCGAAACACATCGGTAGTGCGGCTGATAGGATTGGCTCATGGTCAGGGTGCGGCTTATACGCGAGTTTTTGCCACTACAGTACAGTACTAAAATCAGCACATTCAGATCGCCAGTGCGGCTTATAGGATCAGCCTTAACTCAGGGTGCGGCTTATATGCGAGTTAGGCTTATACGCGAGGTTTTAAGGTAGTCAACTACCAACTTGATACACCAATTGTTGACGTTAAGTAGCAGGTGCAGATACTGTGGACATAATCTATGCTCTGCTGTCACCATAAACTTAACACTAGATTAGTTACACAGCTTGAGCTTGGCCAGAAAGTCCATCTTTTTCAGAGCGGATGATCTTTTAAACCTTCAAGGGGGGCATGACGAGGAAATGTGCCTCTTTGCACCAATGCATCCCTGGCTTCACGAATATGACATGCCATTACTACATTTATGTATGATGTAGACTCTTGACCAAACTGCAACACCTACCTAGGAAGTTACCTACTAGGTATACTCTTATACATGATGATCAAGAGCATGATGCAATAAAGAGCTCCTAAGCTGCCTTAAAAGGATTAAGGAATGTATCGCCACTGTGTTTGTTTGGCATGAGGCGTAAGTGCCTGTCACACACAGTTTGATATATGGGACGGTAGATGAAAATGAAACCTTTAGGCAAAGAGCCGTCCATAGAGGGATTAAATTCTTAGTTGTGGAGGGCCCTCTGCACCATCTCATTTATAGGTTAACATCTGATATGGTTGTCAATATCAGATAATGTATAGTTGTAAGAATGTGGTGGAGTCTTGTCTTTGAATGGTGTATACACATACCCTACTACACTGTTAAAGCCATGAAGTGTCCGATACATAGGTTTCCCCTATCGTGTACATGTACTGCACAATTACTTTATAGCATAATATATATTTACAAATGCACAAAAAGTGTGTGCAGTAACTAAATTAGATGACTGCTCTCAATGCAAGTTATAATGGTTCAATTTATAGGATTAAATTCTCATGAAATTGAAAAAAGCCATACATTAGTGATTTAGAGATTACACGAAAAAACAGCCTCACCATTTTGTCATATTTTTCATGGCTTGGTCACCAGAGGGCCCCAGGGAGGGGTCAAGGGATGGGGGCGGGGGGGGAGAGCGGTGAGATTCTGCGGGGAGTGCAAGCATTTTTAAACCTCCTCTAGAGGTGTAAATTTCTTGCCCCCCCCCTCCGAGGCTTGTTAAAAATAGGGGTTATATGCGCCCATTGAAGCATGGTTATGAACAGTGTTGTTTTTTTAAACAGGTGAATATTTTTGCCCAATCCTCCAAAAATGGGGTTGACCGTTTTTTATAAAGTGAGCCTAGGCAAAGCCTAGCCTTGAGCCGGCAGGCACTTTAAAGCCCCAGCGCCCCTTTGTATAGGGCTGAGTACCTGTCCCGGCTCCACTCCCACTGCCGCTGGAGGGGTACCGAGATCTGCGCCTTTAGCCAGTGGTCACCAATCATGGGGGGTTTGCAGCACTGTAGTCGTGCAGACAACAGGGAAAATATCATCATTACCGTAAAGTCCCTGCTATAAGAGAACACCACTTATAAGACAAACTTGAGAAAAAGATTCCGCTTATAGGAAAAGGATTCAAAATTCGTTTTCTCTTTAATCTAATGTAAAAAAAAGCCCACCTATGAGCCGAACCCTTAATTTGAGAACAATATTCGGCTTATAGAATATAAAAACGCCAAAATAGATTCGTTTTATAGAGGAGGTTTTACGGTACTTATCAAAACAAACACGATTGTCCTGCGATTTTGAATATCTACTACTCACGTTTAGATGGGAGTGAAAGACTTTGACATTGAAAAGGGGCACAGCTTGCCGTGAACACGTTACGGGTCAGGGACCTTTAAGCCTGCCTCCTGTGTGGTTCACATTTTTTTCGGCACACTTCCATTTTGTTTTATCTCCCCCCAGTCAAGGGGTCAACATCCTAACGCTATACCCTGCCCCCCCCCCCCCCCCGCCTGAAAAAAGAAAAAGAAAAAAGAAATGCACCACGACTGCTCTTGATTAAAAACAACAGCACTCCCTCAATTAAATGGGCCTTAGAATGCGGTGTTTACATACCGTATATATAAATGTACAAAGCGATAAAATCCTAACCACTCCTAACCCAATCTGAAGCAGAGAGCACATAACGCTGTGCCTCACGAAATTGAGCCAAGTTTAAAGTCCATGACCGGGTGCAATCTATGACTTGGTGCAATCTATGACCTGCTTGAAAAATGTATTTAGGAGATGTGAATAGAAATTTTGATAAAATGAGTGATATAAAGTCTCAAAACACTCATTAACATTTTCCACCATTTATATCTTAATCTGCCCTAAATAAAATAGTTTTGTTCCAAGCCGGTCATAGATTGCACCCGGTCATAGATTGCACCGGGTCATAGACTATCAACTTGGCCCGATTTCATGAGACACAGCCATAGGTAGTCTCAGCTGTGTTCAGAGGTAGATATCAGATATATGGAAATTGGAGGATTCGGGGGGCAGATTTCCTGATTGATTAAATGAAATGAAAAATAAGTTACGAGAACTATGCTTGAAGAGCTCAAAAAGCACATAAATAAAGACTACTGTCGTTTAATACCCTCGCCACCTCATATATCGTGACAAAATGAGAAACATTATACATAGGTTAGGATAGTAGTGTTACTAACAGGTGCACAAGTGGAGGTATCTAGTGTCAAATCTTTTGTTCCCTTTTGTATGAACTTGAAAAATGATATGGTTACTGTGAACATTTTTTCGCTTTCTAGCTACATATTTTTGCGGATTCATAGATTTTAAATTCCCTGAAAATATGTACAAAGCGGACAACTTATGCAATATGGCTATGAAACTCACATATTTTAAAGTCTGAGTATTTAAATCTGTGTAATTAGACTTTGTAGCAAATCCGTGAAAATTGTTACCTGCGAAATATCTACATTTCCACTTCCCTGTCTGGTAGGTAGGGCAGGGTTAGCTGAAGGAGATGTTTACTTCAACGCTTCTCCCAAATATAGAAAGCTAGCCTGCGGTATGAAAACGTCTGGTCAGGCTTGACCTGGTATCTTATTAGCTGGTCAACAACTGTGAACAGTGTATCGTAACGCTTTAACCCATTAAGGATCATGCCCACCCGATGGGATTGAGACTGTCCCAAAGGGTTGGCATGATGCACCAATGCAGCACCGGTGAGTAACTTGCCGGTGCTGCATTGGTGCATCATGACGACAAATGTCATTGTCTAGTGACATCCGTCCTGAAAGGGTTAAGATACACTGAGTGTGCTAATACAGCAGGTTCTTTGTACATGAATGCAGGCCTGGCGAGTATCTCACCAGTACCACATTCAAGCATCATGCCTCTGGGTTTGAAACACTCTCTAAGATACAGCATGATGCACTAATGCAGCAGCGGCAAATTGATGTCTTGAGCTCCGATCCCCGGGTTCATAAATTGTCACCCTCTTTCAACATGCCATGCTTAACCCTTTAAGGACCGATGTCACTAAAAGATAACATTTGTCGTCACGATTCACCAATGCAGCCCCAGCGAGTTACTCACATTGGTGCATCATGCTGACCCTAGAGGAGTGTCTCAACCCCATAGGGTTGGCATGATGCTTGAATGCAGCCCTGGCGAGTTACTGGCCAGGACTGCATTCATGCATCATGACGACCAAGGACATGATGCATTAAGGTATCATGCCGTCCTTAAAGTGTTAAAGGGTTAAGCTAACTCAATGTGTAGTGAACACGCACACGAGTGATCTCCAAGCACAGTATGGGTTCTGTCAGTTAAACAGAAACACACTGAAAAAGTGAACTTGTCTCCAGACTCATTGAAGCGACTATCATAAAATAAACGAGTCAAAAGTTGTCTAACCTATCAGGTTACCATCACACAAATAGATTCTGGAGCTGGCAAATGTCAGGTTTTGGGCTGGTACATAACATGTGGGTCTTGTATCTCCAGCTAGAAGACCTGCTTTCTTGTCACCTAGATAAGTTTTTGACTTGTTTATTTTATGACGTCACTTGCAAGAGTCTGGAGACAAGTTTACTTTTTGAGTGCAGCGCGATCCTACACTGGCCACCTGTGCCTCACACTGCATGCACGTCTGTCCTGCCTTGCTCTCCACAGTGTTGTAGGTATGCAAGCCATGTGTTATTAGGACCGGAGTAATGTTGGCACAAAGCAGAGGGGGAACTTAGGCCAACGTGCCTGTGACAGTAGTTTAAGCTACTTTGGCGTCTTCGGGATCTTAGGAACACTCTTAAATAAGCCTATTAATGAGAATGTAACCTTTGAATTCATCTAAATGTATGTCATTTATAAAAGATCCAACCACTCCTGACGCTCAAAGCAGAGGGGCAACTACTCTCGTTCCGGATCCAAGCTACCAGCAGGGGTTTCCCAGAACCAGCAAAATCCCAAGTTCAAGGTCATTTGGCTGTTACCAGAGCCTTCCTTCGGGAGAATTTGGGAACGAGAGTAAGGGGGAACTTGCAGTTGACTACCCTGTTTCTATAAATAGAAACACCTGATCACCACCCTGAGGTTTAGAGGATGCAATGCTTTAACAAAGTGGATGCCCGTTGTAGTAAACAAGGTCCCTCTTACGTTTAAACCAAGTATGAGACCGACCCCACCTATGAGCCAAAATGGAGTTAGAGAAAAGAACTCCTATGATATCATTGTGACATTTTAGATAACCCTGCCTGTAAGCCAGCCTCTGACTTTCATGGTCCGAAGGACCCCCTTGCCCTGCACCCGTGCCAGAAGTAGTACAATTAAAGCGTACAGCTATACATTAGTAAGGCTCGTTGCCCTTGCCTCTGTCCCTAGCTAAGCTTAAACTCCATTCTTCTTTTTAGTGCAATACAGTAAACTTTGGTTAGAAATAATCTCTTGGGACCAGGTAGAAAATTGTCTACTTACTCCGTTACTCTCTGCAAACACCAACAGCAGCAGAAACAGTATAGTGCAGACACGCAGCATCCTTACATAGTAGTAGCGAAACCTTTTTCCTGAAAGGGAACGTTCACAAAGTATGTCACTTGCTCAGGGATGGGTGGTATTTTGGGTTTAGTGACAAAAAATGACATTGGGGTGAGGGGTGTTGACATCACCAATTTAAGTTCAGACATTTTCATGAGTAAAAACAAGAGTAAAGAGCATAGATAAAGATGAAAAGATAATAATGAGTTTCACGGATATTGTGCCCACTATAGCTGTTGTCAATGTGACAGTATCTCTGCTATCTAGCTGAAATGGCAAATGATTGGCCATTGTCACACGGTGCAGAAAGTGATTTAGACTAGTACCAGTCCTCAATGTCTATGTCTATGCTACTACATGAATTTGCCTCATTCAGACCCCCTATGAGGCTTATACATGTAGTATTTTAGCAATATCTAGGTGGGGCTTATATGTATGTGGTTTAGGCTTATACATGAGAATTTATGGTAGATTCATACCGTACCATCATGTATGAGTACCCTGGCATTTATTGATGTGGAGGCATGATTAGCCCCTGCACTAATACAAGACACATGCTAATTCAAGATCTGGTTAGTGCTTACTCAAGACATATTTGAAGATTCATATATCCTAGGCACTTATACAAGACTGGTACCTAAGTTAGAGATTACATGTCAGCCAATCTTGGGTGATATCTGATTTTATTATTTTAATATGATTCATTTCATTTCCTTTTTTTTTTGATTTTCAGGAAAATGGCCGATTTGGCTACAAAAATTTTCAAAATCAGAAAATTGTTGATTGTAGGTTTGCAATTTTTGCAAGTTTGAACAATTTTTCTCGCCAAATCGGCCATTTTCCTGAAAATCGGCATTTTCTGGTGAAATGGAATGGGAAAAAAAAATTCACAAAAAAAAAAAACGAAAAAAATATAATTTTGTGTTTGAGAAAAAAAGGAAGAATTTCTGGGCTTCTGTACAAACCATAGTTATCGCGTATAATCTGAACTTGTGTATTAGCCATTCCTCAAACTTTAGGAAGGAAATTTGTAAATTATAGTACTGTAGTTTCATCTTAAAACTAGCATATCAGCCAGTGTTCTGATTCTAAAAGGCGCAGCGGCAATCTGACTCTCACATGTATACACTGTAAAAACAGTGTTTGGCATAAACTCCCCACTTTAGACCAAGGAAGGGTTTAGTTATATATTGTGTAGAACTGTAGAGTGTTTACATGTGTAGTGTTTAGAATTTTTAGGCATTTGGATGAATAGTGTTTAGATATACACTGCAAAAAATATTCTGTAGAAAAAACAGAGAAGCACTGGCATCAATGGGCGCCGGGAAACGCACGTTTTTTTTTTAGGGAATTCCGTTTTTGGAAGTCACCATAATTTATGGAATTTCCCTCTTTTAATCTGTGTTCATGTCAGTGTACAGTTAACTTTCATTATCAACCATATCCATTTTTTCCATGAGATATCTTGTGCTGGGACTTCATAAGTATCATGAAGCACATACACAGCACTTTATAATCACAATTCATGAGTAAATATTAATCTAGAATTGTTATAGAACACCACCTACAGTGCTGAGAATATATATTTTCCATATTGACTAGGAGGAGATGAGTATAGAAGGGACAAACGGGGATAACTGCGGTTGGGCCTGAGATGGTCGTAAATAAAGACCGGCCTATTTATTAACAAGTAATAACGAAAAGTGTAAATGTATATATTAGAGAAAAAAAACAACAAAAAAAAACTGAGTCTGTCCTGGCACCCAGGTGGGTGGACATGAGGCACTGGCTGGGGTAGGTGGCCAGGTGACCCAGGTAGGAGGTGAGAGTGGGGCCACCTGGGGAGTTCTTCCGTCAATACCCCAGCCAATCCTGTATAACACATATTGGATGGATCCATTGACTAGGAGGAGATGAGTATAGAAGGGACAAACGGGGATAACTGCGGTTGGGCCTGAGATGGTCGTAAATAAAGACCGGCAACCACCGAGTCAAGAAGTCTATCCAAGTCTATTTTATAATAACCGTTAGAGGGAACCTAGAAGCTGGAGGAAATTGCTTTCGCAATGGCACAGTCCGTCAGAATCCGGGTCCTTAGGGGCTTGGTCAAGTATATGAGGGCAGAGAGACTCGCCCAGTCCCCGGTGAACCGGATATCCTCAAGTGGGACACCGCACAGGTGCATGAACGCTGCCCCGGATCTCCTGAGCGAGTGGACACCTGCTCGCTCCGTGTCCACTCCAATGAGGCGTAAGAGTTTCTTAAGGAAGGTCAGGAGCCTCGGGTACTGTAGAGGTGCTACAGAGCCTCTAAGTCTGACCAGGAAGGCAGGCGAGTCAGGGTTCGAGGAAGGCAGGTCCAGAAAGTGGGTCTTAAGGAGGCTCACAGCACACAGCGGCGACCCATCGACCGCAGCCACTGGAATTTGATGAACACGCTGACCGTATTGGATGGTCTTGGAGCTGGATACGGTGACCAACATTCCCCAAGGGGTGAACTTGACAGCGCTGCGGCGGAGACAGTGTGTTCCTGGGTTTGCCGTAGAGCCTTGCACAAGGTTGCTTTTCCTAAGTAGGGTCCTGAAGCTCACAGCTACACAGGCCCACATAGCTCTGTCATTAACATCATGAATATTTACAAAGCCAAACATGGCTAACAGTTGGGACACCGAAAGGGTTACCCGAATAGGGGTTGGATCGCCAAGGATCCTCCTCAGCCCCGACATGGTACTCCGGAATATAAAGTTTCCACGAATTGATGAAACATCATAACCATAGTGCGAATTGAGACTCAGCACCGCACTCACATAGTTATCAATAGTGGCGTATTTCACGTCAGCTGACAAGTACACAATGTACCGACACATCACGCGCTGGGTAGTGGGGAGAACAGGTGAGTCGGTCTTCGCGCAGAAATTAATGTATCTTTTCCACTGACTACACTTAGTCTTCCATGTCGCGACACTCCACGCGTGTGCTCTGATCTCTGCCGCCCGGGCGTCGAGCTCTATCCCGAGGCTGTTCCCCGCTGCAACAGATGAAAAGTGGTAGGTTATGTGGGGGTAACAGCACTCGAGATAGAGCATCAGCGACGACGTTGAGTTTGCCAGCAATGTGAACTGCTGTCAGCTGACAATTGTAGAGTACAGAAAGCCAAAAAAGTTGTCTTAGGAAGGTCATAGCATGCTTGTTAGCGCTCTTCCCTTTATTAAGCGCACTGACCACATGGGTATTGTCAGAAAAGCAGATGACCTTCCTATCTCTCCAGGAGGGACCCCATCTCTGTATGGCCATTAGGATGGGGAACAGCTCCTGGACATTAATGTTATCAGGCACAAATACATCAGGACAGGGGAGGCAATGATTATGATAATCGATGTTCATGGATAGGTCACAGTACCACCCCGCACACAGCCAATCCGTACCGTAGTGTACACCGTACCCCACGCCAGACGCGTCCATGTAGAGGTCCGCGCACGCCTGGGGGGTCGCTGCAATGATATTCGCACTACCGTTAAACCATGAGGCGAACCGCTGCCACCAGTCCAGATCTTCAAAGAAGGCTGTGGATAGGGTGATGTACCTTTTACCTCCTGTGAATGCCGACAACATAGCTATAATTCTGTGGGAGAAGGTTCTGCCCCCCCTGACCAGGGTTGAGCAGTGGGCTAAAACCCCACACAGGCGTCGAAGCTGCTTCCTTGTCGCCCTACGGCGACCAGCAAAGAAGAGCAGCTCGGTGTGAAGTTTGGCTAGCTTGTCCCTAGGCAGGCGTAGTTCCATAGTTAAAGAGTCTATCTCTACGCCTAGATACACCTGGACCTGGGATGGAGACAACACCTTCTTGTAGGCAATGTAGAAACCTAAAGACCTCAGGGTGCTGTGGAGGAACAGCTGACCGGCCTGGCATTCTGAGAACGACCGGCCGAGGACTAATAGGTCATCTAAGTAGTTGAAGCATGTGTAACCATGTGAGCGCATGTAGCGCGTGATGCTGTCCGTAATCCGATTGAACAGGAAAGCGGCCATTCTGGTACCAAAGGACAGGAAGTTGTCCACCAGGAAAGTAGGCTTGCCGTGCACTTCCCATTCAAGGCCCTGGTACTCCCGATCACTAGGCCTTATCATTATTGAGCGATACGCGCTAGAGACATCAGAGACCGACATGTACATACCGGGTTCTAGAACCTTAACTACATCGTCAATGCTGGAGTAGCTAAAATGATGGAAGGTCTCCTGCATGAAAGAGTTTATAGAGCGGCCTTCGGGTCTACTTGCATCCGTAATGGGTCGGAACCCCCCTCCCTTCTTGTCAACTGCTCCCATGGCATGTATACAGGTAGGGGGGTCTGAGACTACCGACAGCTTGCCCGCCGCTAATTCCTCCTCAATTAAATTGTCTATAAAGTCCAGCGCGTCTGACTTAACATAATTCTTAGTAGAATAGGGGTCAATTGGGGAATCAGGGTCAACCAATTTAAAGCCGTGTAGCATACCATCAAGCAAAAAATGGCTGTCTAAGTCCCAAGTGTCCACCCCGTACATGTTTGTAGGTCCACCGCTTAACATTGACCTCCACCCAGCTGGCTTCATCTGAGATCTCACACCCTCTAGTATGTGGTCACAATTACTGTCCCAGAGGGGGGCATAATGGGAATAGCCTTCTATCAGATCCTCTAATGAGCTGGTGCAGGTCATGTTGGGCACCTTACAAACAACATTTGGTGAATACGATGATGGAGTACGCATGGGAGCTGGATCCCATCAGGTTGGCCGCTGACCAAACTGAGGAGGAGGGAATGATGGACCCTGACCTGCATGGCCCGGGTTCTGCTGGCCTTGGCCCACACACCCACTCTTGGCCTTGTGACCCCCTCTGCATACTGCACACACATGAGATCTGTTACAGGGGTTGAAGCCACAGTGGGTGTAGTTGAAGGAAGCACATATATCCTCCGGGCACCGAGTGTGACTGACTCCCCCCTTCTTCTTGGAACTGCCACTGTTCTTGTTGGAGCACCCCTTCATCCTGGCTATCTCTGCCCTGAGCTCTGCTACAATTGTGAGATTTTCAGCCCCTAGGTGAGTGTACACTCCCTCATGGTCTGCCGCAGAGAAGGTTTCTACTTCCCCTGACAGAACTTTGGAAGTGAGGTCATGTTCATACCTGGCTAGGGCTGGGGCAGTGAATGAATTGGAGAGGCCCTTCATGGCTACAAACCTCATATGGTCTCCATAGTCTTTAGCAGACCACTGAGGTAGATTGGCAAACATCAACTTCTTTTGGACACATGTCATACCAAACAGTAATTCCCTGTATGTCATGTCAGAGTACACCTTGTCAGTGGGTATGTGATAGTCAGGTCTGAGCCAGTGACTAGACCTCTTCCTCCTAGTCACCTCCCCAATCCTACACAGAGTAGAAAGCAAATCACCTTCACCTGAACCTTGGTTGTTCCTGGTGTCCATGAAGTTGGGGAAGTTGCCAGACAGACCCATGTGAGCAGGGGTGAGGCCTGCTTTAAACAGGCCGGCCTGTAGGGTGGTGGAAGTATCTCTGGATTGCTGCTGCTGCTGAGTAGGTCCTGTGTAAAGGGATCCATCCCTGTAAAACAGCTGGTGGGAGGGGTGAGACTGCATTGTGGGCTGTGTGTGTACACTGGCACCCACCTGCTGGCTGTCTCCTGCCATCCACCCGGCCGCTGCCGCCATCTGCGCGGGTACACGATCCATCCTCGGGGTAGTGTCTAGCTGCTGGAAGGCACCAAAGCTTCCTACATGCTGTGAATTTAGCAGGAAACTCTGTAATTCCTCCCCAGATAGACTGTCCGCGTTGTTTACATGCGCCCCAGCGCCATTTTGAAATGATGCTAGTCCTCCGCGGCCTGTCTGATCCGCATAGTTAGCGCCTGTTCCGCCCGGTACCAGCGGAGAGAGGCGCTGTCCGCTGCTGGCTGCGTTCGCGGACACTAAATTCACTGAGGCTCCTGCCCGCGGATCGCTGCCGCCGACTGCTGATGTCCGAGCGTTTCCGAACGCGTCCGCGAGGCGGGTGCTGCTGCCGTCCGCGTTCGCTAATACCCCTGGGGCGGCTGTGTAGGCGGATTGAGAGGCTGTATGGGCGGTGGGAGGGGATGTTTGGGCGCTTCCGAATGCGGACATACCTTGTTGACGTTGAGCAATGGCCGACTGCTGGGAGGCATAGATCATCCGCATAGATTGCCTGTACTCCTCCTCTAAGGCCGCATTGTCAAGCTCAATCTCTGCTAACCTCTTGTTTAGGTCGATTAGGTCTCTCTTCCGCCGTAATAGGTCGTTCCTCTCTCTGGCTGCAGTGATCCTATCCTCTAGGACCTCTTCAGGCTCCCTGTGATCAGGAGGGGTGGGTGACAGGCTGGACTGTTGTTGTCGGTCACCCCCTCCCCCCCCCTCACCACCATGGCCACCGGTGTCCATGGCCTGGCCTGAGGTGTCTCCAGGTAAAGTGTCCTGTGCCTCCTCCTGTGAACTAGACTTATGCTCAGGAGCGGGTTGACCACATCCAGGGCAGTTCTTGCAATTACCATGGAAACCATGGCCACAGTTCTGGCATTGAACCATGATTAAAATGCAAATAGCTCAGGGTAAACTGAGTCTGTCCTGGCACCCAGGTGGGTGGACATGAGGCACTGGCTGGGGTAGGTGGCCAGGTGACCCAGGTAGGAGGTGAGAGTGGGGCCACCTGGGGAGTTCTTCCGTCAATACCCCAGCCAATCCTGTATAACACATATTGGATGGATCCATTATCACAAGAAGGGTATTTATAGTATAACAAGTATTGCTTAGTGTCCCACACAATTGAATCTTTTATTGATTTTGAATATTTCATCAAATTTAAAAACATCTGTATATCTAATTTATAATGAATTAAGATATTGAAAAATATTAACCTATTGGCATATTTATACTGCTTTAGAACCTAGAGCCTCCAGAAAACTCATGAGGAACTAAGCTGCCACCTGATAGGAAAATATAGAACTACCCAGAAAACAGAGGTTCACCGTAAAAGAAATAATGGAGTGTTACTGCAATGGATTACGGAATTTCACTGTAAAATAGATGAGATTTACAGTGATTCACTGCAAACCAAAAAAACTGAGATGCACTGTCAAATTTAACTGAGATTCTCCTTGAATTCAAGGGAATTTTTTTACAGTGTAGTATGTGTTTATTTAGATAGGGTTTAGGTGAAGCTGGTGTGTTTATGGTGATTGTAATGTGCATATTAGGATATATAATCGGTCTAATTTATCGTCCAGGAATAAGTTATAGTTATCCTAGTATTAGTGGGATGGACAGTGCCCCCTGGTGATCTCCCCCAGAGGCTCGAGGAACTCTCCACCCTGGGAGGGGAGAAACTCTACTATTGGCAGGCAGCAAGCAAAGCAAGCAGAGCACAGCATTTTTTTTTTCATCTGCATAAGTGTTATCTTTCTAAATGTCTAAACACATGCATGTCTTCGGTGTTTAGGCATTTCGAAATATGTGTTTAACGTAGATAATGTCTGTTTTAGATCTCTTAAGTGTGTACAGTTTAAACATGTTTAGCGTTTTTGGTGTTTAAAGTTTAACACAGTTTTTACAGTGTAGCCGCAGCTTCTTCACGAAAATTTACAGTAAGCTGCACTCATACTATACGAGAGAAAAAGGCGGGGGGAGAGAATGAGACAGATATACAGAGACAGAGGCAGACAGAGCAGGGGGGTCTTGGTCCCCAATGATAGGGGTACGGGGATAAACGCGACAAAGGAATGGGGGTGAGTGCTTGAGAATGGCCAAAATTGTATGACATACTTTATGATGATCCCATATGATTTATCACAAACTGAGACAGACAGAGGCAGACAGAGACAGTCCGAGAGACAGAGACAATGACCAATAGAGCAGTGCTTATACCAAATATCAAAAACTGAAATTATTAAGATGTAAGTCAAGATCACGAGCGATGCTTACCTGTATATATAGGACTACTGCTTAGAGACTTACCTGTCTCCTCTACCTGCCCCTGTTATGCCTGCCTCCAATCCTGCACTGCCGCTCCACCATACCAAACCAGAGCACCCCATCTGGAAGCAGCGATGCATGGACAGTTCTCTTTGTATATGTGTAAGAGGGTTTTAACTCTTTGAGAGTCTGACACCACTCTAATGCATCCGCTACTGTTATTCTGGGAGTTATATGATGATGATGATGATGATGATGATGATGATGATGATGATGATGATGATGATGATGATGACGATGATGATGATGACGATGATGATAATATAGTTTTAAAACCAACACAGCCGCAGGCTGGTCAGCAGTTCCACAGAGCTCACATGGACCGAACCTGGGACAACAGGGTCCATGGTTAACCCTTAAATGAGATGAGGGACAACACAGACAAACACATGAAGGTGAATACACTAAGAAAAACGAGGGAAAATAGAAAAACAACACACATAAAGTCATAAAGGGAAAAGTAGAATACACTAGAGAAACCTAGACAATAGAATAGAATGTAATGTGGATAACACTGAGTGTCTAAATAGGTCGTCGTAGCTCCTAGGTATTTTTACTATATGTATTTATTTTGGTGTTCTTATGCTCTTGAGAGCTTTTGTTCAACACCGTTCCCTAACGACGTGTCCTTAAAGGAACTTCTCCTTCAGAGCGAGGCCAAGTCTAGAATCAACCCTGGATGCTTCTGGGAGTTACGTATCAGGGCTGCATTTATGCATCATGACAAGAATGTGGGTTTGGTACACTCCTGATCGGTTTGGATGATGCATCAACTCAAAAAGCTCTGGATGAATAAATTATGATGTAAAGTGCAGATATAAATTAAATGATGATGCAGTGCTTAAAGAGTTACAGGTATTGTGTTCTGCCCAGGGAAATCACCAGTATTTATGTTAGCTGTCAGCCTCTCCCTTATCTACTATTCACTCTGTATACCGTTTAACTTGAATTATAATGATGAACAGCATTTGGTGACTGTGGACTCCTTTCGAACGCTCCTCGTGTCGCACATTCGCATTCAAAAATCCATCAACCACCTACCCCCCCCCCAGCTCTGTTATTAAAAGATGACCACTCCCTAATGAACTTTATTCCATACCCTGTTGATTGTTTTCTGGGTTTATCAGTTGGTCAATCACACTGTTTTGGTTCATAGTGATCACAAGTGAACCGTAACCTTCCTTAAAGAGCTAACGGGATGTCGGAGCAAAGTGCAGGGGGTCTCATTTATTACCGACTGGGGATGGGGGGGGGGGGGGGGATTTAGATATAGGCGGGGGTCAAGATAAAAAGGGGGGTCAGGGGAAAAGTCTGGTAAATGGAGCAAATTTTCTATTTTTTGAAAGGTTTTTATAAAGGAAATTTTAAAAGGTTGTAAATTATTAATATATACCTAGCAACCCAGCTTTTTTTGGTCCTAAGGGAAGTTTTAATCATACATACCATGCTAAATTGGCCCCAAAAAATTGATCAATGCTATTGATGTGAGAATAAGTAAGCATAGACGACTCAAAATGTATGTTAAACTCATTATAAACTCAGAATAGATCATCAAAACCAACATCATCTTCACTTAAAAAAAGGTGTTTAACTTTAAACACCATATTTTCTGAATGCTGCTTAAAACATAACACGAGCATTGTATAAAGAATTGATGTTTAAACACTTAAACACTTAATCAAGTCTTTATTATTTAAACACTTGCCAGTTTAATGCCTTAAAACTAAGCATGCAAGTATGTACCTTGAATACACTTGTAAATCAAACACCTTAACACGAGATGTTCAAGTCTTTAGCATTTGAACACGTTCAATATTGGGACTAATAAGCGTCCCCCCTCCCCTTTTGGGGCATCTTTAGACTAGAAAAAAGGCTCAGATTTCACGATTTTAGAAATAATTAAACCCCCAAGTACTAAAACATCATACAAAATAGTTTTATAAGCGCCTATGGTACTTATTAGGTTGAATACGATATGTACTTTTAATGAAGCAGTGTATACTTAAAATGTATACATCGTCACATATCAGGGTATGGATCAGTTCATCAAAAAATATAGGCAGTCCTCCAACATTGAGAATTTGTAGGACCAAAATAATATCCTGTTCTGTTTTTGCAAAGACTGCTGCCAGTGTTAAATATATACATGCAAGCATGAGGATAGCTGGGCGTGATGCTGTCGCTTAAGGGTTAAAGAATAAGTTAAGACCACTCCATGTAATATATTTGTTTCTCTTCTCTAAATAATGAGATATGACGTGGGTACATTCTTTTTTCTCTTTTTTTTCTCTGAAGCCTTATGATTGGTATGGCGTATTGCAGGCTCTTAGGCAATCAAAAGAGAAAGAAAACGTGAAATATGTAGACTCCTTTTGTAACATGCTCCTTCCATTCTATCACAGAAAGCTCTTGGGCTGTGATTGTCTTTAATTTGTTGTAATGAAAACATTTGGGAAGTAAAAGGTATTCACAACCAGTAAACAGTCGATCAACTCTGTCCATCTGTTTTGACAATTCATGGTCGTTGTTAATCAAATAATTTCCTTATGCCTTTTTGGAAATACCAATAACAACAGCCAAGATTCCTGCCAATAACCACTAGGTTAGTATTATGACATACATCTGCATACTGACTGTGCATATCTGACCGATGTTTATGGCTTTGAATCAAAATAGATATTAGTCACTTAAATAACATATATCAATTTTATCATATTATGAGGCAATCTATTTAAATTGTGATAACATGACAACGGTGGAGACATTCTAAGCATACAAACTGAGCTGATTAAAAAGTATTACTCAAAATGGGAGAAAAAACTGTTTTTTTACTAGTTCTATTCAAGGCACCCCATGTTTGGTATCAAAGCATTCACTGTCACATCCCACATCCCATTTATCTTCACAATAAATGTTCAAAGAGTAGCAAAGGCAACACTTTTTTAAAGATTTTGATATTTGTAATTTTTCATTCTTTTACCAAAATTTAGAGAAATCTGGCGGTAAGAGGGTTAAGTCCTTTTCTTTAGAACTGTAACTACTAATGTTCTGAAAAAAGCATCAATATAGAAAGCTAGTGTTTTATGCATGCAATTAATGGAATACATAAAACAGTAGCTTTCTTTTTGCAATTTTGAAAACATTTTTGTATTTTTACTCAGTTTTGGTAAATTTTAGAGTCTTCGGAGAGGCTGGCTAGTACTTTCACATTAAAAAATAAATAAAAAATAAAAAAGCCAACCTACCGACCCTACATTTTCTCGCCATGTTACCTAAAACCTATTTTTAAAATCATTTTTGGCCTAATAAGCAGTAGCATTGGGACTTCCTTGTGTAGTCCCCTCAAAGTAAGGCTATTACAGTCATAATACAGGTTTGAATACTATGTTTCAATACAACACTGCCCTCTAGAGTGTCATCTACAACTAAACAGGGATATATGCATACGAATCTACATGCCTGAGCTGACTGTATGAAAAAGTATCGGGTCATAACCTAAAAAACACTGGGTGGAACTGGGGATTTGCTTACAACTTTGTAACAATTGGATCATCTTTGACTGGGTGACGTCTTTGACTGGGTGACATCTTTGACTGGGTAATGTCTTTGAGCGGGTGACGTCTTTGACCGGGAGACTAGAAAAGGCAATTTTTTTATATTATATGTTTCCATACCTCTACTGTTGGAAAAAGTGTATGCTGATGGTTATTGCATAATATTTGGACAGTGCAGCTCTTCAAATCCATGTGATATAGAAGGTGACATATCTGACCCTGCTATAATGCATGTAATAGGGCCGACACATAAATAAAACAAACTTTAAATGAATTTCCTTTTATATAGTGTTAAAATATCCCTTGACTTTTCTACCCATTTCTTACTATATAGGCCGAATTCATGCTAGAATAATGCTTCCCAGTCAAAGACGTCACCTGGTCAAAGACGTCACCCAATCAAAGATGATCCAATTGTTACAAAGTTGTGAGACTGAGCCACATACAGTTAGTTCATTTCTAGCTCCCTTCAAAGGTGGCAGCAGTAGCCTTAGGACGATGCTGTCAAAGTGGTAAAAGTTGTGCAACTCTGATCAGGCTGGTTACTGGCGTTTACACTATGTTCTTTCGCCACTGCCGGCATAAGCAGTGGTGACTTCAGCGCGCCCCTTGTGTGAAGGTGGAGCATGCCCACTAACACTAACACTCGCTACTCTCATCCGCATTAAACTCTACAATATGGGAGAGATGCGCCACAATACCATAGGAACCATTGTAATGTCATTACTGTATACTGTAAAAGTACCTAGTGTTCACAGGTTTAAACTTTCGCGGATGAGTGAAAATTGGCAAATTTGTGGATATTGATTCCATACTGAATATATGAATAATTCACAGATTTTACCTTTCAACGAAAATCACAAAAATATTTACCCAGCAAAAAAAAGTTCTTAAGGTTGATCGCTACTCATGGAATATGGACTCCTGCGCAGCTTTCTGCGCATATAGCTTTGAAATGTCAGAATGGCCTAATATTATATGAGTGGATACATATACATGCACACTAAGCCATATCCAAAAACTGGACAATTCCGAGCAAAATTGTGCATTTTATAGCACTTTGAATATTTCATATATTTTGAGCCAGTGATATTTGCCATTTTTAACATAAATTAAAATATTGGTATTATTTACCTATAAATCATCATTGAGATTGATATAGATCTCATCCCTGTACTTAAAACAAACGAGGGTATTGAATAAATACATTTTTTACCCTGATCCTTGGCTTGTTACCCATTATTTTTGAGTTTTAGACAGTTTTTTTTCCTATTTTTTAACTTAAAAGGCCCAAAACCCTGAAATTATGCACGGGACCCCCTATCAAAATTACTTTTTTATGTTAGCAAATGATCTTAACTATTTTTTGAGAAAATAAAAAAAAAAGTGTATGATTTTTTTTTGCTAATTTTAAAGGTTTTGTTGAAAAATTTAGCATCAAATTTAATTAAACGTCCTAAAACTTTTTTCACAAAAGGGTTGTTTTTGGACCATGATTTCATTTTTCCGATTTAAGGACACAATATAGGATTATTCATCTAAAATCTGACATTAATGTGTGCAGTGGTTCACTAAGGAAAAACATCGTGAACATTTCACAATTTCAGGTATTATTTGTCAAAAATAGAAAAAACTTCTTTTTTTTTCAAAAATCTGTAACAAAAAAAGTAGCTCGGGACCCCCCTATTTTTTTACATTTTTCATTTCATAATGATCTAAACTACCCTGAGACAAAAAATTAGGAAATTCTTTGGATGAAAAGTTAAGAGTAGCGATCAACCTTAAACAGTATCATAATAATCACAATATTTACTGACAGCTCAAAATGGTTCTTTTAGGAAGACCCTCAAAGAGGGAGTTGCTCTATCTGGAAAAGAGTGGTTACCGACCTTTGTGTACTAAAGTAGCCTGGGGAACCTACCGAGACTGTGACTTTTTAAAGTGATGACAAAGTGAGATAAAACGCCTATTTGAAAATATACTGTTGTTCTAGCTGCATTTTTTTAATGATTATGCTAGTATATTATGATTTACGCGATAAAACTATTTTTACAACAATAATAACCAATAAATCATCCTGATTTTATAGATTTTTATTTGAAAAATAAAAGTCCCAGAAACAACATGATAAGGCAGTATTGGTGGATCTTCTTTCGAATCATTCATTTTTGATAAAGACAGGTTTTGAATTTACCAACAAATTTTGCAAAACAAAGATTAATAATATGATGTTCTGATGATCTTTATATCATAATATGACGTGTCAAAAATTATATAATATTACCGTGTATGTTTTCTATGTTAATCTAATATTAATATTAGTTCATATCCTGGGGTTTATCAATTTATTTAGTAGCAGCGTCTATACTATTCATACTTCTTTATACAAATGTTTCGCACAGGGCCCTGTAGCAGTTCAAACGTCACACAAATATCGTTTATTGCCCACTGTTTATCTTATTGAGGGCAGCATAGTGTCTACATTTAACTTCCCACTACATTATATTGAATTAATATTTTCATTTCAATTAGTTAAATTATGCTTAAAGGAACTTTGAAGCACATTTAATTGGAGTAAAAATTGCTTAGAGCCGCTTAAGTGGCATTATGACCTTTCACGTAAATTTACCTTGCATTGCTTTACTTGAAGCTGAGCATCCTCAATTTGCATCCTTAGTTTGCTTAAATGCAAACATCTATGTTAAGCATGATGAATGCGTACAGCACTAGCAATGACCTTAACAGCGCATTATACCAACTTTATTGTATTAAACACTCAATATAAATTGCTGGCCATCGGGCGATAAATAATATGAGACTTGAGGCATTGGGCTGTTCTTAAAGTGTTACATCTAAAGGGCCAGTTCTAATACCTAAGGCTTAAGGATACAATACTAAGTACTGTGAATTCTCATACATAGGCCCCTGCTCGTATGTGAGTCAGACTCAAGTATAATTTAAAATTTGGAACTAGACATGTCTTTATAGGATGCTGCTTATATGGGAGTTTTTTTTTCATGAGTATGCTTCAGTACTGACTTAAGAAATTATGGCATTTCAGTAGCCCTGTGCGGCTTATAGGATTTCTCAAAATTAGGGATGTGGCTTATAGCCACTTTATGCCTATGCCCAAGAATTTATAGTACTTAAGGTATTTTCAACTCCCTTAATAGGCTAAAATCTAAAATTATGCACATGGTCAAATACATTATAAAAATACAGAGTAAACACTTGATATATATGATATTCATACAAAAAAAGCTATTATGTTTAGGTTTCTTGATTAAAATATATCTGTCTATAATCAGTTCAAATTGCATAAAGCAGGACCGTATTCGACACAATGAGCGCACATCCCCTAATAAGTGCACACACAGCTTTTTTGGTCAATTTTAAACTATAAAAACCCACAAAGATGTCACATTTTGAGCCCAAATCAACCCTTAACTACTAGAAACCTTTTAAGGATATTTCTGTAAGCATATTGTATGCTTATTTATGCTGAATAGTGTACAGCAACATTACTAAAGTTGGGGGAAATGTGATGGAGGGTGTGCGCTTTTTACAATTAATTTTAGTTTTTTTTCTTATAGCGTAAAATGATTTTTAAAGTGCACTGTGCGCTTATTACGTGGAATACGGTACTTTAAGATCATATATACTCAATAGTATTAGAAACTCATATTTTCTTGGCAAGTCCTATCCTAATATCAATGTATGTTATATGATTTAAAATACATTAACTTAAGGGGCTCATACAAGATATAGCCATTTGTTTCCCATCAAGAAAAAAAACTTGTTAAATTCTTCAAGTTGAGAAAAACATTGGCACTATCGAGCCCAATATCTAACAAGGAAAATGTGGCATTGACCACGGTCGGATTTGCTTTGAGCCAGGTCGCTATTAACCCCTCTGCAGCCATTTCATAAACTGCACGGTACCCCGCACCAGGGCAACAGCCTCCATGGCACAAAGATAGCCTGTACGCTTCACGGGCGGCAGGCCAGAGTTCGAGTCTCGAGTTCGCCAGGCTGTCGACTCGTTTTTTCTTTTGCAATTGTAGGCCTATGATCTACAAAATTTCAACTACTCGAATTTCTAAAAAAAAACTGATTGAAAGGTACTATCCGATGCAGAATTTGATAACGAACACGGTGGTGGTATCGGAAATGTGATCAGAGCACTAGTAAATGAGCTACAGATACTTTGGTCCGTTATATTATTTTCATTGTCATAATCTGCCCTGTGATGTCATAACAAAAACATTAATAGCAACAATAACAAAAACCTTAATAGGCTTGCCAAGACGTCGCTGCGCAACGTCAGGTCGCTATGCTACGGCAAACCCCCCAAAAAACTCCTAGATATTGTAATCATTTGAAATATTGCTTGAGAAATTGTTTGAAAAGTAGGTTGACAGCAGCCAATTTCTGAATTGGTGCCAGCCAATGAACAAATCAAATGAATCTCTACTATGTAACGTCAGATTACAGTATTGGGTATATGGAATCCATGCATTATCAATAATATGGAGAGAAGGCGTTGTACGGGCTGCGTAGAGCAGGACGCATGACGGGTAGAGGTGCCGCGTAGTCTGGAGTGCTGT
This sequence comes from Harmothoe impar, assembly GCA_947462335.1. Lineage (NCBI taxonomy): Eukaryota > Metazoa > Annelida > Polychaeta > Phyllodocida > Polynoidae > Harmothoe > Harmothoe impar. The sequence continues at coordinate 16,737,529 of OX381717.1, forward strand.
ATATAGGGGAGCGGTACGGGTCAACCGGACGTCCGAACTGCGGGAGGAGAGGCGGTCTGTATGGTCCGGGTGGAAACAGTGGGGTCACCGTTCTGAAGTAATATTAAAAAATGTGTTATCATTCAAGCTTTATTAAGGGGTCAGGCGTAAATTTTATTCAATGGCAAATTTTCCTGTACAGTCTACCTTAAAAATAAATATATAAACTCATATATTTTACATTAGATGTAAGCTAATTTATTGCTTGCATAAGAAGCATGTTTTACAGCAATCATCTTGACTTTAAGGGAAATGCTACTTTTTCAGAGATTACTGAAATTCTGTTGGTATTTACATAGAGCTCAGGATTATATTAGATTGATTTATAATCAAACAGAAAATTGAAAGAAATTTACAAGTCACAGAGCTAACTTTCATGATACAGCCATTTGAACAAAAAAGCACCTTTACTAAAGAAACAAATGGAAAAGCAGTATTCTTTCACATAATCTGTCATAAATGATTCCCTTCTATTGCTGTATCAACCAAACTTTAGGAGTGTGTCATGTGCATCTATATAAACATTTTAAAAGCAAAAAACTAGGGGGTCACTAACGAAATGAGAAAGTTTTGAAACTTTCAAAATTATTTATTTTGCTTTAACTATTGGATCCAATGGATGACCAGTTGGATAATAAATGCCATACATATAATATGTATAATCTACAAGTGGCAAATAAAATGGTTGAATAAGGAAAAGAAATATATATATTTGGAATACAAGTTTAATTGAAATAAGAACTTCCATGACTTTCAATTTTTGCCATCAGGTTGCCCATGTGTATGGACCCACATTTCCCTTTAAATGTCAGGGCAAATATTATAATGGGGGTAATGGTAGTGGATGTATCAAGATTACTGAAAGGGACCTCAGACTTTAGCTCCAAGTGTCAACACCATATTAAATACAATAGAAACTGAATCTTACTGCTTAACAAACAGATTTCTCCTTGGCCGGCAAAGGATGCAGAGGCATGTAATCACGATGAGCGCTACAATACCCAAACCTCCCAGGATGGCACCAATAGTCTCAGTAGTTATTCCTGCTGGTGTTGTGGGCGCGATGACACCACCGACTGGTCCAATAGCGACGGCCGATACCGCCGCCGCACAGCAGTCTGTGGTTACTCTATTGGTGCAGCAGACTGCTAGAGCTAGCGTTATGGCATTGTTGTTCAGATAGCTCACCACGTCGCTAGCTGGTATCTCAACCATGGTGGCACCACCTGCAAAGATTAAGGGAAATAAGACTGAAGCTCTTAACCCTTAAAGGATGGATGTTGCTAAAAGATGGCATTTGTTGTCATGATGCACCAATGCATCCGCAGTGAGAGACTCACCGGGGCTGCATTGGTGCATCATGATGACCTTTTGGGAGTGTCACAAACCATATAGGTATGGCATGATGCTCACTGCAAGAACATTGGCATATAAGCAAAGCATCTATTGCTTAAAGTCACTATTTAAGCAGCTTTAAGTTCAGTAAATTCTATGTTAATGTCCCGGAAAAGCCATATTGACATTTAAGCGGCTTTGAGTGGCATTTAAATTTAGGATGCTTGAAGTTTGACTGTCCGGTTTTCGCTTAAATGCCAACATACATGCAGTGCCTTGAATGCAACATTGACGAGTTTCTGACCAGGGCTGCATTCAACCTAGGGCATGATGCATTAATGCATTATGCCTTCCTTAAAGGTTGAATATACCATTAACTGTAGTATGGATATAAATGTAGAGGGATGATGAAGATTTGTGAAATATCTTTTTACCCCCTAAAAATAACTATAGACCCATACATCAAGAAAGTGTGATTTAAAAAAAAGTTGAGTTTGTCTTGGTTTTAGCAGAACCTCAAAACATTGTGTGCAATAGCTATATTGGATACATTTCATACATGGCGATTCATGAGAGAAATATCTCTAAAAAATCACCCCTTTTCACTGCATTGCCATGACTCAGTGTCAATTGTATTCCTTTTAGCAGTGTGCTACAAAATGTTACTCCCCCCCTTTGCCAGCTGTTGAAACATTTTCACTCCGAAACTTTGGGGTGCGGGTTACACAAAATTTGGAACTGTATGATTAGAATTTTAAATATTAAAGGCATATTGGATTATTTATTCTTACCCTCTGACATACAACTTGCAAAGACCTGGGTGCGGAAGACTGCAAGGTCATTGTCAGGAAACCTCGCTATCACAATATTAGCCACTGACTCATCAAACTGACTTCCACTGAAAATCAAGTGTAAGGGTGCAATCACAACATCTGTTCATATAATAACTACCAAGAAACTTTGAGGGCCCAGTGAGCTTTGATTATATTTCAAACCCACCTATGGGGCTAGAGTTGAAGGTTGTCTAACCTATCAGGTTTCCATCCCAAAAATAGAATATTGGTAAATGTCTGGTTTCGGGCTGGCACATGCCAAGTGGGTCTTCTATCTGACAACTCCAGCTAGAAGACCCGTTTCATTGTCACTTAGACAAGTCTGGAGACAGGATCTTTTGCTAATTGTTTCAGCTCGAGTATAGGTTGAATGTTCCCATGACAGTTGACAGCCGACCGATGAATAAATGTTGTCAACTAACATAAAACATGTATATTTAATTATTGGTTCTATTTTGGATAAAAAGGTGTTTTCTTCATTTTAAAGTGACATAATCCAATGATTAGGGCTCAAAAATCAATTTACTTAAAAATGAACCAGAATGTTCCCTATGGCCATACTTTATGTTCTACCTTGGTTATTTTTTCTCATTCCCTAGAATTCAGCTAAGCATGGATATTAATATCAGATTATGGCTCAATTTACTACTTTTGGAGTGCACACTATAATTCCCCCATTGAAAATACATGGTAAGCTACTATACCTGGACCACATTGACCGCTCTAATTGGGTTAATATTGCCCACAGAAGATGTTGTATTGATCCCTATCCTCAAAATATAATAATTATTGTACCGATGTTTGGAACTTATTCATGTATGATTCAAACAATGTCACTTTAAAGTGGGTATATCTGATTTTTCTTCAAATTCTAAATTTCACTCAAATGTGAAAGTATCATATTTAGAGAATAGAGGTCAATTAAATGTCATCAATGGCCATGGGCGTTAATAGGTCACAAAGGGATCCAATGTCCCCCAACCATGGTATTTTCTAGTGTATTTATAATAGGGGGAATAAAAGCGTGCTAACTTTTATTCCAAAATGATTATATTGTGGGCAATAAAATCTAATTAGAGCAAAACCAGAGGGAATTAGGGGAAATGGAATAGATAGGAAGTCAAATATATTATTTGTGGACATCAAACATGTCAACAACTTTGTATCCAGTTGCTATGATAATATGTAACCTTGACAATCCCCCACCAAAATGTAATCATTTTTAGTACTTCAGTACATGGATCTTGTGTATAAATATCTTGCCTGATGAAGAGTCATTAAATGACTTAAAACTTTGCATTGATCAGATATTGTAATCAAAACCATCGAAATCAAACGCCAAATACTTCAAAAATAAAAACTCTAATTATAAATCCACTTGTCTGGTTTTATCATCAAATTTGTGAACATTCTGACTCATTTTTAGGATTTTTTTCTTTTTTTGTCCAACACATTGGATGTTCTAACTTTAAGATGTGGGTTGCGGACAAAGACATGTGTGAACCCTGCCACTACTCAATCAGAACTCTAACTTTAAGATGTTGCTCTGCTCCACCCCCATACCTACCTTGGACAGCAGCTGGATTCCTGCTCTCCGGAACAGAAGGTGTCACTGGACGTCTCAACTAGGTCTTGCTGCAAGGTCAAAGACAGTACTGCATGAATGTTTGCATTTAAGCAAATTTACGATCCCTTAAAGGGACACTATAGGAGGCTTTACATGGAGTGATGCCATGTTAACACCTTGAAGGTTCTTGATAGCATTTAAGAGTCTTTATGTGGCATTCACTCGAATCCTTTGCATTTAGGGAGTGCTCAGAGGGGGGCGGGGTTGTGGATTTGAGGGGGGGGCCAAAAAAAATGCACCGCTTTTTATTGAAAAGGCCATGCGTTACTATAGCTCAAAAGGGTTATCCACGCTCCATTTCCACGTGCCTCAGGGGGGACCAACAATTTTTTGATCTGCTTTTGCAAAAGTATACCAACCCCCCCCCCCTGTTTTACCAGACAGGATAAATACTTGCTCTGGAAATCTGCTGCATATGAACAACGCGAAAATATTTACATTTACAGTAAGATCCTAACATGATGGCTTTGTGTCACTCCTTGAACTAGAGTAAGGAGACAACGTTTTCTTGAAAAATGTATTGGTCAAACTGCTTTGGAGAGGTTGACAATCTCAAATACATTTTATCTGCTAAATCCATCATTCCCCTTTCAACTATGAATCATGAAACATTAGGAATTGCTTACCCAAAAGTCCCGGAAGGCGGCAGATGCAATTCCATCACTCAGGGAGATTGAAACCCGAGTCTCTGTTCAAAAAGAAAGTATGTACATGAGTTAGGAAAAATATTTTGAATAAATCTATTAAACATTTGTAACATACCTCACCAGACACTGCTCTAATGTGCCATATCTACCAACAACGATCTCTTTTACCCTTATACTGTAAAAGTGGAATGTTTACCTTATAAATGGAAGGCCTATTTTTGACTGTATTCTACCTTTATTGGGCTTATTTTTCACTGAATAAGGGGCATACTCTTCTGTTGACAAGTCTACTATGACCCTTATTCAGTGAAATACAGCCCCATGGGGCTAGATTGTTATCTCGACCATTTTAAAGGGCCTCATAATGACTTCTTTCTATAGAAAAAAGGGGCTTAAAAATGGCTATTGGGGCCAAAGTGCGATGATATATAAGGGAATGAATGGAATTTATTCAGGAATAATTATAATGATTAATCCCTGCGGGGCTAGCTTCTTCCTATAGGAAAAAAAGGCCTCAAAATGACTATTCTATTAAGTCAGCCGGGGCCAAAGTGGGATGATATATAAGGGAATGAATGGTAATTTATTCATAAAAAATTACAATGATTAACCCCTGCGGGGCTAGCTTCTTTTTATAAGAAAAAAACAGACTCAAAATGGCTCTTTTCTGAAGTCAGCCGGGGCCAAAGTGCGATGATATATGAGGGAATGAATGGAAATTTATTCAGGAGAAATTACAATAATTAACCCCTGCGGGGCTAGCTTCTTTTTATAGGAAAAAAAACGGACTCAAAATGGCTTCATTTCATGGCTTCAGAGTCTGTGTTTTCAATCCGGTGCTAAAGTGCGATATGGCCAACAATTCCTCTTGAGCAGATGATATAATGTTATGTTATATATCACATATGATGATGTAAAATAAGCAACTATTTTGATACATTGATATTCGATAATAGTAAACCCTCTACTATAGCGCCATATGTGGGGGACACCCTTTAAAAAAAGTATTTTTCAGCTTCTTGAGAAAAATGACCAATAATATCAAAACCAGGACCCAGTACTTATAGGTGAAACCAAGGAGCCATGGCTGCTTTAGAAAAAAAAAATTTAACGATGATTACTAGGTCACACCAGAGTGATCTGACAAAAATCTATCTCTATATATTTCAATGTGAGAAACTCATTGTAGGCTTAATTCATTTCTAGAATTAATTAATGCGTGGCCTACCCCCTTTTCCTGAATGTTTACCTGATGAACACCTGAACTCACCAGATCATCAGTCACTGCTGCACTATTTTGGCATGAGAAAATTGTAAATAATTCCTCCGAATTCTAAAATTAATTCTCTATTTTTATAGAAATAAATTCTCCTGACAGGAGGCAACTTAAATATTCAAATATACGTACGGTATTCGACGTAATAAGCGTCCTCCCCCTAATAAGCGCCCCCTCCCCTTTTTGGGGCATTTTTAGACTAGAACAAAGGCTCAAATCTTCCTAATTTTAGAGACAATTAAACTGATAAGTACTTAAAATGCCTTAAAAATAATTTTGTTACGTTGAAAACGGTATTTCATTTTGAACATAATTTTAAAAGTTGCAACAGGGAATCCCATACACTCGAGATAGACCCAATTACACCCGCATCAGCCAATGAAAGTGAAGCAATCTACGACAAATGGTCACATGTCATGTCTGACATGCCAGGGAGAGCCAAAAACACAACACACCGTACAACCCAACAAAATTTAATTATGGTGTCTTCCCCAAATTTTGGGTTTGGGGACAGTTGGGGATAGTTGGGGACTTGTTCAAACATTTTCTAGTCGGCCTAGATGGGTCATGATAGAGTAGCATATAGCCTTTTGCAGTATAAAACAACTGTCACAAGATATGTTGAATGCCACAGTCTGTTATTTAAAGTGGTAATAACCGTAAATACAACAAGGTAACAAGGAGTATTCGTTTTCGGTTTCTTTTTTTTTCTTCAAAATAAGAGACCTATTTCATGTGGCTTTATATAAGTAGTGTTGGGATTGCTTAATTCTCATAATTCTGCCATACAAAATTCGCAGCATAAAGCACTTAAACCCGACACTATTATTCAGTGAGTGAAGTCACAGACGACCAAACCAAATACAATTCTCCACAGAGAGGGCTAGATGCATAGCCCCCCCGGTACCTGGTACCACCAGGGGGGGGGGGGTTAGACATAAGGCTTTGGAGTTTGAGAAAAGTTCATCAAAAAATGATACCCATAGGACCGAACTTTAGACAGACACACATGACCAATCTTAATTGATTGGTCTAGACATCACTATAGCGACTCCATGATTGGTTGGTCGGTAATCTACATCAATCATGGGCTGCCTTAAAGTGGCACTCTCACCGAGCGAATCCCACTCACAATTCTAGTACTGTTCTAGTCTACTATGTGGTTAAGTGCGAGTGGTGAGAATACCCCTTTAAGGGCCACTCAAGGGACAATCATAGCGCAGTGCAGGTGCAGACGATTTTGCGTTTTCTATTTGATAAATTTACTATGGTTCTTGTGACCTTCTTAACATTTATTTTTTTACAAATGGAGACGTAAATAGTTTTGGAAATACTCCATATGTACAATGAATCAGTCTTTATTTGTATATTGACTATCTATTTATACATGATAGTAGTAGTATAATCTGGTGCATGTGTATAGGTAGGGAGTTGGATACATTTTCAAAATTGCTTAAAATATTCTGCTATCGGTCAAGCCTAATACAGTATTGTGATAGATTTCCAGAACTATATTTATTATCTTCCTACTGCATCTAGTTCCTGTGCAAACAGCATGGAAGCAAATGTTAAGTTCTGTGATCTAAACTGATCAGAACAGACAGGAGAATCATGTTTGTAATTTTTGAATTTCCAGCTGTTAATGTATATATATCCTCATATACAATTTAACAAAAGTGTTTTGCTGACATTAAGTGGGGCATTGTGACCTAATTATACATGTGCCTGGTGACCTTTGACCTGATTTAAAATGCCATTTGACCTCACTATTTCTATTTATCTGTCCATTGGGAGGCATTGGGCCTGGTCAGAAATACCTGAATTTCACATATGCCATTACTAATACAATAACCAACATTCCCATCGGTACAATCTTGAACAATCTCTATATCTTCATTACATTTTGACATGAAGAAAGTCAAACTAATGTTTCAATCAACACCAATCTGAAACTATGACCTATAGCCCAGGATGACTGCATTTATATTAACCACCTTTATTTTGGTGAAAAAAAAGAGGCCCCTATCATTTTTCTAGGTCAGTAATTAAGGTCAGGACAGGGTTTTAAGTGAGAGGTGCCAAGGGAAGCTCTCTCAGGGGGAGTGAAAATCGGGTCACAGAAGTGCGGACCTCAGTGGGCACTACTATTGGGTTATGCAACTCCCTACTATTATAGGTCTCTATTCTAAGTACAATGTATATTCTTGGTCCTCTGTCACGTCACTCTCTGCTTGTTTATTTCAGGTTTAAATGCTTTATTCTCTACATTTTGATAGACTGTATGGCAGAATTATGTTAAGCAATCCCAACACTAGTGATAGAAAGCCACATGAAATTAGCCTGGTCTGTTTTTAATGGGTTAAAGGGTTAAAGGTTGATCAAAGGTATCTAAAATGTGATGAATAGTCAAATGCCAACAATCATTGATACCATTTCTGTCACATTTTACGAGTCGGGGCTGAGTGGGATGCACCCCAGCCCCCACTCTTAAAATACAGCAAAAGAGGTATCAATGTTGTTGGCATTTGCATTTATTTTTTTATTTCAAGCCATTAGATGAAGGTGAGACGAGTTTTCTTAACCCATTGAATACGGCCACATTGTATTCAATGGGGGGGGGGGAGGATTGAACATGGCATTTTAGTGCTAAAACATTGGAAATCTTGTATTTCCAACAAATAAAGCATAAACCTACCTGTCCCTGTTGTAGTCTCTGCTGTTGTTGCCGGTGCCTCTGCTGTTGTTGCCGGTGCCTCTGCTGTTGTTGCCGGTGCCTCTGCTGTTGTTGCTGGTGCCTCTGCTGTTGTTGCCGGTGCCTCTGCTGTTGTTACTGGTGCCTCTGCTGTTGTTGCCGGTGCCTCCGCTGTTGTTGCCGGTGCCTCTGCTGTTGTTGCCGGTGCATCTGTTGCTGCTGCCGTAGATGTTTCAGGTAGGGGATCTACAAGAAACTCATTGTCAGTACAATAACGCCAAACTCCACTAGAGCGACACTGTCAGCTGTGAAACATGGCATACTTTAAGGTCCTACTTGGTTTTGTTTTACCCGAGTATCGCCCATAGTTTCACCAGCACAGGGAGACATTAACACTACTCCATGAATGTTTGTATTTAAGCAAATTTAAAGTCAGTAATGCCATGTCAATGCCCCGGAATGGTCATTACGGCATTGAGGTTTGTTTAGTAACATTTGATAGAATTAAAAAGACTTGCTCCTTTAAATATATCTAATTTACTTAAATGCAAATATCCATGCAGAGTAAGGGCTTGTTTTGTCTATACTTTAGTTGATAATATCCATGTGGACCATAATAACCTTACCGTTGGGGGCTAAGCAGCAGGTTTTAGATTGAGTATTACTGCGGTGATGTCACCAAAATGGTTGTTAAAACCAGTTGTTAAACGTCATTGTAATCAATAATTACAGGAAATACAAGGTTCCATTCAAATCAGTCTGAACTTCTGGTTTCTGTACTTTTACGTGGAACCTTGGGTTTTATCAGAGTTGGCTCTGCCTTTTCGGATACAACCCAAGGTTTAACTTGAAAGAAACATGTCGTTCAGGCAATTAATTGCAGACTTAAGTCAATGACTTACCCAGCGATATATCCAGTATGAAGTTGCCTGTAGCTGCAGGTGGTACAAAGGCTGACTTCAGAACTATGATGATACTATTTGTCGCCATAACAACATTCTCGGGGGCCCACAGGCGGCAATATCTGAAACAATAACATTTATTTCATCTTAAAGTAATGCCCAATATACCTAGTGGGGACCAGTAATGGGAATTTCACTGCACTGTTAGAAGTGTAAAAAAGTCATCACTGACCGATGGGTTCCAAGTACCAACACCCCTCATCCACCTCACACTAACTGACCAATACCCCCCTTTTAACCTCACTTCCAACCTCATTTCCATGCCCTCCTCATTCCTAGGCTCACTGCTGTCAATTTCCTATCCACACACACCTATAGTACACAATACTCATTTCAATGTCTGTATGTTATTATAATACTATTTTACACAATCAATTGTGTCTTTTACTTGCCAGACCGATGTTTATTATTGTGTTATATATACAAATGTACGTCTAACGGTTGTCTCTACTTAATACAACCTACATACCTGGGGCAGTATCCCACGTTGTCATTTGTGGGTTTTTTTTCTGAAGCCATTTAATGAAGGAAAAAATACTTGTTCTTAGCCCATTGAATACGGCAACATTGTATTCAATGAGGCCATTAAATACGGCCTTCCAGTGCTTAAGCATAGGAGATCATGTATTTCCAAGTAATAAACCCTTTATCCCAAGCCTGCGTCCGTCTTACTCAAATAACCTAATGGGGATTAGTAATGATACTAATAGGACTTGTCAATTAAATGATAAGTAGCTTCAAAACCTATATTGAACTAATTCTTTATATTCAAAGATGGCTGATATTCTAAGAACAATTGTTCCGTTTTTGAGGTCTGCCTGTAAAAATTAAACAAAAAAGAAAGCAAGAGACACTATAATTCACCATAGATATACTTGAATGTAGCTGTTAATCAATATAAAAAAAACTTTAAGCATAACTTAAATGGATGGTTTCAGAGAGCTTACCTGGGTACAATTTCAAACGCTTTGTTTGCATCATAGATCTCCATCCATTGATATATACAGTCGCCATTAAACGAGAAAGTATTGAAGTCTCCCTGTGCGTTAACCTTTATGTTCGATCCATCGACACCCTATTATAAGAGAGAGAACAATTGAAAAGTTTGACCAATAGATAGTGAAGTAAGGAAAATAGTTAACTTATTCAAATTTTCAAATGTATGTCTTAAAAAACACCCAGAGTTGAACAGCCATCACCTACAGGTATATATATACCACTACCTGCAGACTTCCAGCATATGTTAGTATCTATGAACTATTGTTACTTTGTTGCTTGTATACCCAATTAATTTATGAACTATGGAGTCTGTTGATCGTGTTTACACATACTATGGTCTATGATGTAATGAAAATGTATATGAGCTAATACATATAAATTGATGTGTCATGATTTATGTGACCCGTTTTAACGAAATGGGTCGGAAGTCGCATATCAAAAATGTTGTGATTTTGTAATATCCATGTACATTGCAATATTCATTTGATATGTGACATGTAGTTTATTTTTTATGAAATACAGCAGTGCCATTGATTTAACCAAGGAGCGCCGTATTACACGCCCCCCGTGCAATAACCTATACCGTATTACACTGCCCTGTGACGTCATCAAAATGGCGGTTTGTTTACATTTGAACGGCGTAGAAATAAGCCATTTTAGCCTATTTAGGCTCCCCCCCTGCCATAATTTTGGTGATTTGAATCGAAAAACATAAAAAATAAATACAAAGGCACACTCGTTTAAGTCTGCAGGGCTGGTTATTGCACTCGCAGGCCTGTGGGCCGCATTTCACTCGGCCTATGGCCTCGTGAAATACGGCCCACAGGCCTGCTTGTGCAATAACCAGCTCTGAAAACTGAAACTTGTGAACCTTTGTCTATGTATTGGCCAGTTTTGACCCTTTGCCAATATTTTTGATACATTTTTGTTGAATTAAATGGAATTTAATTAAAATGAGATAATTAACATTTTAATGAGATATTAACCATATTAAACAATACAATTATAAACCCTATGGCCAACATTTTGGAAATAATGGGAGTTGAAATCTGGTTTGTACCTTATTATTCCATAAGATAACTATTCATATGTTTAAAAAAATGTCAAAAACTCCTTTTTCAAAAATCAATTTTTTTCACCCTATACAACTTAAAGAGGCCATATCTAGGCTCATATATATGTGCGACTTCCGACCCATTTCGTTAAAACGGGTCACAATTATAATCTGTGAAAACACTGGAACAAATCACACTATGTACCTCTATATTGACCTGCCAGGCACAGACAAATTCATTCATGTAGGGTTCCATGTTGATAGTTGTTGTCGGACTGTCCGCAGTCAGTGTTCTGATCGGCGGGCCAGTGCACTCTGGAGGAGAATCATTTAGACTTATTTGCTATATTCAGCCTAATCCCTAATTTCACATTCAAAAGGTTTCATTTATTGGTAAATATCTGAGTTAAGGTCTTAATATAGAGGTCTTACTATAACTGTATATATATTTGCAGATATAATTTTCTTGCGAAGTTAGCCAAAAAAATGCAATTTTCCTTATATCCTAATTTCGAGAGTTCTAGAATTTGGCACTTCACTTTAAAAATTGATACATATTAAAGAAGGATGTGAATTCAAGAATTAAAAAATCTGTGCAATTTGTAAAGATATGTACACTGCAAAATAAAAAAATGATTACAGCAATGTTGATTCAGGAAGGACCAACTAGTGGTCCTCAGGGACTGCCATAGACTGACCCCAGACTCATCCCTTGAGGTATGATGTACATATATGTGTGTCAATGGCGTAGCGTTTCGTCTACTTATTTCATGTGGGGAAACAAAGTTATCATAATCTTGTATGAAGCGGCCATTTTCCAAAATCCTGTGGAGAAACTGGATCAAACTCTTGCCTTTGGTGATACCATTCAAAGCCCCACTTGTGGAAAACCTGTTGTTTGGACAGATTATCATGGACCTGTGTTTATTTACGGAGTGTTCATTTATTAGTTACAGGGGGGGGCATCAATATTTGCAAGGCAACTATGGTTTAAAGGGGGGAGAGGCGAAAATTCCCTGCGTTCTTGAGAGGGTCTGAAAAACTTTTCACGCCACAGCACGAAATCTCACCACCCTCCCTGTAATTAATAAATGAACACTGTCTCACCTGGTGCAACATTTGGAGTGATGGTGCCGCAATCAGGCTGGGAGTCGTGTGTCGGGGGACAGATACAGCTGTTGCAGTCTGCAGGGTTCTGGTACCCTCCATTCAGGCAGTTCCCATCAGGTCCTCCTGGGCATGTCGCTATAGATAAAAATTGGGCTTTTTAGATATACAGTTTTGTGTTTACATTGGTTTTACCAGAATCTTTGTCACATTATCTGAAATGGTTATGTTTCATGTCTGATATCAGGAGGTTCATAGGACAATTATCTTTCAAATGGTATATATTATAATGATTTTGAGGTTACATTTATGTATTTGTAGGTCACATTTCAGAAATGTTCAAAAACATTATCAGCAACATATTCTGAAAAAGAAAAAACTGATTCATGGAGAGAATTTAGTATTTCTGATGATTACTGCTCAAAAATATCTCTCATTAAACATGAAACTGAGAAACTTTCTTTTTCAAAGCCCAAACCTTTGCATGGAACCACCTATTAAAATTACTTTTATGGTTGGGTACGAGTTCCTTGTTCCCGCTATTGGTCAGGTCATTCGCGCGCGCCGGACGTCTGTTACCCGGTTAGGAGCGCCCCCTATGTTATGTATCTAGGCGGAGTGTGTACATTGGTTACCGCTGTTGTTTATGCCAGAGCGCCGCCCAGAGAGGTGGGACAGCTCGCAGCTCGCTTGCTTTGTGTCATATTTACCGTGGTTAGTTAATTAATTATTTTGCAAACATGCAGCCCTGCAGGAGCTGTGCCTTTGTGTATGATCACCGTAAATCGGCATGTCCTCAATGTTCTACACCCACACATACTAAAGGTGGGTTAGACGAGGAGGAAGACGAAGCATTCGAGTTACGCAAGGCTGAGGAGCCAGGATCGCCAGCAATGGATAGGGATCAGAACGTGTCCTTACAGCTTAAACTAGCTGAGGAGAAGCAAGCCATACCAAAGCGTAAGCTCGAGATGAAGGCTCTGGAAGAACGGCTGGCAGCGATCAACCTACAGAACGCCAAACTGGAGGAGGAATTGGCTTCGAGCCAAGATGGCGGACCGGGGAAGAAGCCAAGCACGCAGAAGCCACCTCCAGGGTTCAAACCTAAGACTACAGGTACCGGATCGACACTGGAGGAGGAGCATGGCTTCAAGCGTCAACTCTTCTACGCGGATGGGACGCTGGCTTCAGCTTCCGAGGGAAATTCTACAGCGGCTACAACTCTTCAAGCTGGCTTAGAGTCTGTGGGTTTAGGCCTCCAGGCTCTAGGGTTGGCTACTGGAGACGTAAACAACGCTGGACTGCCTCTACAAGGTGAGGGTGGTGGAATGTCTGGCTTCCATTGGTCAAGTGAGTCTGCACGCAGAAAGCGCTCACGACATTGGATACGTCCAGATTTTCATCTTCCTTTAGATAAAAGTTATGAGGAGATGTCCTATAGAGAGCTCGTATACGGTATGGTGTGTGTGACGGAGTGCATCATAAAAGCAAACGACGCTCGGTTCGACGTTATGGGTTATTTAGAACACTTTAAGTACATCACCCTTAAGGAGATTAGGCCTACCTACATGCCCAAGGCAGTGGCAAAATATGAACATGACGTGACGACCAAGGTGGCTTCGGGAGAAGCCAGATACACTGCAGCAGAGCACACAGCGAACGCCACTCACTTTGGTATCGAATGTACCAAGGCTTACGTGGAAGCCATGCGTCTTCTGCAAGGTTCTACTCAGTCAGGGAAGCCAGGTGGCTCCAGCAAGCCTTCCACGCCGAGGATTTGGTGCCCGGATGATATCTGTGCTAGTTGGAATTTCACATCATGCCAATATAATCCTTGTCATAAACAACACGTATGTTGTGTATGTAGGGGCTCACACAGGGCGAAAGGAGGCTGCAACTATAACAGTGGTACCGTACAAGGTCAGCAACATCAAAACAGGAATGTCCAGTCTTCATTCTATCCACAGAACCAAGGCGCCAACCAAGGTTACACCGCGTCAAACCCCCATCAGCAGCAGGGGGGGGGGGGGGTACCGGTAGACTTCAGCGAAGAGCCTACCTGTGACGTGATCACCTACGATTTGATCAGAGAGGACAGAGTTATATGTATGGATAGTATCAGTGACTTACTGTTTGCCTACATAGATTACAGGCCACTTTGGGATATTAATTGTGTACATAATGTTTCAAATGTCCAATCACAGTTTAAACCTTGTGGCTGGAAGAATATGTTGTCAGGGGGGGATAATGATGTATACGGTACTTGGGATCCAGATAGTTTATTTTTACTGGATGGGGTTATGCATGGTTTCAAAATCATCGATCCTTTGGTAAAAATTCCTTCTTATGAATGTATTAATTACGCCTCGGCTACAGGTGAAGCTTATTGTTTCATGAATGATATTATATTGAAGGAAATTAGTACCGGTAAGCTTAGTGTTGTGGATAGAAGACCACACTGTGTACATGCTCTGGGGGCTGTCGAAAAGTCATCTGGTGGGTATCGCCCTATCACTGACGCCAGCAGACCTGAGGGTATATCTATTAATAATCATATGTCGAGCACCTTTAACAATTTCAAATTCTGTAGCATCGACGAGATCTGTGAGAGTTTAACCCCGAATTGTTTTTTGGCGGTAACAGATATAGAGGCTGCCTACCGTTCCTGCATGATTCGTCCTAGTGACAGAAAATTTCAAGGTTTGGCCTGGAGTGTAGATGGTCAAGATGTGTACATAGAAGATAATTTTCTCTCTTTTGGGGCTCGAGCCTCCCCATATATATTTAATAATTTAACTGACGCTGTTACTAGGTATATGAATGCTAATGGTTTCAAATGCTACAGTTATTTGGACGATTTTCTTCTAATAGGAGACAGTTTTGAATCATGTAAAGAGGCTCAATTAGCTCTTCATTCTCTCCTACGCTCGCTAGGGTTTAATATTTCATATAAAAAAGTCTTATCACCCTCACAGATACAAAGATATCTGGGCATCATTATAGACACTGTTCAGATGAAGTTATTACTACCGGTAGATAAAATGCTAAGGTTAAAGGAAGAGCTCGCGTTCTTTGCTGGTCGCCGTCAGGCGACACGCAAGCAACTCCAGAGGCTATGTGGCATTATAGGACATTGCTCTACGGTAGTAAGAGGTGGAAGAACTTTTTCTCATAGAATTATTGGTTTATTATCGAGTTTTAATACCGGTAAGAGACGAGTAACCCTCACCAAGAACTTTTTCTTAGACATACAGTGGTGGAAGAATTTCGCCACCTGGTTTAATGGCGAAGCCAAAATGGTGGGCAGGAGGGTACAGGACACTGTGAACATTTACACCGACGCCTCTGGATCAGGTTATGGTGCTCATTGGAGTGGAGACTGGTTAGCGGGTATGTGGAACATGGACTTGGACGCTACAAGTGATCACCACAACCACCTCTCACACTGCCCTGGGGAAGAGATACCTGACAATATAAATGTACAAGAACTATACCCGGTAGTGGAATCTCTATGGAGATGGGGTCCAGCTTGGAGAAATTGTCGTGTTATTTGCTTCTCTGATAATACTCAAGTCGTCACAGGCCTAAATACCGGAAAAAGCTCAAATAATTATGCTATGTCTATATTACGTAGAATTTTCTGGTTAAGTGTATTATTTAATTGTCATATTGTAAGTGTTCATATACCAGGAAAGTTAAATGTGATTGCTGACGCCTTGTCTCGTATGTATGAAAATAACATGAAGATCCCTACGGGTTTGTGTTGTTCCAGATGTGCTCCTGTTGCGACGAAGGCTGGAGACAAAAGCAGCAAAAGTTAGATCTTATTGTTGGTCAGAATCTACATGGCGAACCAAGGCTTCGCAGTGGAAGAAATACATATCTTTCTGTGCTCTTATTATGGTGGCAGTAGTTCCAACCACTGTAGATGTTATGTGCAAGTTTATTGTCTTCTTGTCAGATTCACTGTGTTATGTGAGCATTGATAACTATGTATCAGGGGTCATTAGCCTAAACAAGTATTTCGGGTATGACGTCTCAGAGATTAGGTTGAATTTTATTTTTTCTACTACTCTGAAAGGCCTTAGGAGGCTATTGGGGGATCCTGTACCCACGCGTTTGACTTTAACGCTGGAAAATTTATTGAATATGTTCATGCATGTAGATTGTCTTAGTGTAAATGAGAGGTGTATGTGGGCATGTATAGCCACAAGCTTCCGTTCGTTACTAAGGAAATGTAACCTAGTTCCTAATAACCAGAAGTTGGAAGGTCATTTTCTGCGTCGGAGCTCTCTTGTTTTCAAACCTTGGGGTGTATTACTTAGGATCTCGAGTTCTAAAACGATCCAATATGGTCAGCGTATACACTTAGTACCCCTTACTTATGCTATAGGCTCACCTTTGTGCGCTGCAACTCTGTTAGCTAATCATTTCAATGACTGCCCGTCTGTAACAAAGGATTCACCGGTATTCATGTTAAAGGTATCAGGGGTCTTGGTCCCACTCACCTACCCGGTACTTAATAATTATTTAAAGAAATTGTTAGCAACTATTAATATGGATGTAAAAGGGGCCGGCTGCCATTCTTTAAGGCGTTCTGGAGCTGCTTTTTTACATAGTTGTGGTATTCCTCTGGAGGACATTAGACAGACTGGTGATTGGGCTAGTCTCACTGCTTTAATTTATCTGGCCAAGCCGCTATCCTCTAGAATTAATCTGGACAGGATGGTAGTTGATGCTATGTGTAAAAAGTAATACATATATGTTATAGTGATGTATAGTTTGTAATTCTGGGTGTTGGCAGGTTTAATCCAGCCCAAGTCCATATAATGTATTGTGCTTTATTCACTATCAGAATTACCTTGATACCAATGGTTGGGTACGAGTTCCTTGTTCCCGCTATTGGTCAGGTCATTCGCGCGCGCCGGACGTCTGTTACCCGGTTAGGAGCGCCCCCTATGTTATGTATCTAGGCGGAGTGTGTACATTGGTTACCGCTGTTGTTTATGCCAGAGCGCCGCCCAGAGAGGTGGGACAGCTCGCAGCTCGCTTGCTTTGTGTCATATTTACCGTGGTTAGTTAATTAATTTTTTTTTTTTTTTTCAATTGGCTTATGTCGAGTCAATATATATCTAATAAATAGGCAGGTTTAATCCAGCCCAAGTCCATATAATGTATTGTGCTTTATTCACTATCAGAATTACCTTGATACCAATATGTTAGCAAATTATCTGAACTATTCCCAGAGCGTTTTAATAACTTCGGAAACTATTTTACCCAATAAGGCTATAAAATAATGATGATTTACTCCTACTCTACCAAGAATACCATAGCATAAAACTGTTAAAAAAACGCTTTTTAGTTAAGGTGAACCTACATATAGGCGTTTTACATGTTTTATATTTCTATGAATAGGGGTCAATATGTAAAAACAATTTTTTTTCTTCAAACATTAGAAATAAATGGAAAACTTTAATTTGTCAAAAATCAATATTTCAAAAAGTAGGTTTGGAATGCCCTTTTTTTTCATTTATTGTTTCTGTATGATCTAAACTGCCTCTAGAAAAAAAAGTGTTAACTTTGATTAAAGGGTAGCCACTCATTTTAATGATGAAATCTAGACCAAAAAATCATACATATTCCACAAAGTGACTTCTTGCAACCTGTGCGAGATATCTGAAAGTTGATGATTCTTTTGGCTTAGCAAGATGCATGAGTCCAGCTTGAGCAATTTACTGGCAACAGATGGCATAGTACATTAAAGTTTTCTTGACACACTAATGCAGCCCTGGTGAGTAACTGGCCTGTGCTACTCAACCCCATAGGGTTGGCATGATGACCAAGGCATGATGCATTTATGCATCATGCTGTCCTTAAAGGGTTAAAGAGTTAAACCGTTTTGGTAAGTATATACAAACTTTCACAGTAGCACAGATTCAACTCCTGAAGGTCGAAGAAGGACAGTTGTCGACGCTGTCCAGGAACCCCCATGAAATCTGGATTATTAGTGGTAAGTGTAAATACACCCGCAGCGTTGGCAAAATTCTGAAATTTCAAATTTTAAGAGTATATAAGAGTTCATCAAATCATCATATTTTAAGGTTTCATAATATCTTGAGGATATCTTAAAGATGAATATGATATTGTATAGTGATTGTTGTAATTCTGTCTGTCTGAGAGTTACTCGGCGGGACTGCTTCACACTTCATGACCACTGTAGGCAAATATATACCGTAAAACCCTGCCTCTAAGCCGACCCCACCTATAAGCCGAAAGTGAGTTTAAAGGGAAAAAAATCGGCTTATATGGTAACGTTTTGACCTTTATGAGAACCCCGCCTATAAGCTGAATGTGAATTTTGGGGTCTGGGGAGGCCTTTGGCCCTTACCCATGCCCATATTCCTACCCAATTTTAGATAATTTGTCAACACATATAGTTCACGCGAAAAACATTTGTAAGAGCCTAAAAATGGACTTAAAGTTCAACAATATCTATGATAATGATTCAGTATTTTCCCACTCGAAATTCTCAAATAAACATTTGGAAAACCCTGCCTATTAGCCGAATGTGAGTTTTGGGGAGAAAATTCGGCTTCTACGAAATAAAAACACCAAATAAAATTCGGCTTATAGCCGGGGTTTTACCGTAGATAGTGTATTTGTGTGGTATGTACTCACTGTTTTTGCGTAAAGCATAACTGAAGATATGTCAAATGGCGTTTTTTTTGTTGTGTTAACGATGAGGAAATTAACCTCAGCTCCTCCGTCCTGGATATTGTCAAAGTTGATGGTCACATATTCATCTCGGTCGGGCCTAACCTGCTCATGCACAAACCCAAGGGCATGGAGGATCTCATGGAGAGGAGTCCCAGGCTGCAAAGGTGAAAAATATTGACTTGAGTATTTTTGTGGTCATGAAGATTTCATTGCTGCTGTTATTCACTACAGGTAGGGGGGCTTCCAAACAGTATGGACACATATTTGCTCAAGAAATCGACCTCCCGACCCCTTTAAATTATTTGTACACATTGAAATAAAGGGCTTATGTATGCAAAGATTTTCTGAAAATACACCCCCCCTACCCCTCTTTGTATGCACATACTTTTTTGAAGTCCTCTAGAGCCTATCACCACAAAAAAAAACAAAAAAAAACACATCCCACATCCCTGTGGACATTACCTTATCCTAAAATGACTCACAGGTTTGTTAAGGTCTGTTTTCAAGCAGAGGTTTGAGTTATTATTTTTTACAAGGTTTGTGGACATCCAAATGCTAAAGTTTACTTAGGTTCAATTGACATTTATATATATCTGATTTACATTTTCTACCTCATTCAGACGTAAATGTACTAGTGCCCTTAAGTTATTAAACACTACTATGCTTAGAGCCTTAGTGCAGCCAAAACCTTTCGTGTATAGATAAAGTACCAGTTTCATGGAAGACTGTGTTTATTTCCCATCCACAGGATAGGGCCTTGTCACAAAGAGGATGGGCCCCGGTTTGGTCAGTTTTCCATGTAGGCCACCCCCTATTTCATGTGAATGTATTCTGCAATATTTGTTTCTTCAATATCCAGTCCCAAAGGGCGCTGGTCATATTTAGTTATAAGGGAGTTTTTTCTTGCATGGACACAATAAAACCTTCCTGGTCCAAACAGCACCTGCCCTCAGAGTCTGCAAAGGAGTGTCTTCATGTTATTTTTAGTGTTTTTTTCTAGTTTCTAGTTGACCTTTTTTCACATAGTAATGTTCAAAAATTCGATACAGTTCAATCGACCAGGGGTTCCAAAATGAGATTTATGCAGTATGAAATCTTGTTTGCATCAATTTAAATGAAACAGGACAATCAGTCACGTGGTACAGTTAGGTTGCATAAAGGTTACGTAAACAACAAATAGCACTACAGCTCATTCAGTATTAATACAAGAGGAATAATTCACATTCTATTCTACAGTCAATGGTAGCAGTGCTTCGAATTGGTAAAGAGTGTTATTCTACAGCAGTTTGGTAGTTAATATATGTATGTATAAATAGCTAAATAATTGACTTACAGAACTGGCTTCGTTGAGGCAACCAGAGGCCAACGTCACAGGCTGAGGGTCCCCTTGTGGTGCGCCAATATTTCCAATAAACGATGTACATCTAAAAATGTAAAAAGTGATATTTACTACAGATAAGTACAAATGTGTGCTTATTTATACCCAATTCTTTGAAACTAAAAGTTTTTTTCTCTCTAAAATAGCGAATGTTGCAATAGTGACAAAAACCTGATTTATTTTTCATGATATAATGAATTCTGTTTCCATTTTTTTTTTCTTTCAATGTTATGAATCAGGTTCTCCAAATGCTGTTCTAACACAATTTTATATACCAATGACTGAAGTATCTCAAGTTTTACACAGATTTTAGATCTACTTAATATCAAAAGTATTTTCTTTTCATGAAAATCATCATGAGAATTTCTTTTCAAATACTTTGCCACACGAGTTAGGACAGGGTTTCGTGTGCTTATAGTACACTCTACCCTTTTTAGTAGTAAAGACACACAATTATCAAAGGATAGCAGTAATATGACAACTGACAAATCTGTTCTGAAAGACCCTATAAGTAAAGTGATATAAGCCTTGGAACTCACAGTAACAAATGGATTGGGTTTTAATTAGTGCCATTTAAATATACATGCATTATTGTATCACAAGTGTTTTTCAGTGTATGTATACTGCAGTGAATATTATGGTGGATGCAACCAGAAGTAGAAAACGAAGCGAACTGGTTGGTTACTAAGGCCACTCGAAAAAATAAAATGGTTTCTCATCACCGCGGGCATCATAAAAATCACCTTTTGAGGAAAACCTTTTTTTTCTTTTTTTTGCTAATTTTTCATGAAAAATATGATAAAAATGACAAATATTGGGTTATTTGGTATGAAATCAAAGCTAATACTGCCAGTAATGCAGTAGGATAGAATTAACTTAAAATTTCCCTACTTTTAAAGATCAATAAACTCTTTACTACTAAAATGTGAATTTTGGTCATGAAAAAGGTATATCATCCCATACATATTTTAACCCGCGAGTAAAAAAAATAATTAAAAATTAAAAAGCCTCCTTGTCAAATTTTTCAGACCTTGGTGATGAGAAACCAATTTTTTTTTTTGAGTGGCCTAATAATTATGACAATACACTACATACTCTGCTCCTTTAAGGAAATGTATCCCATCATGAACATCGGCTGTTGTCAGTTCAAACTGCAGACACGTGTTGGCTCTGTAGACATCAATGGCCGACTGGATCACTGCTCTTTCCTCAGCTGGTTACAAAAGTTATAATATGTTTAAATATAATAGTTTTATCATGTGTTTTTTTTATGGGGGGGGGGGTTATGTGACCAATGACTGTTCATTTTAAAGATAATGATAAAACGTGGTGTTTATGGTCGATACATTCTGATATGTACTTTGAGTTCATAACCTCAGTTCTTTAAACTCTTTGCATGAAAAACACATAAACTGACAAATGTTCCATATATAAGTGCAGTTTTATTTTTGATGAATTACCAGAACAATGGATATTGCTTTAATGTCTCTCTCTGGGTATATATTGGTGTCTTAATAGTCCTTTAAGTATAGTCTATCAATAGGAAAGCTTGCATAAAGTTGGCATATTTTCTTATTCAGATTTGGTGAAATATTAGGATATTTTTAGGAAATCTGCTGATCAGTCAATGTGCAAATAGAGGCGAAGACATGAACGACAGAAGAAGCTTATGCCTGTCATTGGACTAGATACATACATGTATGTATATGTATCTATCATTTGTGCCATTCATGTAATGCACAGATGCCTTCCTCTTCAGAAAGGACAGCAAAATATCTATATAACAACATATACATCAGATATGCTTACTTGTATATGTTGCATCAAAGGAATAGGTTATATTTGTACCAACGTCCCACATGGTGGCCCCTTCTTGAATCCCTCGCTTGACACGATGTCCATGGAGCTGTGCTTTGTCCTGTTTCTCGGCGCTACGCCCCGTTAGCTCAGCCTCCTGTTTCAAACATGTGTACAAGAGCTCCCGCGCCTGGGGCTCAATGATGCACGAATCATCAATCCTACACATGTCAGTCCCTGCCCTAAGCTGTAAAAACATTTCAATTGTTTCAAAAAATATCAAACTCTTATTCTTGCTTATTACTTTTACTTACTACCATATAACCTAGCGCATAGACTGCAGCTTGCAAGTCAGATAGACAGTATAGTTTTGTCAGTAGTAAGTCGGGTCTGGCTTATAAGCTCTCACATGCATAATACAGTACCATATTATGGGTTCTCAAACTCCCTCTGCAAACAGTACTAGAATCACCATAATCAGACCTTCTGTGAGGCATATAAAGAACAGGTGTGACTAATATTTGAGTCCTTTATTGTCATGAATCCTGAAAGCAGCCCTGGTATGTCAAGTCTTCATGGCTGCTTCTGTTATTGGAGTGTAAAGGCTCGTTCTTATACAGGCCTGGAAATTCCGGAACTTTTCCCACTACAGGTATAAAAGCCCACAGGGGGGACTTCACCAGTGAAGGGAGATTTCCCCTTGGAGGTCGGGTCAGGCGGCGGCCCTTATCTCTAGGGAATCTCCCGGTGCTGTATCTTATCCAGGTGGTGTGGTGAGGGAGGGGTGAAGGGGGGAGGGAGTAACATTATAAATATACCTTATTTCAGCTATATTCTGTCATTTAAATCGTTATATTTCACGAAATACAAAACCATCATTCAAGCCCATTCACATGTACCTAGATAACCACATTATCTACCTGCACATAGGTTAATCATTTTCAGCAAATAATGTTTAGATATTAGCAAATTGGATTTTGTGGTTGAACCTAACATTACATGTATATTGACCCGAAATCAAGGGGAGAAACCCCCTCACCCTATTTTCTCCCGGCATAGTATGAAATGTAGGATTTTCCCAACCTGTTATCCTATCAAATTCAAATCTAGGTTTTACTTTGACCCAATGCTAATACCTGCATTGGTTCTATCCTTGGTTCTATCCTTTTTTTTCATTTCTCTTCATTTTGAAGATAAGAAATCTTAATTTTGTATACTATCCTACTATTGACCCAAACAGGTCCTTAGCTATAATAGAGAATTCTAAGAAACAAAGTTTATGATAAAAAGAAATCAGGTAAGGTATACATGGTGGAGACAGGCACCAAAATGTGATTTTCTCCATCTTACAAAAATTCCAAAGGTGTTTTACATTTTATTACCCCCGCTCATCGGACATGCTGGTATATGTAAAAACATGGTCTACTAGGCCAGGTGTAGTCTATTTGACTTAACCCTCGGGTATGCGAAATAACCAAGCTGCGAATCCTTTGTCTTAGGCCTCATCCATGGGTTAAAGAACATTAACTCACTGTGCAGCCCTTAGAAAGTTTAAGTGAGCATATTCAATGATTAGAAATCGGAATTAGATTTTCACGGAATTGATCAGGGATGATGGTCAAGACCATACATCCTTTTCTATCTATTCCATTCAACATACCAATCCACCATTCAATCTACCAACTAAAGTCAATCTGTTGAAAACCATGATTGGGCTCCATCAGACCCCTTTTCCAGCAATTCCTGCCCAGGATAGTATTGTGTTATTTCCCATCCCCTAAATAATGTGTTTTACTATGTTTAGAGCATATTTAGCTTAGATTTAGAATTCAATAAAAATAAAATTGGTTGTAGCAACTTTAAGCTATTCTAGATTACTAGACCCAAGGTGGCATCAGAGAGGACAGTAGTCTCTGTTAGTGTACTATTTACACTCTCTAAACAGAGTGCGGGCTACTTATAATGATTATTTCAGAAATCCGCGGCTCTACCCCAAAACCCCCCTTATTCTATACATCATACATCAAGCTCTGAATGTACCAGGGAGTACTTTTGTAAGGCTATATCTTACTTGACACAGATAAACGGGACCTACTTTTAGACTAATGTGTAAAGGAAATTGTCTTTGACAATTTTTAATTGTGACAAACCTTTGCATGGAAGTCTTCATCTGACATTTGGCTGTATGCTCCAGCATGACGGGCACATCTCATCGCACATTGTCCGGCATCCCTCAATAACTTCTTAGTCACATCACCACATGCGTATTTGCAGATTGTCTCATCACCTCCCGTCTAAAAAAGAAATATGATAATGTTTAACTCTTCTTAAACCACACATGGCCGGCAGAAAAAAGAAATGGCCATAAGGTATA
This sequence comes from Harmothoe impar, assembly GCA_947462335.1. Lineage (NCBI taxonomy): Eukaryota > Metazoa > Annelida > Polychaeta > Phyllodocida > Polynoidae > Harmothoe > Harmothoe impar. The sequence continues at coordinate 16,762,366 of OX381717.1, forward strand.
TATGGCAAACTCTCACCAAATGAATGCAACTAAAATCTGGCCATAAATGATCGGCGGCCATACATGATCGATGACTTACATGATCGGTGACCTACATGATCGGTACCCTACATGATCGTTGACCTACATGATCTGTGACCTACATGATCGGTGACCGATTTTAGAAATGTGTAGATGCGACTATTAAAGAGAATTTACATGAGATTTCACGATCATGTACATCATGTGACGTACATGATCGGCCATTATCTATTGACTGACTTAATTACCCTTTCTGACCATATTTTAAACATAAATCAATCGTAGCAAGATGTACATATGGTGCTTGTCTTAACATGTTTTATCACACTAGAAAATAGTCTTACTTCATCATAGTCTGCGGCACCCAGTATGTTGTTGTTGTAGTCGAGGCTCTGTGACCCGTCCTCAGATGAAGCAGTGCCGACCTCCGATGACGCCTCATTGACCTGCATTATATCAGCAATTGTTTATTTTCTCATGAAATATTTTTATAAACAATATACATTCAAAATAGGTGTATGTAGAGTCTTTGATATTATTATCTATCAGAAAATCATAAAGTCATTAGATTGCATTCAGTTTCACGTTGAAAAAACTTTGAATCAGAATTGGGTCCATTTACCAATGTTTATGTTCTCTGCTCACAGGGTTATAGTAGCAAGACATGCAACGTAATATACTCATGGAAAAGAGCAACATTTTCCTCACATACCATGCTGACAGAAAAACTTGCCTAACACATGCCATGCTGACACAAATTGTGATGCACACTAGCTATCTTCTCCATCAAATCCAAATATCAATGTGATTTGGGATAATTTGAATAGAAAAAGTATTCAACTACTTACAGAAATAATGCAAAATTTGTTTTTTTAACACTAGGTATATAGTTGTTTAGGTAGAGCTCACTTTTTAACGACATAGGGAGTCAGTGAATTTTCAAAAGTAATGTTCCTGTTGAGGTATTTAAATAGTTCAACATCCCCACACCCCTGTTAAAAGCTGAGCAATCCCTTCCAAGAGGCAACTGAAATCTTGTCATCTATATGTAACGTAAAACCTCGCGTATAAGCCGCGGCTAGTAAGTGAATCAGATCGGTGGTGCAGCTTATAGCATCGGCCCATGGTCAAGGTGCGGCTTATATGCGAGTTTTTGCTACTATGGTACAGTACTAAAAGCCACCATAATCAGATCTTTGGTGCGGCTTATAGGATCGGCCCAAAGCTGGGATACGGATTATGTATATATACAAGTTAGGCTTATACGTGAGGTTTTATGGTATACACTGTAAAGCCAGGCTTGACAAATAGCATTTCCTGCATAGTCTAAAAAGCATAGCTTGCATAGTCTTATAGCTTTATTCCTCTAGATTACCTACTCCTATATATATATATATATATATATATATATATATTATATATGATAATAGCTTATATTGATGTATATGTATATATACGTATAATGATTAACTACAATAACAAACAAACCTAATGATACTGTCCTTAGCGTTACTGAGCAAAATGCTGGGGAGATATTATATGTGTTATGACTATGTAAGATATCCTTAAGACTATGTGACATGTACTTTTTAAGACTATGTGGGATATGCTTTTTTGTCAAGACTTGCTCTTCAGTTTGTTGTATAACCACTCCTATTGTATATGTAGGTGAATTCAAAGATTACGTTTCAAAACAATTAATTTGAAAAATTATGGTTGATCCCTGTTAAGTTCTGATAGGGGGTCAAGGACCATTGGCTCCAACTTTTTCCAATGTAGGAGAGGTAAGATGTTGAAATTGTGGGTGTTTTTAAAGACTCGTGGCAAATTTAGGTGGGCCAAAACATATGCAGGGCCCCTTTTTCTGTGATTGTAAACGGGGGGCCGATTGAAACCTGATTAACAGTCACTTACATATAGAGTAATAGAAGGAATAAATGTCAATGTGACTTGGATAAAAATGTAGGTTTGAAAAACAAGACACCGACCAGGTCGCTGGTTAGATTTCAGTGAATCGAATGTTCTAATAGAGCATAATATTACATTTAAGTTGGCCTAACATGAAGGGGAGAAAAGTCTTACTCTGTTACTACCCAACTGGGTTTTAAAAGTAGGATTTTCCTGGCCTGTTAAAACATGAAATTTCCCTAAGCTGAAATCTATGTATAATCACTGCATTAAAAACTGTAAATATACAAAACTATATAATCTCATAAACCTTTATCTCATAAAGACAATGGTTGAAACCCGATTAACTCTCGCGATTTTATATCATTTCTATTTTAGTAATTGAAGGAATGAATTTGACTATGATTTAAAAAAAAAGGTTTGAAAATAACACTCCTACCAGGTTGCCCAGGAGTTCAGCACTGCAGGACGTCAGCAAAAGGCACGTGACCCACAGTACACGTGACATCCTGCTGCCCAACGATCAACGTTCTGAAAGTAAGAGGGGACATTTTTTTAATTTGGAAAGCTGTTTAGTTATAATAAAATGAATAAAAAGATATGATATGAATTGAATGATATTGAAAAAAACTTATAAATATTTTTTCCTTGGAAATTATTGGGTAAATACAAAACTTTTCTTTGGGTTTTACCACTCTTTTTCTAAATTATTTGAAATAAGTTTATAATTGTCTACGACTTTTTAGTTGGAGCTCGGCCAGAGCAGTTACTGCCGCCTCAAACTAGCGACTCATTTCCTTGTTTTTTTGTGTTTGATTATGTGCAGCACGGTAATGATGACGAGGTTGGAATGTTAGGGGCATTAGTTATCTTTAATATTCCTTTATCAAGAGTTGTGTTTGGACATTGAAAGAGACTTTAATTAATGATGCTTATACCGCCACAAGTTAGCTCTTTCAAAGACAGGACCATTTCTGGTTCTTAGTGTGAGTTTTCTTCCTTCTCACATGGGGGAAGGGGACGTAACTATAGTAAATCTCCCAGGATTTGGGGAGGCCGACAAAGGGCAACAGTTTGATAAAACTCAAGGGGGTTATTAAAGAAATGTGAGACTAATAGTGGGAGGGATACTTAAAGTCTTAGATTCAGTTATATCAGACCATGAGCATTAACCTGCCATAAATGACCGCTCAAACCTCATTAAAAATTATGCCTAATAACTTTTCATTTGGTGTGCCAAACTGGTGTGATGTGATGACACCTGCCGCTAATGAGACAATAGCTATCACAAGGCATTACAACCTCCCAACATATGGGCAGTCACCTTTTGATGCTAGACACGCTATGCTGTAAACAGGTAAAGAGGATAGTTCATCCCTTTAGGTCCGCATACTGCTTTGGTTTATGTTACCCTTTTACTGTCATGATCTATGAATGTAGCACTGGCGAGTGACTCGCTGGTACTGCATTGATGTGTCAAACAGACAGCTTGGCATCATGAAGTAATATAAAGCAAACGAGTTATTCGCCAGCTTTGCATTCCTGCATCATATTTCAGAATAAGCATATAGAGGGTAGACAGCCTATACTAAAAAGAGGATAGCTTATCCCTTTAGGTCCAAATGCTGCTTTGGTATATGTTTTACCCGTTTACTGTTATCTATGAACCTAGCTCTGGCGAGTAACTCGCTTGTACTGCACTGATGCATCATACAGACAGGTTGGTATGATACAGTAATATGAAGCCGGTGAGTTACTAACCAGCTCTGCATTCCTGCATCATGAAAAATAAACCATCAGAAGTCCATCAGAAGCCATGCTCTCTCTAAAGGGTTTATTTTCTCCGTTTCAAACTTCCTTGCAGCTAGAGGCCAAACGCTTGCTAGCCATACAGCAACAGCCCCAGCTGGCTGAAGACCGACACCCTGGGCTTTTATATAGGGGAGGCGGGGGCTTAAGGGTGCATTCCCGAGGTGGGTGGAGGCAGAAAACGTGTCAAGGGGACAATACATCTTTTGAAAATAAGGCGGGCATTAAATGGGGACACCATATGTCGATGTCGGGAGATAAATGAAACATAGCAGGCGATTTCTATCTATAGTTTGCTTCTCTACCAACTCCACGGTCACCATACCCCTGACGTTTTTAAGCTGCACTACAGTTCCCTTTTCTACCACTGCTGCTACCCCAATGGCGCTGTAGTCTACCAACTATATTGTAGTTCCCTTTTCTACCACTGCTACTACCCCAATGGCGCTGTAGTCTACCAACTATATTGTAGTTCCCTTTTCTACCACTGCTACTGTCCCCATTAGGCTGCAGACTGCAATTATAGTTCCCTTTTCTACCACTGCTATTGCCACCATAGCGCTGCACTCTACCAGTCACAGTGTAGTTCTCTTGTACTGACTCAATGCCGCTGCAGTCTATAAGTTACATTATAGTTCTCTTCTCTAGTTCTACACATAAAGCGTTGCCTTTATTTGCATGAATTCTAAATTCTACAATATGAATGGCCCCATGTCTTCATATCCTCCATTATGTAGCCCCATACACTTTTCCTTTTTCATCTGAAGACCTCCTAGTTCCTATAGTTTCTAACACAATTTTGGCGTGGCCTATACACGGCATTATACGCCTGACCAACACTCTGCATTCGGTTAAAAAAAAAATCATCTTCTCTTCTCTACCACTGCACAATTAACCTTAGTGCTCTAGTCTACCAGTTATATTGTATGTCAATCTAGTATCACTTCTTCTGTCACCATGGCGCTGCAGTCTACCAGTTACGTTGTGACTCCCTTCTATCCCATGGTGCTACAACTTACTAGTTAAACCCCTATAACATTTAGGACACAAACCACACAAAGTACTAGCAAATGGAAGGTTTCCTAGTTGAGGACACTGTGTATCGCATCTTCCCAGCAGGGCCATAAAGTCTAACATAGGAATCTAAACTATGTGGGGAGCTCAGGTCAACGTAAATACTGTCTATAGTTAACAATGCCAGGGTGATGAGCATGGATATATTCATTTGGTGGTAAACTATTCAAGGCTATGTCTCATGAGTTTGTAACAATTGAAACATCTTTGACCCGGTGTCGTCTTTGACCTGTGTCGTCTTTGACCGGTGTAGTCTTTGACCAGCAAGTTTTAAAATGGCTAAAATGGGAGCTATGTACACAGAAATGCCGGGAAGTTTGAAGTATATAGTGTTAAAATATCCATTAACCTTTCCACCCATTTCTGTGTACATAGCTCCCATTTCAGCCATTTCACAACTTGCTGGTCAAAGACTACATCGGTCAAAGACAACACAGGTCAAAGACGACACCCGGTCAAAGAGGTTTCAATTGTTACAAACTCATAAGACACGGCCTCAACTGCTTGCATTGCAAACTCACAGCAATAGTTGACATACATATCTTCTCTCCATTGTTAAATAATTACAAATGAGTTGCTTAACCTTGCCATTTATTCATTTGATGTAGAGTTACAGTAAGAAGCTCTTTTGGTCTTAGGCAAGTCTAATTATATAGGGGAGGGATGGTATTACTATAGGAGGAAATGTATAGGGTCAGGACCCATTGAACCAGAACCTCTGATGGTGTAAGGAGTTTTATTAGCCCTTCAGCCTCAGGAGACGTGCGATCTGACAAGGACCTTTGTTCCCATGTGGGTGAATCATTGTGATACACCGAGGCAGGCAGCAGAGACCGCTGGCCGGCAGTGGATTGATGCATCATTTTGCCTGATCTAGAGGGCATCACCCTGAACATAGTTGGCATGATGCATGAATGCAGCACTTGACAGTTACTGGCATTACTGCCTATCGCATAATGCATGCAGTATTTGCAAGTTACTGGCAATTACTGCCTATCGCACACATAATAATGACAAAATAGCGTTGTGCATTTAAAGATATCTATGCTTTGCTTAAATGGTTTAGATCTATTACTACTGTAAAACCTTGCATATAAGCTGTGGCTAGTAAGCGACTCAGATCGATGGTGCGGCTTATAGGATCGGGCCAGAGTCGGGGTGTGGCTTATACAAGGGGTTTTGCTACTATGGTAAAGTACTAAAGTCACCATAATCAGATCGCTGGTGGGGTTTACATGATCGGCACAAAGTCGGGATGCAGCTTAGATGCGAGTTAGGCATATACGCGATGTTTTACAGTATCCTTAATTGCTTAGAGGAATGAATGGCATATGACCGACCGCTGTTTTGAAGGCAATCCTACTTTGACACAGTGTTTGGGTCTCCAAATCAGTTTTTTGCACTAAAACAGGAGCTAGATCAACACCTGTCTTGTGTTGGGTCCCTCAGATGTGATATAATGCATGCATTCAGCACTGGTGAGTTATACTTGGCTTGATACCAAGTCCAAGCGCATAGCATATAGCGAAGTCTCAGATTTCTCCGTATGGGCGGCCATGTTAGTTCTGTGCTCGCCATTTATTGTGAGACTTAGGCAGTGACCAGCCACTTACACACCATAGCTTCCAGGAAACAGGCTACAATACGAGAGCAGAACCAAGGTCTCACAAGATTGATGGTGTCAGTGTAAACAGAGTGGCCGCGGGAACAAGTCCGCACCAGTTAGAGAGCTATAAAACTACTATGCTAAAATATCTTTACCTTACAAATGCCCAGGGTTATTTTCATTCCTCCGATGTTTTTCACAAATATTTATACAGCCTCCACAGGAGGTCTTACAGATGGAGTAGCAATGGGAGTCAACTATTTATTCACATTTCTAACTTCCCCCTCTACTTTAGCCCTCAGGCGTGTACCATTCTGTAACAAGAGATGGCGCCACGCATTGATGTCAATTCTTCTCTGTGTGGATACGGCCATTTCTATCTACTCGGAGATGATGTATCTGTATTTGGTTGGATTTTAAGGAGCTCTGAAACCACAACATCATATGCGTGCAAAACTTGGCAGGGTTAGGTAAGAGACTCAGTGCTCCTTTAAAGGCCCAGTGCCCCCTATATATAAGGTTGAGTACCTGTCCTGACTGCACTATGACTGTTACTGGACGTGCAGTAAGATCTGCGGGTTTAAGTCGAGGACAAGAATTTGCTCGAAGAGAGACGCCTCTGCTAAATGTAGAAATTGTAGAGAGGCCTGCTGATGGCTCCCTCTGCTGCAGAATGTGTGTATGTGGCCCTGCCCTTGTTAACCACAGCTTGACGACCACTCAGTCACTGCACATATAGATGTGCCCTACCAATTTGATCCAAGTTCAAAGTCTGTGACCAGATGCAATCTATGACCGGCTTGAAAGAAACCAGTTTACATAGGCCAGAAGTAAATTATAATACAAGGTCTTTAAAACAACTTTCGTCACCCATTTCTACATTTGCCTTAAACAAACCTTTTTCTATAGGGCCGGTCATAGTTTCAACCGGGTCGTAGATTCTCAATTTGGAACAATGTGGTGAGATACAGCCTTATGCGCCCCAGAATCACATGCTATGATATTTATAAATACTCTCAAGTTGAGCTTTTTCATATTCTTTTGTGCAAATTAACACTTTTGTATTTTTTTCATTGTAGCCAGTCTTCTCTGACTTATGAATTAGTTCGTCTTCAATTTGTATGGCAGAGGTTTTTCGGACTTCCTCTTTATATCTTGATGAATACTAGATCCTCTTCTCACAGTAAAGCACCATAATCAATTAGATGAAAGAGGGAACAGACATTTTCTTCTGACATGGGAACATTACACTCCTCCACTCTGCATTCATTTGAGAGCTAATTTGCAGAATATATATAAGTTTTTTGAAGGACCCTTATGACTATTCACATAAGTATTGAAGCCAAAGAAAGGGACGTTGTAGCAAGCAAAGTGAGAGACATGATTTAGGCGCGCTCACAACATCAGCTGTGTTATTTTTCCACTTCCATGTACATCCTCTTAAACACATATCAATAACAAGATCTAATACAAGACACACCTGCTTTCAGAATTCACCACGAGGGCAATCGTGACACTCCTAAGCCATAATCCTAAAAGGGCCGCAAACTGCACTAACATTTAATGATTCTCTAACAAGTCTGTTGGCACTTTTCGAACAGATGTTTCAAATAGATAAATGCATGTCCTCATGATGCATGCGCACCATGCGGCACCGGAGAGTAGCGTGCTGGTGCTGCATTGGTGTACCATGCCAACTGTTCAGGGGTGTGTGAACCCTGGAGGGTCAGCATGATGATTGAATGCAGCACTGGTGAGTAACTCGCCAGGGCTGCATTTATGCATCATGACGAGTAGGGGCATGATGCCTTCAGGCTTGAGGTTATGATGGATGAATGAAGGTTTTTTCCATGCATCATGACAATCAATTAAATATGCACTTCCCAGTGCTAGTAGGCCTAGACCAAAAAAAAAGTTTGTTTCAGGTAACATGGGAGAAAAATGTAGGGCGGTAGGTCGGATTTTTTTTTGAATGAATGAATGTACTACCCAACTTATTTGAGCCCCCAAAATTGACCAAAAAGGGGTAAAAGCATGAAAATTTCTTCAAAATTGCATAAAAAAACGTAGGGTCGGCTCTCTTTTGACGTCGGTCGGGTGACCTGAAACAAACCTTCTTTTTTTTGGCCCTAGTCCCTCACACTTAAGACTAGTTGACAGCTGCGCCCTCTTCCCAGTGCTAGCAAGCCTAGACCCTCACGTGAGCCATTGAGACACTAAAGGGTTACTTTGCATTCTACACAAGTCAACTCCCTCTAATGTGGCCACCCTTGGGACTATGTAAAAGTGGCCGCATTGGTGGGGTGGCTGCATTAGGGGGAGTCAATTTCTGTACATTGTAGTATCTTTGAGACTATCAAAAGTGTCTGCAGTAGAGGGATTGGCTGAACTGGAGGGGTGGCCGTTAAGAGGGAGTTGACTGTATTACGTTGGTACAGACTGGACCACACCCTTCTAAACAACTCTACCTCCACTGCCCTTCTCTATGAAAGTCTTTCTCCAAGTGCAGTTACCATACTCTTTTGTTTTTAAACAATAACGATAGAAGAAAATGTGTTCAACACCTCTTTAGACAACAAGCGCCACACAAGTATACATTCATATTCCTAGGCTCCCTGTACGACCAATCTCTCAATCACTAGTGCCTAACCTAGTTGGTCATTTTTTGGCTCCCTAAACAACCAACCTAGGTAAGTTTTTATTTTCGGGTTGGTCAGTACTAACCAACCCACCTTAGTCTTTTACTTTTTAGGGGGAGCCACTGAGTGGTCATCACAGGTGGCACCAGCTAGTGGTATACAAATACAACACACCAATGATGAACCTAGGTTAGCCACTACAGACTGACCCCTTGGTCATTTTTAGATACAACTTAGACATTTGGACTAACACTCATATGTCCAACCTAGGATAGTCTGTACTGACTAACCCTTTCAACCTATGGATTTTCAGTGTACACTCCATTTATATTACAGCACTAAGTCTGTCAAACCGCAGCGGGACGTAGTAACCCAAGAACAAGGAAGAGGGGCCTGCTGTGTTAGCTGTCTGTGAGGCCAACAGCCATGACTAAGTGTGGAGCCCTAGTATACTTGATGTTTGAGCCTTTAGCCTGGGCTCCACTAGGGCGACACATGTACCTGCGAAACGGTGCGATCCTTTTATTGTTTCGATCTGGGACATTTCTCCTGATTTCGCTTCATTTCGCGGCAATTTCACTCTGGTTCTCACCAGGAGCAGGGTGACAATCAGGGCAACACTGCCGAGAAAGGAGGCGAAATCAGGTGAAATAAAGCAAATGTGCAAACCAAAATATAAAAAATAGATCGCTTGGTTTAGCAGGTACCTGTGTCCCTCTCGTGGAGCCCAGGCAACAGGTAAGACCGTGGATAGGGAAGATCATTGCAATCGCTTAATTAAGTGCAGGAGTCTCAAAAGAGCGCAGGTTCTGGCCCCCCCCCCCCCTCATGAAAGTACAGATCTCCCTCTAAGCACAGGCAGAAACATGGATTATTTAAAAATGTCTGGGTGCAGTCCGCTAATACAGACAATTACAGTATGTATTCAAGTTTAAAGCTCAAGTTTAAGCAGTTTTATTGCATCTTAGTTTCTGGACCATCCGCCTTCGGCAACCGGGATTTGACCACTCCCGTACAATGTTATCGGGTTTCTCTATAGGATTACAAAGATAAATTGTTGTGATCAGTATGTTGCTCTTTTTGTTTATCAATATATGCACAACTAACTATGAACTCGGCTTGTTACACTTAGCCTTATAGCAGAGACCTGTTAACTTAAGTTTGTACATAAGCTTAGTCAGAGGTTATTAAGCATTTCACGACATACTATTGCAGCACCAGCGAGTAATCAAATTATTCTGGATCCTTATACGTCTAGAAACTGTTCCCTAAACCGTCACTGCAAAGATGGATGGCTTGCCAGTAAGATTGGAAGATAGAAATAATCGGCGAGGGAGGATAGGGGGAATTTATGATGACAGTGAAATCTACTGATATTACATTTGTGAACAAAATGAAACGCTTCCCAAAATATGGGTGGAGTAAACACAACAACCACACAAAATGCAATAGTGACCTAGCTCATCATTGCGAAGGTATGGTAAGAATTTGGGGGTTACTGTAAGAGAAAAAGGAGTGGTCTCTACTAAAGGGCGTTACCCCAGGACCTCTCGATAGGGAACCTACACTCCATTAGTTCTCATAGAACAGGAAAACTAAGTTTGACACTGCAGCTTTCCCACAACTATGCCTATAGCGGACTGGCCCTTTTTACATAGGCCTCCACGTGTCAGGCAGTGTTCATTTCCTAATAACATAGTCATAAAGGTGGTAAATCGTGGTTGTGTTGGGGTTGGGGAGTCAATACGATTTGTATCCTGCAAGTTGTGGACCCAGGAAACCCCTCTGCTTTCTATCAAAATGTATATATATATATATATATATATATATATATATATATATATATATATATATATATATATATATATATATATATATATGTGTGTGTGTGTACTAAAACACAAGCTATTTAAACAGCTTTTATACTTCCAAACTTCTTTAACTTCTTTAACAACCTTTATTTAAACCCCTTCTGCTTACAGGATCGGGCATAAGACACACCTCCTCGCCAACATCACACACATAAAAGTGAGAGTCATTATCGCTAAAACTACCCTCACCTGAGGGTCAGGCAGTGCCTGACCCACAGGTGAGGGTAGTTTTAGCGACAATGACTCTCACTTTTCTGAGGGTGATACTGAACTCCCCTCGCTCTGTCTCTTTCTTTGCCTCTCTGTCTGTCCCTATCTCTGTCTGTCTGTTTGCCTGTCTGTCTTTTTGTCTCTCTCTCTCCGTCACTGCACGTCTCACAACTTTCTCTCCTAAGTACCTTTAGTGCGCCTTTAGTTCTCCCTTTTATGCCCAATTCCTTTTATCTTACCTCCCTTGGCCTACCTCTGGCTTTCTATGCCTGTCTCTATCTATCTCTGTCTCTGTTGCTCTCTCTCTGTCGGTTCTTCTATGTCTCTCTCTCTAATGGCATGAGCACTGAGTCCAATAAAAGGGACTTGCGTAGTACAAGTCAATTACATTGGGAATCAGATATAGCTGGTAGAAATGTTAACAACAATGTCAACTACCTTATCCTTCCACTTCCTCCTACCTCACCCTGTATATATCTGAAAGGAGAATCTATCTATGGCTGGATCTACTGAAGGACACACCTCCTTTAGAATTCATCTGCGCAGGCGCACTCCCAACACTCCCTAACCCTTTAACGATGGCATAAACCGGTGATCCACTGCCGCAAATTTGCTGCGAATTGGCTGTGAATTAAACTTGCGCGAGTACACAAGCACAAAACATTCCAGCAGTGGATCAGCTGCTGTGACTCCCTGCGACAACGTCGTCGCGAGGGGCGTGTGACCTGCGAGTAAGTTCGCAGAAATCAAAAAGTTTTGATTTTTACGAGTGTACTGGCAAGGGGCTGTCGCACTACTAAATTCGCAGCAGACTATGATCATAAATCGTTGTCATGAATGATGAAGCGTGCATGCACCCTTCATAAGTACCACTGTAGCTCGGCAGTGTTGCATTTACGTAACATGGCGATCCTACCATATTAGGGAGTGATCATTTTTTATCAACAGGGGTGGGTCGGTTTGGGGGGAATGCAAAATAATTTGGACCCCTTGACCGGGGGGGTGTAAACAATTTGGACCCCTCTTGGGGGGGGGTCAAAAAATTTAACCTGTTTTTGGCCAAAAAGCCCGCGCATTACTATGCTTCAAAGGGCCCGCGCAGATTTGAGACCCGTAGGGGGGGGGTAAAAAATTTCGACCCATTGACGGGGGGATTAACAAAAATTCACGCGCTTCGGGCAGAAAGCCACCCCCCCCACCTGTTGTTAAAAAATGATCACTCCCTAAATGCACTCCTAGAGGGCCGGCATGATGTGCCGGTGCAGCCTGGCGTCTCACTACCTGCTGTATGAGGACTAATGTCAGGGCTATGGGCCACATAGATGATTGAAGCCTAGGCAAGTTGATCGCCATTTGTCCATAATGGCAATGCATTTAGCATGGGCATCTAAGCATTATGCTGTTCTTAAAGGTTTGCTTTATAGACTAGTATGTCGGTAATGAACGGCCCTATCCCAGTGGGCACATAGCATTGAATGAACATTGAGAGCTTGTTGTCAATGCTGTTTCAATAGTGATTTTCCACATTGAATCAATGCTGGGCTGACGTTTGTGCCCACTGGGACCCTGTCGACCCCTCTTTCTTAATGTCTCTATTTAAGTAAAATTAACAAACGGAAATTCTTTAAGATGACTGAGCAAATGGTGAGTGATCTTACTTGTCTAATTGGTCAAACATTTATTCTTATATGTCTATAGCATGTATTTTGGATCAATATACTTACAATGGTTTTCAAACAATAATATTTACAATGTCAACATCTTTGGAAGAAAATGTGTTCAAAACATCTTTAGATCGCAAACACCATTCATACTTGAAAAAAAAGAGCTTATCACAAGGGAGGTCAAACTAGAGGCAGGGGGCGGTAACCTTGGACGATGGGGGGCGGACTGGAGGTATATATTGGTGAAGCCGTCAGGCATGACCAGGGTGGAGCACTAAACTTGGTGTCTGGGCTGTTGGTCAGACCATGGGCATGCAGGGGACTACCCAACAAAAATTCATAAAAAAAAGTTATTTTGGTCGAAGTTAGGTTTTAACGTTTTAAAACGTTTTCAAGATAATGTTGTATAATGTTCTTGTTTACTGGGTATGAATAAACGTTTTAAGGGCCGGATGATACATAAATCCTAATGTTTATCCATTGTCATGAGACACTCTTTATGCCTTTAAGGACGACATGTTGCTAAACGATGACAAACATCTGTCATCATAATGCAACAATGTAGTCCTGCTTAGTAACTCTGGATACTGCATTGGTGCATACATGCCGACTCTCTCCATATAGTGGGGGGGGGGGGGGGGGGGGCAACTGTATTTCCGTGGGAATTTTGTGGTTATGGTAGTTTCTCAACTGATTTCTATACTTTCAAAGATGCTTAAGTTGATTTTTTTTTTTGGGGGGGGGGGGGGGTAGGTATTGTTAGAAAATTGACAGCTCTATTTTCTAAAGAGACAGAGCCCCACCAAGCTCTAATTACACTAATCAACTTAATTTGGGCTAAAGATAGCTCAAATAGTAAAAATAAAAAATGGAGTGGTATCCTATCTTCTTTAGCACCCTTTTATCCATAGATTCCACTTGATAAAGTACCATAACCATTAAAATCCCACGGGATGTGGTAAATGTGACAATTGCCCCCCCCCCCTCACTAGTAGGGTCAGTATGATGTGTGAATGTAACTAGTACTAGTGAGTTACTATGTCCCTAGACCCCTAAATTCGACATGGCGACATGGGCATTTCTTAAATTCGACATGCAACATAAGGCCTAGTGACATGCGACATGAGGCTTAAAAAGATAGTGACATGGGACATGGACAGTTCTTTACATTGACATGGGACATGAGCATTTTTAAGCGACATAGACATGCGACATGGCCATTTCTTAAAATCGACATGCCACATGGGGCCCCCCCCATCAAGGGCCCCGTTATTGGCCAGGGCTACAAGGAAATGATATATTGATGCTCTATGCTGTAGTTAAGGTTAAAGGGTTACGTGCTGGTCATGCATTAGTGTGTCATATGACAATGGATAGACATAAGGATTCAACAGCTAAATCCTTATGTCTTTCAATGGTCATGGTCCACTAAATTATGACCAGCGAATATAATTCACTGATGCTGCTTTGGTTCATTTTGTCCTGTTTCTAATTGCTTTTAAACTGTTCTCACAGCTGACACCAAATGATGCATATTTCTGCAAAAAGATTTCGGAGGTAAAATAGCATTTGACCCGTCTCCAAACCACGTTCATGGAGGGACACAGAGATAATAGGGTTCAGTCCCTGAGGTAGAGGCAGAAAGACATTGCTTGATTTGACAATGTAAGCATATTTTGGAAGATGATCTTATCAAATTAATGTTTTATAAAACTCAAAAAACAGGGACATTGCCCGCAGTCTTTTAGATAATCACCCTCAACTCATCCCATTAGTTAGATATAGGAAGGTATATGATGACACTGCAGCTTCTACACCCCATGACGACTCCATTGTACTTTCTGATAGGTCCACATATATCAGGGAGTGGTCATGATCTAACCTGATAGGGATGATAGGTTTTGGTGGGGTGCGATAATCGGAGGAAACTCACTAGCTTTTGAAAGAAAACTCTACTTCCTTGTTTAGGATTCTTTCTGTCCAGCTACATTTCATTTTCATAAGTTTACTAACATACATTTAAGTCTGTCTCTGTCAGGATGTGTGAAAAGAAAAATTGGTGGAAAAGAGAGACTTAAGAAATAAAGTTAGACTAGTCCCATGGGGGTGTTTGTCCTATATAATAGCCCTGTCAATCAGGGCGTGACTTAAAGTCTGCGTACTGTGGGGGAAGTTTCTTTCACGCTGTTAATATTTTTGTGAATTTTAAGGAAATGAAAATCTGTGAAAGTATGTACAGCATGATCATTTAACCAGAATAGTTGTAAAATCTACAATGTTCAACTATTCGTGAACTAAATAATGTAAAATTGCAAAAATTTAAACGTGCCAACAAATTCTATAACTATACTCTCTCTATACACAAATATATACAACTTTTAGCTCTTTAAGAAAGGCACATCTGTAAAAAATTATGAATGCAGCCCCAATTAGCAACTTGCTAGTTGTGCATCGATGCATCATGCTGACTTTTGGGGAGTGTATCAACCCAGTTTGCTCAGGATGATGCATGAATGCAGATCTGGCGGGCTGCATTCCTGCATCATGACAACCAAGGGCATGATGCATTAATCAATTATGCTACCCTTGAAGGGTTCAGAACCATAGGAATCATGTTCATTTGGTTTGTTATTAACCCTTTAACCAACGCAACAACAAGCATGTAACTTCATGATACAATAAAGATAAGTGTACCAACCGAGGAAGGTTGGCATGATGCAAAAATGCAGAGGGGGTTCTCTACTCAACAAGGCTGCATTCATTCATGCACAATGATGACATTAAATGATGCATTATGTCCTTAAACGTTCACAATTTGTTACCCCTGCAGCAACAGTAAGAATGGAGTCAGGACAGGTACAGAAATCTATACACAGTGTGGTTGGAGGTTTAACTGCTGTAAATGTAGATATTTTCACTGTTATACATTTTTGCAGATTTGCTAAAACTACAACTTTGCGTGGATTAAATCGTGGAATTGGGAAAACAGTAGTTATGAAACTACATTTGACAAATTTTTGCCAAGGACATATTTCCACAGATTTTAAAATGTGTGAAGTCTGCGAAAATATGTACAGCTCGAAATGAATTATGTCTACAATAGTTCAGCGTGACATAGAGAGGGGATATGAATATATTGTGAAGGGGCAGGGAGAGGGAGGAACCTGAGTCGTGACAAGGTGAAATGTGTAATCTTACCTGTCGTTGTGGTCACAATAAAAAGAGGCGTTTCCAACATCTGGTGTTATTCTTAAACATTTTAACTTTGTCAACTTTCTTTTTGACACATTAACCTTTTTCATCCAATTTACGTCAATGACGATTATTGACATATAGTTGTCAATATATCAATGTATTGCAATATAACATTTAAACTATCAAGTACATATAAAACACTGTTTATTGCCTTAATAAGGTGAGAATCAATGATCAAAACAATGGTTAATGGTCATTGAACACCAGTTCTAAAATATTTTTTGTTATTGAACTTCATAAGCATTGACATGATATACAAAACTGCCAGTCTTAAAAACTGTGAGGAAGGAATCTGACATAAGGCTTTCCGAAAGGATAACTACCCTGACAAAGCTCAACTGTTAGACTTGAAAACATTAATGTCCATTGACCCCCCCCCCCCCCCCATCCTTTACTGCAAATAGTGGAGTACACCCTCTCTGAAGGTGCACTGGATGCTGGCACATTCAGTTACCATGATATAAGTGCATATCTTCTTTTCTCTACTGCCAGGGCAAAATTTCTCATAAGATCTACTATAATGAGATATATTATATTGGCATAATTCGATTGCCATATCAAAATTGTCAATATGCCATATTGAAATATTAACATAATGGAGATACGTCAATAAAGCGAATGTCAATGACATCCCTACTTCCTTCATTATGAAAAATATCAAATTTAATCGCATCTTCATGAGATTGAGAAAATGCTAGAATATATTAACATTCTTAGTATCCTCATCATTGATCATTTATACTAAGACTTAATTCCTCATAGATGATCAAGTATTAATCTACATTATCATGAAATCTGAGGTGAGATGTATCAATGTTACAGTTTTATATTGGTAGTTATCACACATTGTAAAAGTATCAATCCCTAAGGAGTATATATTTTTTACATGCAGGACAGTTTCATGAAGCATCGTATATATAGATATACAAATTCTCAAAGTCTCAATGCGGCTAATGCGCGAGTTCAGCTTAACAGGCAGTTAATTCAAAATGGGAGTTTTCTGACTAAAAATATGTTGAAATATCGAAAAAATATGAAAATTTACAAGAGAGAAAGAAATATCTCTAAAATCGGGACGAATGCCAGCACTTTTTTTTAATCTAGGGTCGGCTTGCCTAAAACACACCTTTTTATTGCCTAGTCATAATCAAAGCTCCCATTTGAGTGAGGCGGTATAAACGAGAATACTTGGGGGGCTTCCATAAATTATGTAGGCATTTTTAACCCAGAAATAGACCCCCCCATCCCCCATGTTGCATTATGTACGCACTGGAGTAACCCCCCCCCCCCCATACATGTCGGAGGGTTACTCCAGTGCGTACATAATGCAACATGAGGGATGGGGGGGGGGGTATACTCAATTGAGGAACTGACGCCCCCCCCCATCTCATTTTTTTAAAACTGAAGATCACTGTTGTACCATTCCCCTGCAGGTGTTTTTTTACACCATTGCATTGCTATAGAGGACAGCCCTATATTAACTGTAGACGTTCTACAGGTAGGGGCATAAACAGGATTTTGAAAAATGGGGCGCCATTGTTTAAAAATTCAAATATCTGCATTAAATATCCCAAAGGGGGGGGGGGTATGCCGCGCCCACCACCCCTAAATCTGCCCTTGTAGCCTACTGGAGTCCCATGACCTAACTTCAATCATGGGTCGCTATTTTAGGGACCAGAAGGAGTAAATGTACGGTTCTGCTTGGGTGGGCCCACCTCAATGCAACATTATCAGATGATGTGTGGAGATACCCGGCACTTTCTTTAGTTGATTCATGTTTGCTGTCATTATTGCTAATTATTTATCACCAAGGTTACGATAATAGCCGCTCATTGGGCTAATTAAGTGCCATTTTCCACTCTCATATGTGTACAGAAGGTGACACTTTTAGTGTGTGTCTCTATGGCAATCAGCATAATTACTGGTACTTAAGTTATCATTAATCCTCTAAGGGTCGCCTACTGCTATAGCTTTTTTAAGTCTTTAAGAATGGCACGTCGCAAAAAGTTTGACATTTGGTGCACCAATGCAACCCCGGAAAATAACTTGCCAGTGCATCATACCAAGCCGTTTGGAGTGTCCAAACCCCATAGGGCTAGATGATTTTTGAAAGCAGTACTGGCTAGACCCTCTACCTGGGGTTCCGGACCAGTTAGTATATTGTATTAACCCTTTGAATACCAACCCACCCTATAAAATGTTGAATACCTTTTATGGCTCAACTCTGACTGTTGCTATAGGGGTGTTAACTTGCTGGCCTTGAAGGAGAGCCTGGTTTTCACCATGGCCGTGTTGGCATGATTAATGAATAGAGCACATTCAAGTATACCATGCAGACCATAACATTTAATCTAATGGTTGATGCTGTATCGAGCTCCAATGCACTATTGGTGAGTTACTCATCGGTACTGTAGTGATAGTGCATGATGGCGTCAAATGGAAATTTACTCCAAAGAATGGATGACCCTAAAATATGACATCTGCATCAATGCGGCCCTGGCAAGTAACTACCCCATACTGTATTGCTACATCAATCCGACCCTTCAGGAGTGTCTCAACCCCATGGGTCAGCATAATGCTCCAATGCACAATTAGCGAGTAACACTTTGGAACTGAAGTGATGCATCATGACGGTAAATTAAAATTTACTTACAAGGATCATTCCATCCTTAAAGGGTTAATATAGCTCAATGAATGGATAATTAAGCACTCCCCTATGCAGTGACTGGTATACTGTAACTGCCCAACCGTGGAGACTTTAGGAGGGAGAAGATCGACGCGACCTACCAGAGGGGTAGGAAGGAAATCTTCATTGGGGGGGGGGGGGAGGGCAGGGGGGGGGGGGGGGCAGGGGTGGGACACCACAACCAACTTTAAATATCGGATCTTACGTATGATGATGTCTATACATGCTTGTATTTGAATCATATAAAAAGGTGGTTTTAAGGCCTCTTCAGTTCAGCCCAAGAAACGCTGCCTCCACGTTCCCTATGTGGGAGAGGTATACGATTTTATAGGGTTTTGACAAATTTTCGGGGGGCCCAAACATATTCAACCCCCTGTCCTCTGTGATTGTGAAGGGGGGGGGGGTGGGCCACTGCCAACACTGAAGTACGAAACATACATATTTTCGCACAGTTGCATTTTCGTGTATCTAATAAAGGGAGCCATTTTATCACGAATATATTTTCCCGCATCTGTGAATCCCACGTATTAGGTCTTAAAGGATGTAAATCGGACAGTTATTGTGGATTCTACAGCTTTTAATTGTGATATTACCACAAAAGTATCAAAGTAACAAATATCTTGTTATTGCTCACAGTAAACCCCAGTTTATGTTTGTGTGGAAAGCGTTTGAACTATTATTGTAGAGAAACATCCTGGAGGACAGGGTTTTAATTGTTATAGATGAATGTGATCACCTATAAATATATCATTAGAAAGCTAAATTATGGGAGGCATTTCTTTACACACTACTTGTGCGCACAGTTCAGCATAATATCATGCGAGAGTTGCACAAAAAAGTCATATTAGGCTCTACTTTGCAGGGAGTAGGTATAATAACATTTTTTTGCCATCTTCCCTGAGAAAGAGTTGTAAATGACTCGAAACATTGCACATAACCCAGTAAAAAAAAAGCGTTATGCAACATTTCATAACGTCATATAACGTTTCTCTAAGGATCCTTATTATAGCATAACGTTATAAAACGTTTAAAAGCGTTATCATGGCGTGAAATGATGTTTTCATGTTAGCTGCGAAGATCACTCGCCAAAATCAAAGCTCGACAATGTCAATCCTTTAAACTTGAAATGACAAAACGCTCTACATTATGCTTCTAATTTTCTGGTTTTGTGTGATATATAATCTCATCAAATAATCTTTTCGATTACATTGCAGAATAAGCACTCTCTATATAGTAAACATATATATGGGAAATGTGCACTCCATGCCCCCATTGCAGTGCAGTGTAGCCATATTTCATAGCCTCTAAGTTTGTTGATTTTTATCGTTTCAAGACAGTAGGACCATGTTATAAACATGAAAGCTTATTAACATACATGCACATCATACATCACTCATTGAAGCTGGGGTGTATCACACCTAGCCTTTGGCTTTATGTGCACTGGTATTCCTAGGCTCCCTATATGACCAATCTCTCAGTCACTAGTGCTTAACCTAGTTAGTCATTTTTGGCTCCCTATACGACCACCCTAGGTAAGTTTTTATTGTCAGGTTGGTCAGTACTGACCAACCGACCTTAGTCTTTGACTTTCCAGGGGGAGCCACTGAGTGGTCATCACAGGTGGCACCAGCTAGTGGTATACAGAAACAACACACCAAGGATGAACCTAGGTTAGCCACTACTGACTGACCCCTCGGTCATTTTTAATTATACCTTTGCCATTTGGACTAACACTCATATGACCAACCTAGGATAGTCGGTACTGACTAACCCTCTCAGACTATGGATTTTCAGTGTGATAGGCCCCAGCTTCAACTCATTAAGTATTATGTACGTGAACATCAATGGAGTGGAATATTTTGTCTTTATCTCCTCTTTCCTTATGCTCGAATAGAGACTGAACTGTGTGCAAAGTGAAGCGGCAAGTATGTGAACTATGGGTTTACACAAAGCGTTGTTTCTGTATAGCAATTGATTCTCAGATAGGTCTCGCTCTCTGGATTCATCTGTCCTCTGTACTGTTATTTTCTATTAGTAGATCCCTTGTATTAGCGTAGGCAAAAGAAAGTATTGGAATTAATAATCCAATCTATTTTCATGCTTTACATAAATTCAGCTGTAATAGGCATAGGGTAGATCGACCTAGAGTCAAGCATGTACCCTGAGATGTCCACCCCAATGTTATAGTCATCCATGCATAATGAGCCATCTTTTCGTGTATCACAGTACACTTCAAGTGTTACTCTTCCCAGCAAAGGACAAATAGAGACAATACCATACATAGATAACTGCATAATTAAGGTGGACATCTCAGGGAACATGGTTGACTCTGGGCCTATCTACCCTAGAAGATAACTAGTACTTGAACTAATTAAGCCTAGGTGCATGCAGAACATTCATGGCCACATTGTCCTCAATCAAAGATTAAAGGCCTTAATCTAATTACCTAGTCAGCTAATCTAACTTGGAACTATTTACTAATGGGGTGCCTTGGTACAGTCGGACACAGGACCACTTATGGACCTAGACTGCACCCTCCGGTATAATGAAACTTTTTTTTTATTTTAAAGAGAAAAAAAAGCACTATCCCTGATCTTTGTCATATGAGATAACTCCCAAGGGATGAATTGATGCATTGTGCCGATTTGTATTGGAATCTATGAACCCCCTTAATACATCATAAGTAAATTACCAGCTACAATTGTATTAATGTATCATGACAACAAAGTGCATGATGCACCGAGCACCAGGGTATAGGGGTCCCCAAAACGTTCCTCAGCACCAAACCTAGCACCTGTGTTGTAATAGGACATGTCGTGTATATAAGCCCCAGGGTAGGAGCCCCGCCAATTTGAAGAGTGCCCTGGTGAGTTAAAGCTGATTGCCGGCAGATGCTATCCCCACGCCAGGGGCGTGCGAATAGTGGCTGTTATTCGCACACCATTGGGGTGTGAATAAGACCACTTATCCAGCGAATATGAACCCTCATCCACACACTGGCTAGGGTGTGAATAAGAGTTTCTTATTAAGAACCCTTATTCACACCCTGGGGAGGATGTGCATACGAGTTCTTAATCATACTCTAGACCCAAACTGTATGATGTGTGAATAAGAACTCTTATTCATACACTACTGAGTGTGGGAATAAGAAACGCTATGCACAAGCCATTGGGGTGCAAATAACGAGGCCTATTTGCACGCCTTTGGCGTATGAATAGCGCTTGCCCTGATGGCCCTATACCAGACTCAGGTACATCTGCCTTTATAAGACGTGAACCTAGGAAGCAATACATACTTGTTTAACCCCCCAACATTGTTTCGTTCTTGAATCAGTGATTTTTCAGGTTAAATTGGCGAGTATTCATGTTAAATCAGCGAGAGGTTTGTTTACACTGCCGCCATTGCGCCATGATCACGTGACCACCATCCTGGCTTCTGATCGGTTGAGGGCAGAAAAAGGCATACCACTCCTAGGGGTGGTACGGTACAATGTACCACACCCCTCAATGGTACATTTTTCCTTCTTTGTCCATCAGGCCATGTAATAAATGTATGTAGTGTACACTGTGTAGTGTGGTACATTCTCACGGCTGATAGCAAAACCTACCAGAAGCACGCAGAAAATGGGCCAAACAATAATACATATTATATCTGCTGTCGATAGTAAGGGAGTATTCCACTGACGGAATCGGCCATAATTCCGTATGTCGGAAAGATTTGTCCATAAGTTGAAAATTACAGACTTTTATTGCATGACAACATTTTGGCTGACTGACGCTGGTTAAATACACGCTATAGCGGCATGCATGTGGTCCTGGCCAGTTTGCATGAAGTCATGTTCTATAATTCAATAACCATAAATTCATTAAGGACGGATCATTTCTTACAACAAAGGTGAGCGAAGGTTAATGGGACATTTACCACCCCTCCCTCACACCCTCTTGTCATATATTATCACTCCATGACACGACACCATCTTATATGATCGTGATCAAACCTTGTATGGATTTCAAAGCACCGCATTTCAATATACTGCCACGACGTACAAACACAGTCAAAGGGAGTCCAGGCTGTTTGCAGAATGGCTTCCCTCTTTAGGGGAGCCCTGGCCGATAAAGGGGGCTTTGGTGACTCGCTGGCTTGCTAAGGAGAGTCCCATAGCTCCTTGGCACACCCCTAGGGAGTCACATAAAGACCAGGCCTCCCTGAAAGGAGAGTCATCCTGGAGGCAGAATCGAGTCCCTTTTTGAACATATACACATGCATATTCTTCCTTGAGGGGCAGCACTAATTAGAGAGGGTAAATTCCATTCCCTGATCACATCCTACAAACTTCCCATACATACAATGTTGATGATACTGGCGGCCAAAACACTGCATATCAATTTACGGCAGCCACACACATACATATATACATGTACATACACACTGCTCTGTGATGGCCCTTACTGAATAGAGAGGGTAAAGGCAATGTCACTCACAGGTCACACCCTTAAAACTTCCTATACACACAGTGTTAGTGGCAGGGGAGGCCTCCTCAGGCTACACCACACAAAACAGACTGAAATCTACACAAACTCTTAACACTATCAATAATTAACAAAGTCAATGTGAGAAGGGATACTTACCACTGCAGAGGTCTCTTTGTCTGTCACTTATTGGTACATGGTCCAGGCTTTATTCGGTGGGAAAAGTGGTATATTTCAGTATTAACACTGCTCCCCTCTCTGCCTCCACACTTCAGTGCCCACTGCACAGTCCACGTTAAGGCTAGTGCACTGTGACGGGTCGATCGGGGGAGGAGGGGGGGGGGAGAGTCTAGGAGGAATGGTGTCATGACTGTTACCTGCACTCAGTAGGCCAAAGGGACACCATCTGTAGTAAAGGAAAAAAGGGGGCATCTCCCTGTTCAGGGGGGGGGGGGCTGGAAAAGAACAAAATGCTGGCACTTATAGGTTGATCCAATTTATACATTTTGATTTCAGGAGAGTATCACCATTTAATTTCCTCACTTTCAACTGGTTATATCATATCGGAAATCCCTGAAAAGTATTTCGGATTTGAAATGCAAATGGAGGCACTACCATAAAACCTTGCGTAGAAGCCACGGCTAGTATGTGAATCAGATCACTGTTGCCGCTTATAAGATCAGCCCAGAGTCGGGGTGCAGCTTAAACGAGGGTTTTGCTACTATGGTACAGTACTAAGAGGCACCATAATCAGATCGCTGGTGCGGCTTATAGGTTCAGCACAACATCGGGGTGCGGCTAATACACGAGTTTGGCTTACACGTAAGGTTTTACGGTAGACACCCCTGAGTGTGGGGAGAAGCTGTCACGGTCAGGAAACAAGTGGGGCAACCTTTATATACTGCTGCAGGGTGCAATAAAGGCTGCCTGCTGAAAGGGGCTCTGTCCCCCTCTGCGTCAGGCTTCACTTTTAACACTTTAACAGCATAGTGATTTAATGCTGTAAGGCCTTCATCATCATGATTAATGAATGCAGCCCTGGCAATTGATTTGTCAGTGCTGCATACATGCATTATGCCCATGATCTTGAAGTGTATAAACCCAATAATGGATAATGGCTAAAACCCGCATCAGATATTAAAACACTATGCAGCCCTCAATGGGTTAAAAGCAGTACTCTTCTTTTGCTTTTTTTCTAGGTTGATTTATTGTCGTGTGACTTAGTAGTAAGTATAGGATTTCATATATTTCCTATATTCAGGTTTGAATCTGTATTCATTTTATCATGTTTTTTTTTTCTTGTCATTGATATATATATATTTCTTTTTTTTTGGAAATTCTGCTGATATGGGGAAAGAGGAGTCTGCACTACACAACGGCTACAGGTATTTCAGGTACGGTGAGGGTGATGCAAGTGCTTTAATGTGCTATGCCTGTTTTCGTCATGAAGTATATATACTTGCATTGACTCAACCGAAGTACATTTATACATCATGACAACCCTTTGCATATAGCGAACCTTTACTTGGTTAATGGATTTTTGTTTTTTTGGGGCATATTTTTCATGTCAATTTAATGGTGAGTTTAAGACTTTGTGTTTTCATTTTTGGCACAGTTTTAGCCAATTTACCATATCATCGTTATTTGAAAAGCAATTTGTAAACCCTTATTCATCTGAGATTTAATGAGAAAGGGTTGGTTAATACGTAGTTACTCAGATGAATGGGTTGGTTACCTTATACGCTACAGCTCAATGCCTTGCAGCGGCGGTCATGGTGATAATATTTATATGTAAGTGGAATGAAGTTAGAAATCACCCTCCTTAACACCCCTTTACTGTGTAGTTAGGTAAGGGTTATTTTACAACGAACATAACACAGTACAGCGTAGGTTGTACAGGGTTTGGGTAGCAACTCAAGCATGCGGTTTTACCGTTTACACTATATTAGGAAATCATACAATCTTCTTGACAATGTATTTGTGAACGTTATAAGAATGTTACTAACAACCTTGTTTTTTCTTTCTATAATTCATAATTTCCCTACTAAATGTTTGGTGGGGAGGTTAACTGATGATATTACCAGGTCACATGACCTTATATGCCATGGTCTGGAGTACCGCATCCCTCTGATGATGACACTAGATCATCCCATACCCCAGGGTGCATGGACTTATGTCCATCTACGCACCCCACCTTATGGTGATACTTGAATGTACAATTTGTGCACCATATTAGCACAATATCTTATTCTTCAAGCATAATATTTTCGGCAAAATCTTATGCTTCAACCACAGACAGGGACTCCCCTGTATCCCCAGGGGATGCTTTGTAAGAAACCATCATGCTTGATCATCCCCCAGTCCCCCAGGGGATGCTTCATAAGAAACCAACTACACTGGATACCTGCCCAACTGTTAGGGTAGGGGTTGAGGTTAGCTTAGTTCTATCTGATTACAGTTAGGGTTAGGCTTAGGGTTAGCTATCTATCTGGGGGACCAGGGCATTCCCTGTCTTTGCATGAAGAAGAAGATATCCCCTTAAATCTTCTTCTTCAAGCATAAGATATTGTGCTAATGGGGTGATTTTTTGTCCATTGTATGCACCGTCAGGCTGGGGACTTAGCAAGACACTTCCTAGGAGGTAGATTTACCCAGGATAAATAAAGAATTAAAAAAAAATGGGATGTACGATTCAGACACTCTGCCTCTCATGCTGCAGCATACTGTAATCAGGTTTTGAGGAACACTTTCTTTTTGCTAAATTTTGATGAAAAACATGATAAAAATGGACAAATATATGCATATTTGGTTGCATATCAAAGCTTACACTGAAGGTAATGCAGTAATAAGAAACAGTTTCACCACTATTATCCTCACTAATCAAATGTGAGTTTTGGTCACAAAAAACATGTATATGAAAAAAACAAAAAAAAAACCTCGACCTACCCACCCTACATGTTTTTTCCATGTTACCTGGAACATACCCTTTTAGGCCTAACCAGTGTATAGCCTCCAAGCTCTACGACGTAGAAACTGAGCAGATACCTTCTATAGAATAAAGCATTCGCTGTGTGGGGTCTATAAATCAGGCAGACTGGCTTAAAGTCCCACCGTGGCTGCATCCATGCATCAATGACGGCAAACGGCATAGGTCATAGCGCATTAAAGCACTAACAAGGCTGGTTTCGTGAAACTTGACTCCAACAAGGAGAGGACTGGTCTCGCCATGCTACACTGCACTTGATACATACTTAAATTTGACAGTGGTATATCAGCATATTTGCGACCAAGTGATAGTGACCAGGGAGCTCTATAACAACTGATGCAATCGTAGGGGAAATATTGATGGAACAAAACCTGTCTGACGACTACTATTAAAAGGTGTGTCATGAGGATCTCTGTTGAAAGCTATAGACAACATATAAATACCACATATTACCCGTAAAAAATACCCTCGTCTGGAAGACCCTCCAAAAGAACTTCCAGTGATATGGGGCTACAATTGACTAGAGAAATATGCGGGCTTGGTTTCAACTGGTGGCTGTGTCCCCACACACAGCCACCCCTATGAGTCAAAGGCAACAGGGGAGAAAAGGTGCTGAAACTACATTAGCTGCAGGGGTTGAGGGTCCAATAACAACTGTCGCTGAAATCCCAAAAAGAGGGCGTGGTAGACCAACGAACAAATCGAAGGCAGAATCGAAGGCACTCCACCAGCGCCTGATGGGAGTGTTTGGCTCGGGCCAGAAAGAGAAGAAAAAGATAACTGCTTGACTCAGGACTACCTACTACTGACCTATGTTATGTAAGCATAGAATGTGTTTATACATATGAACTACGTAACGCTATGCTGAGCTGAATCATATGCTGGCTAAGAGGGCTAAAGACCCTAGTCATACAAAGTGATGTATAGGTGTAATCCATACAGTAATGAAACTGTTTATTGCCCCTCGTGTACACACCTGTAACATATGGCAGTTGATACTACCCCTACAATGTTACTCTTATAACCAAGACATCATGATAACATTCTTTACAGGTATGAAACTCCAGTGTGAATACGCAATATGTGTAGTGCCGGAGCGCTCCTGACTGCCTAAGCACCAAAATACAGCAGGAAAACTCAATATGCGGTCGTTCCCATACTTGGTATCATTCATCTCACCCTCACAAAAGATGTGAAATCTTACTCAGAATACTCAAACATGACTTTTTTACATGATATAACAAATGAAAAAGGTCTTCTGTTCACGTGCATGAATGCCAGAAGTATTCATAAGAAAAAAAGCCCGGTTGATTTGATACTGAACTCTGATATATGTGGTGTATGTGAAACATGGTTGAATCAAACCCATCAGAACATTGACTTATATATACCTGGTTATCAATTTATAAGACTTGATAGGCGCCCTACCATCAACAAAAATGCTGGTGGTCTGATGTTATATCTTAGAGACACCTACTTAGCACAAGTAGATCAAATGTCATCGTGTATTAACAGGGAGTATGAAATACTATGTGTTGATGTGGAAGTGGGGAATATAAAATATAAAATATATGTCTGCTACAGACCGCCAGATAAGGATGTGGACAAAAATGCCATTTATAAGAAATTAACGGACATGAAGTCTACTGTCACCAAGAATAGAAAGATAGTAATAATGGGTGATTTCAATGTTAACTTGTTGAATGAAAAAGACATAAATGAGTCCAAAGTGGATGAGTTCTGTACTAACAATGACCTGTTTCAACTGATAACAGACCCCACGCGTAGTATATCTGGTACCTTGCTCGATCACATATACACAAATGTCCACAATGTACAAAGATCTGGTGTACTTGATTTCCACATATCTGATCACTCACCTATATTTATGAATCTAAAGTGTGAAAGGACCAAGATTCTTAAGAAAACTGTCACGGCGCGTTCCTATAGAAATTACGATTTCTTTCATTTCAAGAATAGATTACAAAATCAAGATTGGGACAATATTGTGAGTACAAATGACCCAAATGACATGTGGAAGTCAATACTTGTACGTATAAAAGAGTGCCTCAATGTAATGTGTCCACTGCGTAAAATAACAATACCTGTATACACACCGGAATGGATGAGTGATGTCATTATCTCAGAAATGAGAACGAGAGACGAGATGTTCAGATTGGCTAGAAGAAGTAACTCAGTTGATGACTGGAGGATAGCCAACTTTTATAGAAATAATGTTGAGGTGCTGATATTTAATAGTAGAAAAGAGAAAGTTAACTCCCTTCTGCAAAAAAGAATAGATGATCCTATTAAATTTTGGGAAGGTATTAGAAAATTACTACCGGTAAAGACCCAAACTACACTCTTGAAACTGAAAAATAATTCTAATGGTCAACTTATACCCCCAAAAGAATGTGCAGATCATATAAATCAGTTTTTCTCTAATGTTGGACAAAATCTGGCCAATCAGCTACCACCCTCTCCACCATATGTGAGAGCGCAACATGTGAACGCCCCGATTGAGCCATGTAACATCATGCAACCGATTGGCTATGGCAATCTAATGAAGTATGTCAAAAGCATCAAAATAAACAAACCCTCCTCTATTGAACATGTAAAATCATTTGTGGTGAAAGATGCCTTTTTGGCTATATCAGAAGTTATACATTGTATGTACAATAAGTGTCTTAGTCAGTCAACCTTCCCAGATACCTGGAAATGTGCCACTATAGTTCCTCTGCCGAAAAAAGCCAACTCGCTAGATGTTAATGACTTAAGGCCAATTAGTCTACTACCCATTCCAGGAAAACTGTTAGAGAAAATTGTGTGTAATAGGCTGCAAAACCACATGCGTGATCACAACCTGTTAACACCGAGCCAACATGGTTACAGAAAAAATCATTCAACTCAATCAGCTATCAGTGCTCACCTAAGCAATATTGTAGACAACATTATATTAGATAAACCCACTATATCCTTGTATCTTGATTATAAGAAAGCATTTGACACAGTCTCGCACCCTATACTCACTCAGAAACTTCAAGAACTTGGACTAGATGAAAACTCGTGCATGTGGTTTAAAAGGTATCTAACTGGAAGAACACAGTGTGTGATTGCCAATGATACCATATCAAGCAACAGAGAGATCAGGTATGGAGTGCCTCAGGGTTCAGTCTTGGGTCCTGTACTGTTTTCTATTTATATAAATTCACTCCCAGACCTGTATGATTATAACATAACATTGTATGCAGATGATGCGGTGATCTCCGTGAAAAATGAGATATGTATGCATGCAGCTCTACTCAAACTGTCCTCATGGTGTGTAACTAATAGCCTTACAATTAATGAGAATAAGACTAAGTGGATGATCTTCAATAATGTCGACCATATCCATCCGGTCTTTCAAATAAATGGGGTGGTGATTGAGAGAGTTTTTAAATTTAAATACCTAGGTCTCACCTTAGATCCAGAATTAAAATTTGTAGAACACAGAAAAGAAGTGTCACGTAATATCAGGGACAAAGTAATTCAACTGGCTAGGGTTAGACCATATGTGGAAACAGATGTTGCTCTCACTGTGTACAGGACAATGGTCCTGCCTTCTTTTGACTATGTAGACTATGTATGGGATAGACTTAACAAAGGGGAGAACAAAGCCTTGCAATTATTACAAAACAAATGCTTAAGGACTGTTTACCTGGTCAAGCTGGAGCAGAACCCTGTATATACCACAGCTCAGTTGCACGCCATGAGCCACTGTCTTGAACTTCACATTAGAAGAGATGTTCACTTAATTTTCTATGCTTTTACTCTCTCAAAGGATGATAGATATGTAGATGATAGACCTATACCAACACGTAGACATGTAGGTAAAAGATTGCATGTACCACGGTCATTGAAACCGATAGTTATTAGAAGCTGTGTGTGTAGAGCAATTAAGGTGTGGAACAGGCTTAAAGCTGAATACACGTTGATTGAAGACCTTAATACCTTTAAATTCTCGATAAAAAGAAACTATAATACTTGTTTCATGTAAGTAGCACAATATTAGATATACTCATCCCCTGTATTTGTAACAGTATTATTTGACGACATCCCCTCATCTCATCTCATCAATTTTATACCGCCAGTAGTAAATATGTTTTTTTTTAGCCCATGAATCTGTAACTTTCTTTATATATATAGACCGGCATGACTGTGAGTTGTTCTACTTCATGATCCCTACAAAAAGAGAAAGGGGGCTTGGAGGCAGAACGGCAATGCGCCGAATCCAATGATACCCAATAAAACACTTTAAAAAAAACTACTGAGTAAAATTTTCGTGATGTTTATGCAATCAAACAATTTCCGATATTCTGCACTTAACTTTAGATAGACCTATGATCAGGTACGAAGTGATTTAACTATGTTTAAATTATAACAACGAGATGAAAACCCTCCTTGGAAAACCAACCCCTCATTTTGAGAATACATTATATGTCAAATAAAACCTACCCCCCCCCCCGACAAAGAAAAGGTCAGCTAATTAGTGAGGTTTTAGAGTAGTAAACTGTTTACCTACAAGCGAGTGGGTTTAATCTAATAGACTGTGACACAATGTGCGAAAAGGGCCCTTATTGCAGTGTGTACTAAGGTCCTTTTCCCTAGTGCATGTCGCCTATGGAGAGAGATGATACCACAATGATCAATTACCGCTCGGTATGGATACCCCCAGCAATGGGTCTTCAGAGAGGCTCGCCAGTACTTTCATGTTTAAACGAAAAGTTAGAAAATAAAAAAGATCCGACCTACTGACCCTATATCTATAATGTAGACCAGATACTTTCTATAGAATGACTTAGTAATTGTCCATGAACCTTGTTTTGTCTCATTTGCTGAGTAAGGTCTGAATAGTGGGAAGACTGGTCAGTAAACCCATCATGGCTGCATTTCAATGACGGCAAAGGACATTTAAGCACTAAACAAGGTTGGTTTTTATGCAACTTGACTTCAGTAAGGAGAAGACCCTACATAAAACACTGCCCATGGCACATTAGGACCCTTTTTGACAGTATGTTTGCGACTAAGTGACACTATCTTGAGGAATAAATAGTGGCATTGACTGGAGAAAGATCAATTACCGCTCTGCATGAAAACCCCCAGCCTCGAGCTCTCCAGGCCCAGTGCAGCCGTCAGGCGGTACTGGGCCTGGACAAATTTATATCTAAATAAAATGATCCGGAATCCTGGATCATTTTTCAATGAGGTGTGGGGGTTCGAATCCCACCTTGGCACACTAGGTCGTTCGTTTTTTACATTACCTATTAAACCCATTTAAAGCATAAATCCACCTATAATGACCTAGTAGTATCACCTATTAAATATGTGACTGGGTACATTGGGTTAAATTTAGGTCAATTATGTTGATATCAATTGAAGTACTGATTGACCCACTGTGGGGTTCGAACCCACATCCTCCTGAGTGCTGATACACAATAGCATAGCACATGAGGGCCAGTGTAGGTGTAGGTCTGTAAGTAAACCCCCAGACTGTAAACGTACAGTCAGGGCCCGAGACTGGAATACCCCTAGCAATGGGTTATGCATCCTAATTTGGACCAAGCATCTGCTTGGAGACTCTGAGAATTTGAACCAAAAACAGAGAGCCTCTGATCACTCCCTCTGCAGCAGAATGGTAGAGATGTGGGGGGGGGGGGGGGCGTCACAGTCCACTGGTATCAAGGGTAACTGGTCTTTAGTGAGGGGAGAACCTGGTACGGTGGTCGCTTTTCTGTACTTTACCTGAGCAAAGAGCCTATGGGCATAGTATGACAGCCCCCCCCCCCCTCTACCCCATAAAGACAAAATAAAACCACATAAAACCCCTCATTTTATCATAGTAGTCAATACAGAGTACACAGGGTCAGCCACTTTTATGGGGGGGGGGGGGGGTCGGGGGGGGGGCTACGTAATAGATAGACAATGGTTATGAAAAGGTATGTAGAATTAACCACAGCTTGCTGGTGGGGGCCAGACGAGGGCGAAGCCCAAGTCGCCCTACAAGCAAGCTGTGGTTAATCTACATACCTTTTCATAACCATTGTCTATCTGTTTTAAACCAGGGTATGCAATATAACCAAGGTGCGAACTCTATTGTTCTAAGCCACCACCGTGGTTTAAATCAAGGACTCTTCCCAGTGCGATATCCTAGTCTATAGATTCCATGAGGTGAGTAAGATAAATATAACCTCTCCCTGACTGATATGTATGGTGATATGTCGGCCCTTTCAGATCCACATCAAGCTTAAACCCTGTAAGGAGAAAATGTCGCTAAGAGATTTGTCGTAATTATGTGCCAATACATCGCCAGTGCTATTAATTGGTGCATCATGTTGACCCTAAGGGGTGTCTCCATCAACTGTCGACCCATCCGTCTATGAAAATGGACAAAAAGCGTGTGGATCCGTCCAGTTTTCATGGATGGACGGACTGTCCATTCGTCCATGAAAACTGGAGGGATCCATGCATTTTTGTCCATTTTCATGGAAGTATGGGTGGACAGTCTTTGATGGAGACACCCCTTTAGGGTTGAAATGATACTTGAATGCAGCACTGACAACCCTGAGATGCATTCATGCATAATGAAGACCAAGGCATGAAGGCATCATGCCATCATGAAAGGGTGATCTGTCATGCCCCATAATCATGCTCTTATACACTGCATCCTTTGTCGTCATGATGCATGAGTGCAGTGTGGACGGTTCTATTGAATGGATGATATCAGTTGAGGGCTGTCTCACGAACTTGGGCCAATGTGTTTGTCTATGACTGGGTGCTGTCCATGACCAGGTGCTGTCTATGACCGGGTGCCGTCTATGACCGGGTGCCGTCTATGACCGGGTGCCGTCTATGACTGGGTGCCATCTATGACCGGGTGCAGTCTATGACGGGCTATCTAAAAAAGTTGTTTGGAGGGATAAACTTTTTCTATTAATTTTTTTTTACAATTTTTATTTATAATTTTTTTCTTTTAATTAAAAAAATCTTTTTTATTCCTCCAAACAACTTTTTTAGATATCCGGTCATAGACGGCACCCTGTCATAGACGACCCCCGGTCATAAACGGCACCAGGTCATAGACAAAAACGATGGCCCAAGTTCGTGAGACCCAGCCTGAGACATTCCTGCGGGGCCGGCATGATGCATGCATGTGGTCAGCCCATGCAACTTGTTCATTGCATTGCAAGTAACTTGACAGTGCTACATCCATCTTTCATGACAACGAAGCCCGGTGATGTAAACTGTTCATTCCCTTTAAGCAGTGTTATGACAGTGGTTGGCTGGGGAAGGGAAAGGGGGGGGGGTTGCCTTGTGCATTAGGAGTAGACCTGCGGCAAATACATTTTCAATTCAATGCACTCATTTACCCCACACTTATGTGGCAAAATCTGGGGAAACCCAACACTGAAATGAAATGAAAAGTTGGCATTCAGTCGTTTAGAGCTATTCCCTTCACTTCAATGTGCTTCCCGGCAGCATTACAACAAATATATCCTGATGACTCCAGATATCACAGGTCGGATTTTAAAGGAAAGAAATTTTTAAAAATGAATGTACAAACCATTTTTTTGAATCTCCTAAAATTTACCAAAGAGGGTAAAAACCTGAAAATCTTTTCAAAATTGCATGAAAAAACATGGGGCCGGCCCTTTTTTGATAGGGTCGGCCTGGTGACCTGAAACAAACCTCTTTTCTTTTGGCCCTACTTCATATTAGTATGCATCATTGATGGGCTTTACTGAAAACTGTTTATTTAGGGGAGAGGCAGATATAAATGGGCTATAAATAATTAATTGAAAGTGTTGTACCATCATCTAACCTTTTCAGCCGAATTATATTTTCATCTTCCCTAAATAAAGCCATATTCTAGCAAGCCAGTCAAAGATGACACTCAGTCAAAGCTGGAAACTAGTCAAAAATGGCCTACCGCCCAAAGACATTTACATTGGCCAGATCTCATGAGACACAGCCATAGGTTATGAAACGGACCCCCGATGATCCTCTTACCTCAGTTTGAGGCAATGCCTCATCAATAAAGTTACAAAACATTCAATTGTAAAAAGATATTGGCTCATTTGAAAGAAAAACGTAGACACTGCCTTTCCGGATAAATGTAATTTTATTACTTTAACACCTCCAACAACTTTCTCCTAAAGCGCCTCCAATAGGTTTATATGATTAGTAACCCATCAAAAAACTGACTGTGTTGAATTCTAGATAAACAAGCAAACAATAATCTATAACATGAATAGCATGAATCATAATATATACCTTCTGGTTAATTACTGTAAATTCTCTCATAGAAGCTTCGCTATTACGCAAATTAGATCACCAATGCAGCGAATAGGAATAGTTAGGGTGGGGCATTTCTTAGATCTGTACCACAGTACTAAAGTCACCATGATCAGGTCCCTGTGTGGTTTACAGAATATCTCAAAGATAAAGATGCAGATCATATTGGATTTCGGCTTAAACGTGAGAATTTAGGGTAATCTCATGACATGCTAAGATGTATAATGCATAGTATATGTTTACCAAAACTATTCTGTATAGCAGTAGTACAACAAACAACTTTTACACTTGAAGTCCATCTATATAGCCAATAACTTGTATTTAGTATACATGTATAATCTTAATGTTATCAATAAACTAGAAATTATGAGTAATCATGAACATAATGATCCTAAGCAATGATATTTCCTGTATATATAAAACAGCATTAGTTAGTACCAGCGAACTACCCCACTGAAATAGCATTGACTGCTTGCCGAGAACAGATAAACCAAAGGAGGCCAGATAAATTCATGTATTATTTTCAAAGTTAACTCGATTTTTCTTCATAATTTCATTTTAATTAATATTTGCATGCATGCATTCCTTTATCATATACTTTCTCCCGAGCAGACTTATACTCAGATTACCATTGTATCTAAAAAAAACACCATAGATCTACGTAATACAAATACTCTTGTAATGTGGGCCTAGCAACAAGAGGCAGAAAATGCAACTAAATTCCGCCATGTTTTGCTGCATTAAAAGTGCACAAAAACAATCCATCACAAAGTATTGACAAAATACACCAGTGTTTGACTGTTAGTAAGGTTCTAATCATCCCGTATGAATATATAATCTCAGAAATCATTTAAATGAGAGAGACAATCAATCCTAAACTTTACGATCTGTGCCCCCCCAGTCTCCAGAGAAAGCAGTCACGTATCGGACACTTGCCAATTCTCTATTGTTTACCAGAGCCACTCCAGTAATGTCCGTCAGGAGAAGTGTATACATGATTTGTCAACGCTTTCTCTGGAGACTACCTCCCCCCCTGAGAGAATATGCTGGGAGAGTGAGATTGCAGGCTAGTTACTGTGCTTTAGTACTAGAATTGCCTTTCTCCACACCCCCATGGAGAAACTCATGCTGATTCTCCACGGGCTGTTTCTCCATGATGACATCACCAAAATAGATATGAATCAAATCTTTAAATGTATATTTTGAAGAAATTAACCAACAATCACATGAACTTGTGGTGCATTGGATCGCATCACACTCGGCTCTGCCTCGTGTGATACAATCCAATGCACCACTCGTTAACAAACCTGTTGCTCAGACAGATTACCATGGACCTCTGTCTATGTGTTTCAGGCTAATGCTAGAAAATATGGTTCTAGGATTGAATTGTGTGTCGCCACATCAACTTATATATGGATAATCAGTCAAATAGTTATTCAGGCAAGTAAAGTAAGTCAGTGCATGTTTCCCTAACCAAAAATTTGTTAAATTCCAGAAAAATGTAGATATTCCAAAAAGATATGTTGAAATTATTCTTTGAAATTGGGGAAAGTAAAGCTAGATTCAGCCTTATATGGAAGCTATATTGTTTGGGTTCCTTAAAATGTTGCCTAATGTGAGTTACCACCTTCGCATGTCAGTTTAAACTGTGATTGTGATTGTGTAATTTGTACCTGTTGGATTACCCATTTGTTGCCGAGGCTGAAACATGTTGTTAGATCGGCGTAGAACCATAGCATTGTTGATGGGTGAATGGCCGAGTGGTGGTGCAGTCATATAGACTGGCTGAATGGCTGCCTGGTTAGGCTCCCCAATGTCCCTACGTCTGAATATTCTTCCCAATCCAGGTGACCTAAAAGAATTGAGTATGTACAATGAAGTTTAAACTGTGAAATAGGTCCTCCATAATCTTACAAAATACAATCAATGGTATGTAATTCCATTGATTGTATTCATTGTAGTGTAACGGGTTGACTATAAAGTCTAACTGTTATTGTTGTATATCTATTGTATGTTGTATGATGTAAGACAACACGGTTCTATTGTATTTAATAACTGTTTTATTCATCTAACTAGTGTCGTCGGTTCGTTACATACACCGACTCCTCTAGTTCGGTTATCTATACGGTAGTGTACCGGTACCACCTTCGGTTACCGTCGGTAGTTGTTACATAAGCATTTTACATAACTAAACCTAACAGGTGGCGCTGCTAGTACGGTCACGTGGCTATGCAGCGCTGTATATAAGACGGCTACTTCTCCATTGGAAGTCAGTCAGGTTTGGGACTGTCGTGACATGACCACCCTGTGCTCACGGGCTTAACTCTATGCTATAGGGTTGCCCCACTGTATTATATATCTGTTCTGATCTTGTATATCCGCTGGTTATACTTGTACTATAATACCCAAGAGTTACCTTTACAATAAAGTCGCCGTATATTAAAGTCTAATTTACCTTGTCTGGTTTTTGTACTCAAGTGTTACATACGTAGTAAGAGACCAACTACATTGGTGCCGTGACCACTTGATCGAACCGACCATTGATAGGGTATTAAATAGACTTACAGTATATGGATTACCTATACGATTTTGTCAGCTCGTTCAGCGGCAGGACTAAAACCCCTGCTGAGGAACGTGAAGAAGCCGTACAGAATGTACGCTTCTTCACAGGCAAATCCAATAGGCGGGAGAGCCGGGCAGCCTTGGAGGTGCCCGGTGACGACCTCTCCCAGGAAGCAATAGGTGATCCTATTGTGGAAGCCTTTACCAAAGGAGAGGATGGGGAGCAATCTCCAATCCCGGGACCCTTTGATATAAGCTCCAGGAGATCGTTGGACTCCCTTTCCACGAATCTTTTTTGTCCTGAGGGTCAGAAAATACCGGGTAGAGAGCCTAAAACTCTCGGCCCAGCTGCCTTCGGTTCTACACCGACGGTAGCAGATCCTTCATTGGATCCAGACACGTCGGTTTTCACTGATGGTGCCACTCCTACACCGAACGGTATGGGGGGTGGCGGGCTATCAAAGAAGACTAATGTGGCAACAGAAGCTCCTGGTAAGGGGTACCCGCCAGCAGTAGATGAGCCATCCAGTTTACCACTGGATGGGGACCTACTAGCTGCCATGGGTATCCCCACCAGGAAAACTGAGTTGCATGAGCTCGCGGAAGCCCGGAGGGAACTTGCTTCCATCAATCAAACTAGGAAGTTATTCCTAAGGGAGGTTGATGAGAAGAAAAAGTTCCTACTGGAACTCCAGAACGAGATGGCTTCCCACAAGGTGGAGGTTGACAAACTTTTGCACCAGAGGGTGTCTGGCGAATGTGAGGTTGCAAGCTTAACTTCCTTGGGAAAGGATTTGAGCACGCAGCTCCACTTAGCCAGACAGGACCTCGCAAGCTTAAGGCAAGTCAATCAGGACCTGAAGACGAAGTCGGAGCAAGTACCACCACCTACCACGGTGGTACCTCCAGTCATACCCGTACCCAGTGTGTACACGACAGTGACACCTTCAAGTGTCCCGCCGCTAGTACACACCACGGTAACAGGTATGACACCTCAGATGGGGGCTAGCTATCTACAGACTCCGGTCTGTGGTGGCGCCTTTGGAGGCACGGCAACACCTCCAGGGTACACCCACCCATCTACTGGTTCAACGATGTTGAACCAACAGCAGACCATGGTCTCAGTTCCAGTACCGAAACCCAGAGCTAGACAAGGCTTAACGCCTGTCCAGCGAGCTAAGTACGACCGGAACCCGGCTATTGAGAAGCTGGGGACAGACATCGTCCCGCGGGACATCGATGAACTGGATGAACGGTATGCTCCTTTCAACTTTGGGGAGATCAAACATCCTGATGCAGCCCGTCAAAAGGCCATCGATATTCCGCCTTTCACAGGGTCGCCACCCTGGAGAAAGTACAAAGTTCGGTTCAAGGCTATTGTGGAGAGCAATCGCTGGAACAATCAGCAAGCGCTGGTTGCTCTGAAGCAAGCACTCTGCAACGGGCCAGGTGAACCAGCCCTTTTGGCGTTCGAGAGAGTGAAGATCAAGACATTGAGCTCACTTGAAGAAACAGCTGAATGGGCGATTGGGAAGATTGGTGAGCATGACCCAAGGACTCAGCTGCTCAAACGTGTCCAACGCAAGGACGAGCATCTGAGATCCTACGGATTTGCTCTACAAGAACTGATATCCGAGTGTTATCAGGGATGTAGACCTGACACCCCCACTGTCATCCAGGAGTTAACCTCCAGGTTTGTCAATGGAGTCAGAGACACCAATCTCCAGGCATATCTGCGGGAGAAATGGCAGCCGGACTTATCTCTAGCTGACCTTTTTGACCATGCAGATGTGTATGACACCAAACAGGCTGTTTTTCCTAGTGGAGGAGTGTCGGCAGCTCCATCTGTAGCCCCGAAAGGAGCTCAGGTGGTAGAGGCCGCCACAAAACCACCTAAGAAAAAACAGCCCGCCTCCGAGGAGGTGGCGGCAGTAATGCCTGACAGGGACATGGAAAAGATGATTGAGGGTTTGTTGCGGAAGCACTTGGAAAAGAGCTCTGCGTCCACTTCTGATTCTGGATCGGGAAAGAGAAGGAAAAAGAAGAAAAAGGACACGAAACCTCAGCCATGTAGACGCTGTCAAAAGATGGGTCATTGGGCTAGCGAATGCAAAGCCCCTGCACCCGTCGCTGCTAAAACTGAAAAGGAGACGGAAAACTGAATGGGGCCCATCCTCTTGGCAAGGATGGCGCCCCCACAGTTAGCCATGCCTGTAAGGGATTAGTAGACGGTGTTAACTCTTCCATGAACCAAGGCCGCGCGGAGGCAGAAGGGTCTGTACAACCTGTAAGCGTCTGGCAAGGCGGGGCTGGCAAGGACGAACGGAATCCGGAGGATTCTGTAGTCGCTGGCTTAGAGGAGTCTTGGTTAGAATCAATTGCCCAGAGCAGTGTGATTCAAGACTCCCCGAGCGACCCGTGTTGGGATTATCTCCTGACAAAAGGGGTTGCTATGGATGGAGGGGGAAGCCCGATGCTGACCTCTGAGTGTGTCCCTTTACGGGGACAGCGTTGGTACCTGAGTCTGGTTATTTCCGGGACGCGTGGTGAATTTTTGGTCGACACGGGTGCATCCCACACCTTGGTCGATCGTAAATTCATGGCCCGTCTTTGCAACCAGCCCGAAGCTCCGCTACTAGGAGTAAAGGCTCGGACTGCTACGGGAGATAGTATGCAGACTTATGGCAGAACTGTAAAACCTATGTTGGTTGATGGCAAGACATACTGGATATGTCCAACCATCACCGACATCACTGATGATGGCATACTGGGGATGGACTTTGCTGCTCTTTACGGGGTAACAATGAACACCGCAACGGGCCGACTTCAGATTAAACATCCTTACAAACAATCTGTACAGTGCGTTTTAAGGAATGGTTCTTCTGTGGCGTCAGTGGCACAAGACACAAAGTTGGCAGCAGGACATGTATCCGATGTCCTAGTCAGCTGCGTGGGAGTGCAGGCCAAACGGCCGGGAATGTTTGAACCAGAAGATCAAAAGCTCTCTGAGTTAGGTCTTGCTGGCTATCATACTTACCTGGCCAACGCTCGTTGGGGGGTGATACCGATTTGTAACTCGAGTAGTAGAGAAATCACTCTACGAAAGGGGACGCCTATTGGTAACACCACGCGAGCATATGGGGTAGACTCACTAACTACGGACTTTGTGGAAGTAGGTGTGGTGGCGGGAGACTCTTCCCACGAAGAGGCTCTAGCTAAATCCAACCTACCGAAACATTTAAGGTCCCTGTTGTGTGAGTCACACCTCACAACCCTAGAGAGCGAAATGGTGGCAAATGAGCTGTCGGAGTTATCTGACGCCTTTGCGCAACCAGGAGATCCTCTAGGGCGTACCAATACGGTACAACACCGGGTTGACACTGGGGACGCGCTTCCCAGTAGAATCCCCTACCGTCGGTTACCCATGGCTAAAAAAAGTGCTATGGAGGCTGAGGTAGAAAAGATGTTGGATGAAGATGTGATTCAACCTAGTGAGAGTCCATGGTCAAGTCCTGTGGTGATGGTCACCAAGAAGGATGGTTCCTGTCGATTTTGCATCGACTATAGGAAGTTGAACGGACTCACTAGGAAGAATGCATATCCTCTACCTCGGATAGATGAATGTGTGGAATCTCTGGGTGGGGCGAAATGGTTCTGTACACTAGATTTACAATCTGGTTATTGGCAGATCGGCATGGACCCCCGGGACCGAGAAAAAACCGCATTTTCTACCCATATGGGACTATTTGAGTTCAACGTCATGCCATTTGGGCTATGCAATGC
This sequence comes from Harmothoe impar, assembly GCA_947462335.1. NCBI lineage: Eukaryota > Metazoa > Annelida > Polychaeta > Phyllodocida > Polynoidae > Harmothoe > Harmothoe impar. Next base: position 16,803,240 of record OX381717.1, read on the forward strand.
CCCGGCAACCTTCGAGGCAATGATGGAAACCATGTTACGGGGTTTACTTTGGAAAAAGTGCCTAGTATACTTGGACGACATCATCGTCTTCGGTGGTTCTGTGGAGGAAACTCTACAGAACCTCCAAGCTGTGCTGAAACGCATCTTATCATATGGTCTGAAATTGAAACCTTCAAAGTGCAAGCTTTTTAGGAAGTCAGTTGAATACCTAGGTAGAATTGTTTCTGAACATGGCATCATGGCTGATCCTCATAAGATCGAAGTGGTACAGAACTGGCCTCGTCCGATGGACACGAAGGAGATACGCTCTTTTATCGGGTTTTGTTCATACTACAGAGATTTTATACCTGGATTCTCGAGAGTCGCAGCTCCCTTACAAGAGCTGATGATTGGAGAGAAGAAGGCTAAGGCTAAAATAGTCTGGTCTCCAGCCGCAGAACAGTCTTTCAGTGAGTTAAAGAGACTCTTCTTAGAAACACCTGTTTTGCACTACCCTGCACCTGTTGGTAAGTTCATCTTGGACACTGATGCTTCTAATACAAGTATTGGTGCTGCCTTGTCGCAGATCCAGGATGGGCGAGAAGTGCCGCTGGCATTTTCGTCCAACAGTCTAAGCAAAACACAACGTAACTACTGCACAACCAAGCATGAACTCTTGGCAGTGGTGGTTTACACAAAAAAGTACAGACATTTCCTATATGGTGGGAATTATCTCGTACGGACGGATCATTCATCTCTGCAGTGGCTCCTTAACTTCAAGGACGCTGAGGGGATGATGGGTAGATGGTTGAACCACCTCTCTGAGTTTGGCATGACGAATGAGCATATCATACACAGGAGTGGAGTAGATCATGTGAATGCGGACAGCTTGTCCCGCTATCCTATCCGGAACTGTCACCGTGTAGACTGCCGAGACTGTGGGTCTCACAATGCAGTGATTGCGTCTGTGGGTGCGAAAGTTCCTAACTGGACGTTAAATCACTTGAAGGATGAGCAGCTTGCAGATCCAGCTATTTCGAGGGTGTACTCCTTGAAGTTATTGGGCCTGTCCAAGCCTGTTCGCCCCGCACTTTCGCTGGAATGTAAAGAAGTTAGACAACTGTTAGCTCAGTGGGATAATCTTTTTATACGGAACAGTGTATTGTGCCGCTGGAGGGTGCAACCTGGCAGGAAGAGAACAGCTCAGTCTGTAGTGCCTTTGTCACTCAGACTACAGTTGCTCAATTACTGTCATGGCCACCGAACTTCAGCACACTTTGGCAGACAACGGACTGAGGCAAAGATTAAGAGTAGATATTACTGGCCTGGTATGACTTTGGACATACGGCGTTGGGTGAAACAATGTCCCCAATGCTGCTTATCAAAGCCTGGACCTGGTATTGGTAAACTACCTCTAAGTCAAGAGCTATTCGGTGTTCGATTTGCCCGGATCGCTGTTGATATCATTAGTGGTTTCAACACGACCCCCCGTGGGAATACCTGTATGATGGTGGTACAGGACTACTATACCAAGTATGTCCAAGTATATCCGTTGGTAAATCATACAGCTGTTACCTGCGCAGAAGCACTTTTCGAGAATTGGATCCTCACGTGGGGAGGTCCTTTAATGCTTCACTCCGACCAAGGTCGTGAGTTTGAATCTCGACTGTGGGCAGAACTGTGTAGTAAAATACACATCTGCAAGACGCATACGAACCCCTACCGACCTCAATCGGATGGTATGGTGGAACGTTTCAATCGGACGTTGATCCAATGTCTCACGACAATGGTTAATGAGCACCGGGATGATTGGGATGAGCACGCTCGCTATATCTCCCATGCTTACAATGCTACCGAACATGCGTCGACGGGCTGTACGCCTAATATGCTCGTAATGGGTGAAGACATAGTCATGCCTAGTGACATGGTCTATGGAGTGCAGGGGCACCAGCTCGAGCAACCCTGCACAGTGATGTTTGTTGAATCACTTCGACAATCATTACGCGAGTCCTATGGAGTAGTAAGGGACAACTTGGAAAAATCTGCTAGTTTGCAGAAGGTGGGCTATGACACGGGCCTTAAACTCCGCCAATTCAAGGTGGGGGATAAGGTCGCGAGATTTAGCACACCAAATTCCAAAGTCAAGACCCTGTACTCCTGGGATGGTCCGCATACGGTTACTATGGTGGTGAGTGAAACTACTGTAGTAATACGGTTGCAAAAAGGGACTCTCACTAAATCACATGTGGCTAGACTCCGACCTTGGTATGGAGTTCCATATATAGATGACGGTGAAGATTCCCTCGGTGCTGGTCGAGTACCAGCACCAACCGACCCTGCGCTACCGAAGATACCGAAGGCAGGACCAACGGTCATACCGTCGGTACCGACGGTAGCGCGCCGAAGGGGTCGTCCTAGGAAATTACCGATTGAACCACAGTCGTGTGTTACCAAGCCCAAGCGCGGTAGGCCTCGTAAAAAAGGGTCAGCTGTGCGTAAAGGACTAACCGTAGGCACCGGTAAACAAAGCAAGGTGATACCTCCGGTGTCATCATTGCTGGACATACCGGTACAAGGTCTACGGAGGAGCACACGTGTCAGAGAGCGAGATAAAATTGTGTAAACATTTTTTTCTTACCTTGTTGACGACATTTTGCTGCTGGCTTGATTAAATTTCCATGGACAGTTCCATACTGGGCCGGTGGTCATTGGCCCGGTACTCGATCACCAAAACACAACGAGAAGAGACGGGTTATCCGGTGTGGTTATCCGTTGGAGGTAGAAAAGCACGTGTTCAGGGCGGGTGGCTGGCTTTGCCGATTAGTTCTAAGTATGGGATTAGTTTTGACCACATATTGCTTAGTAACACGCTGCTGTGTATATCCTCTAATGCCGGTATATCATTCCCGGGTTTTCCGGTGGCTCCGCCACGAAAATTGTAAACAACAGTCAGAGTTCCCACCGTCGGATATGCCAGACGTGGGAAGGGCGCTGCCCGCGTCACCTGATCGATTTCTCCCGCCAAATGAGCCGTGGGAAATTGGGTCACCTCGGCGCGTCTTCGAGACGCGACCCCTGATTGGCTGAGAAGCCGGTCAAGGGGCGGGGTCACGGGGGACGGGTGGGGTATATAAGCCCCACAGGCGGCCAGGCTTCTTCAGATCAACACGTTTGCCCGTAGGGTAGCGTGTTGATCAGTGGTGCCTAGGTCTGCCCGGCAGTACCTACACTGTTGTTTACTTGCTGTGCTACTAAAGGCTCGGGTGAGTGAACCGTGAGGTTCACCTACGCCTGAGCTAACAGTATGGCAGCCCGTGTAGATGGCACATGCACGGCCCCGGAGAAGGCTGAGGCCTCCGACGGGGATGACCGAGTTCTCGAGTCTGACACGGAAATGGACACTACCGGTGCTCCAACCGTCGGTCAAGGCTCGGCTTCGGTACCAGCTGAACCTAACCCTGAGGGGTCGGGTGATGTTGTTCCGAAAACAGAACCTGGTCTGGGTGGTAGTAATACCAACCAGGAGGAGAACCCTGCAGGGGGATCTTCTCCGAAACCCGCCGGTGTATTGGCACAAGAACCGACGGTCCCTGATGGTGATTCATCAGACGGGTCCACGGTTCGTGCTAAGACCAAACGGAAGCGGAAGCGTAAGAGGAGGATTACATCTTCCCCTGAAACTCCTGCTACCGAAGAGGTCGCACCGACTGAGGCAGATAGGCTCAAAGCTGTTGCTGATAGAGTGTCCAAGGCGGAAGCCGAGGGATGGTCTGTCGCAGAGAGCAGAGCCAATCGCCGCCTCCGCGCCAAGGCAGCGCATGTTCGTCTAAACCTGTGTCTCCGTGATGATGACCGGAAGAACCTGAGCCTTTCTGACTTAGTTCAGGAAAATGGCAAAATGGCTCTTCCTGCACCTCACACGACCGAGGGTTCAGACGACGAAGACTGGTTGACAGGTGATTCCCACCCCATTGACTGGTACCTCGTGTACCTCAGGGCAGTGTTGGAAGGGAATAAACCTAACATCCACAGGTCATGCCGTCCCAAGCTGAAATATGCTTGGAAGAACTACGTGCCAGGGGATCCCTGCCCGTATGTTCGCTGTCAGCGCCTGAAGGGGGCTTCGACAGCTGCAAAACGGTGGCCGAACCTGTTCAAGTTCGCCCGTCATTTAGTAGAGAAGCACATGAATGTGCGTCCCTACTTGTACTGTGTGAGTGGGAGTACTAGTACTTCCTGCCCTGAGTACAGTGACGGGGAGCTATTCCGTTGCCAACGGAGGGCTGGTTTGGTAAGGCATCTTTGCGACAATAAGGGCGTTCACAAGCGCACTATTAGTCGTGGAGTTGAGGCTGCACTGAAGGTTTGGGGGTGCCACAAACGTGTAGGGAATCTACAGTATAAGTGGCGAACAAACAAACTTAAACAGTGGAATTACCTCACGGAGGCTGACTGGGAGAGATTGTGTAAGGGCGCCAAGTGCGAACAAACCGATCTCGGGCCAGATACAGAAACTCCGATGCCCACTGTCAGAAAGGATACCCCTCCTAAGAAGAAAGATCTGAAAAGGGGCCGCCAGTCATCCAAAGATGATACCAAAGGTGGACGTGACCGTTCCCGCAGTGAACCTGCGAAGAAACGTGTCGCCACCGCCACGGTAACATCTGAGGTCGACCGTAGCCAAACCGTCAGTACCGTCACGGTATCTTCGGTTGCATTGCCCCCGGTTGCTGATCAACTGCCCAGGCAGGAGAGACAGAAACTGGGTGATGCACTGGCTATTGTTCAGAACTCTTTGGGTGACGAGCAGGCGGGTCAGGTTGCTGCTGACTATGTCAAGCAGTACAAGTGGAGCCAGAAGCAAAAGAAAGCTTCAGCTCCACAGGAGAGTATCTCACCTATCAGTGACGCTGAACAGGTAGAGGTACAACAGCCGGATGGGGCGTCAGCCCAGCCGACTGCTCCACCCCAGCACGGAGCAACCTCTGACCCCGCAAGGGATGATGAGGTGACTCCAGTACCTGAGCACAGGGCTGTTGACGAAGGGCTAGCAGGGTTACCTGTGTTGCCTGGAGACGGTCCTGCTTATGACACTGGATTCTCTGACACTCTAGTCCCCGGATTTGAGTGCTACAGAGCTAAGATGGCTGAAAACGCAAGTAAGCTACTCCAGTTTCAGGTTTCTTTCTTGGAGAAGTCCTACTTTGAGCAGTACAAGTTGCTCAGAGAACAGGCTATCCGGGAAGGGAAAGCTTGGGTTGCTGAACGCACCAGAGTCCTTGCCGAGCGTGAGGCGAGTCTGGAGCAAGATCATGCCCTCTGGAGGGCTACGATCGAACAGCTTGAATCAAGGTTGACAACTTGTGACGCCAAGTTCTTCCGGCAGTTCGGGCTAAAGCTGACAGAGTGGGAGAGAACTGGTTTTCCAGATCTCCAGTCCAGGTTGGGGCTTGCCGCAAGGCCTGCTCCTCCTGTGACCCCGGTACTGTCAGTACACCCACCTAGGTATGAGATGCCATTTTCTTTCATGGCACAATCTACCCGGGTGGTCAGTGGCGGGGAGCCTACTGCGGCGCCGAGTACCCTCTCGGTAGCCCCAGGTGGAGCCCTTCCTCTCCAGGTGGAGGCTGCTGTGGTTTACACCACGGAGGCCCCTCCTGGAGGAAGTCCTGATGGGGAAGGAAAGCCATCCGGCGGTGTCCCTATGGACACCTAAGGATGGTCCCCTGTCAGGCCCTCTGGGGTGCACTGTTCCGCCCCTCGGAGGTAAAACTAAACCATCGACGCAGCTACACGCCCCTGGACAACCGAAGCAGACCGACGGTGCTGTCGTGACTTAACCTAGTCACTACTGCCACCACACTGGAAGCAGCCTGGTGTCTTCAAACCGTGGTTTACTACTAAGCCACAACCGTCGGTTCTCTACTACTGTCCAGGGCTCCTGATCCTGTGGTCGCATTCTACTATTGTGACCTATGAACTATTATGGATCATCCTCCTGTGATAATTATTTATAAGGAGGCACGGACCTACCTTTTTATATTTATATTTCACAAGAGATGGAAGTACTATACCGGTACTGGACTCTATCCATCTCTACCACCATAAACTGCTAGGTACTGGAGTACCGCCCCTAATAAGAATGACGATCTATCCCACCTTATTTAGGATACGCTACTATGGATTTTTATATATAAACTTTTCTACGCCAAAGGAAGTGGGAACTGCTATAGTTCCAATTATAAACTTTTCTACGCCAAAGGAAGTGAGAGCTATTATAGTTCTATTATTTATATATAAGGACACTAACTCCACACGGATTCGCACCATTGCTGAATGTAGTAGGTGATGTGTTGAGTTTCCAAGGTGGTTATTTGGTGCCTTTTACTTTTAACTGATACTAGTCTAGGACTATCAGTTGGACAGTTTTTATATCATGTGCCTACGGGACTATGGTTTGATACCAAAGACTATATTGTTGATATAAACTGTTATATACATGTTAACCTGGTTGTTCATGTATGTATGCCTGTTGTTACTATGAGTAGAAATGTTACTTGTTGATAAATAGATATACGTGGTATATAATGTATCCAAGAGGTATTATTATTATAAAACCAACCCTTCCTACATTCTTAAGGGGGGTAGTGTAACGGGTTGACTATAAAGTCTAACTGTTATTGTTGTATATCTATTGTATGTTGTATGATGTAAGACAACACGGTTCTATTGTATTTAATAACTGTTTTATTCATCTAACTAGTGTCGTCGGTTCGTTACATACACCGACTCCTCTAGTTCGGTTATCTATACGGTAGTGTACCGGTACCACCTTCGGTTACCGTCGGTAGTTGTTACATAAGCATTTTACATAACTAAACCTAACAGGTGGCGCTGCTAGTACGGTCACGTGGCTATGCAGCGCTGTATATAAGACGGCTACTTCTCCATTGGAAGTCAGTCAGGTTTGGGACTGTCGTGACATGACCACCCTGTGCTCACGGGCTTAACTCTATGCTATAGGGTTGCCCCACTGTATTATATATCTGTTCTGATCTTGTATATCCGCTGGTTATACTTGTACTATAATACCCAAGAGTTACCTTTACAATAAAGTCGCCGTATATTAAAGTCTAATTTACCTTGTCTGGTTTTTGTACTCAAGTGTTACATACGTAGTAAGAGACCAACTACAGTAGTATTGGCAGGAAATCACTTAAATATCTCTCTACATCATAAAAATGGTTACGTATCCTATAGTGTGATAGTGAATTTGTTACAAAATCTACAGTAGATTCTACCATACATCCAATCTACAGTCCATTCTACTGTATTATCTACAGTAAGACTACGCACCTACACTAACTTTTTAAAGTATAGGTTATATCTAACCATAGGACACTTAGCTGATTATTCTGCCTTAAATTTTCCTACACCCTTGTTACATCTGACCATGTTTTTCTGAAAATCGTGGTGGTCAAAAAATTGTGGTCTTATTGTCAGCGCAACTTACCTTCTGAATCCATTCGTTGAAAGTATCATGAAGACAACAAGAAGAATTACAAACAAGATGGCGACCGACACACTTCCCCAGATGGCTGCTATGTAGCTTCTTCTGGTGGGTGCTAGCTGGGGCTCTGTTGTAGGTGTAGGCAAAGTTGTCGTTGATGTTGTTGTTTGTGTTGTTGTTGTTGTTGTTGTTGTTGTTGCAATGGTTTCATTGATCAGAATAGTACCGTTGACAGGGCCAGTGGTTATAGTCTCTGATACTTCCAACATGCAACAGGCCGCTGCCACTCCATTTGCGCAGCATTCCTCGATGGCCGCAATCAGGTCGTCAAAGTTTGCCAAGAATAATTCTTGTACAAAATCAGCCATCAACTCAATATCTGATGGAATGACCACTGATGGAATCTGCAAGAGTTCTGTATCAAAAAAAGTTGTTACAATATAATGTTGTGACATTACTATATCTATGAACAGCTCTTCAAGAGCTTTCATTTGGTATATAATTAAAAAATGTATCGGCAAAGATCAATTTGCAGGTCATATTTTTTATGCTTTTTTTTCCATTGAGCTGATTGTAAGTTAACTAAAACTAGATAACTAACATTTACTACTCATATGTTGGAAAGTGACAAAATTGTCAAGAATAATTTATTTCAACAAAAAAAATCTAGAAGAATCAGATTTCCCACCATTTTGTAAAACGGGTCACTGGTTACATTATATAATAAAATCAAATAGAGAATTATATAATAAAATCAAATAGAGAAATGTCAATGTCAAAGTATAGGGTACCCGCATGTCATGTCCCACCTTAGCATGTCGTGTTGTGGTATGCAATGGCCTGATGTGTGACTACCATCAATGCGTTTCCTTTCTTTTTTTAAACAGCAGTTGCATACGCGTTATTTTATTTAACAGTGGGTTGATGTCTTGTTTGCGACTCTCATGATGGAATTTATGCCATGAATACACTGCTATGGTTAAGAGCTATAGAATATGGTTGCTTTGTAAGAGATATAGCATATGTTTGCTTAGTAAGAGATATAGGATATGTTTGCTTTGTAAGAGATATAGCATATTTTTGCTTTGTAAGAGATATAGTATATGTTTGCATTGTGAAAGATATAGAATATGTTTGCTTTGTAAGAGATATAGAATATGTATGCGCTGGTGACCTAGGTATTAAAGTATATAATATTACTAAGATTACTCACCACCCAAAGAGGTCCCTGGAGACCCACAGTCCAGTGTAATCTGAACACGATCAACATAGACTGCCAACGTGTCATTCTGGAACAGGACTTCTTGAAGCGATGTTACAACTACATCTGTACATCCACTGCAAAAGGTTTGGAAATGTATGGTATATCAACTAATGACTATTTTTGTGTAATCATCCTCTTGAAATGTGCATATATATATATATATATATATATATATATATATATATATATATATATATATATATATATACATACATATATATGCACTATAAAAATGTCATTGCGATTTTTGAACGTGTGCAGTAAATTCTACTGTAGGAGTACAGTTCATCGTTGATGAACAGTAGAATATACGGTAAATGCTCAGTAGATTCTACTGTTAATCCATTCTACAGTAGATTTACAGTGTTCATATATACTGATCTCCATCAAGATAAGACAAGGATAATGTTTATTGATTGTTTGTAGTCAAGTGTCTCTCTGTCAGCCTGACACCATCTTAATCCACTGTGCTATACCGTATTCGAAGTATTAAGCACCCTGGGCGCTTATTTTGATGGTGGTTCTAGTACTTGTGAAATTGTCTCCAAAATTGTGAAATTTGAGTCTTTGTTCTAGTCTAAAAAAGGCCCCAAAAAGGGGATGCTTATTACGGGGAGGATGCTTATTGCATTGAATACGGTATACTTATTCATCAGCAGCAGATTGAAGCCAAGGCTTGGTGAGCTGAAGCACAGAGTCTATTCTGCTCTAAATTGAAAGTCCTGATGAATCATTTCATTATTTGCTAGGGCTGCATGAAAGTATCATATTAATTAAGAACAGATTACAACTAGGCACTATGCAGCATTAAAAAACAAAAAAATGTTGAAAGTGATATAAGAAGTGTTCGGTCCAAAGGGTCTAGAGGGTCTTCACTGCACTCATGCTTCATCGTCTTTGAATGAAGCCTTGTTAGGTTACTCACCAGGGCTGCAGTCATGCAGTCATGTACCATGAGGCCCACGGGATAATGTATTCAAGTACTATGGAGCTATTAAAGGGTTAGCCAAAGTACATGTATAGGCAGTACCGTATTTCAATTGTGAAACACATTTCACTTACTTGGTACAGATGTTTTGACAAGTTGAATCAAACAGGTCTCCAATGAAATTGTCCTGAAGGACAGAGGTGACTCAAATTATAAATTATATACATGAATTAATAAGTTAAGAGGAGTTGCATGGTTCCAAGGAAAGATACACTTATTAAGGGAATAAAGTATGGGATAATACCTTCAATGTTCATGTTCCATCATGGTCATGCACCAATGCAGTGCACTTCATGAACTACACGATGTATGCAACTTTGGGCGGAGATTGAATTATTTAATGACCAAATTTTCAGCAAGTTGAAGCATTTCAACTTTTTTATCCAGATTTAGGTTGATTAAAGTTCTAGGAAATTTGGCAATAATCAAACTTTACTTCTTCCATTCTCTTAAATCGGAAGCATTATTTAGTACATTGTACAAATGTACGGTGGCCGACAAGGCTCACTCAAAAAAAAGCAGTATGAAAAAAAAGATTTTTTTTTTCACTATAAAAAATGGGGAGAAAAATTTTTTATAATTTTTTTCAGAAGTGAATTTTTTTTAAATATTTTTAAACATTGAAAATAGTTGCTGTCAACTGTCAACAGCGAAAATTGTTGCTGTCAACTGTCAACTTTTTAAATTTTATCATTTTTTTCAGAAGTGAAAAAAATATTTTCATTTTTTAACATTGAAAATAGTTGCTGTCAACTGTCAACAGCGAAAATTGTTGCTGTCAACTGTCAACTTTTTTAATTTTATCATTTTTTTCAGAAGTGAAAAAAATATTTTTATTTTTTAACATTGAAAATAGTTGCTGTCAACTGTCAACAGCGAAAATTGTTGCTGTCAACTGTCAACTTTTTAAATTTTATCATTTTTTTCAGAAGTGAAAAAAATATTTTTATTTTTTAACATTGAAAATAGTTGCTGTCAACTGTCAACAGCGAAAATTGTTGCTGTCAACTGTCAACTTTTTCAATTTTATCTTTTATTTCAGAAGTGAAAAACATATTTTTATTTTTTAACATTGAAAATAGTTGCTGTCAACTGTCAACAGCGAAAATCGTTGCTGTCAACTGTCAACTTTTTCAGCATTCTGCTCTCCAAGCACATTCTGCCATCAGCAAATAAGATGTGCCTTGTGATTGGTCCTATGTGGTGGGTACTTGAAGTAGGGCAAAGAATTACTTGAAGTAGGGATTTTGGGGCAGACTAATTTTTACCACTTCACTTGTCCTGTTTATGACCGGTCATAAACAGGAACTTTCCTGTTTATGACCGGTCATAAACAGGAACTTTCCTAATGAACTACGACTTTTCCATGGCCTAGCAGGGTTACTGTGTTAAATTCGTGGCCAATTTGTTACAGTAGTTTCCAAGAGAGAAATCACTAAAAACGTAAAAACACAACAATCTTCATTCCCATATAGGCCTATGGAGCAAGTTGAGCCAGCATAGAAATCCCAACTGCAAGTATTTCAATTACCCACCACCAAGGACCAATCACAAGGCTCATCTCATTTGCTGATGGCAGAATGTGCTTAGAGAGCAGAATGTTGAAAAAGTTGACAGTTGACAGCAACGATTTCCGCAGTTGACAGTTGACAGCAAGTATTTTCTATGTTTAAAAAATTCCAAAAAAAAATCACTTCTGGAAAAAAAAATCAAAAAAAAATCCCATGTTTAAATAGTGAATTTTTTTTTTTTTTTATTTCAAAGTACTTTTTATTTGGAGTGAGCCTTGTCGGCCACCGTACAAATGGCATTATACTAGATACAAAGGGCACAGGTAGGCCTAACATAGCATTCAGTTGACCGAAGACAAAACAAGATATGAGTGTCAGTGTGTGTGTATCATATCATACTTGTTACTGTTTAACCGTACAACTTGTTTTTCATACATTGGTCTATTTCAATGTTAACAACAGAAAAAGTAAATTGCACTAAGAAATATTAAAAGAAAACAACAACTCACCAGAAACATGAAGAAACTATCAAAATATGCCTGTGGTTGAGGCGAATCAAGGGGGAAAAACAGAAATAATCGTGCCTCATCTGAAATGGAAATAGGTTATGTAGAGATATATTTGTAAATCAATGTATTAAATCAACTTCTCTGCAATGTGCACTGCAATTTGCTCCAATGGCATCCCTGAGAAACTGTTTACGATATTGTTGTTTCATAAGCTTGATGAACCAAAACAACTGTGGGGGTAAATTTGGTTTTATATTGTTTTTAACCTCATCGACTTTGTTGTCTTTGACGAGTATGTTAAATACATTAAAGCGGAAGGTCATTGATGGTTGCTGAGTGATGGCGAAAATCAACCAACATATCAATATTGTTCATTTATATGTATCCTCAATGATCAGCTTTGTCCTTGCCAGATAATGTACCATTGATGAAGTAATCTTATATTCCTTTTTTATTGCATTTTTCAAAAGCATAAGGTGCAGAATTAAGGTTATGATAATTTTGAAATCAAATCAGCGTAAGACATCTTTGTATATTGTTAGAGTGTATCCTGAGTATAATATGACTTATTACCTGCACTTGGTGTTGGCTCATCAGTTACTGTAGTTGTCTCTTCTGTTGCTGTGGTTGTTGTTGTTGCAGTTGTTGCAGTTGTTGTCTCTGCTGTTAGTGATGTTGTTGTCTCTGCTGTTATTGATGTTGTTGTCTCTGCTGTTGTAGCTTCTGTTGTTGTATCAGCTGTTGTTGTCGCATCAGCAGTTGCTGTTGTATCCCCGGCTGTCATTGTCGTTGCTTCAGCTGTTGTTGTTGTTGCTTCAGCTGTTGCTGTTGTTGCTTCAGCTGTTGTTGTTGTTGATTCAGCAGTTGTTGCTGTGGCTTCAGCAGTTGTTGTTGTTGCTTCAGCTGTTGTTGTTGCTACTTCAGCTGTTGTTGTTGTTGCTTCAGCTGTTGTTGTTGCTACTTCAGCTGTTGTTGTTGTTGCTTCAGCTGTTGTCGTTGTGGCTTCAGTAGTTGTTGTTGTTGCTTCAGCTGTTATTGTTGTTGCTTCAGCTGTTGTGGTTGTTGCTTCAGCTGTTGTTGTTGCTACTTCAGCTGTTGTGGTTGTGGCTTCAGCTGTTGTTGTTGTGGCTTCAGCAGTTGTTGTTGTTGCTTCAGCTGTTGTTGTTGTATTCTCGCCTGTTGTTGTTTCCTTGGCTGTTGTTGTTGCCTCTGTGGTTGTTATTTCGACTGTTTGAAATGAAATTTTCAGTCATCACTACTTCAAAATAAAAATTGCCTAGAGCAATTATATTATCATTTTAGTTTTAATAAATGTTGATGTTTCTCAGAAAGTTAGATTATTTCACCGTTTGAAAGTGATTGGGTACTTTGAGACCCTTTATACATTTAAAAATGAACAGATCAAGTCATGAAACAACCCATGCTGGAACAACATCACATCAATGGGTATTGCCAGAAAAGCAAAAGGCCTAAGAATAAACCAAAAAATGTGTTACCCTCACTTGTTAAGATAAATGCCTCCATGTGGCAAACAAATGACCAGTTTTAAGATAAACTAACTCCTTCAAACAACTCATCTAACATATGACTGCTAGTCATAATTCTCTTGATATGAGAAAAAGTTGTGTTTTGCCTGCAATTGCAGTTTAATTTGGCATTTCAATGCAAATACTATACTGCTCCCACTAACACTAGTAAAAGCACTCTATTGTGGTCCCACATGTCAAAATATGATCATAAACCTTCCTTTAATTTCGTTAATCACTGACATCGCTCCAAATAAATATTTCAGTGTGCAAACTACAGCTTAAGTGACCAAAAAAGCCCCCAGTTCTTATCACATTACCCTTTGGTTGTCAGTATGAATAAACGCGGCACTAATAACTTACTCAACAGCACTCCCCATACTCATCATGACCACCAAAATAATGACCTCTTAACTCACTATGCTGAATTTAAAGGATTTATACACTATCTATATATTCAACATACATTTAAAAGTTCAGTTATCATTTAATTCAGACTTAATTGACTCATTAATTCAAGTGGTTATTTAGTAAACAGGTGAATAGATGTATTACCTTCACAGAACACTCCTGTATATCCGTATTCACACAAACAGACAAACATGTTGACCTGATCGTTGCAAGTTCCGAAGTTCTGACATGGGTTAGAGGTACATTCATCGATGTCAACTGAAAAAAGGGAAAGCTACCACTGTATGCATGTTCACTCACCTATAAGCTTGTTTTGCTTATACACAGTCTTTGCGAAAATATGTAGGGCAGTGGCAATGCCCTCTTAAATTACCACCGGTCCTGCGGATTGACAAGTGTAGCAGGACCAAATGTCCAGTCACATATTGGGCTTTACTGAACAATAATAATTTAGTTGGTCTCTAAACCTGAAATATGTTTGTCAATGTACTGTGTAAATTTATGTATTCATCCTGATTTAACCATAGATGATTACAAATAAAATGTAACTTAATGACAAATATTTTAGCCTTAAAGTACATAATTTGTGTAACGGTCGCGGAAAAATCATCTGGAGAAAGCGGGACTCAACCCAGGATGATTCAATGTTGAATTGATGTAGATTCAACATTGAGCTCAATTCTGTGCCCACTTCGACACTACTCCCACCAGCTTCCATCATCTCCTCTACATTCGTTTTTTCCGGGGGGTTACCAACGCTGGGCTTTCTCTCCCTCTGAGAAAGGGCTTTATCTAGCAGTTACAGAGAGTCCCAGCCCCCGGAGTATAGAGGCACCTAGCACCAGGTATTCTCACCCACTGAAGACCAAAGCTCTCAATGAGACTTTATCAAGCAGTTGTTGAGATACCCTGGCTTCCCAGTGATGGAAGCTTTCCACACCATACCGACTCAGCCAATTTGTTGACTGGACTCCATGCTTAACTCCAAATGCCCGTACTGGGGACCAACTCTTCACTACCTGCGCCTCCAACTACCAACCGCCAGCAGGTGGCCAATCCCCATCTACGTCAACCGTACCAGCGAGTGCGCTTGCTTTCTCCACCAGTGTAACGGTTGCGGAAAAATCATCTGGAGAAAGCAGGACTCGAACCCATGACCCTTAGATCACGTAACCTGCTGCTCTACCAACTAAGCTACTTCCCCTCCGACAATCTGACCGCGCCGAACATCACTGGATCGGTATGGTACAAAGGGGAGCTGGATTACCCAAGTGATATTGAGAGAACTTATCACCAAGGCACGGGGAATCCGACCCCTACAATTGTCAGATATGTGGCTATCGGGTCCTTAAAAAATGTAGCTGGTCCTGCAACATTGAAAATTTGCAGGACCGAATGTCCTGTGGGATTAATAATTTTTCGCAAAGACTGCATGTTTGCAATTCAGTAGATTTAAGATGCCTTAAGAGAAGAATCTAATGGCATTTAATTCAGTAATACCATGGAAATATCATGGAATGGTAATAACTGCATTGAAGTGTAATAATTATAACATAACTGCATTGAAGTCACTAGTTTTAAGATAGAATAGTTCCCTAAACCTGGCCATATGATAATTGCTCATAATTCTCTTGAAACACAAGAAACGTATTTTAGTCTATGTATATTTGAATATAACTGGCTAAGTAGTAGGCAATATAAATGACCGTCTTCCCTTTTGAGAATCGACAATATATACTCAATGGCAAGTCCTGGTGGGATCACAATATTACCCAAAGAACAAGAAATAATGAATTCTGTTTAGTTTTAATTTGAGGCTACCTTAGATTGGAGGACAACACCAAACTTGTTTTCCTTATAAAAACTTAAATCTAGTTTACATCAGTCAGACACCACGTAAATGTACCGATTGCAGTTTGCCAGTGATTTTCCCCTTCCATGAGCTATAGAATAAATATATGTGCATTTAAGATGGTCTTGTTTGTTTTAGCCAAGAGTCTTCCAGAAAAGGAAATCATCCGTCAGACCAAAATATTTTGATTCATAGACCTCCAAAGTAAGGAAATACCCAACAAGCGGGCTTCCAGCCTTTTTGTCCATGTGTCTCCCTTACATTTTTTCATTGTGATTTCGATTTGGCATCAGTTTTGTGCATTTTTAGAATTTCCAACAATTCTATGTAGCTGTCATTGTGCAGAAATGCAACTCATTATTACTTTCCAAAACTCATCATCATCACAAAATAAATCACTTTCCTGTATTTAAAGGATTGAGGCAGGTTGTGAAGATTGAATGAAAGAGATTAGAATTCATCAATTTCATGCCCAGGAGTACTTCATATCATTCAGAAATGAAATTCAAAAAGACAATCTCATGAGACATGTCCAGTGATGCTTATAAATATAACCGAACATAAAGTATTCAGGGCCGTTGTCATTGCTGCCTGGATATCTTAATGTGATTTGTAAGCTGAAAAAATGACACACATTGATATTAATATTACTGTTTCTAAAGATATCATGGATACACATCCTCACCTAATGTGACATCCAATGTAAATCCGCTACTACCGAAAATAGTACTGATTTGTGTAGATCTAAAGATGATTATCAGACAGGTCGTATCGTAGATATCTACCACAGTGTCTCCCGGCCCAGTGTCTCCGCACCACCTGCAGTAATAAATAGACAAATGCCAATGCTCATATTTTATTCATGCTTCAAGCGCTGATACATAATGTGCTTTGTGATATTTTATTCATGCTTTAAATGTTGATGCATTATGTTCTTGAGCCCCTCATGAGCACAATGACAAATCATCTTACAATTGGAGTAAACTATTTGGCGAGTAACTCGGGGTCATGCTTGAATGCAGAACTGGTGAGTTACTCGCCTGGTTTGTAGCCAGGATAGGGGCTAAGCACCCCCTCAAGACCCCCAAAGTCCAATTTGGCTTATAGGTGGGGTTTTCTAAAATGTGAAAACATTTTCATATAAGCTTAACCTTTTCTCCAAAAGTCTCTTTCGGCTTATAGGCAAGGTCGGCTTATGGTCGGGGGTCTACGGTAATATTTTTGACCAACTATGAAAAACATATGTAGCCTTGGCATGCACTTTAACGTATGACCCCTGGATTGGTTGGTCGGTATTTTAACCACTCCCCCGATCCAAACAGGTGACCTAGATAATATGTAAGTAAAAATGACATCAACAAACCTCTGTGAAGGGACGAAGTCTGTGGCAGTGTCTTCTTCTCTGTATATTTCCAACCACTCCCATATACAATAGGGGCACAGACCAGACCCACTAATCATGTTAATAAAATCTGTCGTAACATTTATAAGGAAGCCAGGGGGAGGCTGTTTGAGAAAAACGGAAAATATTAAACTTTCAGGTTTGTATATCAAGGTAGAAGGTAAATTATATTAACTGTATATTGCTTAGTGGAAACGACTAGCATCTATGGACTTATTATAGGTCTTAGTTTTAGTTTTGAAGTATTTATTTGCAATAATCACGAATCCATTAGGTTTCTTCTCAGGCAACTTAATTGGGGTAACTGTATATCTTATAGAATATATTCAACCTTTACTTATTAATAAAATGCAATGGATTTTGAATAGGTTGCAAAGTCACTGGAATGAGTGAGCCGGGTCTTGATTACGTAATGCCTAGTTACATTTGAGGTTGTGGTGGTTATTTGAATTCTGTTGCAATTTGTGCCGGATATATCCCTACTTTGACTGAGAGAGTATAACACCTATTTCATCATAATCAGCAGACCATTAATTATGCCCAGTCACTGCCATGTTTTACCTCCACCAACAAAATGGTGGCTGGTTCTGTGCACTGCGTCCCCAACAGGCTTTGGATTACAGGCAAAATATGTTAGACCAAAAGATTGACCAAAGGAGTGTTTCAGGCAACCCGACCATAGTTTCAAAAAAGGGCCAACCCTAGCATTATTTTCCCCATTTTGGAGATTTGTTAATGCAAATATTATCTAGCAAAACTGATCATATGCCTAATTAATTGTTTGACCTAAGGAAATTGCTTTGTAACGAGAATGTCCAACAATTTCTAGATATTCCTAGTTATTGTAAAAATCAGTGAGTCATCCTGATGCCTTAAAAGTCGATGTGGCAGTTCGCAACTCATTACAGGTACCTCCAACATTTAAAAAAAAAAGAAAAATAGAAAAATCCGACCTACCTACCTTTATTTTTTGCACCATGTTGCCTGAACAACACCTTTTTTTTGGCCTTATGTGAAAAATATATTCTAAAACCTAAGGATTAATGTTGGTGTCATATTGTTATAGGATTACCTTAATTCTCCAACCACAAGATCTTTCTATTAGCGAGTGAAAGCCAATTCCCACTTGCATTGTAACAATCTCCTCTGTCAATGTTATATCCTGGTTTCCTGGGCAGTCTGTAATCAAAGGTAATCACATACTGATCAGAACTACTGAAAACAATTAAGAGTAACCACATACTGATCATAACTACCAAAAAAAAAAAAGTAAGGGCAATCACATACTGATCATAACTACTGAAAAAAATTAAGAGTAACCACATACCGATCATAACTACCGAAAAAAAAAGTAAGGGCAATCACATACTGATCATAACTACCGAAAAAAAAATTAAGGGCAATCACATACTGATCATAACTACTGAAAAAAAATTGAGAGTAACCACATACTGATCATAACTACTGAAAAGAAATTAAGAGTAACCACATACTGATCATAACTACCGAAAAAAAAAGTAAGGGCAATCACATACTGATCATAACTACCGAAAAAAAAATTAAGGGCAATCACATACTGATCATAACTACTGAAAAAAAATTGAGAGTAATCACATACTGATCATAACTACTGAAAAGAAATTAAGAGTAACCACATACTGATCATAACTACCGAAAAAAAAAATTAAGGGCAATCACATACTGATCATAACTACTGAAAAAAAATTGAGAGTAACCACAAACTGATCATAACTACTGAAAAGAAATTAAGAGTAATCACATACTGATCATAAGTACTGAAAAAGAATTAAGGGCAATCACATACTGATCATAACTACTTAATAGAAATCATAAACTTTGTAGACCCCTCCTAATTGGCAGAAAATCTAGTTCAACATTGAATCAACATTAAATCGATCTTGATCTAACAATACTGTCATCGTCCTAAAGTTTAATGATGGTAGTGTTGGTATTAAAGTTAACCCCCCTCATGAGGGCGTTTTATTATAATAACTTGGATTACTGATCTGCCGATGGAATTTCTTTTTTTACCCCTGCCCACTGTGATTTTTTTGAGAATTTAACTTGAACAAAGAAATTGGAAAAAAATATATGCTGACCAGCTAACACCCAAAGTTTTCCTCCTGCCCCATAAAATATTTGCTCCAGGGGCCCGTAATCCAAGTTATCAAAAATAGGTGGCCTAGTGTGTCTGGCTAGGACCTGCTGGCAAGTACCCTTGGGCTAAGTACATAGAATCCGGCTAGCGCTAACTATGGGGAACATATTTTGAACCAACCAAGGTTAGATTGGAAGAACTTGAGGAGGATTTGGTTAGGGCTAATGCAATGTACAGTGTGTCAGATGAATGCTATAAACAAACGGTAAAATATAGTTTTGTGCAATTTACCATTTTATCTTGAATTGTCTATTTCAATGACCCTAATATTTAAATAAAACATGTGGCACATACATGTCATGTGTCACTTTATTTCAAAACTTAAAATTCAGCAACACTCATCATGCTATGGTGGCTGGGTAACTGACTATTCAGTGGCCTACACTGATAATGATGGACCTGAAAATGTTAGTCATTACGGACTACATTTCTATAGTCACATGAATGTAGCAAAAACGACTATACCAAGTTAGTCACCTATGTCTATAGTAAGTTAGTCATAAAGTCAACCTATAGTCAGCCATTAAATCCGATGATTTGGGCTATATAGTCAAGTGACTATGAATTTAATGGTTTCATGGTCTAATGTAGTCACTATGACTAATAGATATAGTCAATCATGAGAAATAAGGGAAACTTAAGTACTGAAGGCAGGTCAAGGTTCAGCAGGGTAGACATGGCTAGGATAAGGCAGGGCAGGGGACAGGCTAGGATAAGGCAGAGCAGGTGACAGGCTAGGGTGAGGCTCGGCAGGAGACAGGCTTGGATAAGGCAGGCCAGGGGACAGGCTAGGATAAGACAGGCCAGGGGACAAGCTAGGATAAGGCAGGGCAGGTGACAGTCTAGGATAAGGCAGGCCAGGGGACAAGCTAGGATAAGGCAGGGCAGGTGGCAGTCTAGGATAAGGCAGGCCAGGGGACAAGCTAGGATAAGGCAGGGCAGGGGACATGCTAGGATAGAGCAGGGGGCAGGCTAGGATGAGGCAGGGCATGGGACAGGCTAGGATAAGGCAGGGCAGGTGACAGGCTGGGATAAGGCAGGCCAGGGGACAAGCTAGGATAAGGCAGGGCAGGTGACAGGTCAGGGTAAAACTGGGCAGGGACAGTCGAGGATAAGGCAGGGCAGGTGACAGGCTAGGATAAGGCAGGCCAGGGGACAGGCTAGGATGAGGCAGAGCAGGTGACAGGCTAGGACAAGGCAGGCCAGGGGACAGGCTAGGAAAAGGCAGGCCAGGGGACAAGCTAGGATAAGACAGGCCAGGGGACAAGCTAGGCAGGGCAGGTGGCAGGCCAGGATAAAACTGGGCAGGGACACTCTAGGATAAGGCAGGGCAGGGGACATGCTAGGATAGGGCAGGGACAGGCTAGGATGAGGCAGGGCAGGGGACAGGCTAGGGTAAGGCAGGGCAGAGGACAGGCTAGGATAAGGCAGGCCAGGGGACATGCTAGGATAGGGCAGGGACAGGCTAGGATGGGGCAGGCCAGGGGACAGGCTAGGATAAGGCAGGGCAGGGGACAGGCTAGGATAAGGCAGGCCAGGGAACAGGCTAGGATAAGGCAGGCCAGGGGACAATCTAGGATAAGACAGGCCAGGGGACAGGCTAGGATAAGGCAGGGGCAGGTGACAGGCTCCTTTGTAGGCCTATCATGCTCTGTCAGTCTAGACGTACACTGTTCATGTATTTCTATGTTATCAAAATTACCATGATAAATCTAACAACCCTATAACATCTCAAGTTGTCATAGTCAACTGTAACATAACATATAACAAGCAGGGATATCCATAGAACAGTGGTTTAGGAGAGGATGTGCCTAACTGAAGTCCATGGACCATTCAAATTTGAATCCTAACTGTTTCCTGTGCACACATTCCTGTGACATCATCAATTTGTGTGATCCACATATAGTCACTCCTGACTATCTTTATGACTAATATGTGACTAAGTTGTATAGTCACCTGACTACGGGGGTCGAAATATGATGGTTTAGTCAGTACTGACTATAGGTTCTATTATCAGTGTAGGGAAAGTGGGAGGGGGGGGCAGGGGGAATCACAGAGGGGGAAGGGCCTGAATATGGTCACTCCCCCCCAAAAAAATCCCAAGATCCTATACTATGATGTACAAATGTGCCAAATTGTACCTCTCCCGCAGAGTTGCTTTGGCCTCAATCAGAACTAAAGGCGGGATAGAACAGCTTTTTTATACATTTCCAATACAAGCGTGTATATGCGCCATCATACTTAGAATTGATTCTTTACAACTGGTTGGGGTAGGCCCCCCTGCCCTCCTATGGAAAATCGCTTCCTAAGCCTCTGCTATTTAGTACTTACCATCATCAAATCTTGTATTCAGACATTTATCAACTGGCGTGTCGAATGTGGGTGGACAGATGCACTCCACACAGTTAGCAGGATTCAAGTAGCCTCCTTTTAAGCAGTCATCTTGTGTTTGTGAACACATCCCTGAAATAATGCAACAGTGCAAAAATAATATTGGTCTCTGAATGAAATCCAACTGCATTTATATTTCTATAGTCAAAACATATTTGGAAACTTCTTATTTTTATTTGCATCATAATACATCCTAAGTGAGAATTCAACATGTTTATTTTTCTTTGATTCATCACCCCTGAAAATCAAATTGTGCATGTATGACGGGGGCTTGGACCGTTTTGGAGGGGGCTGTAGTCAATATAATATAGAAAGGGGTAGTCCGACACATCTGGCGCTACTGCGCTAGACAGCAGCTACATAGGGATCCTATAGTGGGAATAAACAGGGTGTTGTTCTCATCAATGCAATCACTACCTGTCCCTCAAAATGGTCAATCCTATTATTCAAATGATATTCCACATGTTCAGCAAACTTATATTGCTGTAAACCTGTTGATATTATTGTATGTTCCACATTTTGATTTCAGCAGCAGGGGATCGTGGTGGGAGGAGTGCCGAAGAGGAGTGCAGTTGACATCAAACAAAGCCAGGATCATAGATCTATTTGTGTACTACTATTGTGAATGACTTTTGATGGTAAACAGGTGGGAAAACATTGAGGGACATGTGGCTGGAAGCATTAGACTGTGGAGTGAATACTTCCCTCCAAATACCTACTCTGCCAGTTTGGTAGATTGGTACAGGGGTAGAAGTTTCAAACTATGAAAGGGGTCGCCTATAACAAGAACTGTTGCCTATTCTCACAGCAAACTTCAGTCTGCCCCTCGGTACCGATCTACTGCGGTGTGTTCCCCCTGAGGCCTCTTGCAGAATAAATGATCATACAATTTCATTTAGAAACATAATACTGACGACCACTTATCTAATGAATGTATGTCCCATACTATTTAATCATTGGGAATCCTTGGGTATACATATATGTGTATTGCTAGTGAGACATGGAGGGTCTTTCCGAATGGACTCGTCAGTCGTCATAATTGGATTTTCGTCAAAACATGTCAAAAGTGTAAATTTGGGTGCTGACGACCATGGCAAATGTATGGATCCCAAGTGGTTGACAAACAAAGTTTGGGATTATTTCAGAAACCGTACATGTACCTATGTATATGTATGTATGAATGCATATTGTTAAGATATGCATGTTTTTAACCAGCAGACTTGAACAATTATGTATTTTGACTATTCCATCTTCTGAAAGAGTTTCTACTAGTGGTAGTCAAACAGGTTTAGTCACGTCACCATTTGCCTACGACCACTTCAGTTGTTCTGAAAGATCCTCATGGTAATGTAATTATTGATATTTGAATTAGATCAACGACCAGCCAAAGAGTGGTGGAGGAGCCCATTTTGTCCCTTGCACAATGTGAGTCTATAAGAGGTCGTAATGTCATCATAGACTGAATATTCACACAATATTAAGGTGCACTGCCATAGCGTATGATTTCCATGCAATCGCAAAATCCTGGCTCTCAGGGGGTCCTTTTTACTCAACACATTGGCCCACTACGGCAGTGCTAAGGATATATGGTACCAATGAATACCCTAATGACTGTATAAGCCGCACCCTGATTCTGGACCAAACCTTTAACCACACCGGCAACTTCTACACGCAAATTTACAGTCCACAGCTCACAGAGAGATGTATAACAAGTAAAATGGCAGATAAAGAAAGAGTCAAGGGCCTTTTCTTTTCTCTCCTCCCTCATTGGATGTACCAGTACGCAGAGAGAAGAAACAGCGTCAAAAGGGAGTCCAGGTTTCCTCCAGAATGACTCCCCTCTCTAGAGGAATCCGGGTCGCCTAAGGGAGCCTAGGTGACTCTCTAGCTGACCTAAGGGAGTCACCTGGGGGAGTCATATGACCCAGAGCGCTGTATGACTCCCCCAGGTGACTCCCTTAGGTCAGACAGAGAGTCACCTAGGCTCCCTTAGGCGACCTGGACTCCTATTAGAGAGGGGAGCCATTCTGGAGGCAACCTGGACTCCCTTTTGATGCTTTTTCTTTCCTCTATGTACCATAATATTTTCAGTGCATTTATTAACTTTCTTTGCTGCATCAACTTACCCGGACAGTAAAATTCATTTAATTCCTTCAAGTCCAGAAAGGACACCTCTCCTCGCTGGCCCATCGATGTATCAAATCTCAGGTTTTTAGCTTTCATGGAAAATACGTTGTTATTAATTGCAAATGCCTGCAAATAAAATGTAAACATAATCATATCATGTTAACTGCAAAGCAGTACCATGGGTCTAATACTGCCTGAATGCTTGCATTGAATTAAATTAAATATATTTAAAGAAACAGTTTGAGCAAATTTGAATAATAATTGAGACACATTTACTTGGTATTACTGAACTCAAAGCTGTTTAAGTTGCTCCGTCAAGGTATTTTATTTTTGCCTAATGCAAACATTAATGCAGTAATCGTTAGATTATGTTTTGGATGTCAATTATCTATTTACATCGAAATTCGGTAATTTTGACAAATCTTACCATTTTCGAATAGAGCATCACAGAAGTGTAGTCGAACCTCGTACTCTGCCTGGTGCTGCTAAGTTCAAATTGGTTCTCCTGTCCGTCTATAATATTCTCAAAGAATATGTCTACAAAATCGTTTCTGTCCGACCTCTCTTGTTCATGAAGCCAGCCAAAGACATGCATCAACTCATGGGCAACAACAGCGACCTAAAAAAAGAAGAAGAGTTTCTTTAACCCCCTCCCTAGTTAGGCCAAAAAAAAAAGGTGTGTTTCAGGTTACATAGTCTGAAAATCTAGGTAGGGTAGGTCGATTTTTTTGATTTAAAAAAAAAAAATTTATTTTTTTTTACTCTGGCCTGAAATGTATCCAAAAATTAACTCGCAAACTCCAGCGCTGACTCGCAGACAACTATGTCGACTCGTGGACTGTCAATTTGACTCTGAAATAACCCAAAAAATGTTTTCCAAAAACAAATTGATCCCATGGCCTGAAAAGTACCAAAAAAATTGACTCATCAACTTCAGTGCTGACTCGCCAACAACGGCGTCGACTCGCGGACTATCAAATTGACTCTGAAATGGTCCTATTATTACTTTTTTTTCAAAATTGGATAAAAATTTCTAGGGTCGGCCCTGTTTTGCTAGGTAGGGTCGGGTAACCTGAAACACACCCTTTTTTTTTGGCCTTACCTAAGCCTTCAACATGTATCAAGATCCCTTTTTGAGTTTATACTACGTTCATTGTCACTACACGATGTTTATGAATACATTATTTGTCAACTTGGTCACTCAATTATGGCGGTATGATTTTGCCCGGCTTCTAGGTAGGAAATACATACTAGTTGATTTAAATTACTTGCTAGACATCTTCTGGGTCAAACGTGGGCTGCCAGGTTGATATATAGACAAATGCCTACACCCATTAATACTGTCGTTTACATATTTCACAAGTTGGAGCTGGGGCAGTATCTCACAAAGCCTCAGGCTAAGTGGGATGCACTCCAGCCCCATGATTGAAATACATCAGAGACATTAAAATGTGGTTAGCCTTCGTGGTTTCTTATTCTATCTGGAGCCATTTAAATGCAGGAGGTTTTCTTAGCCTATTGAATACAGCCACATTGTATTCAATGTGGGGCGTTGAATACAGAGCTTCCTCTAGTCAAGCAAGTAAATCTCGTATCTCCAAAAAATAAAACAGCCTAGATTATAACATATATTTTGTCAGAACAAAAAAGAGAGACAACCGAATCCCAGTGGCAGTTAGAAGTGTAATAGGACTACTCACAGTAACGCAGCCCTGGCCAAGGTTAAGTGCTTGTGGTTCCTCAATAAAGAAAGAACTGACATTCCCTGCATATGTATAGCACCTGTGAATTGAATCAAAAGGTACATGTGGTAATAAACATGAGGACAAATCTAGTCGTATAGAGTTCAATCTGCCTGAACGTTAGCACAAGTATGTGCACGGTAGGTCCCAAAAGTATCAGAACACATCTACATCATGCATATTCGTTTTGGATGCGCCGGGTGCACATTTGTATCAGAACAGCATGCACAGGGTGCACGTTCATATGGGAACACCATACACAGTGTCCATATTTGCATTGGAACCTTGTGTGCATGTGTCTGTGCTAACTTTTAGGCAAATTTAACTCCATAGCCATTAGCGCTGCCATAACATACCAATGCAGGTAGTTAAAGGAGCCTCCAAAAGCCAGGATGTTGTGTTTGCATTGGAAACAGTACCCCTCAAGAAAAAAAAGCCATTCAAAAAGTTATACAAGAGTTTGGATTTATAATGACAAATCTCCTTCCAAGAGCTGAAGCATGCAGTGCGTTTTGTAAAGACACCCTGAGGTCAATTATTAAACTTTGGTAACAGAGTGTATACTATGTAGGTCCTAATGATATGAAAAGAAATCTTGGTAAAATAGTTTGAATATTATATTTCATCATCCCTAATCTATGATTTTGTGAGATTTTCCCCCCATTTTTTAAATGGCGCGTATGTCGTTTTGCATCCAAACTTTTTTTTGATGTAATTGACAGTAGGTTTCGGTACCAGGTTTAAAACATGATGTTACATAATGTTGCATTAATATCATTTTAATTCTTCAAGGGCGGCATGATGCATTCCCGCATCATGCCATGGGTGTTATGATGCATAAATGCGGCCCTGCTATGCCGACCTTATAGGGTTAATAATATAGGTATCAATGCAGCACTGGTGAGCCACTTGCTGGGCTGGTAAACAATCACAACAAATGTCAACTGTCGGCCTTCACCAAGAGGGTTAATCTAACTAGGGCCAAAAAAAAAGGTCCTATGCAAAAAAAGGTGTGTTTCAGGTTACCCGACCCTACCTAGTAAAACAGGGCCGGCCCTAGAATTTTTATCCAATTTTGAAAAAAAAGAAAGTATATTTTAAGTAATTTTGGGGCTATTTCATGGTCCATGAGTCGATGCCTGTGTTGGTGAATTTTGCGAGTCAATTTTTAGGTACTTTTCAGGCCATAGGATCAATCTGTCTTTATAAAACAAATTTGGGGCTATTTCAGAGTCAAGTAGATAGTTTACGAGTCAACGCCATTGTCGACGAGTCAGCGATGAAGTTTGTGGGTCAGTTTTGGGTACTTTTCAGGCCAAGGTAAAAAAAGAAAAAATTTAAAAAAAAAACGGAAAAAAAACGACCTACCCTACCAAGATTTTCAGACTATGTTACCTGAAACACACATTTTTTTTGGCCTAGACACCTTATGGTGAAAGAGCCGCATGCCACATAAATACATGCATGTATATGTATGCTGCCCTCATAGGTTTGCCTTATGGTTTGACACCTGGGGTAAGGCAAGTTACCCAATAGTCTATTAATGCATTATGATGACAAATTATTATGGAGCCTTGAGATATAGGCAACTTTGTTTTTGACTTGAGATGGTAAAAGATATGATCAATCCCATTTAAATATACTTAGACTATACTTGGGTGAAAGGATAAAAGAAACTGCCTAGCTGTATGATGCATATAAAAGGTGACAGAAGGACTCACCATTTGTGTGACATAAGCTAGTTAAACCCCCATCGCCCCTATAAATAGGGCCGAGTACCTGTCCCGACTCCACTCCAACTGTCACTGGAGGGGTACTGAGATTTGTTCCTATAAACCTCATCCAGAGCCCTTTACCCAGTATATTGGCGTAGTCATGCCTGAGCACACTCGTCTGCAACTCATGATCAGCCTTTACTGTTGCCAATATACTGAGTAAATGGCTCTGGCTGTGGTTTAGCTACTACACAGAGGCAAATATGAGCGTCAGCCAATGTCGCCAATAGATAGGCCCTTGACCCATCTATTATAGTCCAACAGTGCCTGACCTTTGTATGAGAGTGCTATTGGCGACATTGGCTGACACTCATATTTGCCTGGGTGTACATGAACATGATTAAAGCTGATTCAACTTTGTGAGTAAAAAATGTCCAGTCTGATTTCAGATTTGCTGGCACATGCAACTATAACTGATACTTAAGATAATCATCATCAGTAGCTTCACAATCATTACACTTACAAATGATCACTGCTACGTGTTGATAAACTACCTTCTCATCGATCGTTGAGTTTTGCCTAAAGTTTTCTGAATATCCCTATATGACTATTCATATTAACCTGAAAACGGTTGCCACTTTTCCCCTGTCTCGTTTTAATGCGGTCAATATATATTGCATGTTTAAGCGCCTAGATATGGGCACTTAAGTAGCATAGTGTGGAAAAATATTATTTTTGAAAAATGAGTTTTTGACATTTTTCTAACTTATGAATAGTTATCTTCTGACAAACTAAGTTAAAAACTTATTTTCTAATCCCATTTTCCCCAAAATGATGGCCACATGATTTACAATTGTATTGTATGATATAGTTAATATCTGATTTAAATGTTAATTATCTTATTTTAATTAATTTCCATTTAAATCAACAAAAAAGTATAAAAAATATCGCCTAAGGGTGAATATTGGGCAATATACCACTTGTCATATATCAAATGAAAGCTTTTGATGAGCTGTTCACATATATAGCAATATCAGAACATTTTATATCTGCGACTTCCAACCCGTTTCGTTGAAGCGGGTCACAAATGGTAAATATCATGGACACCATAACTTACCCATCATTCTCACAGGTGAACATAAATCCGTAGTTAATGGCTGGAGGGACCACCTCTGTGAAGGTAAGACATGTATTCCTTCGATAGTATTCCAAGACGCCTCTAATCAGGTCCCTCTCGTTGTTCACTATACAATAAAGACATAATATCATGTTACTTACAAAACCCATTTACCAACGTTGGAAAGGACGCTGTCGATAACGAGGAGGGGGTGTTGTTGTCTTGACCACAACTACAAAAGTGCCCTACAAACCCGCGGACACAATCCAGCTGGACCTAATTATGCATGATTTTTCCCTCCATTAGGTCTCAATGGTCAACCTGTGGTCAGCTGGTCACCTGTTGGCCAAGCTGAGGCTCAGTCACACTGACACTTGGAAAGGACTATAAACTTGAAATGTAGTTTTTGATAAGTTGGAGGCGAAAATTTGATAATTCCATTCAGAATGCTATGTGTATGTTAGCTTTTCACAGTTACCATTTTCACAGTTGCAGTTACGGGTTTACAATCATAGTGAATATCAGAATATAGCATCGACCATAGTAACCTGGTTGGATATGATACACAAATGTGGCTTGAGATTATTCCACCTTTCAACATACCGTACCCAAAGTGTAAAATAAGTATGAAAAGTAGAATACTTACTATTGAAGCAGACAGGATCTATAGAATATGGCAAAGGTTCACCAAAAGGCCATAGATTTGCAAAGTTGGCTAATCCTCGCTTCTTGCGAAGGTGACCACCAGGTTCCTTAGACATACAGTCCATCATCATGCCCCTAACCTGGTTGTCGGAGTAGCAGATGTCGTCGCTTCTAGGGTCGGATGATACAGACGATAGCTGGGGAGCACAAGTAAAGGTCAAAGCTAGGGCACCACTAGCCCACTGTTTTGAGTAATTCTAACAATCCGATCATACCCTGATACCCCTAGCTATTCCATATTATATTAGTGAGACGATCCGGAGTCTCTTTCAGAATAGACTCGTCAGCCGTCATTATGCGATTTTCGTCAATATTGCAATATTTGCAATTGACGAGAGGATTTGTATCTGGCAAAATGTGGTATTTAATATAGGGTGGCTAAGTCTCGTCATGTGATAGCCAACTTCAGGGCCCTTCCGGGCTCCCCCTATTATCTTTTGACCCCCCATATCTGCACTAATATAGAGAGTTGGGGTATGAAATTCCAGATCTGGGGCCTTTCTAGGCTAACTTAGACGTGGGTATTTTTAGTTAGAACCGGCAAAAAAATGACGCCAACATTTTATCGCAAGATTTAGCCTCCCTAAAGAAATGATTGTGAAATACTTTTTACTAGTGGTCGCCAAACAGGTTTTGCCACATCACCAGTTCCCTACAACCCCGTCAGTTGTTCTGAATGAGCCTCCTGATCAGATATAATTCAAAAAGTGTTAGGAATATACAAACTATGATCTTGAAGTCATCCTCCGTCATGTTTGAGTATTTCCCTGCCCTGCGGCTGCCACGCATCAAGCACTGACGGTAATGCCTCATGTTCTGCTTCGTCTCAGAGTTAGCATTGCGGGTACATCGTGTCAAGTCGGGTCCAGTCTAATTCACAGGAACATGACACATGGTTACAAATTGTGGAGGAGGCCAATATTAAATATAGAGATATTCTCATAAACAAAGAGGTTCATTTGGTTCATTATGCATGTTATATCGGCCAATACTGACCCTTTCAAGGTTATTTGATTTTTTTGTCAGATAATCTTTTGATTGATTTTATATGTATATTATGTGATATAATAGGCTCAGAGCCTCAGACACAAGGGTGATAAGTCTCCATGTATAGATTCTAGTGGCTTTACCATTTAAGCTTCTATCAAATAGGTTGCTCATAACCATTACGTCTGGGCTAAAATGCATAGGACGATATGCTCTGTGTTCTCCGAATTAGAGTTTTAGGAGATAGGAATTTATCGGTGTTTAAAAATTGAGAAAATACTGATTATGTGTGTCCCACTGCATTGCTGACACTTACAATTCCAATTTGTCTATATTTTTTTTAAAGATTTTTGTAAAAAGTTAGCAAAAAGAAATGTTTTCCTCAAAACCTAATTTCAAGTACCGGTTGCTAATGCTATCTTATAGATGCCTTCTGCCCTGAAGTTACAACCCGAGTTTAACATAAAATGCGGACACAGACCTTCTCTAACGGGTTAGGCACCTCAATAGGACTTCCCGGAGACAGCAGCAACAGTAGAACACACGCTAACATGTGTACTGGCACCATTCTGATGTCGTCAATGGCCATTTAGAAGTCTGTAAAAGTGAAAGAGCAGTTGAAAAGTTGAATTCACCAGACATACCTCCTATTGCTCTTTATGCAAGATGAGCACAAATTATGATCACATCTTTCTGAGTAGCTGTGAAGAGTATTAAAAAACACTGAAATATAATATCTCGTACTTTTTATTGTGCTATTCACCCTGTATTACTAGAATACAAATCCTGTGCTTTTATGTGAATGAAAATTGCCTAAACCTACATATCAATACCCTCACTTACGCTGCACTTATTCGAAAAAAATGTACTCTTTTTGACACTTGCTCTTATTTAAGCTGATGTTGTTGTTGAATTGTTCGATCATGTTGCTCATAATTCCCTTTGTGAGCTGTAGTGTTTAATATATATGACTATGTCTCATGAAATCAATACAACTGGTAGCACAATGATTTGATTTTTTTACAGGGGAAAATGGGGGGTGGGTCAAAAAAAAGTCTTTTTATGGAAGAGTTATGAGGTATAAACATATTATCACATAATGAAGAAATGAACCATTAAATATATTTTTTACTCTGATAAAATAACGTTTTACTATATGGTCACAAGTTCTCCCCAGTCAGAACGTTATATATTGAGATCAGTGAATAGCAACTTATGCCCGGCAGGTACCCTGTATATCAAGAGTGGGAAGCATGGTGTAACACCTAGTCATCAACCACCACATTATACAGACACTGTCATCTTCATCCAATGTTGGTAAATGTATGTAAATGGAGTTGGATTTGAGTCTAGACATAATCTGATGAAGGTTGACGCCTCTACACCAGAGTGAGTCATCAGAAGTCCTCTCTGTAGGGTTGGGGGCGTCACAGCTGGCTGGTAAGAAAGGCATGTAGGTATGTATATACACTGCTTTTTAGGGAGGCCTGTGATCGCCTTTCCCTACGTAATAACACTTCCTCAATATGTGTGCCTTCATGACGACCCTATCAAAGGGGCAATGTCACCACTCGCACTTAACCATATAGTAGACTAGAACAGTACTAGGGGCCCAGACGGCTAAAATCGATAAATCAACATGAGCCTAGTGACAAGGGACAAGACCTAATTCTTAGAATCGACAAATGACATAGGTATTCCTTAAAATCGACAAGTGATATGAGACCTAGTGACTTTTTTACAGTGTCAGTGACAAGACCGTTTTCTTAAAATTGACAAGGGACATGAACAATTCTTAAAATTGACAAGTGACACAGCACCCCCCCCCCCCCGTCTGGGGTAGAGTACTAGGAGATATGAATGGGACACGCTCGGTGAGAATGCCACTTTAAGTTTCCACATGGTCAGCATGATACATGTATGCATGTAGCCCTTCCACATTCGTATCCATCATTGTGATTACATAGGGTGTGGCGTCCTATAATGTTAAACGTGTTAATAATGTTCTGTGCAGTCTCTTTCTGTAGACAGCCATAGACGTATGGGAAGTAGCCCTGAGGCTAAACGGTACCTGTAATTACATCCGGGGGGGGGGGGGGGTACTTGAATTCTTTCTGATACGGGTGTGCGGCTGGACCAATGACAACCCTTACCCTTGTTAGGGAGCTTTTGCTTCAAAAACCTACCCTTGCAAGGGCACTTCCGGCAAAAAGTCCTTGTTTTTTTTTTGAAAAAAAAAGTACAATGGATGAGTAATTTCACCGAGAATTTTCACCTGTGTCTGCAAAATCTTGGCATAAAAAACAACAAAGAATCAGCATTTTGGCAAAAAAAACTGTCATTTGGGTGAAAAAGTGACCCTTGCTAGGGCGATTTTGTCGAAAGTAGACCCTCGCTAGGGAAATATTTTCTCCAAAAGAGGACCTTTGCTAGGGGGATTTTGTTGAAAAATACCCTTGCCATCCGCACACCTGTGTATACAAAATATGCCCCCCTCCCAAAATTAGATACATCCCTGGCTGTACCTCACTAGGGCTGCACTCATGTATTATAACTACGGATAACTAATAGCACTGCGTGACCCTTAACGGTTAAGAAAGTGTTCATTTATAAATTACAAGGGGGGTCGTGAGATTTCGCGTGGAGGCTGGACATTTTTTTACGCCCTCCCCCTTAAGAACGTGTGGAACGCTTTGTGTCCCCCCTGGACGAAGGCGCTGAAAAATTGTTTGCCTCCAGCTTTGAACTGTAGCTTTTTTGCTAGAGGGGTTGGAAATTGTTACGCCCCCCCCAACCTATCACCCCCTGAAACTAATAAAGTAACACTCCCTTAAGATACAACTGACCATTGGAATAATATTAAATCGAAAGCCTAATAATTTGTTGTAGGGTTACAGCAAATCTCCGTCTAGGGGGCATGTAGTAGTTAAACTACATCCAGAAGGTTGCACGTATTATATTGGCGACAGTCAATGCTGATCAACAGCAGCAGGCGAGTGTGTTCAGCCGTGACTAAGCCAATATAATAGTGCAATCCTCTGGATGTTGTTTAACTAACTTATGCCACACCAGTGGTGAGTAGTTTTCTCACCTTTTGTACATCTTATAGAGTCAGGCAGTTACTTTTGTCTTTCTACCCAAGTGTGGTATAAAGTATTATACACACATCTTCCATTTATCTTCATATCTATCTATCTATCTATCTATCTATCTATCGATAGAGGGATGCATGGATAGATAGAAACAATCATAGGAACTATCTATATATCTTCACATGTACCAGTTTTCTATCTTTATTCAACGAGAAAGAAGGCAAATCATCAGGGGGAACTGTTACTATGTTTTATCATCAATTATTAAGAATAATGGGCACAAACTATGCATAAACATCGAGAATAGATCCAGTGCATTTTCCTCCTAGTTTTAAATATACTGAGCACACAAGGTCGCCCACTTTCATCGGGGGGAGGTAGAGGGGGGGGGGTATAACATGGGAATCTACAGAGTCAGACATCCTACCCTGTATAATCCTTCCTTGTAGTTTCAAAATTGATGATAATATACAGACGAAAAGTCCTAAGCCATCTCAAGGCTTAATACCATCGCACGTTATATGCCGACTGAAAGTCTGAACGTGAAGCATACCTTTTTCTGTTCTCGATCTAGACAAATCACTCCTATACGAAGGTTAACTTGTCTACTTTGCTCGACTAAGTTTTAACCAGAGAGTACTGGTTTGTACACAGTGTTACCTTCGAAATTATACTTGTGTTAACCATAATAACTGCATGAAAAAAACAATTAAACAGTCAAGAGGACTTACCGTTACATATTGCTTGTTGTCGGTCCCACATTGGTACAGTATCCAGGCTTTACTAGGCAGAATGTGCCTACTCAAATAGTTTAACCTTCTCAACACGGTGGCGCCCAAACTCTAGATCAATTACCACCTAGTGCACTGTGTATATGTCAGCAGGTGGTAGGCATTCTGTAAGGGACGGCACCAACCACCATCAACTACTTCTCTGTACTGATACGGCCATCTTGATCCAGTCCTGGATAATGTATGTTGATATATGCAGTTTGATTTGACTCTAGACAAAGCATCTGTTTGGAGAGTTATACCTCAGTAAGAGATTTGAATCATGCAGAGAGACCTCTTGATTGCTCTTTCTGGTGCAGAATGGTGGGTAGGATGCCTGTCACAGTCAGTTGCTAACTGGGGCATACACTGCTTTTTATGGAGGGGGAGAATTGTGTTCCTTGTGGAGGGGGAGAATCATATTCAATAGTTGACCCTTTGTACGTGACATATAAAAACAGGTTGCAGTATCCAAGAGAATCAGCGCCCTCCCCCTGATAAGCGCCAACCAGGGTTGCCTTCATGCATCATGACAATCAAGGAAATGATGCATTTAAGGCATCATGCCATTGTTTAACAGCTGATCTGTCATGCCCTATGAAAGGATTTGATCATTTGATACATTCCTGCAGGTTCCGCATGAGGCATGCATATGTACAGCCCATGCAAGTTACTCCCCAGTGCTACATTCATCTATCATGAGAACCAAGCCCAACTAACAAAAAACACACTTTATTTTACGTCAAAATGATGTTTTAAAACTTTATATAACCTCATGCCATAGTAAGGAGCCTTCTCATCACGGTGACCATCAAACAGGGATGGCACCAACCAACAGCAACTACCTCTCTCTACTACTACGACCCTCTTGATCCGGTGCTGGATAACGTCTGATATATGCAGTCTGATTTGACTCTAGGCGAAGCATGTGTTTGGAGAGTTATACCTTCGCAAGAGACTGGCACATTGCAGAGAGGCCTCTTGGTTGCTCTTTCTGGCTCAGAATGGTAGGGAGGGTGAATGTCACAGTCAGTTGCTAACTGGGGCGTAATCTGCTTTTTATGGAGGGGGAGACTTGTGTTCAATGTGTGCTTCTCTGTATGTGATATGAAAAACAAATTGCGGTATTCAAGATAATCAGCACCCTTCCCCTATTAAGCGCAATTCCCCTTTTTGAGACATTTCTTTAGGCTGGAAAAAAGGCTAAAAGACTAAACTAGAATAGTGTTAAGAATATGACAGAACTCTTAACTTCTATGATGCCATAAAATGGTGCTGTAAGTGGGATGGATCATAACAAAAGATTTTTACTTCAAAATAACGTTTTAAAACGTTATTCAACACCATGCAATAGTAAGGAGCCTATATATGGGTTCTCTTCATGGAGGACCATAACGGGGGTTGGTTGGGGAAGGGGAGCAGACTGGGTGCCATGTATATATGGAGTAGATCTGCAGCAAATACATTTTCATTTCAATACACTCATTTACCCCACACTTACATGGCAAAGTCTGGGGAAACCCAACACTGGAATGATATAAAAAGTAGAGAAACTCTACGAATGGTCATATGTGTTTATTTCATATCATTATTACAATTCCCAAGTTGTCAAAATTCCATTTGATTGATCTGAAAAATGTACTTTATACAATTTATTTAGGAAAGATGCAGATATAAATGGGCTACTAATTACAAGTTTAAAGTGTTATAAAGCCAATTAATCTTTCAGTCGACATATATCTTCATCTTCTCTAAATGGACCATATGAAGACAGTCAAAGATGACACCCGGTCAAAGCTGGCACCTGGTCAAAGATTGCACCCAGTCAAAATGTTTACTTTGGCCAGATCTCATGAGACACAGCCATAAGTTATGAAACAGACCCCTGATCATCCTCTTACTTCAGTTTGAGGCAATGCCTATACAATCAAGTTAAAAAGAAATCGGCTCAGATGAAAGACAAAACTTAGACACTGCATTTCCATATAAATAATTTTATTAGTTTTACACCCCTAACACCTTCTCTTAAAGAGCCTTCATTAGATTTAAGCCATCAAAACTGACTGTATTGAAATCTAGATGAACCAGAAAACTAAAATCTATGATATGGATAGCATAAATTGTAAGTTAAACCCTTTTGGTTAATCACTGTAAATTTTCTCATAAAAGCCTCGCTAGTACGCATGTCAGATCTCCAATGCGGCTAATAGGATCTCCATAGAGTCAGATGTGGCCTATAATCATGTTTTAAAATATGTACCACAATTCCAAAGTCACCATGATTAGACCCCCTATGCAGCTTATAGAATATCTCAAAGATAGGGATGCAGCTCATACAGGAGTTTAAACCTGAGATTTACGGTAGTTCTCACATGCTAAGATATACATAGTATATATTCACTAAGACTATTCTATATAGCAGTATTCTATAAAGTATGAATAATCATGGAAATTATGATCCTAAGCAATGATTCTGTGAAGAATGCAGGCAGAATTATCAGAATAATTTATTATATGATTTTCGCAAATTTGACCACTGGATTAAGTTTGTTTCTGTATTTCTGAGGCTGTTCCCATAGATGATGACGTTGTTTGCTTCAGGCAAAATGAGGTACCAGGAATAAATTGTGTCAACTAATGGATAATCAGGCGAATCTTTATTCAGGCAACTGAAGTAAGAATGGGCTTGTTTTACCAGACAGAAAAAAATTTGAATTCCAGAAAAATGTAGATTTTTAAAAGAGGTGTACATTAAAAAGATTTCTCTTACAATGGGGGAAATAAAGATAGGGTCAGCCTTATTTTGAAGGTATATAGTTTAGGTTTCTCAAAATGCTTTGTTATGTTGCCTAATGTGAGTTACCACCTTTGCATGTCAGTTTAAACTGTGATTGTGATTGTGTAACTTGTACCCGTTGGATCACCCATTTGTTGCCGAGGCTGAAACATGTTGTTAGATCTGCGTAGAACCATAGCTTTGTTGATAGGGGATTGGACGAGTGGTGGTGCAGTCATATAGACTTGTTGAATGGGTGACTGGTTCGGCTCCGCCATTTGCTTACGTCTGAACATTTGTCTCAATCCAGGTGGTCTGAAAAATTGGAGTGTTTAACATAAAGTTTATACTATGAAATTAATCCTCCTAAATGTAATTTGAATAAATGCAACTTAAAGCCAATGAAAAGCCATTATGACTTATCAGTGCCATTTACATGGCATTTCCAAAATTAAAGCCACTTAAGGCAATGCAAACATTCATGCAGTATACATATATATGCTATTTTTATCAAAGTACCTATCGGGTTTTCATCTCAGTATCAAAGCTACTACATAAATGATTGCATAGACGCTACGATCAGTACGAGGGTCAGATCCCCAGTGCACCATATAGAATTGTCCCAAAGTCTAAATGCGGCGTATACAAGGGTTTTCACTAGTATTGTACAGTACTAAAGAAGCAATTCTCAGATCCCAGGTGTAGCTTATATGATTGTCCACAAAATAGGGTTGCCGCTTACACGAATGTTAGGCTTATACACAAACATTTACTGTATCTAAGGTAAGTTTATGAACCTGAAAAAGAAATCTCAGAGGAAAGTCATACAAGTATGTAGATTGCAGTTAAAATAGATTATGCTATATCCAACCATTGGAGAATAAGCTGATACATCTTGATTAACCTGCCTTAAATATGGGTTAGGAGCTAATTTGGGTTCAATATTTATTTCCCAGTTTTTCAACGTATTTGTGCCAATAATGTCCATATAGATATGTGTGTAGCTTATTAAAGCATTCTAATGTGTGTAAAGGCATAATATATAGAGAAGACCTGGTCAGGAGACCATTTTCTGTAATAGAGTCGGGTCGCCTAACCAGTTCTGACCATAATTTGCTCTACTTTTTATGGATTTATATGTGTCTGAATGATTTAAAAAGGTACACACATATTTATATGGACAGTATGAACACAAATATGTTGAAAAAAAAGAAAAAAAAGAAATTGAACCCAAATTAGCTCCCAACCCATCTTTAAATCATCAGGCATGTTTGATTATCCAGCTGTTTCAACTGAGCACAGTCCTATACATAAGTATAGGACTGTGCTCATCCATCAGATTCAACATCCAACCACGTTTTTGCTGAAACTGTGGTGGTCAAATAATTGAGGTCTCACTGTGAGGGCAACTTACCGTCTGAATACGTTCGTTGAAAGTATCATGCAGACAACAAGAAGAATTACAAACAACATGGCAACCGACACGCTACCCCAGATGGCTGCTATGTAGCTTCTTCTGGTGGGTGCCAGCACGGGCTGTGTTGTGGGTGTAGGCATCGGTGTAGTTGATGTTGTAGTTGATGTTGTTGTTTGTGTTGTTGTTGTAGTTGCTGCTGTTGTTTCATTAATCTGGATAGTACCGTTGACAGGGCCAGTGGTTATAGTCTCTGATAGATCAACCATACAACAGGCCCCTACCACTTCTCCTGCACAGCATACATCAAAGGCGGCAGTCAGGTCGTCAAAGTTTGCCAACAGTAACTCTTGTATGGAATCAGCCATTAACTCAATATCTAAAGAACAGAACACAAATGAAATCAATTGGCAATTCCATATTTAAATAGTTGTTATAAAATGGGTTGTAAGTTGCACATACATCTAAAATGTTGTGATAATTCAATATTTGTGTACAGCTTTCATTTGGTATATGACAGGACGTGCATTCACAATGACTGACCCTTGTGTCATATCTTTAATAGTATTATTGCTGATTATGACATTAACTGTTTGGTAGTTAAATGTAGGCAAGGCACAACTCGAAGATAGGCTTGTTATTCAGATAAATCACCGTAGGCGTCTGTCTGTGTACTCACCACCCAAAGAGGTTCCAGGATCCCCACAGTCTAGTGTAATCTGAACACGATTAACATAGACCACAAATGTGTCATTCTGGAACAGGACTTCTTGAAACGATGTTATAACTACATCTGTACATCCACTGCAAAAGGCCATGAAATAGTTTGGATTGAAAATGTAAGGTATATTATATAAAAACCATTTATGTGTGATCATCCTCTTAAGAAGTGCATATGTGAACTCTGAAAAGCTGGTTGCCAGTTTATTGTAGGTAAACAGTAGAATCTACTGTAAATCCACAGTATGTTCTCCTGCTAGTCCATTCTACACTGGATTGTACTGTAGATCTACAGTATATTCTACTGTTTACCTACACTAACTATTAACAGTGTCCATATGCACTGGTCTCCATAAGGATAAGAAGACAAGGATAATGATTAGGGATCAGGAGAGGGTTACACCAATGGTGTCTCTTTCTGCCAACCCCATGTTACTTAAAAAAGGAAATAAACTTATAAAACTAAATATATAAGGAGTGTTGGGTCTAAAGGTTCTAGACCCAATGGGCACAAAATTCAGTTCAACATTGAATCAACATTGAATCAATATTGAATCACCATTGGCAACCATTTTTCAATGTTGATTCAATGTTCTGTGCCCACTGGGGAGGGTCTTCATTGCACTCATGCCTGATGCGAACCCTTTGGGAGTATGTGTACAGATCCCATAATCTCTTCATACTCTCTGAAATGCACCATGAGGCCAATGGGATAATGCATTCAACTACTATGTAGCTATTTAAGGGTTAAAGGACATATGTATGATTCATTCAAAGCGGTACTGCATTTTGATTGTGAAACACATTTCACTTACGTGGTACAGAAGTTTTGACAATTCATATCGAACAGCTCTCTAATAAAATTGTCCTGAAAGACAGAAAGGAGAAAAATGATCATAAATGCATTGATACAATTGACTGAAAAGGGAGTTGCATGGTTGAATTATATACTTATTAACGCCTTCAATGTTCATTTTCAATTATGGTCATGCACCAATACAGTACACTGGATGAACTATCCAATGTATGCAACTTTCAGCAAGGATTGAATCATTTTATGGCCAAATTTTCAGCAACTTGAAGCAACTTTTTTTTCGAGATTTAGGTTGATGAAAGTTCCTTCAACCTCCAGGAAATTTGGCAATAATCTAACTTTACTTTTTCAACTCTCTGACGCATTAAGTATTATATTGTGTGAGGGGCGCTATACTAGATATAAAGGTTACAAGTAACATTGATAGCATCCATGGACCAAAGATAAAACACAATATGAGTGTCAGTGTGTGGGTATCATAGCATACTTGCTACTGTTTAACCATACCATTTTTTTACATACAATGTTCTATTTCAATGGAACTTTAGAGAAGTACTTTAGAGGGAAAGTTAATTGCACTGAGAAATAATAAAAAAAAACAAAAAAACTCACCAAAAACATGAAGAAACTATCAAAATATGCCTGTGGTGGAGGCGAATCAAAGGGGAAAAAAAGAAACAATCGTGCCTCATCTGAAATTGAAAAAGGTTATGTAGAAATTATGTTTGTAAATTGATATATAAATCAACCTCTATGCAATGTGCACTGCTATTTCTCCCAGTGGTATCCCTGAGAAACTATTCATGACATCATTGGTTGATTAGCTTGATACACAGGAAAAAAATAGCAAATTGTTTTAAAAGATTTTATATAACTTTTTCTTGTCTGTTGTCTTTGATGAGTATATTTAAGATTGTAAAGCTTGAAGGTTATCGAGTGTTGGTGAGTTATGATGAAAATCAACTACCATATTTTTATCATTCGTCTGTTTACCCTGAATGATCCTTGCCAGATATAGTACCCTTAATTAAGTCATCTGAAATTGATTTACTATGCTTAACAATAGCAAGGGCCGTATTCAATCCCCCCCCCCCTATTGAATACAATGTGGCCATATTCAATGCACTTGGCAAAAGCTGCTTTTCATCCTTAAATGGCTTTAAATCAGAAAATAAATGCAAATGCCAACTACATTGATACCTCTCTGCTGTTTTTCACTTGTAGGGGCTGGGGCTATATCCTACTCAGTCTGCGGCTTCTAGGGGTATTGCCCCAGCCTCTACTCCTAAAATACGGCAGAGACAGTATCAATAGCCGTTAGCATTTGTCTATTTACCAGCACTTGGTGTTGGCTCATCAGTTACTGTAGTCATCTCTTCTGTTGCTGTGCTAGCAGTGGTTGCTGTGGTCGCTGTTGTTGTCTCTGCTGTTGTTGTTGTTGCTTCAGCTGTTGTTGTTGTATCCTCGGCTGTTGTTGTTGTTTCTTCAGCTGTTGTTGTTGTTGCTTCAGCAGTTGTTGTTGTATCCTCAGCTGTTGTTGTTGTTGCTTCAGCTGTTGTTGTTGTTGCTTCAGCAGTTGTTGTTGTATCCTCAGCTGTTGTTGTTGTTGCTTCAGCTGTTGTTGTTGTTGTTGCTTCAGGAAACAAGAATTTGATTAAAGCAATAGTATTTTCACTTTAGCTTTGGAAAGCCGATAGTTTTGTTTATAATGAACTTTTTTTTTATCGTCCGAGGCCCTATCACAGGTGTTAAATAAAATTGTGATTCTGGATGCAGAGACAATCTAATTTAAGACCTTTTCCCTCTGTCCCAATCACAGTGAAAAAACCCATGCAGACACAACACCAAATCAATATGTAATGCCTAAATGGCAAGGGGCTACGAATATATCATAAAATATGTGTTACCCCCACCTATGTTAAGATGAATACCCTCAGGTGGGGCAAAGAAATGTCCAGTTTTAAGATGAACTAATTCCTAAAAAAATTCATTTGTTTGCAACATATAATTATTAATCATAATCTCTTGAAGCTATATATATTGAGACCCCAACCAGCCAGAAAGAGCCTGAGAGGTTTCATTTTCTTGGAAACTGACTCCAGACTAGTGTTACTGTGAACATTTGGTCAGTCAATGAGCAGCTCTGTTGTTATGAATGATTTTACCTATAAAGGTTACATTTCCACAATTTTGATATTGCATTGTTGCCAGCAAGCACAAATGAATAGGTGTATAGTTACCTTCACAGGTCACCCCATCTCCCTCAAAACCATTGTTACATGTGCAGGTAAAGGAACCATCATTATTGGTGCAAGCTGCATTATCGTCACAGTTGTCCATGCCTGAGGTGCATTCATTCACATCTGAAGCCAGTCAGTTCAACCGATTATTGCATCGGTAAAATTGGCATCACTACTAGGATGATTAAAATTGCACTTAATCTAAGTCACTGATTCCCAGTGGCCACAGCCTAACTCAAGACGCATTATCAAGCACTTATTATTCCCTACAGAGAATATATGCATGGTGTAATAAGCATTTAAGAAGTGGTCTGTGCCCACTTGGATAATTGCATTTGGGGGTGTTTGAATAAGTAAAACTTTCTGTGTTTAAAAGAGGATATGAGAAAACGATAATAGTTACCTGAACAAGTGACTCCATCTCCACTGTAGCCATCATTACAAGCACAGGTAAAGGAACCAACATTATTGGTGCAAGCTGCATTTACATTACAGTTCTCAGTGCCCAAGGTACATTCATTCACATCTGAAACCAGTCAGTGCACAATTGATTGCATCATTGAAGTCAGCATTCATTCTAGGGTGACTTAACATAACTTAATCTCAGGCGACCTGAAGGCAATACTTGCATTCTGACTATATTGTTTAATAAGTAAAACTTGCTGTGTTTAAAGCAGTACATGATAAAATGCTAAATAGTTACCTGAACAAGTGACTCCATCTCCACTGTATCCATCGTTACAAGCACAGGTAAAGGAACCAACATTATTGGTGCAAAGTGCATTATCGTCACAGTTGTCCATGCTTACGGTGCATTCATTCACATCTGAAGCCAGTCAGTTCAACCGATTATTGCATCAGTAAAATTGGCATCACTACTAGGATGATTAAAATTGCACTTAATGTAAGTTACTGATTCCCATTGGCCACAGTCTAACTCAAGACTCATTATCAAGCACTTATAATTCCCTACAGAGAATACATGCAGGGCGTAATAAACACTCAAAAAGTGATCTGTGCCCCCTCTGATACTTACATTTTGGGGTGTTTGAAAAAGTTAAACATCCTGTGTTTTAAAGAGGATATGAGAAAACACTTATATTTACCTGCACAAGTGACTCCATCTCCACTGTAGCCACCGTTACAAGCACAGGTAAAGGAACCAACATTATTGGTGCACTCTGCATTATTGCCACAGTTGTCCGTGTTCAAGGTGCATTCATTCACATCTGAAACCAATCATTTCAATTATTTTACTGCATAATCAAAATTGACATCGCTGCTTACTAAGGGCTAAAAAGGTAATCAGTGCCCACTCAGATAATTGCATTTGGGTTAAAGTTTTTGAATAAGTAAAACCTGCTGTGTTGGTTACATCAGGATATATAAAACGCTAAATACTTACCTGAACAAGTGACGCCATCTCCAGTGTAGCCATCGTTACAAGCACAGGTAAAGGAACCAACATTATTGGTGCAAGCAGCATTCACGTTACAGTTGTTTGTGCCCAAGGTGCATTCATTCACATCTGAAACCAGTCAGTTCAATATCTTATTGCATCATTAAAATTGCCATTGCTGTTAGGGTAACTGATAATAAGCTTCATCTAAGGCTCCCTGAAGTCCCTGAATATCTGCATACTTGCCACATACTTGCATTCTGGCTATACTGTTTGTATAAGTAAAACTTGCTATGTTTAAAGCAGGATATAATAAAATGTTGATAGTTACCTAAACAAGTGACTCCATCTCCAGTGTAGCCATCATTACAAGCACAGGTAAAGGAACCATCATTATTGGTACAAGCCCCATTATCATTACAGTTGTCTGTCCCCGAGGTGCATTCATTCACATCTGAAAGCAGTCACAAATTGGTTGCATCATTAAAATTGGCATAGCTGCTAATATGACTTAAGCTGAAGGTTACCCGATTTCGTTGAATGCCAGTGCGCAAAGCCAAACTCAAGAGACATTATT
Source organism: Harmothoe impar (assembly GCA_947462335.1). Classification (NCBI taxonomy): domain Eukaryota; kingdom Metazoa; phylum Annelida; class Polychaeta; order Phyllodocida; family Polynoidae; genus Harmothoe; species Harmothoe impar. The sequence goes on from OX381717.1 coordinate 16,846,957, forward strand.
AAGCACCTTGTAAGCCCTACAGAGAATATGTAGGGCTCAATAAGCGCTGAATAAGTGGTCACACTCTAGTTATATATTTTAAATCAGTAAACCTTGCTGTGCTGATATTAGAAAACACTAAATAATTACCTGAACAAGTGACTCCATTTCCACTGTAGCCATTGTTACAAGCACAGGTAAAGGAACCAACATTATTGGTGCAAGCTGCATTATTGCCACAGTTGTCTGAGTTCAAGGTGCATTCATTCACATCTGAAACCAATCATTTCAATTGTTATATTGCATCACTAAAATTGGCCATCCCTGATGGGGTGACTGCAAATGAACTTCACCTAAGGTAATCTAAAGTCAATACTTGCATTTGGCCTGTATTGTTTAAAAAATAAAACTTGCTGTGTTTGAAGAAGGATATGAGAAACACTGATAGTTACCTGCACAAGTGACTCCATCTCCAGTGTAGCCATCGTTACAAGCACAGGTAAAGGAACCAACATTATTGGTGCAAGCTGCATTATCGTCACAGTTGTCCGTGTTCGAGGTGCATTCATTTACATCATCTGAAACCAGTCAGTTAAACCCTTTATTGCATCATCAAAATTGGCATCACTGCTAGGGGTCCAAGGTTACCTGAAGTCACTGTATCTCAGCATATTTGTGACATATAGATCCACATTTAGACTGTGGGGAATTTTGTTTTTTACTCAGAGCAGATTGTACTCAACTATATCTGGGAATTGGTTGAGAAAATATGGTGGGGCAAAGAAATGTCCAGTTTTAAGATGAACTAATTCCTAAAAAAATTCATTTGTTTGCAACATATGATTATTAATCATAATCTCTTGAAGCTATATATATTGAGACCCCAACCAGCCAGAAAGAGCCTGAGAGGTTTCATTTTCTTGGAAACTGACTCTGGACTAGTCTCACTGTGAACATTTGGTCAATGACCTGCTCTGTTATGAATGATTTTACCTATTGAGGTTACATTTCCACAATTTTGATATTGCATTGTTGCCAGCAAGCACAAATGAATAGGCGTATAGTTACCTTCACAGGTCACCCCATCTCCCTCAAAACCATTGTTACATGTGCAGGTAAAGGATCCAACATTATTGGTGCAAAGTGCATTATCGTCACAGTTGTCCATGCCTGAGGTGCATTCATTCACATCTGAAGCCAGTCAGTTCAACCGATTATTGCATCGGTAAAATTGGCATCACTACTAGGATGATTAAAATTGCACTTAATCTAAGTCACTGATTCCCAGTGGCCACAGTCTAACTCAAGACGCATTATCAAGCACTTATTATTCCATACAGAGAATACATGCAGGGCGTAATAAACCCTCAAAAAGGGATCTGTGCCCCCTCTGATACTTACATTTTGGGGTGTTTGAAAATGTTAAACATCCTGTGTTTTAAAGAGGATATGAGAAAACACTTATATTTACCTGAACAAGTGACTCCATCTCCACTGTAGCCATCGTTACAAGCACAGGTAAAGGAACCAACATTATTGGTGCACTCTGCATTATTGCCACAGTTGTCCGTGTTCAAGGTGCATTCATTCACATCTGAAACCAATCATTTCAATTATTTTATTGCATAATCAAAATTGGCATTGCTGCTTACTAAGGGCTAAAAAGGTAATCAGTGCCCACTCAGATAATTGCATTTGGGTTAAAGTTTTTGAATAAGTAAAACCTGCTGTGTTGGTTACATCAGGATATATAAAACGCTAAATACTTACCTGAACAAGTGACGCCATCTCCAGTGTAGCCATCGTTACAAGCACAGGTAAAGGAACCAACATTATTGGTGCAAGCAGCATTCATGTTACAGTTGTTTGTGCCCAAGGTGCATTCATTCACATCTGAAACCAGTAAGTTCAATATCTTATTGCATCATTAAAATTGCCATTGCTGTTAGGGTATCTGATAATAAGCTTCATCTAAGGCTACCTGAAGTCCCTGAATATCGGCATACTTGCCACATACTTGCATTCTGGCTATACTGTTTGTATAAGTAAAACTTGCTATGTTTAAAGCAGGATATAATAAAATGTTGATAGTTACCTAAACAAGTGACTCCATCTCCAGTGTAGCCATCGTTACAAGCACAGGTAAAGGAACCATCATTATTGGTACAAGCCCCATTATCATTACAGTTGTCTGTCCCCGAGGTGCATTCATTCACATCTGAAACCAGTCACAAATTGGTTGCATCATTAAAATTGGCATAGCTGCTAATATGACTTAAGCTGAAGGTTACCCGATTTCGCTGAATGCCAGTGCGCAAAGCCAAACTCAAGAGACATTATTAAGCACCTTGTAAGCCCTACAGAGAATATGTAGGGCTTAATAAGCGCTGAATAAGTGGTCACACTCTAGTTATATATTTTAAATCAGTAAACCTTGCTGTGCTGATATTAGAAAACACTAAATAATTACCTGAACAAGTGACTCCATTTCCACTGTAGCCATCGTTACAAGCACAGGTAAAGGAACCAACATTATTGGTGCAAGCCGCATTATTGCCACAGTTGTCTGAGTTCAAGGTGCATTCATTCACATCTGAAACCAATCATTTCAATTGTTATATTGCATCACTAAAATTGGCCATCCCTGATGGGGTGACTGCAAATGAACTTCATCTAAGGTAATCTAAAGTCAATACTTGCATTTGGCCTGTATTGTTTAAATAATAAAACTTGCTGTGTTTGAAGAAGGATATGAGAAACACTGATAGTTACCTGCACAAGTGACTCCATCTCCAGTGTAGCCATCGTTACAAGCACAGGTAAAGGAACCAACATTATTGGTGCAAGCTGCATTATCGTCACAGTTGTCCGTGTTCGAGGTGCATTCATTTACATCATCTGAAACCAGTCAGTTAAACCCTTTATTGCATCATCAAAATTGGCATCACTGCTAGGGGTCCAAGGTTACCTGAAGTCACTGTATCTCAGCATATTTGTGACATATAGATCCACATTTAGACTGTGGGGAATTTTGTTTTTTACTCAGAGCAGATTGTACTCAACTATATCTGGGAATGGGTTGAGAAAATATGGTGGGGCAAAGAAATGTCCAGTTTTTAGATGAACTAATTCCTAAAAAAAATTCATTTGTTTGCAACATATGATTATTAATCATAATCTCTTGAAGCTATATATATTGAGACCCCAACCAGCCAGAAAGAGCCTGAGAGGTTTCATTTTCTTGGAAACTGACTCCAGACTAGTGTTACTGTGAACATTTGGTCAGTCAATGAGCAGCACTGTTGTTATGAATGATTTTACCTATAAAGGTTACATTTCCATAATTTTGATATTGCATTGTTGCCAGCAAGCACAAATGAATAGGCGTATAGTTACCTTCACAGGTCACCCCATCTCCCTCAAAACCATCGTTACATGTGCAGGTAAAGGATCCAACATTATTGGTGCAAAGTGCATTATCGTCACAGTTGTCCATGCCTGAGGTGCATTCATTCACATCTGAAGCCAGTCAGTTCAACCGATTATTACATCAGTAAAATTGGCATCACTGCTAGGATGATTAAAATTGCACTTAATATAAGTTACTGATTCCCAGTGGCCACAGTCTAACTCAAGACGCATTATCAAGCACTTATTATTCCATACAGAGAATATATGCAGGGCGTAATAAGCACTCAAAACGTGATCTGTGCCCCCTCTGATACTTACATTTTGGGGTGTTTGAAAAAGTTAAACATCCTGTGTTTTAAAGAGGATATGAGAAAACACTTATAAATATTTACCTGCACAAGTGACTCCATCTCCACTGTAGCCACCGTTACAAGCACAGGTAAAGGAACCAACATTATTGGTGCACTCTGCATTATTGCCACAGTTGTCCGTGTTCAAGGTGCATTCATTCACATCTGAAACCAATCATTTCAATTATTTTATTGCATAATCAAAATTGGCATTGCTGCTTACTAGGGGCTTAAAAGGTAATCAGTGCCTACTCAGATAATTGCATTTGGGTTAAAGTTTTTGAATAATTTAAACCTGCTGTAATTGCAGACAGCAACACCATCCACATAAGGGAATGGTCATGTTTACAAAAGGTGGGGGGGGGGGTAAGGTTACCTAGGGGCGAGATGGTTCTAATATCTATCATAGCAGTTGTTAGAATTTACAATTTCTAAGCGTTTCTGTTGATATGTAGTTCAGAAAATATGGGCATGGGTCATGTGAACGATCTGTGTTGGAATTTAAGCATATATATATATATATATATACATATATGTATATAAATATATATATATATATATATATATATATATATATATATATATATAATATATATATTTATATATACTTGTGGATGCTTTGCATACCATACCCTGTATTGACCTGTGGGCGGGATCTGGTATGCAAAATAGGGTCAAAGGTCACCCAAAACGGCCATCAATGGCGGACAAACCCACGTATACACTGTCCATTTAACATGAACTAAAACTATGGCTGTGTCTCACGACCTTGGGACAATGTTTTTGTCTCTGATCTGGTGCCGTCTCTGACCGGCTGCCGTCTCTGACCGGCTGCCGTCTCTGACCGGCTGCCGTCTCTGACCGGCTGCAGTCTCTGACCAGGTGTCAGAAAAAGGTGTTTTAAAAAGAATTATACTCATTTATATAAGGATTTGGAAAAAGGTTATGGCGGTTGTTATATAATCATAGTTATAATTATAATTAGCCTCCTGCTGCTAGTATTTTGACCTTATCAAGCCAAGCCGGTCAGAGACGGCACCCGGTCAGAGACGGCACCTGGTCAGAGACGGCACCCGGTCAAAGACAAAAACATTATCCCAAGGTCGTGAGACACAGCCTAATACATTCGTTTGCAACATATGATTGTTAATCATAATCTCTTGAAGCTATATATATATTGAGGCCCCAACCAACCAGAAAGAGCCTGACTCTAGGTTTCATTTTCTTGGAAACTGACTCCGGACTAGTCTTACTGTGACCATTTGGTCAATGACCTGCTCCGTTATGAATGATTTTACCTATAAAGGTTACATTTCCACAATTTTGCTATTGCATTGTTGCCAGCAAGCACAAGTGAATAGGCGTATAGTTACCTTCACAGGTCACCCCATCTCCCTCAAAACCATTGTTACATGTGCAGGTAAAGGATCCAACATTATTGGTGCAAAGTGCATTATCGTCACAGTTGTCCATGCCTGAGGTGCATTCATTCACATCTGAAGCCAGTCAGTTCAACCGATTATTGCATCAGTAAAATTGGCATCACTACTAGGATGATTAAAATTGCACTTAATATAAGTTACTGATTCCCAGTGGCCACAGTCTAACTCAAGAGGCATTATCAAGCACTTATTATTCCATACAGAGAATATATGCAGGGCGTAATAAGCACTCAAAATGTGATCTGTGCCCCCTCTGATACTTACATTTTGGGGTGTTTGAAAAAGTTAAACATCCTGTGTTTTAAAGAGGATATGAGAAAACACTTATAAATATTTACCTGCACAAGTGACTCCATCTCCACTGTAGCCACCGTTACAAGCACAGGTAAAGGAACCAACATTATTGGTGCACTCTGCATTATTGCCACAGTTGTCCGTGTTCAAGGTGCATTCATTCACATCTGAAACCAATCATTTCAATTATTTTATTGCATAATCAAAATTGACATCGCTGCTTACTAAGGGCTAAAAAGGTAAACAGTGCCCACTCAGATAATTGCATTTGGGTTAAAGTTTTTGAATAAGTAAAACCTGCTGTGTTGGTTACATCAGGATATATAAAACGCTAAATACTTACCTGAACAAGTGACGCCATCTCCAGTGTAGCCATCGTTACAAGCACAGGTAAAGGAACCAACATTATTGATGCAGGCAGCATTCACGTTACAGTTGTTTGTGCCCAAGGTGCATTCATTCACATCTGAAACCAGTCAGTTCAATATCTTATTGAATTCCAGTCAACTCGTCCACTCACCAAGTCGTCCACTACCAAGTCGCCCACTCACCAAGTCGTCCACTACCAAGTCGCCCACTCACCAAGTCGTCCACTACCAAGTCGCCCACCCACCAACTCGTCCACCCACTAATTCGTCCACCTACCAACTCGCCCACCCACCAACTCGCCCACCTACCAAATCGTCCACCTATCAACTCGCCCACCATACTATAATCCTGGGGTTAAAGTTAATATGTACCTGGGCAAGCCTATATGGGACTCACCCACCACTTAACCGAGGACAAAACTACATAAGGGTTGAGAAAAAAAACCATTAAACAATCTTTGGTTAACAAAAATCTGAAAAAAAGAAGTATAAGCCGGCCCCATGTATAAGCTGGGTAAAAAAGGTTACTATGTCGTATAAGTAAGATAAACAAAAATATTAATATGGGATTATCAAGTCATAATGCCACTTCTAGCTTGAGTATTTAGATAGGATGTGTAGCCATATAAAGCCAAAAGAATTCGACATGCAAAAAGGTACCCATAAACGTTATACAACCCCTTTTTTATAAATTTATTATCAGAATTCTTCGCCAAGAAACTAAGAAAATGGTGGGCGATTTGGAGGGTTGGCGACTTGGAGGGTGGGCGACTTGGGGAGTGGGCGACTTGGGGAGTGGGCGACTTGGAGAGTGGGCGACTTGGGGAGTGGGCGACTTGACCAGGAGAAATGGTGGGCGAGATGGTAGTGGGCGACTTGGAGAGTGGACGACTTGTCTGGATACCATCTTATTGCATCATTAAAATTGCCATTGCTGTTAGGGTAACTGATAATAAGCTTCATCTAAGGCTCCCTGAAGTCCCTGAATATCGGCATACTTGCCACATACTTGCATTCTGGCTATACTGTTTGTATAAGTAAAACTTGCTATGTTTAAAGCAGGATATAATAAAATGTTGATAGTTACCTAAACAAGTGACTCCATCTCCAGTGTAGCCATCGTTACAAGCACAGGTAAAGGAACCATCATTATTGGTACAAGCCCCATTATCATTACAGTTGTCTGTCCCCGAGGTGCATTCATTCACATCTGAAACCAATCATTTCAAATTTTTATTGCATAATCAAAATTGGCATCGCTGCTAAGGGCTTACTAAGGGCTAAAAAGGTAATCAGTGCCCACTCAGATACTTACATTTGGGTTAAAGTTTTTGAATAAGTAAATCTTGCTGGAGTGTTTAAGGCAGGATATAATAAAATGTTGATAGTTACCTGAACAAGTGACTCCATCTCCAGTGTAGCCATCGTTACAAGCACAGGTAAAGGAACCATCATTATTGGTACAAGCCCCATTATCATTACAGTTGTCTGTCCCCGAGGTGCATTCATTCACATCTGAAACCAATCATTTCAATTATTTTATTGCATAATCAAAATTGGCATCGCTGCTAAGGGCTTACTAAGGGCTAAAAAGGTAATCAGTGCCCACTCAGATACTTACATTTGGGTTAAAGTTTTTGAATAAGTAAATCTTGCTGGAGTGTTTAAAGCAGGATATAATAAAATGTTGATAGTTACCTGAACAAGTGACTCCATCTCCAGTGTAGCCATCGTTACAAGCACAGGTAAAGGAACCATCATTATTGGTACAAGCCCCATTATCATTACAGTTGTCTGTCCCCGAGGTGCATTCATTCACATCTGAAACCAATCATTTCAATTATTTTATTGCATAATCAAAATTGGCATCGCTGCTAAGGGCTTACTAAGGGCTAAAAAGGTAATCAGTGCCCACTCAGATACTTACATTTGGGTTAAAGTTTTTGAATAAGTAAATCTTGCTGGAGTGTTTAAAGCAGGATATAATAAAATGTTGATAGTTACCTAAACAAGTGACTCCATCTCCAGTGTAGCCAACGTTACAAGCACAGGTAAAGGAACCATCATTATTGGTACAAGCCCCATTATCATTACAGTTGTCTGTCCCCGAGGTGCATTCATTCACATCTGAAACCAATCATTTCAATTATTTTATTGCATAATCAAAATTGGCATCGCTGCTAAGGGCTTACTAAGGGCTAAAAAGGTAATCAGTGCCCACTCAGATACTTACATTTGGGTTAAAGTTTTTGAATAAGTAAATCTTGCTGGAGTGTTTAAAGCAGGATATAATAAAATGTTGATAGTTACCTGAACAAGTGACTCCATCTCCAGTGTAGCCATCGTTACAAGCACAGGTAAAGGAACCATCATTATTGGTACAAGCCCCATTATCATTACAGTTGTCTGTCCCCGAGGTGCATTCATTCACATCTGAAACCAATCATTTCAATTATTTTATTGCATAATCAAAATTGGCATCGCTGCTAAGGGCTTACTAAGGGCTAAAAAGGTAATCAGTGCCCACTCAGATACTTACATTTGGGTTAAAGTTTTTGAATAAGTAAATCTTGCTGGAGTGTTTAAAGCAGGATATAATAAAATGTTGATAGTTACCTAAACAAGTGACTCCATCTCCAGTGTAGCCATCGTTACAAGCACAGGTAAAGGAACCATCATTATTGGTACAAGCCCCATTATCATTACAGTTGTCTGTCCCCGAGGTGCATTCATTCACATCTGAAACCAATCATTTCAATTATTTTATTGCATAATCAAAATTGGCATCGCTGCTAAGGGCTTACTAAGGGCTAAAAAGGTAATCAGTGCCCACTCAGATACTTACATTTGGGTTAAAGTTTTTGAATAAGTAAATCTTGCTGGAGTGTTTAAAGCAGGATATAATAAAATGTTGATAGTTACCTAAACAAGTGACTCCATCTCCAGTGTAGCCATTGTTACAAGCACAGGTAAAGGAACCATCATTATTGGTACAAGCCCCATTATCATTACAGTTGTCTGTCCCCGAGGTGCATTCATTCACATCTGAAACCAATCATTTCAATTATTTTATTGCATAATCAAAATTGGCATCGCTGCTAAGGGCTTACTAAGGGCTAAAAAGGTAATCAGTGCCCACTCAGATACTTACATTTGGGTTAAAGTTTTTGAATAAGTAAATCTTGCTGGAGTGTTTAAAGCAGGATATAATAAAATGTTGATAGTTACCTAAACAAGTGACTCCATCTCCAGTGTAGCCAACGTAACAAGCACAGATAAAGGAACCATCATTATTGGTACAAGCCCCATTATCATTACAGTTGTCTGTCCCCGAGGTGCATTCATTCACATCTGAAACCAATCATTTCAATTATTTTATTGCATAATCAAAATTGGCATCGCTGCTAAGGGCTTACTAAGGGCTAAAAAGGTAATCAGTGCCCACTCAGATACTTACATTTGGGTTAAAGTTTTTGAATATGTAAATCTTGCTGGAGTGTTTAAAGCAGGATATAATAAAATGTTGATAGTTACCTAAACAAGTGACTCCATCTCCAGTGTAGCCATCGTTACAAGCACAGGTAAAGGAACCATCATTATTGGTACAAGCCGCATTATCATTACAGTTGTCTGTCCCCGAGGTGCATTCATTCACATCTGAAACCAATCATTTCAATTATTTTATTGCATAATCAAAATTGGCATCGCTGCTGAGGGCTTACTAAGGGCTAAAAAGGTAATCAGTGCCCACTCAGATACTTACATTTGGCTTAAAGTTTATGAATAAGTAAATCTTGCTGGAGTGTTTAAAGCAGGATATGATAAATTGCTAAATAGTTACCTGAACAAGTGACTCCATCTCCACTGTAGCCATCATTACATGTGCAGGTAAAGGAACCATCATTATTGGTGCAAGCTGCATTGTCGTCACAGTTGTCCGTGTTCGAGGTGCATTCATTCACATCTGAAACCAGTCAGTTCACAAATTGGTTGCATCATTAAAATTGGCACAGCTGCTTATATGACTTAAGCTGAAGTTTACCCGATTTCGCTGAATGCCAGTGCGCAAAGCCAAACTCGAGAGACATTATTAAGCACCTTGTAAGCCCTACAGAGAATATGTAGGGCTTAATAAGCGCTGAATAAGTGGTCACACTCTAGTTATATATTTTAAATCAGTAAACCTTGCTGTGCTGATATTAGAAAACACTTAATAATTACCTGAACAAGTGACTCCATTTCCACTGTAGCCATCGTTACAAGCACAGGTAAAGGAACCAACATTATTGGTGCAAGCTGCATTATCATCACAGTTGTCCGTGTTCGAGGTGCATTCATTTACATCATCTGAAACCAGTCAGTTAAACCCTTTATTGCATCATCAAAATTGGCATCACTGCTAGGGGTCCAAGGTTACCTGAAGTCACTGTATCTCTGTATATTTGTGACATATAGATCCACATTTAGACTGTGGGGAATTTTGTTTTTTACTCAGAGCAGATTGTACTCAACTTTATCTGGGAATGGGTTGAGAAAATATCTCAGGAATCAAACTTCAGGTGTTCTCCATAGGTGGCCGTAGTAAATGGCGTCCTATCATCAAATCCAAAATTATTCATAAAAACCATCAATGTCATCTGGGATATCTGGGAAGAGATACCACTGTATGCATGTTTGCAATTCTGCAGTTTGAAGTGTCTTAAGGGAACAATTTAATAGGGTTTATGTTCGGCAATGTCATGTAAATATGAAGAGTTTGGTTCCAAAGCGCAATCAGCGCCATTTTGAAAAATGACACCAAGTTTTGACAAATGTGTAGGTCAGGAATATGTAAATGCAATTTTGAAATTAATTTTTTCGTGTCTTTAGGTCCTCTCTGATATACACATTATACTCAAGACTCTATAGCTGCCAATATGGTAGCCTTAGTGAAACACTACATGCTTCAATTCTAGAGTGGATTTGATGCGTTTTGCAATGAAACTCTTCATATTGCAGGGGCACGATGTCACCAGGTGTGTCTCGAACCCCGCAGGGGGTGCCATAACCGGCTGTCATCGTGCATCGTGCCCTATATGTCTGAGGGACTTGTCAATGCGATCCAGTAAGGTAGGGAGCGGAGAACAGTCAGACAAGGGTTGGTCGTGTAACGGTTAGCACGCTTGTCACCGGTGCGAGAAGTCTGTGGTTCGATTCCCGGCGGATCCAATGACTAAGTTTTCCGCAACCCCTACACTAGTAGATCTACCGGGATTCGGTAACGGTGTTAGCTGGATTGCATTACAGAGTGATAGCCTTCAACTAGCTAGGTACCCCTGAAGCTCCGCAAAATGTCGGGCACCGCTCTACCGAGACGGGGAGGTGTTCTCGGGGTGGAGTAGCCTGGGTGCCCTGCAACATGTCGGGCACTGCTGGTGATGTTCGAAGGGATGGTATGTTGAAGCTAGTTGGGAGGAGTGTAGGGACACGATGTCACCGGTTGTGTCCCGAACCCCTGGCCAATCCAATGACTAAGTTTTCCGCGACCCCTACAATATCATTGTAAGGTCATAACTGCTTGTTTTTTTGTCTACTAACTATTGATGGATATTACCAAGACCTACCTTCACAGAGCTCTCCCGTGTATCCAGCGACACACATACACACAAACATGTTGACCTGGTTGTCGCATGACCCTGAGTTCTGACATGGGTTAGAGGCACACTCATCATTATCAACTGTAAAAAGGGTAATAAATAATGTCATTTTTTCATGGAATACGGCCACTCCATTGAAATAAGCAAAGAGTGCTGTACTTCACACACCCCCCCCCCCATGAAATAACCCACAGCTGTTTTTCACTGCCCTGTGAGGTCATCAAAATGGTGGTTTGTTTACAATTGAACGAGGTAGAAACGGGATAGAAATAAGCTATTTTAGGCTCCCCATATCATAAATCTGGTAAATTCAAGCGAAAAAAGCAACAACAACAAAGGCACACTCCTTTTATTCTGTTGAAGGGTTATTTCACTTGTTGAAGGAAAGGCCGCATTTCACTGGGCCTACAGCCTCATAAAATACGGGCCCACCTTCAACTCGTGAAACAACAGATTAAAATCTTTGTCCATTTACATTTCTTGCAGTACATAACAGTAGTATAGTATGTATCGGAACGGGACTATAGTTAACTACTGTTTATTACTCAATCGACCTGCAGCCAATCAGACGCCTCCATTTGGTCACGTGACCGGAAGTGACCTACTTAGGGGATTAGTGGTGACGTCACGTGACCTAGTTAGCCAATCAGAGGCCGCCATTTGGTCACGTGACCGGAAGTGACGTCATATGACCTACTTATGGACCGGAAGTGACGTCATATGACCTAATTTAGGATCACGTGACCGGAAGTGACCTGATGAGTCACGTGACCGGAAGTGACGTCACATGACCTAATGGCCAACCGGAAGTGAGTGACCTCATTGAGGATCACGTGACCGGAAGTGACCTGATTGACCACGTGATCGGAAGAAGAAGAAGAAGAAGAAGTTTTTTGTTTAGGAAGTGAGGGTCTTTAGGATCACGTGACTGGAAGCGACGTCGTCACATGAGTGACGCTTTAAGAGACTGCGCGACTTACTAGATAAAGAAGACGTATGAAAATAAAAACACAACAATAATTTATTTTATTTTTTTTATTTATTTTTTTTCAATCTTGATAAACACTCTATTTTTGAAAAGATGCACTCAATCAAGCAATAACACGCTTATTTTTTTTTTTCATATCTCTAAAGGACTCGTTGTCACACCGTCAGAATGCACGCGACGCTTATAATACAAGTAGCGCACGCGGTCTTTCTCTATGGTGTAGGTGACCATTTTGTTTCGCACCACTTTGAAATTTCTATTTACAGCAATGAGAGTTTTTCGTTGGCGAAGAACATCCAAGAAGTCGTCTGGTTCCTTAGGGTTTTGTTTCTTCTGTACGCCTTTTGCACTCCATTTTTTGGATTTTCTTTCACCGGTGTCGCTGACTCGATCGTAGCAAATGTAAGTCTTAGGGTTGAGACTTAGGATCCCGTCACCTTCCCACTCAGCTTTCATAAGCCCCGAAGTTCTCAGATCGTGAAGGTACCGTCTCTCACAACATCCGCCGGGCGGCGGACACCATTCTCGCACTCTTTCCGTTTTTGTCTTCACGAAAAGCTCTAAGTGATCGTCGCACACCGCTGTCGGAAGCCACTTTCGTTTCTCTCTGAAGTACGTCTCTCTCAGGTTTGACTAGGTCATCCAACGTGTCACCGCTGAGAGCCATGTAAAGACTGTCGGTGTCCATTTGACAAAGGGCATAATCGCGCCGATCGACGAATCTATCCAAGAAGTCGTATGTGAACTCTAACATTTTCAACTTCGCGTACTGGTATACCATGAACCCTATTTGAATAGGGAGGTTGTTCTTGACTGTTTTCGGTTGTAGTTCGACTTCAAACAGATCGGAACTCAACTCGGACGCCTTTTTGAAGCGCCACGAATTGGCCAATAGTTCGAACTTCCGACTGTCAGTGTATCTCACCGCCGTGTGTTTTTCTTTGTTGCAGATTGTTTTACCGTACGTAGCGTTTCCCATTAACTTGTAACAGTCTGACAGAATTTTCAAGTTCTCGTTCACGTCGCCACGTCTTCGCGCCGCCGTTACTTCGTCCGCGAAACCGGCAAAGGAGCGTTTAGGTAGGTATTCTACGACCAGCTGCACTTTGGTGACTATCAAACCGTGCTCTAAATACCACTTGAGAAGCGGCGTTCCCAAGAGAATATTTTTTCCGTGGTAACTCCCTATCAGACATCTCTGAGGCGTGTTCAACAGCTTTTCTTCCTGCGCAAAGTCTGACATGTGAGGTCCTATGTCCGATTTTGAAACGGTCACGTTCTTGAAAACGGGGGTCATTTCTTCGAAGTAGTCTCGTAGGTGAGGCGGCGTAGTGATGTCCACTTGAACTAAACCGAACATTTTCTCCTCTTTCACAGCGGAAAGGATGTCGCTCTCGCTCATCGCGTTTCGAGACACTTTCAAAGCGGCAACCTTCCAGCGTTGTTGGGAGGCCTTAACCCGCTCATCTCGACGCTTCATCTCTCTCCATTCGCACTCCCACACGACGACCAGCTTGTGACCTAGCGCTTTCAAGTAAGCGCTTACTCTAGTCGTTCTGTCGCGTCTCTCCTCCCTCAGTGAAGCGCACTGATATCGGTGCGACGGTATGCACTCGTGAGCGTGGAACCAACACCCGTGAAACTGGAAAACCGTATTAGAGGCCGCGTGAAACCCGTCCACGCGAATTCTCCGACAGGCTACAACCATCTCGCCGCCGTTCAAAGCGTGGCGCAGTTTCACGTCGCGGTCGTGCTCTACGAAGCGTAACCACTCCAAAGCGCTGTGAGAGTTTCTTTGCCTGATTTCGGGCTTGAACTCGGTCTCAGGTCGTCTCACCGCGTAATAGCCCGTGCAGTGCGCTTCGCTCATGCAGCGCAAGTACAGAGAGTTAGCTACTAGTCCTAGGATGTGTTGGCACGGTCTCGCTTCTTTGCCGTACTTGTGCTCCCTTATCCGCGTGGTGCCCTTCTCGTGAAATCTATGGAAGATGATGGAAGGACCGCCGACTAGATTTTCTTTGATCAGAGCGTGGAGGACGGCGTCGAACTGGGGGAACGTTGTGAACGCGTCTTCTAGGTTTTGGAAGAGGAACCGTAAAGTCAAACCGGCGAGAGAAACTCCGTCTTTCAACATGTCAATGCCGCGATCTTGGAAAAATTTAGCGTGATTTTTCAGAGCTTCTATGAAAGGTTTGACGCCCGTCAGTTCGCTGTCAAAAGCCGATCTCGGTGGCAGCGTTCTGTTTGCCAGTTTTCTGGTAGACGTCATCCATTCGTAAGGAAAGTGACCTTTCTCTTCATTCCTGGTGAAAGCTCGCAAATAGGTCGCGTAGTTGTAACCGGGTGCCAAATAGTTGACTACGTCCAAGAAAACCGTGTGCTGTGTGTAAACTGCCAAGTATTGATTGCTTCTCTTTATGACGCTGAATTCTTGGTTTCTTCGGTCTCCGGAGGCAAAGAACGAGTGAAGGCGTATTTTGATCAGGTTCAAGTCGTAACGCCCCGAGTTGAAGCCCACGACTGGAGCTTGACGGATGTATCTCAGAAGACGCTTCTTCAGTTGAACTAACGGGTGTCTGGTCTGAGCCGCAGCGAAGCCGCCTGGAGAAGAGGTGAATGTCGCCTCCTCCAGCAGGAGAGCTTCACCTATCGCCGCATCTAACTTCGCTAACGTCGGTCGGTAAAGTTCTAGCACAGCTTCCCCGATGACTTTGGCGTTCTCGTTTATGTGATTTAAAACTCGGTCCAACAAGGGGTCGGAATCTGGGTCGGATTCTCTGACGAAGCAGACGGGCCCCTCCCAGCCCGGAAAGTCGGATGCGACGCTAGCCGACAAAGGGACGTGATCCCACAGCAGGGACACGTGTTCCGTCGACGGTTCTTTGCACGGTCTGAAGAAAGCCTCAAAATCGAAGGCGATCTTGTAAGGGTAGATTCCGGAATGTCCGTCGGGGGGAAAAATGGAGAAGTCTGCTAGCGCTTCGAAAATCGTTCTCGAATTTTGGTAGATGCCACCTACGTAGCGCAACTTGACTTGTCGGCAAGAGGAAAGCTGGTTCCTGTGTCTCTTCAGCAAGAACTCGGTGGTGAACGCCGCCTTACACTTGCAACATTCGTATATGCCCGCGTACGCGTTGAAGTCCGTGACGAGAGAGACATGCAAACCGCCTTTCGCCGTCAGGTGTAGGTTGACTTTACCTCGGGCGGCCAGAGTTCTGGAAGGCGGTCTGATCAGAGTAACGCGTCTTCTCAACTTCCGCCCCGGCACTTGACGCGACGCGGTGTAGACCGCTATTTGTACGTCAAACAAGTTCTCTAACGCGGGTAAGTCGCGGATGTTCAGACCCGGAAAGGATTCAGGTGTGGCAGCGGGACAGAACTGACGTAACAAATCTGAAGCGCGCTTGCTGGTGTTGTATAAGTGAAAGGAAATGCAGCGGAAGATGCAGAGGTTGTCCTTGTTGGGAAAATCTAACACGCCGCTTCTCTTTCCAACTCGACCGGCCTGAGTGATCCTACCGCCTATGGGGAATACCCCCGGTCCCATGTAAACGCAAATGTTCAAATTGGTAGGAAAAAGAACGTGCCACTTGGTGTCAGCGTCGCAAAGTTTCCGTACTTCCTCGCAAGCGACGGTGTTTTCCATCTTTGAGAGGAGCTCTTCCAAAGTTTCTGAATTAGTTATAGTAGGGAGCGGTTGTATGAGAGTTGCGTTGTTCTGGGAGGCGTGAAAGTAGCGCAGTTTGCTCTTGTCTTCTCTGTGTTGTAAGAGTAAGCCTACCGAGAAACCCACTTTGTATCTGAATCTTTGTGTCAAGTGAATGCGACGCATAGTATCTACAGCGTCACTCAACTCGCCGGTTGGTAGCCTGAAGTTTGTTACACTCACGCAAGTCCCGTGCATCCTGACGCCCGTTTGTATCGCAGGTCAATTCGCCGTGAACGTTTCCTCCCCGTTCGGTACAGCACGTATGCGCGGAGGGATGGTCACCCCGTCCAGAGATTCGCGTCGACAGGCGATCTTTCGGCAATCGCCTTCGCCGCATAGAGGGCAAAACTTAGGTATTACTCTACAATTTTCTACGTGTCTCTCGTGGTTGTACGGTCTTTTAAACATTTTGAAACACTTTTCGCATACGTACTGCGTCATGTTTTTTCACTCAGTTACCAACTACTTAGCCGTCTAACTATCTATCTATCTATCAATCTATCTGTCTATCTATCTATCAATCTATCTGTCTATCTATCTATCTGTCTGCTGTCTGTGTATCCGTCTGTCTGTCTCATACAGCGTACGTCAAACGCTGTGTGTGTGCACGCGTGAGCGTTGAGCGTCTCTCATTCCGAATCTATACCGAGATATTTGAGAATAATCTCTGTTTTGTCATCCAACTCTTTGAGCGCTCTGGCGGACAGCGTCACCCCCTGCTGTGTGGGTTTTTTGTCAGGACCTTCGTACTTGCGCACGTGGACGAGGTTCTTACCGCTGTAGTAGCTCACAGCTGCGTACACTTCGCCCTCCTCATCCAGCACTGCGAACCAGGGGGTGTGATTAGGTCTTCCTTGCCCGGCCGCTGTGTCGCGTATGCGCACCACTGCGCGGATATCGGCGATGCGTGCTATTAGCTCGCGCAGCGCGTCGGCAGTGAAGTGCACTCGCTTGCTTCTGGTCAGAGACGCCTCTTTCACCTGGCCGTCTTTTGTGTAGCGCGGCCTCCTAGACAGTCTAGCCACGTCCTCCCAGATCTCCAGCGTCAAAGCCCCGTCTAAGCAGAACTCTAACCCGAGAAGACGGGAGAAGGGTTTCTCTGCTTCTTCTCGTCCATCTCGTTCTTTTTCTTGTATTTTTCTCTTCTTAGTAGGCCTTGTTGTTCTGGAACTCACCTTAGAACGTTTCAGACCCGCAAGAAGAGTAACACCATCAGCGTGAGCTGAATCAGCAGCAGAACCAATAACAGGAGCAGCGTCAGCGCTGGTGGTATCCGAGACCTCGTTGTTGGAACAGAGCAGCCACACGCCGTCGGTGCTGAGTGTAGCGGTAGAAGATGAAGCGCCGCCGCCCTCGTAAGGTGGCGGTGAGGGCAGTCGCCACGGACCGGACGCGCTACCAGTGGAAGTGAGGTCGAAAGCTGGGGAAGAGGGGAGCCGAAAAAACGTACCGTCCGCCCCTTTCCCTTCGGGTTCTTCGTACGCCTCGTCGTCAGCGTCGTTCTCTGTCTCACCCTGTTGCTGCTGCTCCTCCTCCTCCTCTTCTTCTTGGTTTAGGGGCTGAGTGTCCCAATAGCTGTAACTCTCAGCGCGAGCGGCGTCGAGGGCGTCGGTCGATGTAGTGGTGGAGGAGAGGGGCTGTGCAACGTGCGGCAGGTCATCAAAATCATCAACAGTAGTGGGGAGGTAAAAACCCGGTTGCCAGTACTGCGCTGTGCCAGGAGCGTTGTCGTCAGTAGTAGTAGCGGTAGCAGCAGGTGCAGCAGAAGCAGCAGCAGCAGCAGCAGCAGCAGCAGACGCAACAGTAGCAGGCGCAGCAGCCTCAGCAGGCGCAGCCGTAGCAGGCGCAGCAGTAGCAGGTGCAGCAGCAGCAGCAGCAGCAGCCGCAGCCCGAGGATCACCAGCAGCAGCAGCAGCAGCAGGCGGGGCGGCAGTAGCAGCGGCAGCGCGCTTAGCAGCAACGTGTACCGTCGCGAGTGTAACAACGTCGCTAGCACGACGACTACTACCAGTAGTACTACTACCACTACTACTATTACTACTAGTACTACTACTACTACTACTACTACTACTACTACTGCTGCGAGCGCTCGCTACAGCGGGAGGGTGATAAGACCAAGCGGCTGCGGCGGTAGTCTCATTTTCAGTAGCAAGAGGAGGCACTGACGCTAAACGAGTGCTGTTCCGCGTAGTCTTCTTGTTCTTGAACTTGCTTAGATCCTTGGACGGCGCTAGGTGTTGTTTTTTGCTCATGGTGGTGACTGTAGAGAGCAGCAAAAGAATGAGTGAGTGAATGGAGGTTTCCAGGCCCCTTATATACGCCTTCTCGCTTCTAGAGCTAAGCTACTTACTGCCCCTGTTCAGCTGCCGCCGGCTGGCCGGCGGCCATTCACAAAGAGAAACAAAAGACATAAGGCATGACGTTTTCAGCTGGATCCCTTTCCCCCCT
The DNA here is from genome assembly GCA_947462335.1 of Harmothoe impar. NCBI lineage: Eukaryota > Metazoa > Annelida > Polychaeta > Phyllodocida > Polynoidae > Harmothoe > Harmothoe impar. The sequence goes on from OX381717.1 coordinate 16,865,582, forward strand.
TTTGAGAGATCGACTGTCATGAGCTAAGCTACTTACCACCCTGTTCAGCAATTCAACGCGCATTAGCTGTATAAAGGATTAAGCGGTTGCTGCCGCCGACTGACCGGCGGCCATTCACAAAGAGAAACAAAAGACATAAGGTATGACGTTTTCAGCTGGATCCCTTTCCCCTCTTTTTTGAGGGATCCACTGTCATGAGCTAAGCTACTTACCACCCTAACGCGCGTTAGCTGTATAAAGGATTAACGGTGATGAGCTTAGAGTGTGTATACAAAAAAACTACAGGAGGCGTGTGGCGTGAAGCAGGACCCCCTAAGACGAACGTGTCTGTCTGTGAGTAGAGGCGTGTGCATGTGGTGAGCGACTTAAGTGTAAGACAAAAAAAAATCACCGCCTCCTGCCGTGGTGAGTAGACTGGGCCGGCCGGCGGCGGCCGGCTAGTTCAATAGGGAGGGGTGACAGCTGACTAAGGCTGTGCATGAAAAAATCCAATTTTCACCTGACCTCTGACGTTTGTTACAATGAATGTCAGAGGGAGGGAGATGTCCTCAGGTAGGGGGTAGGAGGTAAGGCTATGGATGAGGAAAAAACACCGTTTTCAGCTGGTCTCCACGGATAGCGATTACATACCCCTCGTCATCTAAGCTCTTAAGGAGCGGAGCGGCTGAAAAAGCGTCATGCGGACAGGTCGCTAGACAGCTGGAGTGCTGTTGGAAATAGGATTAAACTCCCTCTGTATAAAAGCTCTGATTTCTGTTGGAAAAAAACCATATCGCCTCTGACCACAGTAACGTCTACTACCACCACCACCGCCACCACCGCCGCCGCCGCCGCCGCCGCCGCCGCCGCCAAGATGAGACGAGATGGCTCAAGCTATTCCACTTTCAAGCTCGCCTTCACCGCCTTGTCCACCTGAAAAAAAGTTAATGCGGCTTGACGACGTGAGACGCGCGAGGCAGACCGATGGGGAGAACAGAGAGGTAGGACAGCGGCGCTTAGCATATAGCGACACCTTGCTTCGTCAACTAGGTAAAGAGTTGAGCGGATCTTGGAGAGAGTTGGGCAGTAGCTTAAAAGTTACCGCCGCCCGTATGGATGCTCTAGTAGAGCGCAGTGTCAAGACACCGGAGGAGCTGTGTACGGCGATGTTCCGAGTCTGGTGGGGTGAAACCCCGCATCGTCATAGATGGGGAGAGCTCGGTCGCGTCTTCACCCGCATTAGACGCGTGGAACTGTTGGCTCAGTGGATGTCCCTTCTCCACAGACAGGGGTGAGATTTCAAAAACCCCGACTCGCGCGCGATGCATAAGCACTTGGGCACCCTCGGCAGACGTCTAGGTAGCAGGTGGAAAGAGGTGGGGGACCATTTAAAATTGTCGCCTGAGAGGTTAGATAAGATCGCTGAAGAATGCGAATACGGAGGAAGTCCCGCTGAGTGGGCCTTCCGAGTGTTGAAAATGTGGCAAGCTGAAGCTGACGGTGCCGGCGGTACGCCTTTTGAACTCCTTCGAGTGTTGACTGAGGACATGGGAAAGTTTGACCTCGGCATCGCGATATTACTTGACTTTATCAAGCAAGAAACAACGAGAACGACGGACATGTGAATTGTTGTGTTTTATTTTCATACGTCTTCTTTATTAGTAAGTAAAAAAAAATAATTTTAACAATTAAGACGCGTGTCCTCTTAAAGTGTCACTTCCTCCAGTCGCAGCTGATCGCCTCATCGAGGCACGTGATAAACAAAAAAAAATGAAGAGACACGCTTCTTCCTCTCGAGAGGAAGAAGCGTGTCTCTCGATTGAAATCTTTTCTTTTCTTTTTTTCTTAAAAGAGACAAACGCCCCTTAGAGTGCCCCCCCACCCCCCAATAAGTCACTTCCAGTCGCTCGTAAAACAATAAAAATGAAAAAAAAACTTATATCGTAGTGTTTTTTATTAGTTTACCGAAAAAAATAAGAGACTCGCCTCCTCCTCCTTCTCCTCCTCCTCTCCTTCTCCTCCTCCTCCTCCTCTCCTTATCCTCCTCCTCCTCCTCCTCCTCCTCCTCCAAAAAAAAAAAATCACATTTTAAAGCGCGTGACCCCTTAAAGACGCTCATCTCTTCATTAAGTCGCGTGACGTCACTTCTTCTTCTTCTTCTTCTTCTTCTTCTTCTTCTTCTTCTTCTTCTTCTTCTTCTTCTTCTTCCGGTCACGTGATCAATCAGGTCACTTCCGGTTACGTGATCCTCAATGAGGTCACTCACTTCCGGTTGGCCATTAGGTCATGTGACGTCACTTCCGGTCACGTGACTCATCAGGTCACTTCCGGTCACGTGATCCTAAATTAGGTCATATGACGTCACTTCCGGTCCCCTAAGTAGGTCATATGACGTCACTTCCGGTCCATAAGTAGGTCATATGACGTCACTTCCGGTCACGTGACCAAATGGCGGCCTCTGATTGGCTAACTAGGTCACGTGACGTCACCACTAATCCCCTAAGTAGGTCACTTCCGGTCACGTGACCAAATGGAGGCCTCTGATTGGCTGCAGGTCGATTGAGTAATAAACAGTAGTTAACCATAGTCCCGTTCCGATACATACTATACTACTCATAACACCTGTAACTCCCCTCATATACAATATGAGGGTAACATCATGCCATGATAGAACCCATGTTGACACAACATTGTCCACTTGTGTGATGCCAGAAAAAAAAAGAGTGATAGATTTGCCAAACTGTTTATCTGCTTGTGAAAAATACATAAAACTCTTCCACTTAATTTGTGCATGTCTTATGTGCAATTTTATGAAATAACGTTTTCTGTGCTGAATAGACCCATTTTACACGCCATCCTGAATCCTGAAAATATCTTGAGAAACACAGTTGGACTTCATTATCACTCATGATTTACCAATTAAATTTTGTTAATATGTATTCATTTATACATGTCAATTCAGGTTTGGGAGGCAGATCATACCAAATCTTTAAAAAGATTTTAGCTTATGGAGCTGCAGACCCATTCATCAATGCAATCTATAACACTTATAAAGGTGTCAACTGTGTCTCCCACGTGGCTCTGGTAAAATAAAGAGCAAAGCTACTAATGAGTCTGTTTATAAGCAGGGTCAACTTGAGTTGACAATGATAGTATAGAGTAAATTTTAGTTGACACTGATCGTACAGAGTCAACTAAAATTGACACGTAATATAAGCAGAGTCATTAGCAGTTTGACTCTCTATTTTACCAGAGCCACGTGCTCAACACAGTTGATACCTTTACTTTTCTGTGTGAATGTACAAACCTTGGAATGGCCAATGTGAGTGAAATATGATAGTTGCTTACCTAACGACACACTTAATGCAAAGCCTGGAATATTAGTTATAGTTGATAAATCCGAATTGAAGGAGCTAAACAGGATGATGATGCCTGTCGTGTCCAAAGTCATGCTGGGGCCTACGGTACCGCAGAACCTGGAAATGATATTTATTTCATGGTCGAGGTTAAAACAATGGGAGGGCCGTTCCCCAGGAAAGAGTGCAGTAACCGTAGGCCGTATTTCACGTTGTGTCCGTATTTCACGTTTCTAAGGGAGGTAGGGCCAGCATGCAATGTGGCCCAAGCACTACTCGTCCACTAACCATGCACTCGTTCACTTTAGTGTGCAGCTTTGTCTAACTATTTCATATGGAGAAACAAAGTTACTATGCTTAAGTACTAAAATGGCCCACACTGCTGTCGAGAACCTGATATTCATTCTCCATGGGCTGTTTCTCCACAATGATGTAGCCACAGAAGCTATGAAACGAATCTTTAATTGTATATTCTGATAAAATCAATCAAGAATTACATGAAATAATGCAAAGATCCACTCTCATCAGTATAAATTGCTGGTATCTCCATTTCTTGTTTATTGGATCCCATCACACTGGACTCTGCCTTTTATGATATGATCCGATGCACCACTCGTGGAGAAACCGGGAGCTCAGCCTGATGAGAGTGGACCTCTGGCTATTTCTTAAGAATTAAATGTTTCATTAAGATGCACAGTCACAGAAACGCCCAGCACTGCATTTGTGTAAAATACTGCATGAATATTGGCATTTAAGTACAGATCAGACTGCTTGAAGTGACATTTCAAGCATATTTGATTTTTGGTTAATGATGCTCGATACTTTAAATCTAATAATTATTTGGCTTGTTATGGGGAGACCATTAGGAGGATGGACCTTATTTCATTTCCTTTCAATTCAATTCAATAGTATTTGCATGTAAATGTGGTTGACTATGGTCAATGCTAGGCCTGGGATGGCATTGACTTTAGTCAATGCTAGACTTTAAAGGGTTATAATGACATTCCATGACATGTAAACAGCATTTTCCAAAATTAAAGGGTGCTTAAGGAGTCACCTTAAGCAATAAAAGGTTAGCTTAAATGCCAATGTTCATGCAATTCAACTCCCCAAAGTATATCAAACCTTTAGGGTGAATAGCATGCATGAATATATATATATATATATATATATATATATATATATATATATATATATATATATATATATATATATATATACATACATATGGCTGTGTCTCACGACCTTGGGCCAATGTTTTCGTCTCTGACCGGGTGCCAGCTCTGACTGGGTGCCAGCTCTGACCGGGTGCCAGCTCTGACCGGCCTGAATAAAATCGGGTTATTTAGGGCAGATGGAGATAGAATTTGGCTGAAAAGGTTAATGGATATTATAACTCTTTAAACTAGTCATTAGTTGCCCATTGCTATCATCATCTGCCCTAAATAACCGGTTTTTATTCAGGCCGGTCAGAGCTGGCACCCGGTCAGAGCTGGCACCCGGTCAGAGCTGGCACCCAGTCAGAGACAAAAACATTGGCCCAAGGTCGTGAGACACAGCCCTATAGTGGTAGTGGCTCACTCACCAGGGCTTCATGCCTGTCGGCGAGATAGGGACATACTGTATCAAAGCACCATATGCTTCTCCTATTTGGTAATGTGGGAGGGTTCAAATACTGGGACATTGTTTGGAAGCAGAGGCTATCCTTTTGGTCTAAAAAGTTCAATGATCTAAGATTTTGAATATTTAGAGCATTGGTCTTAAAGTATTATTTAGATACAAAAATGGCCGTACTCACCTTTCTACTCCAGCATATTCTGTGCTTAACGCAACTACATCAAATATCTCTAACCATTGGAAAATACAAAATGGATCTGAACCTGCTCCTCTGACAGTACTCATGAACACAGTCTCAATCATAATACTGTAGCCTGCCTCTCCCTATAATAGATAAAATGAACAGGTATGAATTAGATTCTAGCATTACTACATCATTGAATGTGACTTTCTGGTCCCAATTCCTGCAAAAATCAGCATAGATTAATATTAATTAATTAATATGCATACAAATCTTCATCTTGCAATGTTCAAATATTAAGAGAACATGATGAGAAAAAAAACCATGGGATAGCAATATTTGCTATAGTGAAATGCTCCCAAATAATTATAGATGCATATAGCCAATGACAATATTTACCGCAGTAAATTGCCAGGCACAACTAAATGAAGTTTGCAAATCATGCATTGACGTTAAAACTGTTGATGTCTCTCCAGGGTTTAATACCTGGTGCTGGCCATCTCCAATTTGACAAGCTGAAATAAAGCAAATGATACTCTGTAAAGTCTATGACTCTCTAGTTTAGAACTTTAATTGCTCGTTTATATACTGTCTTGACTCAAGAGTCACTGGCAATTCTCACATAATAATTTTGCTATCCAGCTATTCTCACATCTACTGGCCAGGCATTCCCAAATCCGCAATCAGCCCGTTCTCATATCTGCTACTGCTACCAATTTCTCAATTCTACTAGACGTTGTAAGTCCACTAAAAGTTCTGCATTCACTTTTATACCTCATGAAATCCATATTTTAATCGGCTTAACTAGCGATCTGGTTAATGGAACTATATATTTTCAAGAACATATTCAATAATATTCAATAATTTAAAAAAAATCAGATCTACATTATGAACCAAAGATATCAGGGTAGTATTACGTTTTCATTGCTCCTTCACTGACTTTTGGCATTGACTTTTTTCTTCATCAAAACGATCATCTCTAAAACAAATTTCTTGTTCTACATAATAAAGTCTGAGTCTCATTCTGACAAACTAGTTTCCTATTCTGCAAAACACTCCAAGGGGCTGTTACAATACACCATTTCAGAACATAATGCAAAGGGAGGGTTTTAGAAAACAATCTTTTTATGTTGTTTTTCAAGGATGTGTTACAAAACATAATCTATGTCAAAGATTTCTTAAAGTTATGCACGTTTTTTTTACATTATGAACTCTATTTTTTCACACCACCTTTCAAGCTAGTGTGGGAAAAATGTGTGCATTAGCCTTGATAAGCCTAAATTTGAAGACCACGGCGTAATTTTGACATATTCAATAATATTAACGTAAATCTTTAGACACTAATGTAGGGGTTTACTACGGTAATCATTTCTATCCAGGTGACCGAGGAGGGTTAGTTCGGGTTGTTCCCGCCTGGCGTTAGTGTGGGTGGTATCCCAGAGGGGGTGACTGTCCTCTCTCGGGTACTGCGCACCACGTTTCAGGCGGGAACTTACCGACACGTGACCATGTCGATTTCATATCCAAAGGGGGTATATAAACCTCCCCTCCTCGTATAGTCGCCAGTCAGTGCAGGCCCGGCTGACTCCCAGCATTATCCTACCCCAATCACTAGATTGAACCAGGACTGCTTAGTCTTACCCGTTCGGGTTAAGACTAGATTCAATTGTAATAGGGATACGTTGAATAAAAACACTCTTTCTACTTCGCACTTGGAAACTGACGTTCTTGTTCTCTTTCTGCGATTCCGAACCACTACACTAACATAAATTATTTTAAAAAAACATAATCATAACGTAATTACGTTCTGTAACATAAATTTTGTTTTGAAATAGGCCCCAGTTTACCTTCGCTCCCCATGGCCGTTATGTTCATGCAATTTGCCAAAGGCGTGTTGAATGGAGGGGGACAGAGGCACGTGCCACAGTCTGATGGGTTCCTGTAGCCATGGTTCTGACACTCGGTCGAAGAATCCACACATGTATCTGTTGGGTTTAAAGTAGAGGATGAGCAAAGAGGGATAACCTGTATAAGATGTTCCACTTTATATAACATGGCAGCTTCTCACATCTCTCACATACCTGTCTTTAATTTTTTACAAAGAGTTTTGAAAAAAAGGTTTGAAAAGTGTTCTGTCTGGCTGACATACTGTATGCCACAAATCTTGTAGGTTATATAGAAAATCAAGCCTATGCTTGGAGCAGCACACAAATTGAATTTGCTTGTTTATTCCTTGCTTATAGCTTTGTACTTTATTTTGCCACTCTAATCGGGGATAGTAGTTGCATCAAGGCCAGGCAGGGTTCCAGGGGCTCTTCTTGGTTCAATTTTACTCTCACATATTGGTCCTTTAGCCTGTTTGAGCGCTTTTGGACCATTTTAAAACCTTTGCTGTGGCGTTTATGGGTCTTACGTGACTGTCTATCATGTTCAAGTTTTTTGACCAGCCTGCAGTACGGGGCAGGCAACCCTCGTGAAATAACCACTCACTCAGTGCAGCTCTGACTCAGTGCAGCTCTGTCTATATATATGTCTATATATATATATATTTATATATATATATATATATATATATATATATATATATATATATATATATATATATATATATATGTGTGTATATATATATTTATAGATATATATATATATAGAGAGAGAGAGAGAAAGAGAGAGAGAGAGAGATAGATAGATAGATAGATAGATAGATAGATAGATAGATAGATAGATAGATAGATAGATAGATAGATAGATAGATAGATAGATAGATAGATAGATAGATAGATAGAGATATACATGTATGTATGTTTTTGTACTATAAATGTCAGTTGATCAGTGATGCAGGGGTAACTTACCACCACAGTAGAATGCATTCAGTTCTCGCAAGTCCCAATAAGAGACCTCACCACTTTGCCCCACTGTGCTGGAGAACTCAGACAGCAGAGTCACAAAGGTGACAGCACCGGGGGGTGCAGAGTCATTTCGGAAGGTCTGAATGTTAAAAAAAACAACACAGATGTACAAATACAAATAAATGGAAATAATTTAACAGATTTGCATCTGGTATCGATCGCAAAATGTTGAAATATAAGGAATTTACACAATCAAAACGCTATTTCTACATGGGATCATCAACAAAGAGCTCTAAACATGTACTGGATTGATGGCTTAACCCTGTCATGGTCTAATTTTGCCACATTTGGTTGTTATTCACAAAGTATTTAGTACCGCTGGGAGAATCATGGCGCTTGGCCTATGCAGCGAGTCTGCCAGTTGGGCAGACAAAATGGACAATTGAAAAAGGTAGGCCTCATACGTTAAATTCTGATATATTTGAAGAAATAGTGGTATAAACGCAATAAAAGGTTGATGGGAGAGCACTCGTTCGCCATATGGCCTGAATAATGCACTCGCCTTCGGCTCGTGCATTATTTAATAATATAGCTCACTCGTGCTTTCCCACCAAGCCGTTAGTGCAGCAATATTTCATAATGTATTTTGTTAATGTTTAGAAGTTCCAATGTTGCGCAATTTCTGATATTGCGTGTGACATTTTCATAGTAAACAAAATGAGGGCCAGAACTATATAGCCCAGAATAAGGGGTACGTATATTACTATGTTTCAGATGAAAAATCATGGCCAAAGTAGGATGATATGTAAAGAAACTGAACCAGCAAAAGAGGGCTATAACCCTGACATTTAAGCTTCTCTTAGGCAAAAAAAAAAGGTTCGTTTGAGGTAACATGGCAAGAAAATCAGTCGGTATTATAAAGTCAAATTTTTTTTTTCACTGATGTCTTTTTTACTGAATTACAAATGAAACTCCGGGGCCAAAGTAGGAGTTTATACAAGAAACTCAACAAAGGAACCAAGGACATAATCTATCATGCTAGACTATCTTGGTATAAGGATGCAAATTGGGGAATATGCCCGCTTGAAATTTGGGGAATATTCCCGATAATCCTTGATCGATCACACATAAGGGGGTAGTTTTTTGTTTGTTTCAGTTCATGGCTTAAGCACCGGACTAAGGTAGGATATGGCCAAGCATTATGGCTGTTATAAGTTTTAGAAAGTAAAGTTTGTTGCATCTTAGATTCTTACCGTCTTAGAGTAATGCATGACTGATGCGTAGTCGTAAGGAAATTGCAGTGATGCCGGATCGATAGACTCAATGTTATAATTGTGCCTTTGATCAACCTCCACATTCTCAAGTTGTATTCTCACAAACATGTCACGATCGGTTCTCGATTGTTCATGGTAAAATCCTAATGCATGAAGCACCTCATGAGCAATTATAGCAGTCTGTAAATAGAGAAATATTACTTTCAGAACTTTATGTTTAGTACTATATGTTGACGTGGTTTTTAGGGTAATCTAGGTGGTGCAGAGTGTGCTAATATTAATAGGCATATAATAATGTCAACCAATCATGTAACGTGTTTATATCGCAATTATGAACTTGTTTTTATACATCAATATTTAATTTCAACAGCTCGTTATATTTTTCAGGATTTCTTTTCCTGAGTACCTTACCTCCGAATAAATCTCAAAATCGGCGCCAGAACCGAAGGGGTGTATGGCTGTTCCATCCACCTTACCTATTTCTCGGTACTTCTTTCCCTATGGGTCTACATTTGTTATGTATCCATGGAGGCGGCCTCTGATTGGTTAGAGTCTTTTGCCGCTCCAATCTATACCAAACTTGCTTAGTAAACTTCAACCTTATTGGCTAAAAAGGTATAGAGCTACTCCTATAGTAAGAAGTTCATCAAATCTTTTACATTTATTTCTAAACCCTTTTTAGGGGAAGACACAAATTTCCAAAACTTGATTCTAAGTGACCCTCCTACTTACCTCTGTACAACCGGCTATCTGCAGGTTCAGAGTCTGCGGATTACGGCCCGTGTCACCAATGAAAGAAAAACAGCTGAAATTGAACAGCACATATGTGGTTGAGGGAAAAGGGTCCTCCAGGATGAATATTTGATCATAAAGTTGAGGTTATCAGCTTTTCAGTGATATATTTCATAAGTTAGTACCAGTTCCAGTTTCTGAGAACTGTCCTCTTGAATATCTGTGGTCACCGTCTAATCTCAAATGCAAATAAGATCTATCTTTCTTTGTTTTAGAGAAATCTCTTTATAATTAGCATAACTATATCCGATTATTTTCAAACATTTTGTCACAACTTTTGATCTGAAAGTGTAATTTAAATTCTGTTTTGAGCATAAAAGTCCTTGTGTGGACTTATTTCAATGGATTTTTTAAAATCGATTTTGATTGAAATTCATGTTTCCATGGCAACACAAATTTAGGCCCCAAAAAATTCTTTTCACATTCCAAATATGGAAGGTTTTCAAAAAAGATGTAATCTTCTAAATAGAAATCATACAGATATATAGAATATATCAAATATGAGTCATATTTATGAATGTAGATATAAATGTTATACAATTACAGCTGTTTCACAAAGAATGTGGGTACATATTTCACATCAATTCATGTTTTATTTAAATATAGATTTACGTTTGAATGAGGTAGAATATAGTAATTCAGACATAAACGTCAATTGAACATGAATAAACATTCATATATTGATGTTCATACACCTGATTAAATTAGATAGTTTACACTCCAAAGTAACGTAGACCTATGTCTGAACTAGTTTACAGGGTTAAGGGCCGATCATACTAGTCGTAGGAACAGGGAAACTATGACCCGATTTTGCAGCGGCAAAATCGGGATTGAAATTGTGGCATAGTGCTACGACTAGAAAATAGCCCAAAATCGTACGATTTTCAAAATCGCAGGAGTTTAGCATGCCCGACTTTTGAAATCGTAGAAAAATTGGGTCGTAGTCTTCCTGTATCTATGACTAGTCTGACCGGGCCTTTAGGAAACTCCGGAAAATCTAAGCAAATAAGGAACAACTTACTAACGATTAAATAGTGGCAATGTCACCTACCCTTGTGGCTCACATTCAAACCGAATTCCGTTGAATGTTTGTCCAGTGTCCGTTATTTCAGTGAAGGTTATGCATGTGTTACTCTCATAAAAAGACAAAACGGCTCGAATTCGTGCCGACTGCGCCGCTGTTCACAGAAAACAAAATGTTGGTCACATATAACACGGCAGTCGTTACAATTAAGGAAAGACCGGGTTATTTAAACTGCCATGTGAAAAAACTTGCGAAAATGATTAATTGATATGGATCAGCAACAATTGTTTTACCTTCAGGCAGCACTGATCAGAATTTTAAATAAATGGGCCTATTGATACGAGATTATTATGCACAGGTTCTAAATAGCACCACACCTCGCCCTTTTTCTGGGCTTGGTCACTGCTGCGTATACCCTGAAAACGAAAGATATCCCAGTAAACAAAAAACGTTATACAACATTTTATAACGGTATATAACGCTTCTCTAAGGCTCCTTCCTATGGCAAAATGTTATATAATGTTTAAAACGTTATTTGACGTGGACATATCGTGTTTTTTTGTTCGCTGGGATATGTGAGGCCTTATTGAATGGGTACAATCTATGACTTGGAAAATCTATGACAACCATGAAATGAACCACCTTATTTTTAGGACAGATGTGCTTCGAAGTGGGTTGGAAATATTAATGGATGTTTCAATGATTTATGGTACTTATTTACTCATTTGATTTCCATCTTTTTGAAATGATTAGCTTGCCGGTCATATATATATATTGTTACCGGTCATACATTATTCCTGATCTTAGACTTTCAACGTGTATTGATTTGGTGAGACACAAAGCTGTATAGTGTGTTAATGCAAGTAGAAACTCTCCGAACTAAGAGACAACAATCTGGGATACAAAAATCTTTACCAGAAAAAGTAGTGCAACCAAAAGAGTAGGTAATCGGTGAGGTCCACGGAACAAGATTTGCTCCGTAGGCTCTCTTTCTTCTTCGTCGACGTTTAGTGCTTGTACCAGTCAGGTCGGCCAACCGATCCTCACAGTCATCCATGAGCTCCCTGGCTTGCGGCTCAGTAACGCAGTAGTCATCTTTCCGACAGTTTGAGGAGGCTCCCGCTAGCTGTTAAAATGAAGGATAAGCAGCTACAGTGGGATCAAAAAATGTATGCTTCTACAGGAATTACTCATGTTATTTAATGTTAATATTTCAGTTTGAAATAATATAAAATCACAAACTACACATCAATAAAGCCGAAAAATTAACAGTGTGTTTCAGGTAACATGGTCTAAAAGTTACAGGGTAGGTAGGTAGGATAATTTTTCTGTTACTTAAAAAACAACTACTTTAAAGCGTGGTAAGTATTACTGTCTGGAGCCTCAACTCGATTCATAAATAGCCAAAAATGGCAAAAAATAGTGTGGCTCTTTTCGAAAATGTGATTAAACATAGCATCTCTTTTCGATATGGTTAATTATGTGTTATACCATTTCTTGTCGACTCATTAGTGTTGATACATTTTAAATTATAAATGAATCGGCATAAAAGAACAGCACAGGGCTGATGAGTAAATGATAAATGTTTCAGGCGACATACCATTCTAAATGGACACAAATGAAATTATCTTTAAAATGTAAATCAAATATATGCGTTTTGAAATAAATTTAAATAAGATTACCCACCATTTCTTTAAATTCATCGTCTGGCATGTTGGGCATAAATCCTTCAATTTGCATACATTTCAGGGAACATTGTCTGTAGCTCCTCATGTAGTCCTTCGCGGCAGTAGAAGCACTGGTGGTGCACACGGATGTATCTTCACCTTGAGGCTTTTACAAAACAAACTTTAGGTTACGGAACATTTATAACTTCACTTTTTTAAGTTATGACAAACTCTTTTTTTAAATTTACGTTGGTGTTTAACAGCTCACATTAATATCAATGTAAATGTCAAATTTACGCTGTCGTTTTAAAAAAAAGGCTAATTTACACTAATTTTTTCACACTTCCTGAAAAGGTGGTGGGTAAAAATGGAGTCCGGCCATAACGTTAAAAAACGTCCATAATGCAAGAAAATCCGTAACGTAAATTTTGTTTTGTAACAGCCCCTTGAAAAACAGCAGAATTTTTTCTTTTGTGACAATCTCTTTGGATTTACGTTGTAGTTTTGTAAAAGCCTATTGCGTAAAATCATAGCGTGAAAAAAAAGAGGGTTTTACAAAAAAATCTTTTTTATGCAGTTGTTCAAGGGTGTGTTACAAAACAAAATTCACGTTACTGTTTTTCTGTTATAGGTGTTTTTTAAAGTTATGGACTGCTTCCCAGGGTGTGTGTAAAAAATTGAAAGATGTGCCTAACAATTAGCCTAAATTTGAAGACAACAGCGTAAATTTGACATTTGCCTATAAAACGTCCAAAACTCCAAAGTCAAATGATCTGGTTGTTTTATACATAATGAGTATGGATACAACTTCACTTAATAGTATAAGCATCTTACTTGGATGTTTCCCCAATCAACGTCGATCTCCATGTTTCCAGCATGGCAGGTGGGATATGAGAGTCCAAGGAGGAAACACGTAATGAGGTAGAGGGCCGCCATATTACAATCAGTAGGTAGCACAACCTCCTGGAAGCAGCGAGAGATAGGTAGAGAGAGACAATCAGAGGGAGAGAGAAAGAAGAGAGGAGAAATAGAGAGAGAGAAAGAGAGAGAGAGAGAGAGAGAGAGAGAAAGAGAAAGAGAAAGAGGAGAGGGGAGAGAGAGAGGAGAGAGACAGAGAGAGAGGGGAGAAGGATGGAGAGAGAGGGGGAGAGAAAGAGAGAGAGGGAGAGGAGAGAGGGAGGCAGAGAGAATGGAGATAGAGAGAGAGGGGAGAGATAGGGAGTAAGAGAATAGAGGGATGGAGAGAGAGTGAGAAGACAGAGAGAGACAGAAAAAGAGAAAGAAGAGAGAGGAGAGAGAGAGAGAGAGAGAGAGAGAGAGAGAGAGAGAGAGAGAGAGAGAGAGAGAGAAATACAGACAGTGACACGGAGACAAGGAATGACTGAGACTGGGAGAGACAGATAGAGATCAACAGGACAGAGGGGAAATAGAGCAATCTGTCAGACAACAGATAATATCTAGGCTCAGATCCGTTTTGCAAGGCCGGATCTGGTACCCCAAAGCACCACCCATTCATCGTATTGCGGATATTGTCCATATTGGTGTTTTATTGTAGTAGTAGGGAATTGAATCAGAGAAATGTCGTCCTAAATCTTTCTAGAGGCATTTCTGAGTAAAGTTTCGCAAGCCATTTCTCTAGTAGCAATTTTTCGTGTAGATTACAAAAAAAGTGCTTGCCAAACTGAGAAATTCATATAAGGGGGTCAAAACCCCCCCAAAACACAGATTTCTGACAAAAATCAACATTTCATTGTCATAAAGGGCTGTTTATTATCATATTTAGTCAGGGAATTCCTTAAATGAAAGGTCTGGTAGAGAGGCATCTTCATGAATTACCATTATGGTAACCATGGTTACAATCATTACCTAAGAAAGCTTTGTTTTGTGTTAAATAAATTGATGTAACCATCTATATATCTAAGTTTCCCTTTAACCATTGAAGGATCACATGATGCTTCAAGTTGGACATTCAATTGTTGTCATGATGCATGAATGAAGCACTGGTGACTAATAATTCACCATACAGTATTGGTTCATCAGGCGTGAATGCAGCTCCAATGATAAACACAGCAGGTTCACATCCATGCATAATCATTCCAAAATGGCATAACGCACTATGCTCCCATCAAAGGGTCTCACTAGCCAGTAGCCCCTCCTTCTGGCACCCCCTTTTGTGGTCTTCATAGAGGGAGGTGACTGTACATATATACCACAATGATTACGACTCTTCTGCACTGCAAGGATCAGGAACTGTAAGAACTGGCTAGTTTTAATTATCATTTTTAGGTGTGATTATATAGATCAATCACAAGTTGATTATCTGTCATGGCCTGTAGATTAAATTCCTTGAAATGGACCTTGATTGATTTGGTTATGGGTGAGTTGGTAGGAACAAAGTTAAAGAGCATGGAGGTATTCACACAAACAGAGCTACCCCATAACATTGCAAACAAAGATATGGCAACACCTGCATTTCAGGATGCATTAGCATCAGCTATTCCAAAGGACAGGATTAACTATAGCACTTTGTTGTGGAGAGATTCATTGAAAAATTGGAAAAATTCCACAGCCAAATCAAGCAGAACAATCCAATGACATTCACAAACCTCTACAAAGTTGAAAAGAAAATGAAAGCCAAGAAGGAAACTGTTGTGTTGAAAGCTGACAGAAATGTAATACAACTTCATTTGCTGCTGGAAGAGCTGTGGATTTGGACAAGATCTTGGAGCTTGAGCTAATGGCAGTTCCTCTGTCCCTTGCAGAAGCAAATGGAAGGTTAAGGAGTGGTGATAACTCACTCCTCATACGTAGCCTTACTAAAGAAATTGCCTGCCCAACTTCAATTCACACAACAAATGATTTAACCATCATTATATATGTTTCGTCCACAATACATGCATTGGGCAACCCCGAATGAGCAAAGGTTTTCGGGGATTTAGCAAACATATTTGTCAACACCATCCTAAGAATTAGAGAAAACTATCAGAGGATTGATTTGGTAGGTGATCAATTGGCTTTTTTTTAAAATCGTC
Source organism: Harmothoe impar (assembly GCA_947462335.1). Taxonomy (NCBI): domain Eukaryota; kingdom Metazoa; phylum Annelida; class Polychaeta; order Phyllodocida; family Polynoidae; genus Harmothoe; species Harmothoe impar. Next base: position 16,881,353 of record OX381717.1, read on the forward strand.
TTCTGTATACTACGAAATTAATGCCAATAAGAATAAACCAACAACAACAACAATACAGAGATAAAAGCGTCAAGGCTGAAACAAGGAAGCAACAGAAGAACAACAAAAGGCCAATTTGGAGGATGGTGCAAAAGTAAACTGTTCCTCTCCCTGATGATTGGGGGAATTTCATTGTACACCCAAAGAAACAAGAGGGAACTCTCTACTTTCCTCATGGAACATGTAATGAAAACAGTGACCCACAAAATGGTTGTAATGGGTGGACCATTCCATGATCCCGAGGAGGTAATGACCACACTCCCATTAGACACATCTGGCTTGAAAGGTGATCACCAGGAGGCAGACACTCATATAATCTTGCATTCCATCAACTGCTCCTCCAACACAATAGTCATACAGGCAAGGGACACAGATATACTGGTTCAGTGAACACTGCAAGGGCTCTTTTGTTTGGACATTGTAAGAAAAGAGAAGCTCTACCTCCAACATCAGATGCACTGAACTTACATCTCATGTGTGTGCACTACCAGAGTCTGATATGGAACTTGGCACACATCCCGAAACCCAACATGACAGATCCTACATGCATGGGATGGAAGATGGAAGACAACAACCTGTTACTTCTGCCAATGACAAAGGAAGCAATTCCAGAGGATTGCCTCTGTCTAGTCATCTGCCAGTGTAGGACTGGGTGTAATGTGGGTATAGGAAGGCAGGGTTCCAGTATACAAGCAATTGTCACACTGGAACTGCCTCTTCTCCTTGCCACAGTGTTCACAAGTGAGGACAATAAAATAAAAAGTGTGAAATATGATGGATTATGACCCATTTTCAAACGATGACATTCAAGGAGTAAGCAGTAAAAACACAGAGATTCTGGCAGAGTACTAATGGCAAAAGCTACTTATTATTGAGATATAGCAATGTATCAGAGGTGTCATTTACTAGGAGCAGGTCACTATGGTCAGTACAAGTGCAGCTGGTTTCACAAACAAGTATAGAAAAGTTAAATATTGCCTGTTATGTCTATACGATGGATGTATGAATATAAGTATTAACCAAATAGATTAATGTGCACTTTTTGTTTTGTTGGTAAGCAGGTAACCATGGCAACCACAACAACACTATTTACTGATGAATGATAACCATACCTTTCATGTTAATTATTACTTCATGATACATGAGGAGACATTTTAATTCTAGGGGGAAAATAATGTTTTTTTCAAAAAAATGCATTTTGGGGGCCCCTGCCCCCCCCAAAACTCTATTCTCAGCTCCGCAAGTTATTTTTTCAGAATCTACAGAAAAAATAGGTCTAGAAAAAAACACTTGCACAACTTTACTCAGAAATGCTTCTAGAACTTGGAAAATCCATATTCGATTCCCTACTATAGCGCTGCATGCATGACAGGCCATGCAGGTGTTTGAATGCTGCTCCCAATCTGTTCCTCCTGCTCCTTGACAAAAATTCCCCCACTCATCCCTGCCCTAAGCCACGGAGCTGAACTCCACAACATGTGCCTCCTTAGGCCACTCAAAAAAAAGTGGTTTCTCATCACCAAACAGTGAAAAATAAGACGAGGGCATTTTTGATAATAATCTTTTTTTTAAATATTTTCCGTTTACTTTTGGTTTCAGACATAAAAATTACTTGGGTGTCATTATTTTTATTATTTTGAAAAATAATTAAAAATATATCTTTCCCTTTCGTTTCACTAAAAGCATGATTTTACTGAGGACATAGATGCAGAATGACGTATACTGTGCACCGGTTAGAATGGTAGTGCAACCCACCCTAATACGTGAGTTAGGGCAAAAGTTAGGTGTCACCCAAATTGTAGTTCGATGCCTAACGGGTACACTGTATATCAGGGATAGGAAGCATCATGTAGCAAAACATGGCACCAATAGTATCAATCATCTCTCTGTAGGGATACTACCATCTTCAGATAATGTATTTTAGTGTAGATGGATTTGAGTCTAGACAGTATCTGATGATGGAGAAAGATGCAGGATGGTTTAACTCTGCGCACAGAGAGCACTTTTGATGACTCCCTCTGCTGCAGAATGGCTTGGAGGGTGAGTCACAGTCCACTGGTAAAGGGGGCATGTATACATTGCATTAACCCTTTATGAATGCATGTCGCTAAAAGATGACGTTTGTCGGCATGATGCACCAATGCAGCTCCAGCGAGTAACTCGCGGGGGCTGCAATTGTGCATCATGCCGACCCTATGGGAGTGTCTTAACCCTGTAGGGTCGGAATGATGCTTGAATGCAGCACTGGCGAGTTACTCCCCAGGGGAGTATTTATGCATCATGACAACCAAGGTTTAATGCATCATGCTGTCTTTGAAGAGTTAAGGGAGGGGACAAACTATAAAAAAACTATGACAACTATGATCGCCTTACTCTACACAACTTGAAAAAGAATAAAAGAGACACTGCCTTAAAACCGAATGTTTCTCATCACGATGATCTCCTATCAAGGTGATACATCATGCAGCACTGACACGTTGGTATTCATGTATCAGGACCACAAAGGGTGTAGCATAATATGAAGTGTTAGTCATCTTGGCATTCCCTTTTGGTAGAACAGTCCAAAATGTATTGGAAGTAGCCCAGAGGGTAAACGGTATGTATTATTTAGTAGAGCCCTGTATACACTTCACAACCTGTAGTCATCTAATAGTAAGTGATACTTATTTAACAGAAAAAAACAGGAGCGGTAGTGTAATAAAGTTTGCTGTAGAACAATCGAGTATAAATGCCATTGCATCACTAAACATCCTAGAAATAGATCAAAAAGTCAATTTGGACTCTTCTAAGGGAGTGGTCATTTTTTAACAACAGGGGGGGGGGGGTCGGTGGATTTTTGCGAGAACAGGTCGAAAATTTTTTTTGTCCCCCCTGCAGGAGGGGATGAAATGTTTTTGGTCCCCCCCTCAGGCAGGTTGAAATGGAGCACGGCCGACCCCTTTGAGCTATAGTAACGTGCGGGCTTTTCTGCTAAAAAGGGGTGCAATTTTTTCTGTCCCCCCCTCAAGAGGGGTCCAAATTTTTTCGGTCCCCCCCCCTTCATGGGGTCCAAATTTTTTTGGTCCCCCCCCAAATCCACCAACCCCCCCTCCCCGTTGTTAAAAAAATGACCACTCCCTAAGGATGCGGGCCAGGGCTAAAACCTTTTTCTTTTTACCCCTTTGGGGGGGACATGTCTTTGCCATGTTCATATGAAAATGTACTACCCACTGTTTTATATAATGGCCACTCCCTATATCATTTATCCGCTGCATGATTTGTAATGGAAAGGATAAATGCGAGGCCACTGAAAGTGTTCAGGAAGGATCACTCTGGCATGTGAATTTTTTAGGCCAACAAAAAAAGGTTTGTTTCAGGTCACCCGACCGACCCTATCATTAACAGTACCGAGCCTTCCCTTTTTTATGCAATTTTTCAAAAAACTTGCGTATTTTTCACATTTTTTGGTCAATTTTAGGGTTTTTGGAAGAGGCCTGCTGGTGCTTTCACATTAAAAAGGAAATAAACCGACCTACCGACCCTACATTTTCTGCCCATGTTACCTGAAACGATCCTTTTCTTTTGGCCTTAGTGGCACAGTTTATGTTACTTAAACCTAGTCAACATGAAAGATCTTTCTGCATTATAAAACTGTTACAACTATTGGCGCACCCAGGAAAAAGTCCTGTCAAGCCAACTGCAGAGGTTATTTTCATACAACAAGGGGATGGGGATTGAGGGGGGGTGCATTGGATAAAAGTTGCCTTTCAGGCCTGTATTGTTAGGCAGGGTCATGTAAGGCCAAAAAAAGAAGGTTTGTTTCAGGTCACCCGCCCGACCCTATCGCTGTACAGCCGTCCCTACTTTTGTTTTTACACATTTTTTTTCAATTTAAGGCTCTCATAGAGGGGTTATGAAATCTTTTAAAATCCGATCTACCGATCTATAACATACATATTATATGATATATATATATATATATATATATATATATATATATAAATATATATATATATATGTACATATATATATACATATATATATATATATATATATATATATATATATATATATATATATATATATGTACATATATATAGTATACATTCATACATAGTAAACATACATAGACCCCACTGACTACCAGTCCATTAATACTAATGGTAACTAATTGGTGGCTAAATAATTGTGTAATTGTCCTTTTGCTGCGATAATTGGACAAGATTAAAGAGAGGGAGACGTAGAAACAGGTCAGAACAGTCCGAGCTCCACATGCCTGTATTTCTAATGCAAAATGGGATAGAGCTTCGAATATGACAGAAAAATCGTTGAATGCCAATCAAAAATACAATGGAACTAATTGTATCAAAGCTCATCATTGCTGAGCAAAGCGGATCCATATTGACACATTCTGATATGTAGTAGAGTATGATGGGACTTGTAGTTATAGAATACATGACAATAAGGCTCTGTCTCACGACCTTGAGCCAATGTTTTTGTCTCTGACCGGGTGCTGTCTCTGATGGGGTGCAGTCTCTGACCTGGTGTCAGAAAAAAGTGCTTTTTAAATTTTAACCTATATATATATATTCATATGTTTAAGGATTTGTGAAAACTTTATGGCAGCTGTTATGTAATGTTTATTAGCCTCCTGCTGTTGGTAGAGCATAACTAAACTCCCAAAGTGACACCTGGTCAGAGACGGCACCCGGTCAGAGACAGGACCCAGTCAGAGACAAAAACATTGGCTCAAGGTCGTGAGACACAGCCATAAGCAGACAAAATTTCACAGGCATAACAAACACAGAGAAAAGAAACAGTGTCAAAAGAGAGTCCAAGCAGCAGCCAGGATGACTCCCCTCTCTAGGGGAGCCCTGGTCTTTATGTGACTGCCATAGGTGAGTGGGGTGGCTATATGATTCCCCTAGATGACTCCCTTAGGTCAGCCAGTGAGTCAACTCGGCTCCCCTAAAGAGGGGAGTCATTCTGGAGGCAACCTGTACTCACTTTTTATTAAATGCGACCTGCCATTCTGAAGTGAAGCACAGTAGTATAGTATGTATCGGAACGGGACTATAGTTAAGTACTGTTTATTACTCAATCGACATGCAGCCAATCAGAGGCCTCCATTTGACCGGAAGTGACGTCACATGCCCATATAAGGGCATACCGGAAGTGACGTCACGTGACCTTGACCTAGTTAGAGGTCAAGGTCATGACTCAGCCAATCAGAGGCTTCCATTTGCCCGGAAGTGATGTCACACGCCCATATAAGGGCATACCGGAAGTGACGTCATGTGACGTCACACGCCCATATAAGGGCATACCGGAAGTGACGTCATGTGACCTTCACATGTACATATAAGGGCATACCGGAAGTGACGTCAAGCGACCTTGACTTAGTTAGAGGCTTCTGATTGGCTGGTACACCGGAAGTGACCCATTTATGCAAATGAGGGGCCTACTTCTGGTCAAATGGAGACCTCTGATTGGTTGGGTCATGAAGAAATGTGTCTCTTAATTTAATTTTGTTTAGGAAGTGATCGATTTTAGGATCACGCGACCGGAAGTGACCTGATGAGTCACGTGACTAGAAGTGACGACGACACATACCTTAATTAGACGATTCAGCAGCGACCGGAGGAAGTGTCACTTTAAGAGGACACGCTAGTTAATTGTTATAATTGTTTTACTTACTAATAAAAGAAGACGTATGAAAATAAACACAACAATAATTTTATTTTATTTTTTTATTTTCTTTTTTTCAATTCTAATAACACTCTATTTTTGAAAAGATGCGCTCAATCAATCAATAACACACTTTTTTCATATTTTAAAGGACTCGTTGTCACACCGTTAGAATGCACGCGACGCTTATAATACAAGTAGCGCACGTCATCTTTCTCTATGGTGTAAGTGGCCATTTTTGGTTCGTACCACTTTTGAAATTTATATTTACCGCAAGGAGAGTTTTTCGTTTTCGAAAACATTTAAGAAGACGACTACTTCTGTACACTTTTTTTTTAAGATTTTCTTTCACCGGTTCCGCTGATTTGATCGTAGCAAATGTAAGTCTTAGGGTTGACACTTGGGATCCCGTCACTTTCTCACGCCGCTTTTTCTTTTCTTTCTGAAGTATGTCTCTCTCAGGCGAGGTTTGACTACACACAGGCAAACATCAGAGGCACCCAATAGCGCTAATTCTACCTTCAGACAAAGGTCAGGCACGGCTGGCCTATAATAGACGGGTCAAGGGCTATTCTAGTGAGGGTCAGGCTACGCAGGACATTCAATAAAAAGCTGGAGTTTGGCAAACTTGCTTTTGAAAGTCTGACCATGCGGGATCCTCATGCCATAGTCTGGCAATGCTGAACTCTTGGGAGAGTATGCCGGACTCTTGCTGGCCAGACTTTCAAGCAAATTTGCCAAAGTCCAGCTTGTTATTGAATTTCCGGCGTAGCCTGACCCTCAGTAGAATAGTCCTTGACTCATCTATTATAGGTCAGCAGCGCCTGACCCTTGTATGAGAGTAGTATTGGCGACATTGGCCGACTCTGATATTTACCCGTGTGTACGGCGGGAGGAAGGGGTTCACAGCCACTGCTTGCGCTTATAGAGCGCTACTAGCGGAGGTCTGGATGAGGAGACTACGGTGTTTGTCTTTTGCTTGTGCAGCTGCTGCTGCTGCTGCTGCTGACGATGTCACGGATGCCGCTGACAGATACTGCTGCTTGTGCTGCACGAGACTGAGTAGCCGCTATTACTAATGCTACTAATACTAGTATGAGAAAATACATTTAGTCAATTGATTAAATCAAGGAGGTTTTCTGACTTCAGTGGATCGTTTAGCCATCGGCCACGGGCAAAACTTGAAACCATTTTATACATGGGACAATTGGCAGACTCGAAACGTGTTGGTACCATAGGGTCGATCATGTTCATCATCAGTTCAGGCAAAGGAAGTGTGTCGACAGCACGCGAAAACTTCATGTCTGAATGTTTCAACACAAGACTTTTTATCACACTCACACAGCTGCTTTGAAGAGTGAATCCTTGACCAAACTTGTGCTTTTCCAACACAGCTTTGGCCTCTTTCTGTGCAGTAAGGGATCTCTCTTTCGGGTTCATCTCAGTGCTGTCTAGCATGTCCTCAAAGTCTTTAACATAATGTTCCAACGGACTACAAATGATGGACTCCAGATCATCGTCCACATATGTCGTCTCCTCGCACCATATTGTGTCTTCGCCTGTTTCGAATTCCGTCATTTTCTTGACAATCTCCTCCTGAGTGCCTTGCATATATCGAAGCTCCTTCAAGGAGTTGATAACTTGTATGGCGAAGACTGACAAACTTGAAGGAATTTCACCACAGTCAGGCCAAGTATACGGAGCTAAGAAAAATAGCTCCAACAAAATCTTCTCCCTCTGTCCAAATGAAACTACTGTTCCGATGAAGTTGAAGCATGCTTCTATCCATTGCTCCTTGATGACGTCCTTCCAATGTTTCTTTACCTCACAGGCATCATAGGGCACCGTTTCTCTTCTTGCTTCAACTGGGAGTTGCTTTTTCTTTCTTGGACTCATTTCGAGAGGGTTTCGATGCTCTGTAGCGTCAACACTTTCATAAACAAAGAAAATAGCAGAACTAACCATCGTAACGTGCTGAGCGAGCGTAGAGTGGACGATGCTACGAAGATGAAGGGCGGGTGGAGAAAGTGTGACTGGTGACAGGGGTGTTTCACTCCTTATGTACCCTGTCCTAGATAAGCCTCTTAAACGGCTGAAAAGACTCTCTAAGTACAGAGCTTCTACCGCAGGTGGGTTTAGACTTAAGCAGCTTAGTTCACACACGTGTCTGTTAGAAAAAGCTACTTGCACACGCGCTTTCTTTTTTTTTCACTAGTAGGGTTTAGACTTAAGCAGCTTAGTTCACACACGTGTCTGTTAGAAAAAGCTACTTGCACACGCGCTTTCTTTTTTTTTCACTAGTATTCACCTTCTGCCGACTTATAAGACACCTATACACTCTTTCTCGTGAAATCTATGGAAGATGATGGAAGGACCACTGACTACATTTTCTTTGATCAGAGCGTGGAGGACGGCGTCGAACGGAGGGAACGTTGTGAACACAGCTTATAGGTTTTTTGGAAGAGGTCTTGTAAAGTCAAACTGGCGAGAGAGATGGCGTCTTTCAACATGACAATGACAATGCTGCTATGTTGGAAAAAAATAGCGTGATTTTTTCAAAAAGCTTCTATGAAAGATTTGACGTCTTCGTTGTTGTAGTGGATCGAGTAATCTGTCATAGTTTGCTTCTTCTTGTCATACTAAACTTTCTGACATGTGACGTAGTCGGATTTCGGCCATTTTGACGCCCGTCAGGTCGCTGTCAAAAAGTCGATCTCGGTGGCAGGGGTTTTTTGTTTACTAGTTTCTTGGTATACGTCATCCATTCGTAAGTAAAGCAACCTTTCTCTTCGTTTGTAGTGAAAGCTCGCAAATAATTCGCGTAGCTGTAACCAAGTGCTAAAAAAGTTGACTACTACGTCAACTATTGATTGCTTCTCTTTATGACGCTGAATTGTTGGTTTCTTCGGTCTCCGGAGGCAAATAACGAGTGAAGGCGTATTTTTTGATCAGGTTCAAGTCGTAACTCTCCGAGTTGAAGCGTACGACTGGAGCTTGACGGATGTATCTCAGAAGCCGCCTGGAGAAGGGGTGAATGTCGCTTCCTCTAGCAGGAGAGCTTCACCTATCGCTACATGTAACTTCGCTAAGGTTGGTCGGTAAACTTCTAGCACAGCTTTCTCGATGACTTTGACGTTCTCGTTTATGTGATTTTTAAACTCGGTCTAACAAGGGGTCGGAATCTGCGTCGGATTCTCTGACGTACGCTGCCCCTCCTACCCCGGAAAGTCGTATGCGACGCTAGCCGACATCGCTGCATAGAGGGCAAAACTTAGGTATCGTTCTTAATTTTTCTACGGGTCACTCGTGATTGTACGGTCTTTTAAAAATTTTGAAACACTTTTCGCAAACGTCCTGCGGCATGTTTTTCTTTTTTTTGTTTTTTCACTTATTTACCAAATATTAAAAAAATAAACGTTGTTTATCACTTCGAATACTAGACGCCTCTTACCACACGATGCTATTAGCATAGTGAAAGACGTCTGTAGTGTAGGATCGATTTCAACAGATGTCCATCTTACTGCAGGGATCAGACGAGAGTCGTCAACACTGGAGTGTCACAGCTCACTTTTATTTCTTTGGGTACAGCTGCATACAACCCTTGAACATACATTGCGACGTCGCCGCGTCCCATGTAGTCTTCCAACACTTTCATCAGAGCCATAGGCTCAGACGTCTCGTTGTACTTCCAAGCTTTCAGCACTTCATACACAGGGTTCTTCACAGTCCTGTCAGAAGGCACAGGTTGAGAGATGGAAGTTACTTCATGAGAAGTCAACCCTAAGTAGATCCCTATGGTCTTCCAGTCTCTAGGGCAGAGCTCAGCTAAAAGAGAGAAATATTTCTGCACTTTCCACTCCATGTCTCCACTCTCTAAGCCATCCCACATGTCATGCTTGTCCATGTACTCACGTGAGAATTTGATGAGGTCCATACGGTAAGATTCTTCCAAGGCGGTGGCTAGGTCCTTCCACCTACTAGTACAACTTTTCTGGTACCAAGTAGTGAACATTTCTCTAGCTTGAGTTATGACACTTGTCTCACAACTGAGATATCCCATATCCTTCAAGTTCACTTCAAGGAATGAACCTAACCGTATGTAATCTGATGTCGGCAACTTACCGCTTATTTTCAGTAGCATAGCGTCTGACAAGTATCCTAACGGCTCTGCTTTGAAGTATGATGATACAGGTACCGCTGCAGCAGAACCAATAACAGGAGCAGCGTCTGCGCTGGTATCAGACGACTCGTTGTCGGAACAGGGCAACCACATGACTTCGTAAGGTATTGGTGAGGGCAGGCGACACGGACCGGACGCACTACCAGTGGAAATGAGGTCGAAAAACGGACTGTGCGCCCGTGACCCTTCGGGTTCCTCGTACGCCTCGTCGTCAGCGTCGTTCTCTGTTTCACCCTGTTGCTTTAGGACATGAATGTCTACTACGCGCTGCTGAGGCTGAGTGTCCGAATAGCTGTAAGTCTCAGCGCGAGCAGCGTTGATGGCGTCGGTTGATGAAGCGGTGGAGAAGTTCTGTGCAACGTACTGCGTGTCAGTACTAGTAGCGGTAGTCGCAGCAAGAGGTGTAGCAGCAGCAGCAGTAGTAGCAGCAGCAGCAGCAGCAGCAGCAGCAGCAGTAGCAGCAGGAGCAAGCGCAGCGCTAGCAAGTGCAGCAGTAGCAGGCGCAGCAGTAGCAGGCACAGCAGCAGCAGGCACAGCCGCCTCAGCAAGCGCAGCAGTAACAGGCGTGGCAGCAGCAGCAGCAGCAGCAGCAGCAGGCACAGCAGTAACAAGCGCGGCAGCAGCAACAGCAGCAGCAGCAGCAGTAGCAGCAGCACTAGCAGCACGAGGATCACTAGCAGCCGCAGCAAGCGCAGCAGTAGCGGCAGCAGTGTGCTCAGCAGCAACAACCGTCGCGAGTGTAACAACGTCGCTACTACTGCTGTGTGCGCTCGCTACAGCGGGAGGGTGATAAGCCCAAGCGGTTGCGGCGGTAGTCTCAATTTCAGTAGCAAGAGGAGACGCTGACAGTAAACGATCACCGTTCTGCGTATTCTTCTTGTTCTTGAACTCGATTAGATCCTTGGACGACAGTAGTTGTTGTGTTTTGCTCATGGTGGTGCTTGTAGAGAGCAGCAAAAGACTGAGTGATTGAACGGGTGTTTCCAGGCCTCTTATATACTCCTTCTCGCTTCTAGAGCTAAGCTACTTACAGCTCTCTTCAGCTGCCCGCCGGCTGACCGGTGACCATTCACAAAGAGAAACAAAAAGTCATAAGGCATGACGTTTTCAGCTGGACCCCTTTCCCCCTCCCCTTTGAGAGATCGACTGACACGAGCTAAGCTACTTACTACCTTGTTCAGCAATTCAACGTGAGTTAGCTGTATAAAGGATTAAGCAGTTGCTGCCGCCAGCTGACCGGCGGACATTCCCAAAGAGAAACAAAAGACATAAGTCATGACGTTTTCAGCTGGATCTCTTTCCCCCCTCCCTCTTTTTTTTGAGAGATGGACTGCCATGAGCGGGCGGTGTACCGACTGTACTAATTCAACGCGCATTAGCTGTATAAAGGATTAAGCAGTCATGAGCTTAGAGTGTGTATACAAAAAACTACAGGAGGCGTGTAGTGTGAAGCAGGACCCCCTAAGACGGGAGTGTCTGTCTGTGAGTAGAGTCGTGTGCATGTGGTGAGCGACTTAAGTGTAAAACAAAAAAAATCACCGCCTCCTGCCGTGGTGAGTAGACTGGCCGGCGGCGGCCGGCTAGTTCAATAGGGGTGACAGCTGACTAAGGCTGTGCATGAAAATCCGATTTTCACCTGACCTCTGACGTTTGTTACAATGAATGCCAAAGGGGGAGAGAGTTGTCCTCAGGTAGGGGGTAGGAGGTAAGGCTAATGGCTAAGGAAAAAAAACACCATTTTCAGCTGGCCACCACAGACGGCGATGACATACCCCTCGGCATCTAAGCTCTTAAGAAGCTCTCACGGAGCGGAGCGGCTGCTGGACAGCTGGGGTGAGTAGACAGGTCGGCGGCGGCTAGCTAGTTCAATAGGAGTGACAGCTGACTAAGGCTGTGCATGAAAATCAGATTTTCACCTGACCTCTGACGTTTGTTACAATGAATGCTAAAGGGGGAGAGAGTCGTCCTCAGGTAGGGGGTAGGAGGTAAGGCTAATGGATAAAGAAAAAACACCATTTTCAGCTGGCCACCAAAGATGATGATGACACGCTCCTCGTCATCTAAGCTCTTAAGAAGCTCTTACGGAGCGGAGCGGCTGCTGGACAGCTGGGGTGCTGTTGGAAATAGGATTAAACTCCCTCTGTATAAAAGCTCTGATTTCTGTTGGAAAAAAAACCATAGCACCTTTGACCACAGTAACGTCTACTACCACCACCACCAGCACCACCGTCGCTGCCACCGCCGCCGCCGCCGCCAGTCACAGCTGATCACCTCATTAAAAAGCATGTGACGTCGTCGCTTCTAGTCACTTGCTTCATCAAGTCGCTTCCAGGCACGTGATCTTAAAGACCCTCACTTCTTAAACAAAAAAACGAAGAGACACACTTCTTCCTCTCGAGAGGAAGAATGACGTATATAAGGAGGCTGACACGTGTATAGGTGCCTTATTAGTCGGCAAGGGGTAAATACTAGTGAAAAAGGAAGACAGGTGTGCAGGTAGCTTTCTAACAGACACGTGTGTGCACTAAGCTGCTTAAGTCTAAACCCTCCTGCAGTAGTCAAGTAGCATGTGAAAACTTACTTAACAGATCACTTAATTGAGTAGAGACTGTGTACTGAGAGAGTCTTTTCAGCTGTTTAAGAGGATTATCTAGGACAGGGTACATAAGGAGTGAAACGCTGCTCTCACTCATCGTAGCATTGTCCACTCCACGCTCGCTCAGCATGTTATGAGGGTTATTTCTACCTTTACAGCTTCTTTTCTTATCGAAGTGTCGACGCTACAGAGCATCGAAACTCTCCAAATGAGTCCAAGAAAGAAAAAGCAACTCCCACTAGAAGCAAGAAGAGAAACAGTGCCCTATGATGCATGTGAGGTAAAGAAACATTGGAAGGACGTCACCAAGGAGCAATGGATAGAAGCATGCTTCAACTTCATCGGAACGGAAGTAGTTTCATTTGGACAGAGGGAGAAAATTTTGTTGGAGCTATTTTTCTTAGCTCCGTATAGTTGGTGTGACTGTAGTGGTGAAATTCCTTCAGGTTTTTCAGCGTTCGGCATACAAGTTATCTGGTCTTTGAAGAAGCTTCGATATATGCAACGCACTCACGAGGAGATTGTTCAGAAAATGACGGAATTCGAAACAAAAGAAGTATGGTGCGAGGAGACGACATATGCGGACGATGATCTGGAGTACATCATTTGTAGCCCGTTGGAACATTATGTTAAAGACTTTGAGGACATGCTAGCCAGCACTGCGATGACCCCGAAAGAGAGATCCCTTACTGCACAGAAGGAGGCCAAAGCTGTGTTGGAAAAGCTCAAGTTTGGTCAAGGATTCACTCTTCAAAGCAGCTGTGTGAGTGTGATAAAAAGTGTTGTGTTGAAACATCCGGACATGAAGTTTTCGCGGGCTGTCGACACACTTCCTTTGCCTGAACTGATGATGAACATGATCGACCCCGTCGTACCAACATGTTTCGACTCTGCCAATTGTCCCATGTATAAAATGGTTTCAAGTTTTGCCTGTGGCCGATGGCTAAACGATCCACTGAAGTCAGAAAACATCCTTGATTTAGTCGACTGACTAAATGTATTTTCTCATACTAGTATTAGTGGCATTAGTAATAGCGGCTACTCGGTCTCGTGCAGCACAAGCAGCAGCATCTGTCAGCAGCAGCTGCTGCAGCAGCAGCACGATCAGCACAAGCAGCAGCTGCTGCAGCAGCTGCACAAGCAGCACAAGCAGCAGCATCTGTCAGCAGCATCCGTGACATCGTCAGCAGCAGCAGCAGCAGCAGCAGCAGCAGCTGCACGAGTAGCACAAGCAGCAGCATCTGTCAACAGCATCCGTGACATCGTCAGCAACTGCAGCAGCTGCACGAGCAGTACAAGCAGCAGCAGCTGTCAGCAGCTGCAGCAGCTGCACGAGCAGCACAAGCAGCAGCACCGACAGCAGCAGCAACAGCAAATCAGCAGCAGAAACAGCAGCAGCAGCAGCAGCAGCAGCAGCGGCAATGTGGACCGCTAAATTCGAGATGGTGACATATCTGTTTCTTAGAATCGACATTCGACATGAGGTCTAGTGACATTTGACATGAAGCTTGAAAAACATAGTGACAGGTGACATGAGCAATTCTTAAAATCGACATGAGATATGAGCATAATTAAGCGACATCGACATGCGCCATGACTATTTTTTATTTTTTTTGAAGACAACCGCCATAGCTTTCTTATCCAGACCTCCACTAGTAGCGCTCTATCAGCGCAAGCTTTGCCTTAAGAGAGCTGTAGCTGTGAACCCTCTCCTCTCTCCGTACACACAGGTAAATATCAGAGTCAGCCAATGTCGCCAATACTACTCTCATACAAAGGTCAGGCGCTGCTAGACTATAATAGATGGGTCAGGCTAGGCCGGACATTCAATAACGGGCTAGACTTTAGCAAATTTGCTTGAAAGTCTAGCTAGCAAGAGATGCACATCATCATAAACGCGATCATGATACCTTTCATAGTAAGTAGACTCGCCTCTCTGCCCTCTCTTTTAGAGAGGGCAGAGAAGCGAGTCTCACTCTTAAAAAACCCTGCCCCTCCCCCCCCCCTCCCCCCCTCCCCCCCCCATGCATCTTAAAGAGTGCCCCCCAGAGTGCCCCTCTCCCCCTAGAAAAAAAGAGCCACATTTTTAAATTATTTTTTAGCAAGCTTTTTTCAGCTTGCTTTTTTTTTCTTTTTTTAAATTTATTTATCCATCAAAATCTCAAGTGACTTATTTTGAAAAGCCAACCTAGTAGTCACGTGACCCCCTTAAGTAGGTCACTTCCCGTCACGTGACCTATTTGAATTTCCCGCCAACATGGTGGTCACGTGACCCTCTTAAGTAGGTCACTTCCGGTCACGTGACCTATTTGAATTTCCCGCCCAAAGGTCACGTGACCGGAAGTAGGTCACTTCCGGTCACGTGACCTATTTGAATTTCCCGCCAAAAGGGAGGCCTCTCATTGGCTGCTTTTGAATTTCCCGCCAAAAGGGAGGCCTCTGATTGGCTGCAGGTCGATTGAGTAATAAACAGTACTTAACTATAGTCCCGTTCCGATACATACAATACTACTAAGCACATCGTTCTCTTTTCTCAATCTAGATAAATCATACCTATACAAAGGTTAACTTGTCTACATCCTATGACTAAGTTTTACCCTCTCACCTATATACATTGAACTGGTTTGTACAGAGTGTTACATTGAAGCTTATGCTTGTGTTAACCATGATAAATGCATGAAAAAGGCAATTAAACAGTCAATAGGACTTACCTTTAAATATTGCGTGTTGTTGGTCCCTCATTCGTAAAGTATCCAGGCTTAACTAGGCAGAATGTGCCTACTCTAATAGTCTTAACGTCTCATCACGGTGACGCCCAAACTCTAGATCAATGACCCGCTAGTGCACTGTATATATGCCAGCAGGTGGCAGGCATTCTGTAAGGGGCGGCACCAACCAACATCAACTACTTCTCTGTACTGATACAGCCATCTTGATCCAGTCCTGGATTATGTATGTTGATATATGCAGTTGGATTTGACTCTAGACGAAGCATCTGTTTGGAGAGTTATACCTCCACAAGAGATTTGAGCGTTGCAGAGAGGCCTCTGCATTGCTCCTTCTAGTGCAGAATGTTGGGACGGGTGGTGGTCACAGTCAGTTGCCAACTGGGGCAAACACTGCTTTTTATGGAGGGGGAGAATCGTGTTCAATGGTTGCTTCTCTGTACGTGACATGTAAAATAAGCAAGTTGCAGTATTCAAATGAATCATCGCCCTCCCTCTAATAAGCGCCGTTCCCCTTTTTGAGGCATTTTTTTAGACTAGCTAAAAGGCTGCTTTCTTTTTCAAGTGTGGGGACAACTTAATTCTTCACTAGGTCATAAAAAAAGGTTTGTTTCTGGTCACCCGACCGACCCTATCATTTTTTATGCAATTTTGAAGAAATTTCCGTATTTCTACCCTTTTTTGGTCAATTTTAGAGTCTTTGGAGAGGCCGGCTAGTACTTTCATGTTTGAACAAAATTATCCCACCTACCGACCCCACATTTTCTGCCCATGTAGCCTGAAACAAATCTCTTGTTTTTTGGCCCTACTAACATGCTATAAAATGGTGCTATAAATGTCAAGGATGCTTATTACCTCAAATATGGTATTCTCAGCAGATTAGTTCTTATGACAATACCCGTACCACAACGTGGTAACACCACAGACAGTATGGAAACATATGAATCTAACCTTTTAAACAAACTCACTTTGGGAATGTTTATAATATTATTTACCAATATGGTGGAATTTTGTTTTGGACGAGTATTTTCTTTATCAATCACACACTTTGTAAGCATTAATTTGTGCTATTTGTTTTGCTAGGTCATTTGCCATCAAGTATTAATGTGGTTTTAGCCAGAATGCAGCTCTGCCATGTTACTCACCTGGGCTATATTCATTCATCAGGATGGCATACGGCATAGTGCACAAAAGCATTATATGGCCCTTAACCTTTTAAGGATAGGTGTCGCTGAAAGATAACATTTGTCGTCATGATGCACCAATGCAGCCCCGGCCGGTGCTGCATTGGTGCATCATGTCGGGGGGTCTCTCGGCACCATAGGGTCAGCATGATGCTTAAATGCTGCACTGGTGAGTTTTTCCTCAGGGCGGCATTCATGCATCATGACGACCAAGACATGTAAATGCTAAAGGGAGTAGTTAGACAGGAGACAGACTAAACAGCGTACTTTAAGTTGCATACTGACAGTGTTTGCAATCCTGAAATCTTAACACAGACAATTCACACAGTGACTTCTGGATAGCTTACTGATGAATTTAGCTAGCTACTGATAAATTTAGCTAACTCAACTGGCGGAAAAACTACTCGTTTTAAGAAAATATTTTTTCTTAAAACAAGTAGTTTGTTCGTCAGTCGAGTTTAACAATCTTATTTTGTTGAAATGAGAATTTCTTTTGGGCTGTGTGACATCTGGCTGTGGCGTCCTTAGGCAAAAAAAAAAGGTTTGTTTCAGGTAACCCGACCAACCCTATCAAATCCGACCCAACGACCCTACATTTTCTTCCCATGTTACCTGAAACAAACCTTTTTTTTGGCCTAAGCGACCACCCAACTGCCTACTAGAAAGTGGAATTGGTACTACCACGACCCCTAGCTGCGTCAGAGTGTCCTATATTAGGGGGCGTGGGTATCTATACAATATACACATATAACCGCCAGGGCTCTTATATATAAACAATGATTTAGCCCCCAGTAAAAAAATAAATAAAAAATAAGAGATAAAACGCCCTCGTCATATTTTTCACTGTCCTGTGAGGAGAAACTTATTATTTTTTGAGAGGCTTATTTGAACCCTGTTGGATGTGGAAGGGGCGACTGTTTTAAACTCTTCTAGTTGGGTTGGGGGGGGGGGCAAAATATGTTGCATCGGAAGAATTAACGAGGCTAATTTGAATGTGACCTTATTTTTTATTGCATGCATAGCTTTAAAAAGGAAAAGCCATGCACTGCAGCAAATACCTTCAATAACATTCTCTTTTGAAGAAGGAGAAAGCAGTTGGTGAATGAAAGTGGCTCTGTACAAAGCATCCTTCTCCCTTGCATTGACAGTCAACCTCATTATCTTTCAATCATGGTCCTCGAAACTATTTTGTTCACATATCAAATTATTGTCCCCTGTTGTCAGGTTGTATTTGTTATGTCTGTGCCTATCCTGGTATTTCCTATTTGGCTCAATTAATGGGAATCTACTCAGAGAACAACAAACACGTGCGTTACGGTAGTTCCCGCCGGAAGTCATCATTCAGAACGTTGCAACGGGTATACAACATCTCCTTTCGTTGGGAAAGACAAGTCGTCCATTATGATCTCAACACCCTCAATATCGCAGAACATCTCACTCATCGCTCGCTGGTATATCTCTGGTGCTGAACAAATGCCCATCGGCAGACGCAGATACCTGTACCGGCCAAACGGTGTGTTGAAAGCCGTTAGGTGCTACGATTCCTTCGTCAGTTCTATCTGGAAGTAGCCCATATTCGCATCCAGAACCGTGAAAAACTTTGACTTATCCGTTCTTGTCGTCACCTCGTCAATGGTACACATTGGATGATATTCACGAAGCAGTGCCTTGTTCAAGTCTTTCGGGTCAATTGTTATTCGTATATCCTTATTTGGACCAGATGACTTCTTGTCTACCACATGTAGTGCACTGCACCACGCTGTCAGCTCACCCACAGGCACTTTCTCGATGATACCCAAACACTCGAGTTCTTTAAGTTTAGCACGTGTAGGCATGCGCAAAGCTGCCGGAATGGGACGGGGAGGGTGGGCAACAGGCTTCGCTTCTGGGTCACATATCAAATCATATTTACCTGGAATCTTACCAACACCCTGAAACACATCTTTAAACTGACCATACACATCACTTGCAGATTTTGGGACAGAATCGACCACATCAACCCTTTTTACCAAGCTCATCCGCACACTGTCCTTCTCCGAGAGAATGTTCGGCACATTTGGGCCATCAAGAACCTCACACTCTATGTCATATTGAACACCCCTATACTCTACTGGTAATTGAACTGTCCCAAGTGACATCGCTGGTTGCCCCAACAGTCCACGTACTGCAATATTTGACTGAAACAGAATCGGTTTGTCAAACATAGATTCATAAGTCACTTTTGATATCAAGGAACATTCTGCACCTGTGTCAATTTTAAAGGAAATGTAACCATCACATTTTGTGCTAAGGTCCACCGACCACATACTTTTTTGTCTGTTGGCAACATGTACATCTTGTGTCACCATGTGGATATTGAGTGTCTCCATAGCAATATTTTCTGCCTCAAATTCATACTCTCCACCACCCACTGCACCATACTCCTCATATTCATAACCTTGACCGCCATACTCATTTGCCGCATAATGCACAGATTTCTGAGAATAGCAACGCCGGGCAAAATGACCAACTCTGTGGCAGAGATGGCAAGACTGGTTGTACGCTGGGCACTGTCTCGGTCTATGCACATAACCACAGTTACCACATGATTGTCCACTCTCCGCATAACCTTGACCTCCACGACCTCTGTAACCGCCACGTCCACCGCGACCTCCACGACCACGGAAGCTATCCTGATGATCCTGAACTTGTTCCTGACCATGACCCTGGTGACGATCTTGATCTGGATACTGACCTTGACCACGACCACGTGTGCTGAAACCCCCTCGCCCCCGACCATAGCCTCGGCCTCGGGGGGGATACCTGTCGACCACATCCACCCGGGACTCCTGACTGTCCTGAGCACCTCCGGTGATCTTCCTGGTCATCAACTTCTGCTCGTGGAAGTTACATGCCTTAATCAGCTGATCAAGTGTCAAGTCATCTTCCCATAATTTGTCCTTTAACTTCGTATCACTGACACCATTCGAGATCTGGACACAGACTTGCTGCTCCTCGGATGCCCCAAACTCACACTGTGACGCTAACTCCCTCACAGCTGCGATATACTCCGCGACCGTCTCATTTTTCTGCACCCGCTGCTGGAATCGTGTGATGTAGCCTTTCAACAACTTCTTTGGCTCAAAATGAGCATCAAATTTAAGCAGCACAGGGTCTAATTTCTTCTCGTCCCCAGCCGGAAAGGTGAACTTGTCAAACACCTTGATCCACTGGGACCCCATACTACACAACAACATGGCCACTTTTGTCTCCCCAGATACCTCTGTCTTTTCTGCTGCCACTAAATACAACCTGAACTCCATTTGCCAGTCCTTCCATGCCTGGGCAATATTCTCCTCAGCCTGAGGGCTGAACTTGGCAGGGGGCTTGAAGGTAGCCATGCTCTTCACTATAGGCCTATCACACCTAGATACAGTACAGTCAGTAATACTTCCACAGACTCAGCTAGTGAGTCCCACAACTTGATATTCAGATGGCTGGCATCCACACAACAGTCAAGCTCTACTCACAGTTCAGGACTTCCACTCCTCTTATTTCACTGACACATCATCAAGTTCACTTCACCACACACTTCTGACGCCATGTTATGTCTGTGCCTATCCTGGTATTTCCTATTTGGCTCAATTAATGGGAATCTACTCAGAGAACAACAAACACGTGCGTTACGGTAGTTCCCGCCGGAAGTCATCATTCAGAACGTTGCAACGGGTATACAACAGTATTTACATGAGGCGACATGATGTATTGTGGTATAGAAGGAGAGTCCCATTTAATAGACTCCTCCAGCAAGAAGAAGAGCTTATTCAGCCAAATTGGCCACAGGATACCTGCAACCAACTCAAAAAGACCTATTCATCATAAGGAACAAGAATCTGGCATTCCTTTTAAATTTGTGATGCCTAACCCCCCCCCCCCCCACGCCCCCTCTGAAGTTAAGAAAGTTGGTAAATATTCAAATAAATCTAATTTTAATTAGTTCTTAGTCCTACAGGCACTTTCTTGACAATGTGCGGAGGGGGGGGGTAGGCATCACGATTTACAGTATCTTTATCGTATATTATATGAATAATCAATGTATATCAGGATATATAGACAGAGCTGCATGCTAAAGTGACAGAGTCAGTGGTTACTGCACGAGAGCTGACTGCCCCGTACTGCACGCTGGCCGCAGGCCTAGTGCAGTACGGGGCAGTCAGCTCAAGTGCAGTAATCATTGACGTGGACACTTTTGAGTGACGTTTTGTGTTTATTTCAGGGTTTATCAATTTAAAATAGCAATGCAGTCTATGTTTCTTTACTTCCACGATGTTTCTTTACTTCCGCGGCGTTTGTTTACGTCCGTCGGCTGCCATTTTGAATTTTGCCCAGGTCACGTGACCCTCCGCAGCGTAGCGACCCCATGGCGACCCCATAGCGACCCCCCACATCCCTTGGGAACGTGCAATATGACCACAGCGTGCAATACGACCTAGGGTTATTGCACGCTGCACTGGGGAACGGCCATTCCATTGCTTTAACCTTGTCAGTCCGTTTTCACCATGAAATAAACTTAAAATAGTCTATATGAGGGAGAGGTCCTTTGTTAAGAGCAGGGAAGTTGCTGGATTTCAACCCAACCTATAGAGGACGGGGTGGGGGGGCAAAAACTGATCAGTAAGCAGCGAAAATGTACTAATACCCAACCCTCTATTGTTAAAAATAAAGGCCACTCCCTTAGCTTAGGTCACAAAATGTTGAAGTAGGATTAACGATCTCAGCAATCATACCACGGAAAAGCGCAAACAACTCTAAATAGTCCCCGGTATTGCAGCATTGGTCTGTCGGCATGGTTCACTGAGGTCAGGGATTTCTCGACATTACTATAGCTACGGGCAAGAGTTGACTCAAACCCTGCTTGGAGACTTCAATAATACTACCAAGGTATGTCAGTTGACGACCATATTGGTTTCTGCCATGGTTTGGGACGAGCAGAAAATGTAAATACATGGGAGAAGGTGGACATACACCAACTCCACACTTACTTCATTTCAACTCGCAAATATACTCCCCATTGCTCAGGGGATTGACAGTTCAGCATGAGTTTAATACTACTTACATAGGCAGTGTCCGTGAAAACGTGCCGGACACCGGCTATAGCCGGCTTAAAGGCTTCTGGACCGGCTGGTCCTGCTGCCGGTTCAAATGACTGGCTGGATCTTTGGCTACATGTCGGTTTTTAGGGCTTGTAAATCGGACCATTATTAAGGTCTCTAGAGAGAAAAGTATTTTGCATAAATATTTAGAAAATAATTTCTCTAGATTATACATTTTACAATGTTCCAATAGGAATATACAGGAAAACTGCATTAATTCAATATAAATTCTTGCTTTATACATTTCTTTAGAGATATGAAAAGTGCCCTCAGACATCCTGGCCTTCAAAATTTAAGCCGGTCCTGCAAAAAAAATAGATCCGCAGGACCGAATGTCCTGCGTGGCAAAAAAGTTTTCACGCAGACTGCATAGGCCCAATTATTCCACCTAGTTTAGTTTTCTTACATTATGCTCATATGATGTGGGTTCACAGGAGACAGGGGTCAAGCTGTGACACACCCTTGTATTTCATATATAACATGTTTAGTTGTAGATCACACACTAGAGGGCGTCATAGTATTGGAACATGGTATGCAAAGCAGTGTAACAATCTGAGATTCGTTCTAGGGTAGATTCACCCTGAGTCGGACACATACCCTGAATATAAATACCCTACTTAATGCTTCTAGCGCTTTTTGGAAAAAATAACACTTTAAATTTAAACACAAATAAAGGGCTTAAAATGATTGAATAACCACAAAATCAGGTGTCCGTCTCAAGTTATGTGTCCGACTCCAGGTGAATCTACCCTACACTTGAGTGGTCCAAGTAAATGCGATCCAAGTTTTCATACATGTATTACCACCGCTGGAAAATATGTTGGAAAACTGGGATCTCCTTTAGCTATGGGGTTTTGCACAGCAAATAACATTACCGTCCCGATGCTACACTGACACAGTGAACAGTGCCAAAAGGGAGTCCAGGTTGCCTCCAGGTTGCCTCTAGAATGACTCCCCTCTCTATGGGAGCCCAGGTCTTTATGACTCCCTAAGGTTGGCCAGGGAGCCACCAAAACAATGGTGCAAAACCGTGATTAGGGGAAACTTTTTATCTATTGCTAAGGAATGGGTTCTGCTATCTTAACTTCGATTTATGAGTTTCGGCTGATGCAATTAAGAGTTTGAATGATCATTACAGTTTGGGTATACATGTCATATACTAAATAGAGTTGCAATTGACAGTTAAACTGTTCTCGGACCATAAATGCTTTTGTCCATGCAAAACATCAGTGGTTGTAGTTCTAAAGAATAATACTTTAAATTCATGCCTTTACTCTTTCAATAGTAACGATGACTTGATATTCTGCAGTTTTGTTATCTTATCACAAGTAAATTCGCCTGCCTCATACTAGTATCTTATAGATATAATGAAATTTTGATATATAGAGGGTCTTTTGGAAATTGAAATTCGCTCATCATCAGCAATGTCCTTTATAAGTTCCTTATCAGTCCTTTATAATGCGATTTCACTGTACCTTTTTTGAATTTGAAACAAAAACAAATCAATAACACTATGTTTTTCCTGTGGTAAATATTTGTTAGCCTGAGGCTATTGTTTTTTAATCTGTTGGCAACTTGTAGTGCACCCTGTAGATTCTTAGTCCCAATAGTGGCCCATAACCAGGTTCTGGCAACTCCTTTAAATGACTCTGCCAGCGACTTTTGAACCTGTAGTCATTTTTCACCCTGGCTTATGAAGCCATTGTGGAAAATGACCCTGGTCTTAAATCATAGTAAGTACCTTTTTGTAATGGATATTTCAGATGTTTGCCTTCACTTTTTAATCGTGAAATCATCATAAATGGAAGGAGAACTATATGTTTTAGCAATTTAGTATTTCAAAATATCTCCCAATGATTTTTCTAAGTAGTATACTAAATACATGCACCAGACATTGGAGAGAGTAGCTCTCTATTCTCAGAAGAATGCAAATGTGACTGGTGTGCCAAATTTGTGACAGAAAAAAAGCACCCCATTCGTAGAACCACAATATAATCTAGTAAAATTCGGGAGAACTTTGGTACCAGAAGTATAGCAGCTGAGAAAACTGAATTTTAAATTATATTTGTATGTGTATTTTTCACTAACACATCAGAAATCCATAGAGGGAGGTGTATTTAATGGGATTACATAACAAGCAGAGGGGTAAGGCAGCCCCAAAAATGAACCTGCCTTGAGCATTCACACCTTGGGAGGTGGGAGGGGTGGGGGGTTATGTGGAGGGAGGCATGGAGAGAAATGACCCCGGCTTCATAAGCCTTTGCAGGGTCATTTCCTGGTCATCGCTTGTACCTGATAACTGCCCACTTTTTGGTCAATTATGGATCTTTATAACAGAGATTTATGACAATCAGACCAAGGCCACTCCAAAAAAAAAGTTGTTTCTCATCACCACACGCATCATGAAAACCTTTTTTCTTTTTACATTTTTGATTAAAGATATTCTAAATTTGGAGAAATAGGCCTATTGGAAAATATGATATCGAATTAAAGCTTATGCTGTCAGTAATGCAGTCTGCCAGGAATGTTTTGCATCAATTACAATCAACTTTTTGGGATCAACAGACACTCAATTACTAAAATGTAAAATTCAATCACGAAAAGTGTTAATTTTCCTATATATTTAAGCCCTTAGTAAAAAGATAGGGAAGTAAAATTTAAAAAACTTCTGCGTCTTATTTACCACTGCTTGGTGACAAAGAAACAACTCTTTTTTGTGTGGCCTAACTTAGTGGTTATTATCACGAACCTTATTTCCTTATGAATACCAAAAATCTAGATTTTGGTAGTTCTAAAATTGAATTGAGCTAATTTTTTAGAGATTATTTTGCGAGCAAAAATGATAAGTTGATCAACTTGTGGTGGTGATGACCTTTCAACTCCCAAATGTTTTCATCATAACAGATGAGATACAATTTAGGGCCCAACAAGTTTCCCGTGAAAAAATGGAAGGAGCTTATTACAAAAGGAGTCTACATATTTCACCTCTCCTTTCAGCACAAACGACAGTTTGGCTGGATGCAACAACTGTTTCTTCCCAGAAGTAATAGCGGGAAGAAACTTATAGAATTGATCTCGGTCCCGACCCCATTGAACCTGTCCCTTAAATGGGATCGGCAGTTCTGGCCAGGCTAAGCACGCTAACACATGTACAACGGCCACCTCTAGATACACTTTGTGTTTGTAGAACGTCTTAAAGAGCTGACTGGCATCGGCCATCATGGATGCAGGGATATAGTACACATCAGCTAAATCATACGTTAAGGCATCCTGAAAACCCGTAATATTCTGAAATGCCCGCTCACACCTGTTTCCCACAGATCCATTCGATTCATTTTTCAGTTCTTCTCGCATGACCGTTAGACCCTTAGAGCTTCTTGCAAAGTGGATCCATTTCATGCACCTTGGGGTGGGAAGATTTATTTGACAAATATTGCCATTGGTGAATGAATAATGTGTCGCTGGCAATGACCCCTTTGTCAGGTTTGCTACTACAGATGGTGATATTATGACATCATCGGCAAGAAATAGGTAGCTCTGTGTGGTGAGGTTGAGTAGATGGGTGTGATAAACACATATGTAGTTAAAGCTGGCACTTGACTTGTAGTAAATTATTTTGATATTCCAGTCGTTTAGATATGCAGGTTTTTCACGACCCGGCAAACAGTACACTATCTCCGGAAACAGTGGGCGGTACAGTAGTTCGAGCAGCGGGATAACTTCATAGAAAGGATGATTGAATAAAACAATAAGAGTAACTGATTTAAACTGATAATCTGGCTCTCGAATGTGTAAGTTGTTGCTATCTGCAAGACATATGTTCTTATACATGGGTAGAATATGATCTGTGTTTGCAAAGTTGGTGGGAAGATATCTGGTCTTGTTCATCATTGATGTATTCCGTTCAGCCATTTGCAACGAAGTCAATGCTACAAAAAAAAGTATAATGAAATGTTTATGTTGATGATATTTGAGTTAATGGTAAAATATAATCTAAAATTTTCAGAACGAACATCCATTAAGTAAAATTTTATGCTAGAGCTAGATATCATAGATGGCATACACTTTGGGAAACATGAGCATTAGGCCATGTTATTCAAGCAGCCTCATACAAGGGTCAGGCACTGCTGGACTATACTAGATGGGTAAAGGGCCATTTTTGTGAGGGTCAAGCTGTGCTGTACCTTCAAGAACAGGCTGGACTTTCGAGAGCCATGCCGGACCCTCATGCCGGAGTCAAACCACGCTGGACTTTTGGAGGCTGAAAGGGGCTCTTCCCACTCTGGCATGAGGAGCTAGCATGGCCAGATTCTTTAGCAATTCTCAGCAATTCCTTACCCTCATGTCGGTGGGCCTATGCAATGCGATTTTTGAAAATCATTTCATGAATAAAAATACTTTATGAATTTAAAAATGCCTGCCGCTCACTTAAATGCACGACCCTTGTAGAAGAGTCCTTTTGGTGACATAGCCGATGTCCAGCTGACCCTCATGTTTTTCTGGGCGTAGATGTATGCAGTCTCGGACCCCGACTGTATTTATACAGTCTGGGAGAGTTCTTATATACTGGGTTGTACTGGATACCAGAAATCTGGACATGATGGGTTCGAGTCCCACCATGGCACAATTAGTAGGAATTTTTATAGCTGTACAATGCACCTCCTTTACACTATTTTCTCTATCTAAATATTTAATATATAATATTACTATGCCAGTATAGGGGTATTTATGCTTCAAATAGGCCAAATAAATAGTGTAAAAAAAAACGAACCTACATTTTTGCCAAGGTGGGATTCGAACCCATGAGGCCAAACACAACATATATATGTCATTCATGATCATGTGACCATGGCTAACCAATCAGTGGTTGAGTTATCTCATTAAAAAATGATCCAGCATCCTGGATCATTTTCTAACTAGGTTACAGTTATAAGATACAAAATTGTCCAGGCCCATTACAGCCTGACGGCTGTAATGGGCCTGGAGAGCTCGAGGCTGAGATGTATGAATAAAGCAATAGCATTGAGCTCATCAGTGCACCGTTCATCGGTCGGCGTGCATCGGTCGGCGTAATGCACCAATGTTGGTGCAAGACTATAATTCTGCATATTTAACTTTTAGAAGGGTTTCAGGCAAATAATAATCAATGGTAAAGCAATGCTTACTTTTTGACAATGAGAAGAAAAACCAAAGTAGGATTATAATTACTGAAGAGAATGCCATCCTTCGCAGCCATCTTTCACATGGGATGCTATGCATGCACTTGAAGTTCACCATGGCCGAGATTCGAGAGTGTAACTGTCCAGTTGGAATGGCCTCATATTATAAGGCTGCAGATTGTTTGGAGAGCTATATGAAGTAGAAAAATTGTAGGTTGCTTGCTCAGTATGTCTTTTCTTGAAATTAGCAGGGTAGGAGATCTACAGGGCATGTCAACCTCACCCAGTGTCACATTTCTAGAAAGAATTGGGAACCCTGTATGGGCCATTTTACATCAACATATTTGGAAGATTATACATGTACTTGAAAAAGATATGATGGCTTGATATAAATACATATATGATATATATATATATATATATATATATATATATATATATATATATATATACATATATAATATTATATATATATATACATATATATATATATATATATATATATATATATATATATATATATATATACACACATATATATACCAGTATACCATTATTCTTATATTCGGTAGCATACAGCATATAATCTTACTAGTCAGTAGCGCACAATGTATTGTCCTGTAACATCCTATGGTGTCCGCATATCTAAAAAAATTAGTGAACAGATACATATAGGTACAGAGTCCTATCAGAAAGTAGAGCCCCGACAACCACACTACGTATGGTGTCGTTTGTTGTGGTGCTACCTGGACCTACCGACTGATTGCACACCTAAATAGACTGATAGAAAATGGGCCTTAAAGATTGTAGGTATCAGGACAGTATATGGTGTGGTATATAGTAGTAAAGCTCACCAGATGAGGGGTATGTGTTGTCCTCCATATTGTGTGACCAGTGAGAACAGAGGGGGGGTGGCTTGGTAGAGAGTACAGGATTCGAATAGACGTTGGTTTGGTGTGTAACTTGGTTGTAGGCCGTAAGTAGGAGGGGGGGTACTTGGTATTTTTTCTGTACACATGTGTGCGGCCAGCAAGGGTACTTTTCTCCCCAAATCACCCGAACATGGGTCCATTCTTTTTGACAATTCACCTTAACGATGGTCCATTTTTACGAAAATTGCTATGACAGAGATTTATTTTTCAATGACATCACAGTTTTTACAGAAATGTCACTGTTTTCTAGAGAATTTTCCAGTTTTTGCCAGAATTTCACTGTTTTTACTTTTGAAATATTATTGTTTTTCACCGACATCGTACCCACAATTATCTTACAGTCAGATTTTGCCAATCATGGCTTTTTTCTATTACCTTTTTCTAAAACCTTTCGGCGGAAAAATAACCTAATCAAGGTAATGTTTTGGGGTTAAAATCGCCCTAACAAGTGTTTTGGTTTACAGAGGTCCAGCTGCACACCTGTTTCAAATATAGTCAAGTGCCCCCCCCCCCTTCTGTGCTGTAGGATACGTCTATGACACCCAGCGTACAGAACTATTAGTATTACTCACCAAGCAGAGGTCTAATTGAAACCTATGGTGGAGAGTGGTGGATACATTGTGCAATTGGGAAATTGGCCACTGGTTCTGCCCTAATAGTCATCAGAGTTCAAAGGTAGAGACAGGATGTCTCATGGCCTACTCAGGGGGATCAAGAGTGAGGATAATTTGAGGGAAATAAAACTCCTGAATGAGCTGCATCCCTATCTTTGAAATACTCTATAAGCCGCACAGAGGGTCTGACTATTGTTACTTTAGTACTGTAGTGTAGTCTAAAAACTTGCTTATAAGCCTCACCCTAATTTTGTGGATATCTTATAAGTCACATTGGTGATCTGACTTGCGTACTAGCGAGGCTTCTAGGAGAGAATGTGTATGGTGAGGTACCAAAAGGTTTACGGTATAATTCACCCTGTCCATGTTTGCTGGTTCATCTAAAATTCAATACAGTCAGTTTTGACGGGAAACCATTGGTTTAAAAGCTAATGAAGGCACTTTAAGAAAAGGTGTTTATTTCAAATAAGCCGATCTCTTTTTTACAATTGAATGTTTTGTAACTTAATGATGAGGCATTGGCTTAAATTGAGGTAAGAGGGTCATCAAGGGTCTATTTCATAACTTATGGCTGTATCTCATGAGATCTGGCCAATGTAAACGTCTTTCACTGTGTGCCATCTTTGGCTGGCTTGATAGCGAATGGTTTATTTAGGGCAGATTAAGATATGAGTCGGCTGAAAAGTTTAATGAATGTTATAACACATTAGTAGCCATATCTGCATCTCCCCTAAATAAACCGTTTTCTAACAAGGAGTTGAGAAGGATGAACATGGTGTACCAATTTAGCACCATGCATTGATGCATCATTACGACAAATCTCGTAGCAACATGCTCTCCGTACAGGGTTAAAGCAAGATGGGAGTCCTTAGAGGGTTTTTCGGGAGTGTTTTTTTTCTTACCCGCCTCAAAGATTCTAAAGACTAGGATATCTCACTGTATAGGTTCCTGGGTTATAGCCGCCCCCCCCCCCCCAATCCACATTCTACCCCCCATGAAAGTTGCCGACCTTGTGTGCTTAGTATTGAATTCTACGGAGAATAAGGGTTTTTATGTGGTTCTCTGTCTTTATTGGGTAGAGGGGGGTGGCCTGTCACACGATGCCAATAGGAGAGGCTTACTAGTGTCATATCGGGCCATCATTAGCTAGTAATAACGTATGTGATTTGCAACCATAATGAGTGACAATACAATCAGCACTTAGGTGTGTAGTTTGGGTTTATTGTACATACATATAATATAGATGTTAACACCACTGCAGTACTACCCAGTATAGCTCTCAGCCAGCTATCTATGGGGTAGGCCGCAGTGCGTTTTCCTTTATACCTAAGTGGTAGCGTAGCGCCACTGGTGGAAGACACGAAGGTATTACTTAAAGTTAGTACATCTGATGTCTGGGACAAAAAATAGATTTCTCTAGAAATGATTGAGAATGTTAACAAATAATATATTCGACTTCCTATCTTTTCCATTTCCCCTGATTCGCTCTTAAATGGCTCTAATTAGATTTTCTTGCCCAACATGTATGGTCAAGAAAAACAGACGGTTTGGGGAAATCTGATACCTTTGTTATATATTTATACCCATTGATGACATTAAATTTACCTCTATTCCCTCAATCTTGTACTTTCACAGTGTTTGGAATACATTTGAGTACGATTTAGAATTTGCATATACCCACTTTAACAAGTCGAGATATGCATCGTGCTCGATGATAATCGGCAATAGGCACAAACTCCCGACGTATGTTGTTTTGGCTATTTCTGGCCCTTTACAGGCTTATACCCCTACAGAATAAACAGTTTTACACCAATTTTTTCAAATTTTTAGTATATTTGAGAAAACATCCTAATAATTCAGGAAATCTTTATTTTTTGTATATTGGCCCAATATTTTCAGTTTTCCCGCCCTCCAATGGCCCAAAAACCCTTGAAAATGTCAAAAACGCTAAAAAAGACATGTATTACATGTTTCCTATGTCTACTGAGGCAGTAACAGCCTATCCCTAATATCATTTTCTATTAGGCCTATGGTATAGTCAGTTGATACCTCTATATAGTAAATTAAGTAGATCCACACAGTATTCATTGTATCCTAGGTTGTGAGGTAACTCTTGTGTCTCCTGCTGGAAAAAAGAAATTTTGAAAAAAATCCAATAATCTTGCCTCCAGTGGCACATGTCTATTGGGATACATATTTTCACCCGGAGTCACCCGGAATATTCATCACGGAGTCACCAGTCACCCTGATGAAAATTTAAACCTTCATAGAATTATTAATATCCAATATATTTAAGTTATCTCTGGTTTTCCTGTGTCCTACCCACTCCCTATTATGTTCTAATACAGAAATCCACCATTTTTATGCTCATTTATACAAGAATTTATTTCCATCACGGAGTCACCAGGGTGACTCCGTGACGTAAAATAGGTAAATAGGGGTACTTTAGGCAAATATTGTGCAAAGTAGGTCTAACCGGATATCATGATGCTTCATATTTCTTAAAGTACACATGATCATGACATTGTACAGCAATTTAAAACAATAATGGGACCATTTTGAGGAAACTAGGGTAAAGTTGAGAGTATGTGTTGAAATGTTCATATTTTTTATTAAATGTTCAAAATTCACTGGGCTGTATCTCAAAAACCGTTTCCCTGATGATGTCCATTCTTGGTGTGTGTGAAGATACGTGTTGCCCCAGATTGTATGCCAAATTATTAGTTGCTGTGATGTATTTCAGGCATAATGTACATAAACGTGTATTTTTCGTCACGGAGTCACCCGAAACGCGGACAATATACTTCGCGAGGCGATAAAAACTGAACCGCTAGGGTTACAGACGTATCACAAAGTGTTCTGAGGAGCCAAAATATATACCTTTCAATATGATGAACTTGTTTAAACATATCAAGAACTTTCTGATTTGACCTTCCTCTATCCTCAAACAACATAAGTCAGGGGTTTGAGCCATTATAGTGTGGTATGTGTTATCCCCTGTATGTACATGTATATTTACAGCGCTTAAGTCTTCATTATATCACACCAGTGGACTGTGACGCCCCCCCCCCTCTCTACCATTCTGCAGCAGAGGGAGTGATCAGAGGCTCTCTCTGTGGGGTTTGAATTCTCAGATACATAAATCTCCAAGCAGATGCTTCGTCGCGAATCCCAACTGCATCAATTATTTTCTATCATGAAACTTATCTGATGAGTTGACCCTTTTTTGTCTGGCCAGCTGTCTTACCCCGTGTAAAGGTAGTTATTTTACTCCTCTTTTTCAGCAGGTCTCGGCATGCCTGTACATTCATTTACTGCATTGGATAACATTTTCCCTTCATTAGCCAGAGTTGACTTACTAATGAAACTGAAGTAGGTTTATTTAGCATCACCCGAGTAGCAAATATAGTTTGGCCCCATGTGGCCCTGAGTTGGCTTGAACCCAAAGGGTTTGGTCATTGTTTTCTTTTTGCTGCTGACCAATTTGGGCTTAACTTCAGTTTCGGCCGGGTTGCCTTATTTGGTCATGTGGCACCACCTGGGAAAAGTATGGCAATCCAATAATTTCAAAGCCCATCCCCCCCCCCAAAAAAAAGAACAATTAATTAATAAATTAGTCCAACCCCCCACCCCCTCTGAGAGAGTGGATATATGATGTCCTCCTCAACAGCAACCCCACAACTTATTGGCTAGGAAACCCCAGGTGCTGCTTACTGCTGCACACAAGGCTGAATCATACTCTTCCTGTCCATGGACAAGCATGGAGTATAATCATCAGAGTTGGGTCATGCAGATTAGACAATTCTCACTCATCTGATCTAGGGACACATTGGCCTTGAGGCCCATAGTTCCTACCTGCATGAAACATTAGCCCCATCTTAAGGCAATTCGAAATTGACAGGAATTGGGTCTGTGCTTTATTGCTACTTGGAGAATGCCATCATGCAGATTCAAATTGGAGCCATCATATATTTCAAAATCTTTAGAAAATCTGTTCATTATTACCTATTTTGTAACTTAGTAATCTATTTTGGTTTCATTGTTTTAATGTAAATAGACCCTGCTTTGGATAAAAGGCTCTACATATTGTAAAGTAGGGGCCATCTAGTGTCAATTTCCAAATCTACCACATCAGTTTGCCATATCCAAACCCCACTTCAGCCCACATCGGGTAATCCACTTTGAAACTGACCTGCGCCCACATCAGGCAGCCTGCATGGGGCCACATCGAAACCCAATGACCAAAACCAATGGGCTCAAGACGGTTTCTAATTGTTTTCCCTATTCAAGTAACCTGTTCAGGCCCTGCCGGAAACCCTGCCATTAGCCCAGGTAAAACCCAGGTACAGAGATCTGCCCAAGCAAAATACAATTTGGCGCTTTGTGGGCATGCTACTAGAGTTATTATATGGACACTTCTAGGCTGCTGCCATGCCATAAACAACCTGTTCGGTCCCCCGACAAAATATCGGTCAATTCTGTTGACTCCTCCCTCCCTGCTACAGGCATAGGGGTCTCATAGAATAGGGATAGAAACTTGTTCCTCTATTATTTGAGAAGTTGGTTCTACTCTCAGTGTTATATCTGCCCAAAACAAACATTGAGATCTAAGATCAAAGCCCACGCAAAAACATCCAGATACACAAGTATCGCTTTATAACTCAGGTTTGACCATTACATTTTCCTCTGGGGCTGGTTAGCCCATTATTGGGCCTGAACAACATGTATTTGAAAGGACCCAATAAAATTGATTAAACTTTAACTTGAAAGGTTTAGGAGGGTGATTTCTAGATTAACATCACCTGTAGATTCGATCACCATGACAGCCTCTGCAAACAACTGAGGTCTAGCGCATAAGGCAACCAATTTTTCTATATTTTCTAAAGTACAACAAATATATGACATTGAAATGACAAGAAATCTAAGATGGTAAGTTGACTAAAACACTAACATAGAAGGAAGACACAAAGTCCTATACTCAATGCTGAATCGACAAAAAAAGCCTTTAAAAAAACAACATTAAACATTAACCAAGTAAAGGTGTGCTATATGTTTACTTCATGATCACAACAGGCATAGCACATCAAAGCACTTGGATCACTATCACTGTCCCTATCCCGGAAAAAAAACTGTCAAAAATATCAATTACTAGAAATAAGATATAGATAGAAACTCAAACTTGGACATAGGCAAATGAAATTCTAGAAAGTCTCACAGCGATAAATCATCCTAGAAAAAAATCTTAAGAAATTACTACCTTTAACCCATTGAGGCCTGCATATGGTTTCCATACCTGATGCTGGTTGTCACCATTATCCATTATTATGTCAATGGACATCAAGACTACTGTGTAGGTCCCTGGGTTATATCCCCTCCCCCCTCCCAACTCTACCCCCCATGACAAATCAATACCCAGGGTTTCGTGCATGCATCATGGCGACAATAGGAATAGTACATTAAATCACAATATGCCGTTAAGGGTTAAAACTGGGGCCATAGACATAGAAAGGGACAGAGCTCCCGTTCAGTGTGCAGCCTATAATTATTTGGACCCCGCCAAAGTAAATAAAGGTGCTCCAAATGTTCCCTGACCGTGACTACTCCCTCTCTCTATAGGCCGTTCACAGTGATCTCCCACAGCGCGGACAACAAGCTCTTTCCCTTCATCTCCACTCTCTTTAAACCTATACCCTATTTATGGCTAATTGACACCAATGACAATGGTTATCTTTATACCATTGGAAAGCTATATTTTCAGTCTATACAACATGAAGTTTCTGCAATGGTTTGTACATGTTGAGTAGTGATTCTATTTGAATGAGTAAGTGGGGATTGGGAAGTGTGTGCTGCCTGTGGAGTACCCACTTCTAGCACTGAAAAATTGATAGCTCTCCAGAAACACTCTGTAGGAGAATGCCTATTATGCTGACGCAAACTGCTCTGATGGATTTGGAAATGACTGCTTTGGAAAGCCATGAAATAAGCCTACATTTAATGATGTCACACTCTTTCCTTAGACTCATAGAAACAGAGCTACAGTAAAATATTTTCTAAAGTACATCAAATCACCTTTAAATTTTAGGAGGGTAAAAGTGTGTGACCCCACATTTAAATCCTATATGTGTCTAGTATCTACTGTCAAAAAAACAAAACAAACCGATGAAAATAAGTCAGCATAATACACAGATATATGGAGCTATCCTCTCTCAGAAGTAGTATATTCCCTATGTAAGTCACCCTACACTGCACTTGGATCACCACCAGCTACACTCTGGAAGGGGAGTGCTATTTCTGACCCAATACAATGCATAGTGAGAGAGAGTCCTAATGTCCTGTCAAAACTCCTTACTTTCTACAATGAAAATTCATTTAAAAATGGTTCTAATGGTGCTAGAGCTACAATTCTTCCAGCGTTCTCTCAGTTAAGATTCAGCCTATCAATCCTGCATGAAAAACAACACTTTTCTGCACTCAATAAAAATATTCTGAACACCCTACTCTCTACTCCCATACTCAGGTGGCCAGTGCATTCACTTGCATTCAAAATCTAGACTATGGGGTACTTATAAAGTATTTCCAATATTGCACTTCCAGTAGAGAATTGGGCAATTTGAAAAAATATAGTATTTTAAATATGCACCTCTTTAAACGTGTTAGTCTTCTGTTTCCTGGGGTGGTTTTGGACTGCATCCCCCTTTTACTGAACAGGGTGATCGTTTCGCAAGCTATGATAGAGCGGGGGATTGTTCGATTTTTCTTTTTATTATAGGGAATGTGTTTTTGCATACTGAGCACAGGAAGTATAGGCACTGGAGTGTGGAGTTGGAGAGGGGAGTAGTGTTACCATTGAAATACACCACTTTTCCTACCACATTAAGCGTGGACAATGTACCAATAAGGGACAGACAAAGGGACCTCTGCAGTGGTAAGTATCACTTCTCACACTGACT
The DNA here is from genome assembly GCA_947462335.1 of Harmothoe impar. Classification (NCBI taxonomy): domain Eukaryota; kingdom Metazoa; phylum Annelida; class Polychaeta; order Phyllodocida; family Polynoidae; genus Harmothoe; species Harmothoe impar. The sequence continues at coordinate 16,916,532 of OX381717.1, forward strand.
TTGTTAATTATTGATAGTGTTAAGAGTCCGCGGAGATTTTAGCCTGGTTTGTATTATATAGCCTGAGGGCCCCTCCACTGCCGCCACCATCGTATGGTGTACTAGAAGGATGTGATCAGGAAACATTATTTATCCTCTCTATCCAGAGCTGCCCTTCAAAGAGGAGTATGCATAATATATGACCACAGTGAAAAGAAAGGGAAGGTCAAAAGGGAGTTGACAGGGTGACTCACCTTTCAAGGAGGAATGGTCCTTATGTGACTCCTTAACTTGGGCCAAGGAGCTATGAGACTCTCCAGGGTGACTCCCAAAGGCGAGCCAGGGAATCATCTAGACCCCCTTATAGGCTAGGACTCCTAAAGAGGAGAGTAATTCTCCAAGCAGCCTGGACTCCATTTGACTGTGTTTGTATGTGGTTGCAGTGCTTTGTAAAGCAATTGGAGCTTCAATAATGGTCATATAATATAGCGAGGTCTCATGGAGTGATCATTTATAATCAACAGGATATGGGGGAGGGGGTCGTGAATTTCCCATTACCCATCCTTTACCCACCTTTGTTGTAAAGAATGCCCGCTGTATGGTCATTGAATCTAAGAACATAAATCTATGCATCATGGTTTATGCCGACCCTACTGAGTTTATACACCCCTATAAAGTTGGCATGATCCTAAGGCCAAAAAAAAAAGGTGTGTTTCAGGTTACATGGTCTGAAAATCTAGGGTAGGTAGGTCGGATTTTTTTGATTTTTTATTTATTTTTTTTTTACTTTAGCCTGAAAAGTACCCAGAAATCGACTCACAAACTACAATACCGACTCGCCGACGACCACCTTGACTCGTGAACTATCAGATCGACCCTTAAATAGCCCCAAAATGTCCCAAATTTTTTTCTTTTTTTTTCAAAATTGCATAAAAATTTCTAGGGTCGGCCCTATTTTGCTAGGTAGGGTCGGGTAACCTGAAACACACCTTTTTTTTGGCCTTACTACCATTAATTACACTTATTTTCTGAAATTGTTCACCTTCAACCAGCCAAATGTTTATCTGTCCATAATGGTGACAGAATCACCAAGGGAGTTATGCACCGAGCCCCAAGTAGGAGGGGAGTGTTTTTCCACAAAAAAGTAGAGGCCTAGTTTTAGGACACACCTTAGAAACATTGTAAACACTAGGTTGGTCACATTGCACTCTGTGAGTTGCGGAGGAAAATCTTCTTCTGGTTTTACGTCATATTCGGTCAAGCAAGGGTAGCCCCCCCTCTTATCTGCCCCTTATACATACTGCTATCATCAATAGCAGATATAGACCCTGTTATTGGTCCCCTATGTGCTTTTTAGGGAAACCCTGATTTTTAGGCAACTCTCTCAAGTCAGCCAGGGAGTCACCTACGCGCCCTAATCAGTAATGGGTCCCATCATGAGGGGAATCATTCCAATGGCCTCCTGGACCCTATTTTGTCTGTGTATGTATGTGGTTGCAGTGTAATAAGATGCAGTGCTATGAATTGGAGCTTTGATAAGGATCATGTAAGACATGATGATCTTGCTGAGTGGTCATTTACTAATAGCAGGGTGTATGGGAGGGGTGGTGAATTTCCCTTACCCTTCACTTAATTTTAAGGAATGACCCATCCGCAATGAGTTTTATGGGTTATTCAATCTTAGAACATAAAGTCACCAGGGCTGCATTCATGCTGCTATCATCAATAACAGATATATGACTTTTTATGGAATTCCTATGTGCTACTGGGTGTCAAAGTAACCAGATGCAATGGAAAAAACGGGGGATTTAATACCCTTGAATCAGGACAGGAATATATAAATGTAAGACGTATATATATATGGGTGGGGGTCCAGAAAATGTCCATTTCCAGTGAAAAACAATAATATTTCTGAATTGCCCAAATGTTGTAGCAGATTTGTCTATATATAAAGGAGGCAATTGCCATCACTTTCCCAAATTTTGTGATACTAAGATTCTTACTTTTTTTTCTATGTAAGTTGGAAAAATACAATTACTAATGAAACAAAATTGTGTTATGTTCACCAGATATTAGCATAAACATGAGAATAGTGAAAAAATTTGATGACATATTTTAGTTATGAACTTGATTCACTGAATTAGGGCAAGAATGTGTCATTTCCTACCATGTAACAAGGTGCTGTACACTTTTTCTCTATTTTTAATTCCCCATTGTGATAGTTTTATAGCTAGAGTCAATTGAGGGCCAGTGGTTTCTGTCTAAATCGAACCTATAATCTTTTTAAATAGGGAAAAGTACTAACATGGAAGAGTATTAAACTAGCTGTGAAACCCAGATGAAAGTATACAAAGTGCTCTAACATATCTAAAGATATTTTGTATTTTCTGCCATTCTATTGTGTTTATTTTACTATTCAGAGGTGTTCAGTCGGATCTAGTGAACGTAACATAGCAGAAAAATAGAGGAATTATAATGAAATATTAGTCAATAATAGCATTGTTTTCAGTTGGTTGTGGTATAATACCTATGCAAAAAAAGTCACAGCATGTCCCAGATATTTAATATAAGAAAAATAAGACAATTAGACCAAAATTTGGTTGTTTTCAATATATCTGGTGAACGTAACATCTAGTGAACGTAACACAAAAGTTGAATAGTTTCTAGAATGAAATATGTTTATGATAAAATGATGGAAACAGGTCAGTGTCATTTGTAATGCTCAGATATACTTGGACAATTTGTGTTACGGCTATATTTTAATTATTTATGCATATTTCTGACTTTCTCATATATCTGGTGAACGTAACGTTTCATAAAATAAAGGACATGTTGTTTTGACAGTTCTTAATATAACATAAATCATGCATTCATCCACATACATCCTTGCTGATAGGTTTGTCAAACAGACATACATGCGGCCTATCAAAATAAATTAACAAAAAAGGACATATTTTCATGACAATTTACTGTCTCCGTGGAACCAAACATAATTCTAGTGAACGTAACATAATTTTAGTGAAAGTAACATAATTCTAGTGAACGTAACATAATTCTAGTGAACGTAACATAAATTGATATCTTAATTTACAAAGGCAAAGACATTGCACCGAGTTACGATTCTTATTGTATATGGTGTATGTACTATGTAGGCACCACATGGATATTTCCCTTCCTCCTTACAGGACATTTAGGCTGATATTATTCAAAATGTTTAAATAAATCTAGTGAACGTAACATCAATCTAGTGAACGTAACATCCAGTGAAAACAATTGTTTTTGCTTGTTAAATGTAAAATAGAAAAAATCTATCGATATGGGAGTGTAGAGCTCACACATACGCTTATCCAATGCAGGTAATATGTAATTTTATGCAGGATTTGTATAATTAATTACCTTTTCAAGAAATTTGGCTTAAACAGGTCATTTTTAATTCCTTCTTTGGGCTCTAATTTCACCAAGAAAATGATCAATTGCCTTAACTTTTATCATTCTGCCCAAGAGTATAGTTGTCCGGGATATGCCTAATGGCACAAAACATCCATCTAGTGTAATATTTTTCCAAAAATATTCAAGTGTTTAAAAAGATATATGAGATTATGAGAATAATTGCTATTTTTGTAACTAAAACAAATATTAAAAAAAATAAATTAAATATTGAAATAAATGGTGTTATGAAGAAGTATCATTTGTATGCAACACATATGAAGCAAAAAGTGTAAATCTAATATCATTTGGAGAAAATTCCGTTAAAACCAGATTTTTTCCAGGGGACAACGATTTTTGGTAATTTTTTCCCTGAAAAGTAGCTTAAATCTGAAAAAATCATGAAATTATAATTAATATGCATATTATTTCTATTAGTACTCATTGGGCTTTTTGCAATTATGTAGTTATCCCAATACATTCTCTTCATTTAAAATGATTATTTTTAAAAAATAAACTCAATTTTTGAAATGGAAATTTTCTGGACCCCCACCCCTATATATATATATATATATATATATATATATATATATATATAGATGTGAGGTTTTATGGTACCTCTTATCATCTATGTTTATGATAGCTGTATTTATATGAAGCCTGATGCATGATGCATAGAGACAACTCCTGCCGTTTTGACCAACATTATGCCACCAAGTAACCTGCCTGCATTGGTGTATTGACCCTATATGACCACATACTGCGCCAATGCATCATGCCCATTGTTGTTGTGATGCATAAATGCAGCTCTAGCCGTTTACTTGGCAAAGAATCATTCATGGGGTTCATAGATTCTGAACATTTGTTGAATGCATCCCTTGCTTATCATTTCATACGTTGAAGATGTCCTCCAGGATGCTTCCCAACAATGACAGTTTACACGCGTTTTACACAAACAATAACTGGGACTCACTTCGACCAAGAACAAAATATTTGTTACGTTAAAACTTTGTTCAGCAATGTCCCAAATCAAAACTGGAATCCTAAATAATAGTTCAATTTAAACTCTGTAAGACCCAATATATGCTACCCGCACATGCAGTAAAATATAATTGTGCAAAAATATCTTTCTATGCTAGTTCTGTGAAAATGCAGCCATGTGAAAATATGTATGTGTCCCACTTCAGTGTAGGGACTGTCTATCTTCTACCTCCTAAAGTATCTATGGTTGGGCAGTCACAGTGCAAGTGTCTGCATAGGGGAGCGCCAAATAACATATTAACCCTTTAAGAAGGGCACAATGCCTCAATGCATAAGGATGCGTCACGATGCATGAATGCAGCCCTGGTGAGTAATTCATCAGGTCTGCATTGGTGCATCATGATGAAATGTGTCATCTTTTAGCGACAGTTCGTCCTTAAAGGGTTATGCTCAAACGTTACTATGGAATGATCCTTGTAATCAAATTCCCATTTGCTGTCGCGATGCACCAAGAATAGCAGTGGTGATGAAGTTGACTATAAGATTATATCTAAGATTATGATTATATGTTAAGACAATGCATGGAACATTTGTCCACACATTCCAGAGAGGAATCCTGTCTTTGGGCAGAACAGTGGGTCCTTTGTTGTCAACTACCCTTAGTGGAGTTAACATGAATGCGACTCCTGCAAGCTACGAGCCTGCACTGCAATCATGCATCATGACGACCGTGCACATTGAATTGCATTAACCCTTTAAGGATGGCATAATACCTTCTGCACTCCGCCGTTATATGGCAGGAATGCGGCCCTGGGGAATAACTCCTCAGTGCGGCATTCAAGCATTATGCTGGTCATAACATGTTGCGCGGACAAAACATGGTGCACGGTCATAAGGCGTCACAACAGACAACTTTTTTTTACAGCCCTCTGCATACCCTAAAATTGACCAAAAAAGTGTAAAAAATTAAGATTTCTTCAAAATTGCAAAAGGGTCGGCCCTGTTTTGATAGGGTCTATCGGGTGACACTGAAACAAACTTTTTTTTTGACCTCATGAAGACAAAATATATCATTTTAGACAAATCTTTTTGCAACATGCAGTCTTTAAATACTTGAAAGAGTTAAAGCAGTATGCGCCCTTAGAGCGTCAATTGGAAGTTAAATACCTGTAATTATGCAAATTGCTATAGACGTACACGTTTCCCCGACTGTACACACAGGAGGAGGAGGTGACGCCCAATGAGGACCTGAGAGTTGTTCCACACTAGATGGGGCTTCAAGTAGTCCAGGTAAACGCGATCCCAGTTTTCATACATGTATTCTCACCTGTAGAAAACATGTATGAAAACAGGGATCTCGTTTACCTGGACTACTTGAAGCCCCATCTAGTGTAAAACGAATCTCGGGCCCTCATTAACCCAATGAGCAGCAATTATCGTAACGCAGGTGATATCTAATGAGCGATGATGACAGCAGACATATATCGAGTAAAAAAAAAGCCAGGCATCTCGATATAACCTCAGAGAGGTCGCGACGGGCCGGGACTTATCAATTAGAACTGCATTTTTACTCCTTTTAGTCGCTATAATAGCAATCTTTGATTGCAGTTAGGCAATGTGACTACAGACCCTCTGTCGGTAAGGCCAAAAAAAAAAGTTGTTTCAGGTCAACCGACCGACCCTATGTAAACAGGGCCGACCCAACGTTTTTTTATGCGATTTTGAAGAAATTTTTATATTTTTAGACTTTTATGGGGTCAATTTTAGGTTTACAAAATGTTTAAAAAAAATCTCTCCATTTTTACATTTGTTTGGGTCAATTTGAGAGGGGAATAAAAAAAATAAAGAAAAAAAAGATTCCGACCTACCGACGCTAAAGTTTCTTTTAATGTTACCTGAAACAAAACTTTTTTTTTATTTGGCCTAAGGTGACTGGTGCGTGGACAAGTCGGGTGCAGACACGTAGGATGTTTAGACAACATACTAACAGTAAATAGCAGGTCTATTAATCATAATTATAATATAGAGAGAATGTGAACAGGTGCTGGAACAATTTTAAGACATATTGCATTGTATTGCGCATTAGCAAGATGATCACTGTACAGCGCCGTTTTGTCTGGTACCAGTGCTAATTCCTCTGTAAACCATAGCAGCCTGCTGATCAGCTGAAGCTGGTTCCTGTCATATCCAAAATCCGAAGTTTTAGGGGCCATAAACCTTTCAGATATAGGCCTCTATTGTGGGTCCTTATTTCATCTCTTCAGATTGGGGGAGTGGTTAGGACTCTGGCCTACTAATCTAAGGATCATGAGTTCAAATCCGTGTCCGGCTATTTCATTCAGACACAATTTTCAAATGTATTTTGATTGTGACAGTATACAAGATACATATTTATACATGTAGTGTAATCGAAAATGATTTAGTTACTTTTTTTGTTGTAAAAACTACATGTATTACTATTTTTAACTAACTGGGAAAAAACATTTAGCCTTGGCATGGATTTGAACTTATGACCCCTGCATTGGTTTGCCAGTGTCCTTACCACTCCCCCAATCCTAACAGGTGACATAAAGAATATTCAAATACAACTGATTCAAAAGTTTACGACCCCTAAAACTCTGATTTTGGACATGACAGGTACCAGCTTCAGCTCAAGGTCTCACCAGGTAGAATTACTGCATCTCGCTAGTGCGGAATTGAGCTTGTATGATGATGTTAAAACAATAATAAGCTGACAGAAACCCAGTCGATTACGGCCATACAATGCTCGATCCCGTTACATCTCGTGATTTTGCAGAGCAAACCTTAGCGTATGATATGGATTAAGTAGTCCCTTGATCAAAAACCCTCAGATCATTACACTAGTATAATTGTGCGCGCAATTATGTATACTTGTCAGGAATCGAGAATGTAATGTCCACTTTACAGCATAATCTTAATCCTGTCAATCTTAAATCTTAATCTCTGGTCTTAATATCTGACCAGGAACCAACAAAGTCCCCCCCCTCATTCAAGAGCCAGTGGTATACTAAAGCCAAAAAATCCACAGCGGCAGGAAGCTGCGTTAAAAGGGTATCGCCCCTGTGCCGCCACTATTTTGCCACTATTTTGCCCTGCCGTGCCGATTTCGCCCCTGTAACACCTTGGAATTTGGCGGCACAGCCGCGAAAAAAGGCGCGGCAGGGCGAAATAGTGGCGGCAGAGGGGCAATACCGTTTTAACGCAGCTTCCTGCGGCCGTGGATTTCGGGCTTAATACTGATATGCCCTGATAGACCAAGGAGCATCAGGCGCTGATCTAATGGGCACAGGGCAGGGCTAAGGTGTATAGGTACATCTATCCAACAATCTGGCAAAAATTAACAAGGCAGTGTCTCATGAGATCAGGCCAATGTTTTTGTCTTTTACCGGGTGCCAGCTTTGAACGTGTACCAGCTTTGACAGGATTCAAAGTTAACAGAGGGGTTGCTTAATCTTCAAACAACAGCAGAAGGCTCATAATCATAATACATGTATAAAAATAAAATCAAGTTTCATTAATACCTGGTCAAAGCTGGCACCCGGTCAAAGACGTTCACAATGGCCCAATCTTATGAGGCAAAGCCATATATATCACAATGTTGGAAGGGAAAATGTAACGGTGTCATAAAAGAAGTCTATTGAAGATGACATGTTTGAAAATAACACTTGATGTTGGAAACGGCTCTTTTTGTTGTGATCGCAACAGCAGGAAAGATTATACACCTCAGCTTGTCACCACTTAGATCCATCCCTCCTCTAACTGCCCTCTCACAAAAGGATTCATTTCCCCTCTCTATATGAACGCAATTTATTTCATGCTGTACATATTTTTTGCGGATTTAATGGAATTTCAAATCTGTGAAAATATGTCCTGGGCAAAAACCTATCCAATGTGGTCAGATGTTACCACTTTCCAAATTCCGCAAATTTTTATACATGCGAAACTGTACTTTTTAGCAAATCTGCGAAAATGTATACCCACGTTTAAATTTTTGCAACTTCCATTTAAAATAGAATTTTACGTGAATTTAGATTTACAAATTGTTGAATATTGTAGCTCTAAAACTATTTGGTATAAATTTCACGCTGTACATGTTCCCCGATTTTCTTTTCCTTAAAATTCACGGAAATATGTACAGTGTAGAAGTAACTAACTCTAAACTGTATACAGACGCTGAGTCATGCCCTGATGGTCAGGGCTAATATATAGGACAAACACCCCCATAGCACGCGTCTAACTCTATTTTTCTCTCCTTTCCACTAATTGTCCCTTCTCCATGACGTTGTAACCCAGACAGGGTCATAGGTATGTAACGTGGTATGCTCTCTCCGTCTACATGAGTCCTAAAAGGATTGAATTGAATAGTGTTTTTTTTAAATCTGTAGCCTCTGAAGACGCTTTCTTCCGAAACAACTCCTCGCGTTACATGTGTACATAAATCACTTTTATGTTGCAGATGTATCTCCTAACTCAGATTCAAAACTTTTTTTGTTTTATTATCGCAATATCTGGTGATGTACTTCACCAACAGGGATAGGCCCTTTCTTCTCTATAAGCTTGCTTCCTCATTGCAGTGATTAACATGTAGTTTCCATGTAATAATTAAGTGTGCCATTTTCTATATCAGGATATTGTATTTCTGGTACCGGTACAACCTATGTATCTAGAAAAATGTCTCCATATATCTTAAATGAAACATATGCTCTACCTATCATTATATAAACTTATTTTTCAATACATAACACTCTCTTCAAACACACCCCCTCCCATCTTTCTTACTTCGAATATAATCTGCATCTTTAGGGGGTGGTCACTTTATACAACATGGGTGGGGTTGGTGGATTTGAGGGGGGGCCAAAAGAAATTGCACCCTTTTCAGTTACTATAGCTCAAAGCCGTCAGCCGCGCTCAATTTTAACTTGCCAGAGGGGGGGGGGCCAAAATAAGTTTTGACCCCTCTCTTGGGGGGACCGAAATATTTTCAACCTGCTCGCGCAGAAATTCTCAGACACCCCCCCCTTGTTGTTAAAAAATTACCACTCCCTTAGCTGTCAGCTGGGTGAACTGTTTATAGGACAAAAAGACACAGGAAGAAATGGTCCAAAGCAACATCAGGGACTTACACTCTGTTGCTACATTACTCCGTCACAACGATGAATAAACAAAGTATAGATCTAGGTTTTATCCAGCCCTTGAGCCTTTAAAGAAGCATTTTCACCACTCGTGCAGCTAGCACATAGTAGACTAGAACAGTACTAAAATTATGAATGGGACACGCTTGCTGACTATGCCGCTTTAAGGATGACATAAATGCAGGAATGCATTATTACCTTACAGCCCTGGCAAGTAACCCACCAGTGCTTCATTCAAGCAAGACACTGACCCTGTGGATTTGAGACACCTCCGAAGAGTCGAGTTGAACTCTCCGGGTGGCATTGGTGCATCATAATGACAAATGTCATATTTTAGTGACATGCCGTCCTTAAAGGCATGAAGACAGAAATAAATTAACCAAAGCATCATAGCTAAATTACTTGATGGTGCTGCTTTAACACGTCATGGCAGTGGATAAATACGAGCCGTTTTTTATTATACGGCTCTAGCCCTTTGAGTAGGGAATAATGCTTTAAAGCATTGTATCCTTGGTTGTCATAATGTATGAATGCAGGCCTGGCGAGTGCTACATTCAAGCATCATTCTGACCCTATTTGTTTGATACACTCCTGAAGGGCTAGCATGATGCATTTTACAGCACTCACAGTTTATTTCTTGGGCTGCAATGGTGCATTAAATGTCACAATTTACTGTTATGCCTTCCTTACAGGGTAACAAGGTTTATACATACACACAGAAAAGTAAGGGAGTCAGTTGTGTCTCCCACATGGCTCTGATAAAAATGGAGTGTCAAACAGCTATTGACTCTGCTTGTATAAAGCATCAGCTGACACAGAGTCAACTCAAATTGACCCTTAATACGATCAGAGTCATTAGCTGTGTGACTCTCTATTTTACCAGAGCCATATGAGAGACACAGCTGACTCCTTTACTTTTCTCTGTGTAGTCCCACTGCATGCCACTGGTCTTACCGATAACTCAGACTTCAAGTGATCCACCCTCTTCACGGATGGCGGCTTCACCAACATAATTATACCTCCAGTCCTGTCCCCATGGTCTAGTTTGACCTCCCTGGTAATATACAGGCCGCTCATAATGTGTGTGGTTCCTCGAAGACTAGTGTCCATTTGTTGCACACAGATAAAAGACGTTAAGAGAAAGGGGCTGGCAGGAGGCCGGGAAGGGTCTATTCATCTATGTTAATGCTAAATGTATCACCAATGTAGCTGAACTAATAACCTGCCCATCCTGCATCGGCGCATCATGCTGACCCTTCTTAAGTACATGAATCCTGTAGGTTCTACATGGCACTTCAATGCAGCACTGCCAACTTACTCACCCAGGCTCATTCATATTGACATTAATGCATTATGCCATCCTTAAAGGGTTAAGGAGTGTTGGGAGTGCCTTTACGCAGATAAATTCTAGAGGACTAGTGTCCTTCAGTAGATCCTGCCATAGATAAAATCTCCTTTCATATATATTGTCCTATTTTAAATCTTTTCCCAATGCTACACAGAGAAAAGAAGTAGAATCACTCTGACTCCCCACCTGATCACTGAGGTAACTCTACATACAAGGTGAAGTAGGAGGAAGTGGAAAGATAAAGTAGTGGACGATGTTTACATTTCTACTAGCTATATCTGATTCCCATGTAATTGACTTATACTATGCAAGTCCCTTTTATTGAACTCAGTCCTCATAACAATACAGATAGAGACATAGAGACAGTGAGTGACAGAGGCAGATAGAGACAGGCATAAAAGGACAGAATTAGACAGAGGTAGGAGAAGGGAGGTAAGATAGGAGGAAATGGAGCGTAAGAGGGGAGAAAGGGCGCACTAGGTACTAAGGAGAGAAAGTGGTAAGACAGTGTTGGAAAGAGACAGAGACAAAGGCAGAGAGACAGAGACTGAGACAGAGAAACAAAGAAATGAGTTACTAGTCTAAAGCAGCAGTGAAGGCCCTAGCCAAGCTCGAACCAAACAAGTAATAGACAACAATAATGTTCAAACTTATTTCAAATAAACAATTTTCCAAATCTAAAAATGTCCCCTCTTACTTTCAGAACGTTGATCGTGGGGCAGCAGGATGTTACGTGTACTGTGGGTCACGTGCCTTTTGCTGACGTCCTGCAGTGCTGAACTCAACAACCTGGTAGGGGTATTTTTTTCAAAGCTTTATTTGCATTTGAAGAAATAACAGTAAGATTTATTGCTTCTATTCGTAAAATAAAGTTAACTTGAATTGATAAGAGATAATCGGGTCTCAACCTGTTGTCTCAATTAGATTAGGTTTATAAAGTTATACAGTTTTGTATATTTACAGTTTTTAATGCAATGATTATACATAAATTTCAGCTATGGGAACTCTTATATTTTAACAGGCCAGAAAAATTGTACTTTTAAAACCCAGCAGGGAAGTAACAGAGTAAGGGATTTACTCCCCTTTATGTTAGGCCAACTTAGATGTAATATTAGGCTCTATTGGAAAATTTAATTGACTGAAATCTGACCATTTTTGCTGAAAATAATTATCCTGCATACAGGTGGACAATATAGTTGTCTGCATGTATGTGAATGGGCTTGCATGGCAATTTTGTATTTTGTGAAATATAAGGGTTATAATGACAAAATGTAGCCAAAATGAGGTATATTTATAAGCGGACTCCCCTGATTCACTCCTCCCTCAACAACCCACCTGTATTAGATCAAGCACTGGGAGCTTTCCCCTTGGAGGTGCAGGTTGGGGGTAAACCTTATCTCTCACATCATGTAGGGAGATAAGGGCCGAGCGGCAGCCGGGAGGATGCCTTAAATAGGGACAAATTTTTCCGTGCTGGTCAAAAAACCAGGGAAGGCTCTTCTCCCTGTGATGGGAAAGGTCTGGGATTTCCTGGCCTGTTTATTAACAGGGGGAGGAGGAGTGACAAGTTCAGATCCCTTGGCCGGAGGGGGTAAAAGGTTTCAACCCTCTCTTTGCGGGTAGGGGCAAGACATTTCATCTGTTTTTAGCAAAAAAGCTAGCATATTACTTTGCTTCAAATTAGATATTAAGTTTCCTGATTTTTGCCAAGCCAGGGGGCATACAATCCCCATCCCTATAGGGCAGGCCAGTGGAAAATGATTTACATGGCATGTTAGGAAAATATAACTCTCTTCCATAAGTCTATATATCATGTTGCATGTCTCGCCGATATAAGGAGTGTATAATACATTGTGCTGCCACCAAGGAATACGCAATGCAATGCCTATAAAGTTTTCTGAAAGATGTTTATGCAAGGGTGATTGGACATTTCATAATGTCTATTGTATGCCTGAGCACTGGTAGTCTACTGTGGTATATGTCTGAACATATGTGATCTTAAAGTGTCATAGACTGTACCAGGGGTGTCAGAATACAGGGAGCCAGTGGGGCTACGCCTCCCCCCACAAAAAAAAACAAAAAACAAAAGAAAACCTAGACATTAAAATTTAACCTTTGGGGGATGCCCCAGAACCCCAAATAACTTGGTGCTTAAATACACTTATTTCTAATGTATGCTGTAAATAAACAATTGCTGATATAATGCAGGTCAATAAGGCGTCATCGGAGGTCGGCACTGCTTCATCTGAGGAAGGGTCACAGAGCCTCGACTACGATAACAACATACTGGGTGCCGCAGACTATGATGAAGTAAGTGTTGTATGTTTTTATGGAACACAGCTGGGCCATTGGTTTAAATGAGGAACCCTATATTTTGTCTACCGATTGAATAACCCATGCCAATATTCCACAGTAATTTGTTAGTGATTGTTCATTTATTAGTTATTAGAACATTTTGTGCACAGAAGCCCCCTGCCTTTAAATTATTATAATGCACAGCCTCTTTGGCTAAAAAAATATTTTGATATGCCCCTCTCCCTCAAGAAGGGTCAGCATCTTTTACACCCCTTAACCCCCTCAGGAGAGTTGAAGTTTGTTACGCCCTACCATCTCCCACTAACACAAAGGATCACTTGTTATAGTCTTTCAACTTAATCTTTCAATTTTGATATTTTAAACTTAAGCCGCATTGCACTTGGCATAAGCCTAGTGTAAAAATAAGATAAATAGGCAAAGGCCCATGGCCAAAGGATATTTTGGTATCATTCCCCCCGAGGTGGGGCTGGGGCAGCGGCTTCGTGGGATGCAGCCTCAGCCCCACCAAGGGGCAACGATACCAAAAATCATCTGGCTATGGCCCTTTTCCTTTATTTCATGGTTTTTACTCTTAAACATATGTTTAATTGCATATAAATGGCCATAATAATTTGAACACAGGCCATGGGATATGGGAACACCGTATACCATGGGGGCCATGGGATACAGGATTTCAAGTACTTAAGCATAGTCGTCATCGTATCCACCATGAAATAAGAGACTAAAACTCATGGACCTTTGTCTATGTATTAACCTGCTGAGGGTGTACTAAACATATATTATGGTGTATATATTGTCATCTCAATAGCCCAATCATATTTATATAAGACCAAGCTAGGTTAGTTAACAATCAGGTTTGTCAGGACTGATCAACTCTGCTTAGTTTTTCCATTTCTAAGGATATTAAGCTTAGTCTTTTTGAGTAAGACATTTAGACCTTGAGCCGAGGACTTTTTTAGTACCAATCAAGTGTAGTAAAGCAGGCAAAGATTTTTGGATTTGGACATGTCTAAGGAACCCAAATCACTTTGCTTGACATCTGGGTTGCCCAGCTTAGCTTCAGAATCCCACGAGATGTAGAGTGACATCACGCTTTTGCCCGCAATCACTGCATCATTCATACATCGGTCAATATTTGGAATAGAAAGCTTAAAATAGAACCAAATTGAAGCTCTTGAACAGCCTATTATAATGAAATTATCATATGTCAGATATCTCATTCACATATTTTGAATAATCATTGAAACAACATTTTTTTAATGAAATGTTTTAAAAAGCTTCTGTTTCGAATTAAATAGCACACATAAAATTTAATATAAACCATGTATTATTACATCCAAGGAGTAACCATGTATGTTATGTAAAAGGAATAACATCTTTTATCATAAGTATGTTGTTTTTGTTGCATGATTTACAACTATTTCTTTGATGGCAAAAGCATGGTGATATCTTTGGAAGTAACAGGAAAGCAGTCGTGAAGTCCTGAATAAGCTCCACTGAAGTACAGAAGTCCCTCTACATTTAGCTACATACATAGTTTCATGATAATATACTTTTGTGGTAGTTTCCTTATACCTTCATAAAAATCCTGTTTACTGAAAATTATTTGTCTGACTATTGAGTTTCTGTTCATGATATGAATTGATACATCAAGTCATGTGGTTGTACAGGTTAGGAATATGTCAATACATCAATATATACATGAATTCATATGTACATAACAATATAACAAGAATTGCGGTTGTTGCCGCGTAAAAAAAAGCCTCAGGCATTTTTATACGCAGCAACAACCGCAATTCTTGCATTTGAAGAAACATAATGTATGTATACATGGTTGGTATGTTTGAAGGGAACCCATTCAAGACACCAAAAGAGCAGGTTATTAGCAACTAGCCAACAGAACCATTGAATTTCTTTGGTCCATATTAGGGGGGGGGTAGGTATGATTATAATCAACCTCAGGACCATGGAAATGTGTGTTGCTAGGCACATAAACAATTAGAATAGCCGTTGCTAGGCAACCAGCTGTATTAGCAACAAACCAACAGAACCATTGAATTCCTTGGGTCCATATTAGGGGGGTAGGTATGATTATAATCAACCTCAGGACCATGGAAATGTGTGTTGCTAGGCAGATAAACAATTAGAATAGCCGTTGCTTGGCAACCAGCTGTATTAGCAACAAACCGATAGAACCATTGAATTCCTTGTGTCCATATTAGGGGGGTAGGTATGATTATAATCAACCTCAGGACCATGGAAATGTGTGTTGCTAGGCAGATAAACAATTAGAATAGCCGTTGCTAGGCAACCAGCTGTATTAGCAACTAGCCAACAGAACCATTGAATTTCTTGGGTCCATATTAGGGGGGGTAGGTATGATTATAATCAACCTCAGGACCATGGAAATGTGTGTTGCTAGGCAGATAAACAATTAGAATAGCCGTTGCTAGGCAACCAGCTGTATCAGCAACAAACCAACAGAACCATTGAATTCCTTGGGTCCATATAAGGGGGGGTAGGTATGATTATAATCAACCTCAGGACCATGGAAATGTGTGTTGCTAGGCAGATAAACAATTAGAATAGCCGTTGCTAGGCAACCAGTGGTATTAGCAACAAACCAACAAACCATTGAATTCCTTGGGTCCATATTAAGGGGGGTAGGTATGATTATAATCAACCTCAGGACCATGGAAATGTGTGTTGCTAGGCAGATAAACAATTAGAATAGCCGTTGCTAGGCAACCAGCTGTATCAGCAACAAACCAACAGAACCATTGAATTCCTTGGGTCCATATAAGGGGGGGTAGGTATGATTATAATCAACCTCAGGACCATGGAAATGTGTGTTGCTAGGCAGATAAACAATTAGAATAGCCGTTGCTAGGCAACCAGCTGTATTAGCAACAAACCAACAAACCATTGAATTCCTTGGGTCCATATTAAGGGGGGTAGGTATGATTATAATCAACCTCAGGACCATGGAAATGTGTGTTGCTAGGCAGATAAACAATTAGAATAGCCGTTGCTAGGCAACCAGCTGTATTAGCAACAAACCAACAGAACCATTGAATTTCTTGGGTCCATATAAGGGGGGGTAGGTATGATTATAATCAACCTCAGGACCATGGAAATGTGTGTTGCTAGGCAGATAAACAATTAGAATAGCCGTTGCTAGGCAACCAGCTGTATTAGTAACAAAACGATAGAACCATTGAATTCCTTGTGTCCATATTAGGGGGGTAGGTATGATTATAATCAACCTCAGGACCATGGAAATGTGTGTTGCTAGGCAGATAAACAATTAGAATAGCCGTTGCTAGGCAACCAGCTGTATTAGCAACAAACCAACAGATCCATTGTATTCCTTGGGTCCATATTAGGGGGGATAGGTATGATTATAATCAACCTCAGGACCATAGAAATGTGTGTTGCTAGGCAGATAAACAATTAGAATAGCCGTTGCTAGGCAACCAGCTGTATTAGCAACAAACCAACAGAACCATTGAATTCCTTGGGTCCATATTAGGGCGGGTAGGTATGATTATAATCAACCTCAGGAACTATCAAAGGTTGATTGATATTATTGTTATCACATAGCATAAATTTGTGTTGTGACACCTTAATCCAAGATGGCGGCACAATCCAAGATGGCGGCGCCCGTTCTGAATTCTGGCAAAGTGCAAACATCATATACCTCGCTCTGGTGGTGCCTGGCGGCACCACCAGGTGGCTACGCCACCACTTCGGCATAAAAAAAGCCTTTGGCAAAGAAGACAGGACTTAATTATTTCAACCTAGTGCCATCTGTATTCAAACACCAGCCACTGTAATTTCCATTCCCTATATGCAAATAGATTTTTGTCATAATGGCGCCACTGCATAATGTCTAAGCCATGCTAATAACATGGTTGATATTTTCTAATTTTCCTCTCTGTCATCATCATCAGAACTGTCAGGAAATCCGGCATTCTCCTCATCTCCCATGTTATGATTTTGCACGCCTCAGTGCAGGGCATGCCAATTTGTAGACAAGACACACCCTGGTAGTTTGCATTTTTACATGCACATGACATAAACTCCAGGATACTGTTAATCCAGTTAACCCTTTAAGGATGGCATGATACCTTAATGCATCATGTCCTTGGTTGTCATGATGAATGAATGCAGCCCTGGAGAGTAACTCACCAGTGATGCATTCAAGCATCATGCCGATCCTATGGGGTTGAGACAGTCCCATAGGTCGGCATGATGCACCAATGCAGCAGCAGTGAGTTACTCGCTCTGGCTGTATTGGTGCATCATGAAGACAAATGTCCTCTTGAAGCGACATGCATCCTTAAAGGGTTAATTCAGCTTCTAGTTCCATTGGGCACAGACTTGAACTATTTATGTCTGTGCATTGGACAAAATATGAGGAAATGTTATCCCTCTCAGTTGATTATGAACCAGCTAGGAAAGTTCTAGCTAACTCAACTGGTAATACCATCTCAATTGAATTAATATTTCAAGGGACTCTTCTGTATGATCCCTTACTATTCTCAGAATATAATCTTCCTTAAATAAAAACACCGCCAATTACAGGGGATAATACATATACTCTTGCAGAGAGTGCATGACAACCAAAGACTAAATATCTCACTGGAATTTGCCATTGTTTTTGACTTCTGTATGCCACTGAAATAAGAGAATTATCAAACTACTGATATCCAAAATAGCCAAATTGCACACTGACTATCCATGTAAAGTCATCATTTGAATAAAATATTAAAACATCTTATAATGGTTTAAATAGCACAGTATCAAGTTGTCAGCCGGGCCCCCCAGAGAGGATCTGTTATCTAAGAGTGAGGTTGCCACTCTAGCGGGTGCCTTGGTTACCATGGTGATGTATTACATGTTCCTTATTTACACAACACTGTCAACCAAAAACAGATCATAGAAAAGTAATTACCCCCCCCTCCCCACTGTCAGCCCCCCCTTATCTATTAGGTCCTACCCAAAGGGTGGCAGACTTCTCTAGACTGCAGGGAGCAGGCCAGCGTCCATCTGACCACACCCTTAAAAGGGCCATATAAAGAGGGCAAAGGGTCCTGTGAAAAAATGGCATAGTTTGCCATGATAAGAACCCCCCACCCCTCAGTCCTAAAGGGGCTGGTTCATTAGATAATAAATGACACCATGCACAGGTTAGATCTCAGCCATGACTCACTAGTGACATCTGGTGTTAGAAGCTAACATCTTGGCCATTGACTTAACAGAGAGATTTAAAACAGTGCCACCTGTACAAATATCACAGAAGTAAATATTCAGCATGAAAATGTTGGACCAGTGTGACAGTGTATATTGTATGATTCTGAAGCTAAGCTGGGCAACCCAGATGTCAAGCAAAGTGATTTGGGTTCCTTAGACATGTGCAAATCCAAAAATCTTTGCCTGCATTACTACACTTGATTGGTACTAAAAATCAATATTCTTCAAATGGGCTCAAGGTCTAATTGTTCATATTTCATTTTAAATATCAGTTAGTCCGTAAAATCTCTTTCACAAGATTTACTGTTAAAATCGATAAAAAATAAAAACTACATTTTTCCAGCTACAAATAGCCTTTTCAATTGTAAATATTGCCCTGCTGACGAAATACTATTATAAAGACTGACGAGCCTGTTCTGAAAGACCCACCTGGGAGTATTTTAACTGCCTCATGCCACACCAGTTATGACTGTTTTCTCACCTTATATAGTGTGTCATATACAGTCTGGCTGTTCTGCCCGCCAAGTGTGGTATAAGAAGAGTTAAACATTATCATGTTTCATTTTTAGACGGGATGCGATGAGACAATCTGCAAATACGCATGTGGTGACGTGACTAAGAAGTTATTGAGGGATGCGCGACAATGTGTGAGGAGATGTGCCCGTCGTGCTGGAGCATACCAGCACATGACAGATGAAGACTTCCATGCAAAGGTATGTCACAACAGCAAACCCATCAAAACTTCCTACATCTGACTTTTATGGAGCTTTAGCTAAAGATGCTCAAAAATCGATCAGAAATGGGTTATACATAAGCAAGTTAATGTAATATGCAGTTTTTAAACAATTGAAATGTATCAATTTACAGCTAAAGGCAGGGCCAGACATGTGTAGGATTGATGATTCATGCATCATCGAGCCCCAGGCGCGGGAGCTCTTGTACACATGTCTGAAACAGGAGGCTGAGCTAACTGGGCGGAGCGCCGAGAAACAGGACAAACCACCCATCAAGGGACATCGTGTCAAGAGAGGGATTCAAGATGGGGCTACCCAGTGGGATTTCGCTACACCTATAACATATTCCTTTGACCCAGCATATACTAGTAAGCATACTGATAGATATTAATAGGTATATATACACATTCCTATATGAATATTTTCTGTGTCCTGTCCTAATCGATTTTTAACTTTTTTTATTTTTTTATAAATGAGCCTATTGAGCATCGCTTGTAGCCTACTAGCCCTGCATGAATTGGCATTTAAGGGACGATTAGGAACTGAAAGTTATTGTATTAGCATCTTGGAATCAAGAAAAATGCCCCTCAATGTCATTACTGCTTATAGATTGATTTAAACCAATAAAAAGTTAGCTTAAATATGAATTTCTATACAGGGTAATTTTGTTTAATTGGTTTGATTAGTTCCTTAGTGTACATGGCTCAGTCTCACGACTTTGGAACGATTGGATAGTCTTTGACAGGGTGACGTCTTTGACTGGGAATCGTTATTTTAGCATAAATTAGGCCAAAGTCAAAGGATATTTTCACACTTTATGAAAAGAAATATATTTAAAGTTAGTTATATTTATATGTAGGCCCTATGACGTGCGTTATAGCTTTGTGCTATTTTTCCTCTTCCTGGTCAAAGACGTTACTTTTTGCATCACATGGACTTTGAAGGCCTGCACTGTCAATAGTTTTATGCAAAAACCATCCGCATACACTTTTCAAATACAGTAAAATCTCGTTATAAGGAGCACCTTTTGGCAAGGGCAATTTGCTCGTTGTAACCAACCTTCCTTGTAACCGATTTTGGTCATTGACAAGTCATGACAAAGCCCCCCCCCCCATCGAAACGGTCTCTAAAATAAAGGGTCCCAGGTCACAAAGTCCCTTTTTTAGAGCATCTGTGCTCTAGTCAATCTTTTTCAAAAGTCACTAGAATGCTTTGATAACACAATCAAAAATAACAAAAAAAAATCATTTCAATTTTTTTTTTTATTAAACTCTACTGGCGGACAAACCACAAACCATCCACCTCCCCCTGCCCACCCCTCACAGATCCATACCAACACCCCTGTAGGCCGCCTATATCACAGAGAAGTCCTGACAAAGGCCCCGCCTCCTCCTGCCCCCCCCCCCCCCTCACAGATCCATACCAACACCCCTGTAGGCCGCCTATATCACAGAGAAGTCCTGACAAAGGCCCCGCCTCCTCCTGCCCCCCCCCCCTCACAGATCCATACCAACACCCCTGTAAGCCGCCTATATCACAGAGAAGTCCTGACAAAGGCCCCGCCTCCTCCTGCCCCCCCCCCCCTCACAGATCCATACCAACACCCCTGTAGGCCGCCTATATCACAGAGAAGTCCTGACAAAGGCCCCGCCTCCTCCTGCCCCCCCCCCCCTCACAGATCCGTACCAACACCCCTGTAGGCCGCCTATATCACAGAGAAGTCCTGACAAAGGCCCCGCCTCCTCCTGCCCCCCCCCCCTCACAGATCCGTACCAACACCCCTGTAGGCCGCCTATATCACAGAGAAGTCCTGACAAAGGCCCCGCCTCCTCCTGCCCCCCCCCCCTCACAGATCCGTACCAACACCCCTGTAGGCCGCCTATATCACAGAGAAGTCCTGACAAAGGCCCCGCCTCCTCCTGCCCCCCCCCCCCCTCACAGATCCATACCAACACCCCTGTAGGCCGTCTATATCACAGAGAAGTCCTGGCAAAGGCCCTGCCTCCTCCTGCCCCCCCCCCCCCCCCCACTCACAGATCCGTACCAACACCCCTGTATGCCGCCAACATCACAGGGGAAGTCCTGACAAAGGCCCCGCCTCCCCCTGGTCCCTTATAATGCAAGTCCTGACAAAGGCTCACACATTATTCTTACTTAAATAAAGAATAACTTACTAACTTGAAAATATTTGCTCCTTATAAACGATTTTTGGCTAGAAATGCTCGTTCTAATGGTGTTTTTTTACTATAGAAAAGTATAGAAAAGGTTTTGGCACAGCAAATTTGCTCCTTATAACCGTCTGCTCCTTATAACCGTCCTCCTTATAACGAGATTTCACTGTAGTAGAGATATGGACAAAATAAAATGAATAGAAAATTGCCTTTTTTAGCCACCCGGTCAAAGATGTCACCCTGTCAAAGATATCACCCGGTCAAAGATGTCACCCGGTCAAAGACTATCGGATTGTTACACACTCATGAGACTGAGCCACATGCGTCTCATATGTATATACTTTATTAAAAACAATGAAACTACAGTCAACTCCCTCGATAGCGGCCACTCTATCAATGCGGCCATTTTTGGATAGTCCCAACCGTTTTTCCTTTTATTCCATTGTTAAAAACTCCCCCTACTGTGGCCACCCCTCTAATACGGTAACAACAAACCTCCTTTAATACAGTTAATACAAACGTATTTGCCCGGTCCTGATTTTCCCCCATGCATTCCTACAGTTAGAAAGCGAAGTATTGCTGGTCTGAACAGGCTAATAACTAAGTAAATATTTACAAGTTTTACAAAATCCAACAAAAAGGTGTATAATTTTTATGGCTAAGATTAACCCTCTTACTAGGCAGTCACGCTAAATCACAGAGAAGTCCTCTTACTAGGTAGTCGCCCTATATCACAGAGAAGTCCTCTCACTAGGCAGTTGCCCTATATCACAGAGAAGTCCCTTTACTAGGCAGTCGCCCTATATCACAGAGAAGTCTCCTCAGTAGGCAGTCACGCTACATCACAGAGAAGTCCTCTCACAGGCAGTCGCCCCACATCACAGAGAAGTCCTCTCACTAGGTAGCCGCCCCAAATTACAAAGAGACTAAAATGCAGCACCCCCCCCTTGACATATCAATGAATATACCGGTACTCTGAGAGACTGTTATAGTTTAAAAACTGTATAAATACTTTTATAATCAACACCTCACCCGCCAAGCTTGCATTCCATGTACGCCATTGATTTTGCTAATGTGGCCTTGTTTGGATAGTCCCAATGGTGTCCGGGAAAGAACACTAGGTGCATGCAGCCGGGTTTGGTGAATTTTTGCGCTAGGGCACAGCCATTTTTCCAAAAAAGTGGTTCAGCCCTCTGCAAGCTTATTTTGCTATAAGGAGTAACTATATTTTTGGCCCTACCTTCGTGAGGGGTTCAACTCGTTCAGCCCCTCCCTCTAGTCCATTAACGTAGTCAACATAGCTTTTATGCCAGAACATGTTTTACCATATCTTTAAGTGTTAACGTTCATTGGCCTTATCCAAACAAAAAGAACTTGAGTGCATTTTTGAAACAAGTTTTATCTTTTGTTACCAGGTGAGGAAATAGCACTGATCGAGGATGTCATTGATGTCTTCAGAGACAACACATGTCTGCAGTTTCAAATGACAGTAGCCAACGACCATGATGGGATCCACTTTTTTAGAGGAACACAGTATGTAGTATATTGAATATACGCTGCATAAGCCATCAAATTTGAGCAACTTGAAGCAATATTCAAATTTGATTTATGACCTTCTTCAAGGCCACTCCAAATAATAAACCTGTTTTGTATCACCACGCCATGACAAAAATGATGAGGGCATTTCTTTTTCAGTTTTTTTATATGCTGGTGACAAAATGAGTTAGTAAATGTGAATCTGACCTTGGCAAATTAAATCCAGATTTCAGCAATTTAATGTTTTATGGATCAGCAATCATGGTAAATATGCATATTCCCCCTAAATCATTGGATCCGCAACATTGTAAGCTTTAATTTGATACCAAATATGCCCTTTTTTACTTTTTTTATTATCACATTTCCACTCATATAACCCCGCCTATAAGCCAAATTTATTTCTTGTTTTAGTTCTTTCATATAAGCCAAAATTCCCACATTGAACTCACTTGCGGCACAAAAGCGGGGGTTTTGACAAATTAAAAATTGAAAAAGGAGCCGATTGATAGGAAGCATTGATTACCATGATTACCATGATTACACACTTTATGCACCATTAATAACGAAATTTAACCCTAATTTACATGTGAGATCATTGTTTAGTTATTCATGGGGTTTCCACTTGTAATCAACCATATTTTATTTCTCCACAGTCCTTTAAGTATACACATATTGTCAGCAAAATGATCAAAGGTCCTTTCAGGTTGATACCCCTTAATGGTAAAAACATAAAATACACACTGTATCCATTGTACCTCAGATGGTGAGATTACTATTTTGTCTTAGGGTGGACACAAATTAATTTGGGCAACATCCAATAATCTAGCCTCCAGGATTGGTATACATATTTATCATCTCCGACTCACCAGGTGATTCAGAGGGGGTAAATTCCTGAAATCTAATACATAATAGAGAGATAGCATGCACATGTTGACTATAAGAATGCCTTTGTAACTGTTTAAACTGCTACAAGACATGTTAACCTTATGCCATACAGGTATTAGAGTGCTACTATCATGATATTATTTTTGTATCTAGTCACATAATCTCAGGAAAGTTAGAAAAATAAAGGAAATTTATTTTATAAGATGTTGCATATAGTAAAATAATGCCAAATCCTGGTAGATATACCTAAGACTCCGCCTCCATGTGTTCTGTATATGTAGAGATTGTTTTGGGAGGTTGGGTGGAGTTTGGTTGTTGTTGGAGAACTTTATGTCTGACAGTTGGGTACGGGTAATTCCAAGATGGAAATTCAGGTAACGGGGTTCATTTTAGAAGGTGCACATAGTAAAAAGGTACCAAATATTTAACCCAGACTCAGCACGTGTACACATGTTTAATACATGTAGAGATAGTTTTGTGAGGTTTGCTAGTGATGGGTAAACTTTATGTATAATTCTATGAATTATATGGGTGATTCCGAGATGCAAAATCAGTGATCAGGCCATACTTAAGACCAGTACTGTGCATGGTAGGTACAACCAGTGGTCTCAATGCTCTATATATATTGAAGGGCATATGATGAGGATTTTGAAGAGTGATTTTAAGGACTAATTGAACCATTTTGAGGAAAAAATTGTAAAGTTTGTGTTTTGACAGAAGTTTTCATAATTTTGATTAATATTCAAAATTGATCGAGCCACATCTCAAAAATTTCCTTTCTGAGGATTTTGATTTTACTTTGTTTACTTTGAAATACATGTTGTACCAGGTTGTTGACCAAATTAAGAGTTGCCATAATGTATTTAACACCAAAATATCAATATCCCTGTATTTTCCATCTTGGAATCACCCAAAATAATTATGCTCGTCTAAGTGAGCCAATAAAAATTGAAACGCTACTGTTAGAGATGTATTAAAAATTGTTCCAAGCAGCCAAGATGTATACCTTTCAATACAATCAACTTGTTTTAACATATCAAGAATTTTCTGATTTGACCTTCCTATATATATACAAATATATATATAATACATTATATACATACATACATATATATATATATATATATATATATGTATATATATATATATATATATATATATATATATATATATATATATATATATATATATATTCTTATGTTCAAGTGATTGAGGCGATACAGAGATACACTTGCCTAAATCCAGAAATACTAGGAGGCCATATTTATTAACATGACAGATAAGATTAAATACAAACAAGAAAACAAAAAATAACGACAAAGCTGACCTAACTGAAACGATGATAATAAACAACAACAATAGATAATTGATTGACCAATTTGGGTAGATTTAACCACCCCTTATTTATTAATGTAAAAAAAAAAAAGAAGAAAAATACACAGGTGTGGATCCCTGTTAGATGGTCATGGTCCAGTGAAGAAGGACAACCTTGACCCAGACCTGGGGCATACAGAGCCAGCAGGCCAGGTAGGCTTAGCAGGCTTGGATAATCCGGGACTTTCACCACTGCAGGTATATTAGCCCACATAGGATATTTTACCAGCAAGGGGAGAAACCCCCTTGCAGGTGCAGGCCAGCGGCGGCCCTTATCTCTCACAGCGCCCCTTATCTCTAGAGATAAGGACCGCCGCCGGTCCGCACCTCCAAGGGGGTTTCTCCCACTGCTCTATGTTATCCAGGTGGGGAGGTGAGGGAGGGGTGATGGGGGGATGGAATCCACATATAAATATACCTTATTTCGGCTACATTTTGTTATTCAAATGATCATATTTCACGAAATACAAGACTGATATACAAGCCCACTTACATGTACCTAGCTAGCTTTATTATCTACTTGTATACAGGTTTATAATTTTCCGCAAATAAGGTTTAGATATCAGCAAATTGAATTTTCTGAATTATATGTATATTAACCCGAAATCAATGGGAGAAACCCCCTCATTCTCTTTTCTCCCTGCATAGTATGAATATCAGGATTTACCCAACCTGCTTAGTATAAACCTAAGTAAACATATATAACCAACTATGACCAATCATACCGGTAGCATTATACTTATATAATTATGGGGTAATTATATACACAATAAAGCTGACCTAACTGAAACGATGATGATAAACAACAACAATAGATAATTGATTGACCAATTTGGGTAGATTTAACCACCCAACACCCAAACACAAATAGGGTAAGGAATTATCAAGAAACTGCTAGAAAGTCGAAGACAGTTTTATCTTTGGAGACCTTCCTCTCCAGAGTGTCTGTCAGATACAATAACACAGCGAGGGACCTCCAGTCTCCCCTGGACTTGATCTCCACCAGGGTGAAACCGATAGAGAATAGGAAGGAGGCCCCGCCTCTCCGCAGAGAATGACTGGAGACATCCTTGAGGCCCACACGACTGCTGAGACTTTTCAGTCGTGCGGAAAAGACACCGTAGGTCTGCGGTGTGCGACTAACGCCGGTCCCATACTGGAACAAATAGTCAGACGAATGAAGATGAAGACTTACTATGAGATGCTTCACGTAGGTAGCTACACAAAATATCGAGTCTTGGGCATAGCTGAAGGGGATTTCCAATGATCTCTCCCCATACTGTATAGTCTTGGTTTTGCTCAACCTCAGCAGGATGCCCCAGGGTTTGAAGGTGACGTCAGACACCCGGATGGCCTGGTCACTCACCGTCACATGGGCCTTCCTCAACAGTCCTCTGAAGGCCATAATGGCCGCAGTCCACCAGCACAGATCGCAAGACGAGGACATGTCTAGCAACTTATACATCCTAGACAAATCCCTCGGAGACAAAGGCACAGCTTGTTTGACTGTATCACCCAACGATCTCCGCGCCCCCGCCATGGTGCAAGACACGGAAAAGTCCTTGGTCGATACCGGGGCAAGGCCATGCAGCTTCTGCAGATATACTACCGCACTGATATACTGCGTGATGGAAGAATATTTGAACTTCCGGCACATGTGCGCGATATAGAGGCACAAAGTTTTTGAGTCACATGGTATAGGTGACAGGTCGTAGCGCGCCCAGAACTCATAGAAGTGTTTCCACTGTGACCTGGAGGCGCACCAACTCTGCTTCTAGCCGGTGTCGGTCTGTAACAACAGAGGGAGAACGGGGGATCAATTTGGGCTACACCTGGATAGGACAACCTCGAAATGAAGTCGGCCACCACATTCTCCTTGGAGCGAAGGTAGCAACACACAATTCTAATATTAAACACAAAACACATCCAGAACAGTTCACGCAGCAGAGACATTGCGATGACATTCTTGCTCCTGCCCGTTGCTAGCATACGGCAAACTTGAGTGTTGTCAGACCAGCTCAAGATGGTATTGTTATTAAGCGCGCGACCCCACCTAGCCAAGGCCATCACCACTGGCCACACCTCCTGGACATTGATGTTCTCTAGAAGATTGTCAAAAGTAGGTGGGGGGAAGTAGTGGTCCGGGAAGAAGGGGAGATCCTTAGCCCACTTGTCTAGCCAGACCCCTTACAACCAGTCCGAACCGAGACTAGAGCCAAAGCCCCGTGACGATGAGTCGCAGAATATCTCGGCCACTGGATTAGAGGGCTGGAGTATCCGGGCCTTGCCATTGAACACACTAGCGAATGACCTCCACCACTCCAGATCTGCCTTGAACGTGGGTGACAGTCTTGCTCGGTCGGTGGATTCTGACAGGGAATTGGTCAGATTAATCACTCTCCTGGAGAAGGTCCTGCCCCCGTGCACCACTGTGGCACAATGTGCCAAGATGCCCGATAGCTGTTGGAGTTCCAACTTCGAAGCACTGGTCTTTGTCAGAAAGTCACTTATCGTTGAATACAAGTTGTCTAGCTTTTCCGCAGGGAGGCTCAACTCCATGTTTACACTGTTCACCTCTATTCCCAGACAAGTCAGGATCTGGGAAGGGCCTAGTACCTTCTCCCACTTGATGTCAAACTCGAGGCGCCTAAGCACCAGAATGAGCATGTTCATGTTGACCTCACAGTCTTGACGGGACGAACCCAATACCGTAAAGTCATCAATGTAATTGGATATTCTGTCCACACCACGGCGGTTGAGACACCGCACCACAAAGTCACCTAGCTGAGTGAAGAGCCAAGGGGCTGAGGCTAAGCCTAATGACAGGCACCTGTCCAGTAAGACTTCCGGGCCCTCGCCGAAGTCCCAACGCAGGCCCTGATATGTCACATGGTCAGGCAATATATTCACCGATCGGTACGCCTTGGCTAAATCCACGACCGCTAAATAGTCACTGGGCTGTAGCATGTCTATGATATAGTCCAACCCTTTGTAAGAGAACTTTTGACGAGTGGTGGACATGAAGTTGTTGATGCTAGCGTGAAGTGGGCGCTTGCAGTCTGTAATAGGCCTAACGCCTCCATCTTTTTTCTTGATGGCTCCCATGCTGTGGATGCACTGAGGTGCACCAACGGCCTTAGTTATCTTGCCTGCCTTCACCTCAGAAGTTCACTCATCATGACATTGAACTCGCTACTGACAGTACTTCTATAATTGGATCGATCATAACCCGGGATATAGACATCATCCACAATATGGAAACCAGTATTTATACCCCTCAGTACAAAATCATCCTCAGAGCACATGGCATTGGGGAACAAGACATACTCAGCCGCTACTCTACAAGGCTTGAGTTGGGAAACTACAGGGCCTATCATGTGAACACAACGACAGGTGCCCAATACACAATCACTGAATACTTCCACTACACAGTTTTCAATACACACACATGCTACCAGAGTTCTCACCCCTAAGGGCAATGTATCATTTGGATTGACATTTACAGTAACAGCCCTAGAGCTGTTTTGAACCTGCCCTAGGGCATCACAACTAGTCCTCCCAGTAGGGGTAACAAAGTCTGGACCTAAGTCCTGCTCATCAACACTGTCATCAACATCTAGGCCTAGGCCATCTGCATACATATCACTGAATGACACTAAGCCACATGGAGAGTCTGGTTTGCTAAACAATGGTTTGTCCCTAGGGACCTCACTGAGTGCACACTTTGCTTGTGAACTGGCAACACATTCATGTTCACCGGGCGAACACTCATGTTTGTCGGGTGAACTTACAGTACTGTAACCGACCACAGTGCCCTGTCGTCGGCCTAGACCGACCATTGGATCAACATAATCAACATGAGGGGTATGCAGGACGACATTCTTTGCTATTGTCGTCCCACCAGAGGCCGGGACGACAAAACCTTGATCAAGAGAAGCGACTTCGCCATTGCCCACGGCGTTTACAGCCATCACCGAGTGAGACAAAGTACAATTGAGGGGATTTCTTGCCAACGCGGCCACTGAGCTGTTCGCAATCTCACGGGCAGACATAACAGGAACAGGGGAAGCCATTTCAGTAGTTATTGCGGACTTACCGACTACATTTTGGTCAGAATCGACGAATTTACACTCTAGCGAGGCGCCTTGTTGATCCTCTCCACCACCGCGCAGCCATTTTGAACAAAGCAGGCTGGGAGGTGAAGACAACCGATTCGCTACATCTTTTTCGCTATAAGGCGCTAAATGAACAGAATTGGCCGCGAACGACTCTGACACACCTCTAGAAGTATTAATTGCGGACATATTGTCCGGTTCTAGGCCTTTTTCGGACAAGAAATCAATCGAATCGTGCGAGTGTTGCGACAGTGGCGCCCCCACCACCCCAGCGGCCAAAGACGGAAGCTTTTGCTCCCGCGGCCGCAGAACTCTTCGTGACGAAAAATGTGTGGAATGTGGAGGGCTACACTGGGGTTCTGCGCCTTGCTGGTCCTCTGTTTTTCTCTGCTCCCTGCTTTGTACAGTCTGTTTACACTCACCAGCTGATGTACTCTGGGCTGATGCTGGAGGTGCTGGGGCTGACTCTGGGAGTCAGGCTGCAGGCTTCTGAGCCTGCTTCTTGATGTTGGGGCAGTTGGGGGCCTTGTGGTCACCAAATCCGCAGGAGTAGCAGACATGGGGTTTCTTGCAGCTGGCCCCATCACAGGACTTGAAGTTGTAGTACCAGCATGGATAACCATCACCTCCTCCATCCCCTCCCCCTGACCTGGCAGCCTTCTTCTTGGCCCACTTGGACTTCCCCGAGGTAGGCGGGGCCCCACCGCCCCCACCCCCGGTCTTGAGGGAACGCAGTCCGAGGTGCCGATTTATCAGGGGTTGGATGCCATAAGTAAGCACTTGCATCCCATCAGTGGATGCCAGACTCCGGACCGCTGCATCATATTCTAGGAGATAATGGAGCTCGTAGATGACTTCCGCCGACCGGTCCGACAAGTACCGCATGTGGGACAGCAGGTTAAGGGCATCCTCGGTGCCCTTGTCCACATGCCGCTCCAGGAGACTGCACAGGCAGGAGTTGAGCTGTACAAACTCTTGGGCCTATCCTGGCCATCTGGGAGATATCTGGTGATATCCATGTTGACCACGCGCTTGGCCCTCCTCCTTCGTCTGCGGTGACGCCTGGTACCGCTCGACTCAGACGACAGGGAGCTGTCCGACATAGGGAGGCCAGGCACCGGGCGGCCAGGCACAGGACCTGGGCTCGGGTGTGGTTGTCGGTTCTTGAATACTCCCAGCCGTTTGAAACCTGTAATCACGGCAGAGTTCAGCCCCTGGACAGAGGCTGACAACTGGGCGATGTCCTGTCTCACATTGGCTAACTCCTGTTGCTGGTCCTCCACCAAGTCTCTTAGCCCAGACACTGAGATGTCGTCCTCCTCAGACTCCTGGTAGTCCTCGTCGTCGTATTCGTTAAGGCCGAATAGAGAGCCATACTGGTCTCTGCCTGGGGCACCTGCAGACTGTGACCCCTTCACTGTGTGCCTGGTGACTCTCCCTGTGGGTGTAGTATAGGCCTCCTCCTGGCTACCACCTGGCTGCTGGCCACCTGGTACAGGCTCCACTTTCTCCAGGCCTAGAGCTGCCAATTCCTCCTCAGTCATTGCTGACATAGCACAGGCCTTGCCAGTAGGTGGCTTGTGTCTATGCAGGCATGTCTTACAGGCCCTCAGACCCGACATAGTGGCTGCACAAGGTAAAACTCCAAGAAAAATACACAGGTGTGGATCCCTGTTAGATGGTCATGGTCCAGTGAAGAAGGACAACCTTGACCCTGACCTGGGGCATACAGAGCCAGCAGGCCAGGTAGGCTTAGTATAAACCTAAGTAAACATATATAACCAACTATGACCAATCATACCGGTAGCATTATACTTATATAATTATGGGGTAATTATATACACAAAAAAGAAAATGATGGTAACATGTAGAAGGTGTAGAGCCTAAGGAGTTTGAGCTGAGTATAAACGCTGAGGGGGAGCAGTGGGCGCTTAGTCAATGTGGTGCCCCCCCCCCACCTTGGTGGGGATATGTTGAACTATTAGTTTTGGCACTTCAGTCCAGAATATATTTGGTTATTAACCGGTGGGTTATAACCACACCATATATATATATATATATATATATATATATATATATATATGTATATATATATATATATATATATATATATAAATATTTATATATATATATATATACAGTATAGTTTTAAACTGCCATATTCAAAGAAACCTAGTATAGCCTGCAATACCCACGGACACTAGCGTTGTGGGTATAGACCGGAGATGTCCAGAAAGCTTTGGGAACTATGGTCCAAATGCGAGTTGATTTTGCCTAGCATTCCCCTGGCTTTAATATTGAACATACAGGCTCATGATTTAATGAGCAGTATCTTACATATGTATACTATAGTTGATTCATAGATTTAATTATGGATGTTATTTAATTTCTACACATTGAGGCACTTTGATGGAGGTAATCTGTATAGAGGCAAACGATCTACAGCCTCTTGGACCCCTGTTGATTGGTCTAGACATGACTATAATTACTAATTTGTACATTTCACCTCATCCAATTAAGGCCCCAGGTAGCATAACAGCCACTCATAGCCTGTCTCGATTGGATGGAGAAATCTACAGTATTGGTTGACACAAGGGCAATCGATAGAAAACTGACCCTTCTGTCTGTAACTCTCAGACAGCCCTTGGCTCCATCTGAGAGTTACAATTAAAGAATCCGGGATATGAATATAAAGATAATTGTGCCTGCTCTAGTAAATGTGATTTTTTAACATTTTTAGATGTAGCTCGTTTATTGGAAACTACCCTACGAGGTTCAGACACTCCCAAAGGGTCGGCATTATGTACTGATGCAGCGCCAGCGAGTCACTCGCAAGGGCTGCATTGCTGCATCATAAAGACAAATGTCATCATTTAGTGACAGCCATCCTTAAAGGGTTAGAGGAGTTGACGGAGAAATATATGACCATTGTGTTAGGAACTTATTGAGAGAGGTGGGGAGACAAGTCTCAATGATACACCATTGACTCAATTTGCTTTGCCCGAAAAAAAGATCTGATACTCCTTTAACTTGATTGGCACTTTGTCATGATGCATGTGTAAACCCCTGGTGAGTGTACTCCCTGACACATATACCTGCATCATAAGGATCCTTTACGAGTGTATCGACTCCAAAAAGCCAACATTAGGCTCAACCCTTGCAGTCTCAGTGTCGCCAAGATGAATTAATGGCTTTTGGCCACAAGAGGCTTGATGTCGCCCCACATGCATTAAAGTGTCAGTGCAAATGACACTATACATAGGTTACAACCACAACATTTTATATACATAGTTTAACAATGAGCGGGGAGGGGGCGATGGCTTAGCACCCATTTTAATACAATTGGTGCATTGGCATTATCAACCACTGAATATTCTTATAAATCCTAAAGAGCCGAACAATAATAGTCTTAAATTAACACAATTTAAAGCCATATTTCGATGATTTTACCCATAATGTAATGCATTTAATATGCAATTCAGTCCTTTTTTGCAGTATAATATTTTATCTTAAAAAGGACCAAAAACCTTAAAATCATGTGCGAGACCATATATCAAAAACTTTTTAAGATGTTAGTAAATGATATGAACTATTATCTGAGATTAATTCTGTTGAATTCTGAATATTAATTTTATCCCATAAAATTATGGCAATTTATCGCTACGCATTCCCTAAATTATTGCAATTATTTTTGCAGTAAAAAGGGAGCCTAGGGGCACTTCACATGTGAGATTTCATTTCTATGCCCATTGGTTGCTATTAGATAAAAGCAAGGAAGGTTTCACATTTATCCTAATAAAAATATGAGATAAAAATACTTTTTTTTTTTCAAAATTCTGTATTTAATAACACTAGTACGGGACCCCTCATTTCTCTACCATAATTTGATTCTATATGATTTAGGCTCCTTAGGAAAACAAATTGGGCAAATTCTGATGACGTAGCGACCAAGCGTAAGCTATAGAAAAACACAGCCATTTCTGCCATAATGAAAGGGTGAACTGTCATGGTCCCTACCCTAAAGAGGTATCTGATTCGTTTTTTGTCACACCCCCAAATCTACCACCCCCATTTTTTCCCCCTGCTATAAAAATATAATCACTCCCATACATTGACAACCCAGACTGTATGAATATCTGTATAATAGTAAAATAATTATGCCAAGAGGAGCACTTTGAACATATTTTATTTGAGTGAATGTCATTTAAAGCCACTTGAATGCTTTTATGAACCTTTGAGGATATTTACATGGCATCCCTGCATGTAAAGCCTCTTAACAGGTCCGGTAAATGGAGGAAAACCCTCCCCAGAGCCGTTATTTACACCGGGGTTAATTTTCACAACGCAGGTAGGTGTGAAAACACTGCGGGGCTCATCGCCTACTGGGTGAAATGGAGGAGCACAGAGGAAAAGTTTATAGAAAAAGCTTATTTATATGTGATTTCATGGCAATCACCTGTATAATTAACTATTCCCCATGTATGATTCAAGAGCATACACTAAAACCGTTGCTAATTTTAGCCTTGCAGTGTTTATGCTACAAGCAAAACCGTTGCTAATTCTAGCCCTGCAGTGTTTTCACACCTACCTGCGTTGTGAAAATTAACACTGGTGTAAATAACGGTTCTGGGGAGGGTTTTTCTCCATTTACCGGACCTGTTTAAAGAGTTCCTTTAAAGGATCAAAAGATTGCTTAAATGGAAACATTCATGCAGTGTTTTCATTGACCTTGCAGCAAGACCTAGTTGTGGCGTCCAGCAACACCTTCTGTTCTGTACAGGCCTCAAGGTGCTGCCCAAGGTAGGTACGGGGGTCACACCTTAAAAAAATATCAGTTTACAGAGAAAACAAATTGAACCACAGAATAAATGTTGATGTTTTATGCTAGTTGACAACATGGATTCATCAGCCGGCTGTCACCTGTCATGGGAACATACAACCAAGATTTAAGCTGAAACAATTAATAAAACAGCGCAGAGGGCAGGGGCTCCCGCTTATGGGACAGATTGCATCCTGAGTAACAAATGGCAGACAACAAGACCCAGTTTGAAATAATGACTCACAATTATGCAAGTGTCCATTTCAAGTCATTCTACACAAGAAGTGACTCCGAAGGCTGTAGATCATGGGCAGTCATAGAGTTAACAAACTGGGTTTGGCAACTGTAGAAAAACTCCTTTCTCCATAATCTATGCTGGACAGTTTACACGTGCTGACCTTTCATCTTTGGAGAAAAGTTTGATCTATTTTTGTATGCCAAGCTTTTTCAAATTGTGTAGCCTATCTTAGCTTCCATAGTCCAGAGTTTAATTTCACAGAAAGATCATACCTTCACCAATGTAATGAAATGGGGTTGGCAAAAAAAGGAGTAATGAAATGTCCTGGGAAAAGGGAAATCAGTGCATAATGCAGATCGTACCACCATAATATGTGACATGTTTTAGGAAAGGGTAGCTTAGTGCACTAAGGTTCCTTTACGCAGATCATGTCACATATTCAAAGACCTTTTAAACGTTGTCTTTAATCATTATTGGCTGTATCTTATGAGATTGGGACAATGTGAATGTATTTGACCAGTTTCCATTTTTGACCGGGGGCCATCTTTGACCAACCACCTTAAAAGAAATTATTTTAGAAAAAGATTTCTTCTTTGATATGTAAGGAATAAGATAAAGAATATGGTGGTGGTCATATCACCATATATGACTTCACCTGCCCTAAACAAGAAAAATGTGGCTTTGACCCCGGTAGGGGTTGCCACCCCTTCAGAAGTCGAAGCCCCATTTTTCTTGCATCCGCAAAGTGGCAACAGAATGTCCTGACTTGATTTGTATTTTGCATTATAATGAAAGGCATTATAATTATTATGCGAAAAACATAGTTATATGGAGGTAATACTACTTCAGATCTATTTTATTATTTCGGTTTAATTGGGACATTGGGTACGATTTCGATTTAAAGTAGATAGCAGTCATAACTATGTTGCCAGCCCTAGCCTGGCCAAAGCTTATTTTAAAGGACCTAGATTAAATTCAGATAAAAAGTAATTTTGGATTTAAAACGCTCAGCATGAATAGAATGATGGAATGTATTAAAGCTGAAGAATTAGGCCTTTAGGCATAGGGCCTATAGGCCCTAGACCATATAGCCTATATCTGGGGTGTCCATAAATAATGTCATGCTATGTTTGACCACTCCCTACCCTGACAGTCCCTGGTACCGGGTCCCTTCCTCTCGTAGATATATTTTATCTATAGACGTCACATGTTGGCCTATAGGCCTAATAGGGAGCCTTAGTTGGATCGGAACAAAGATGCAAAAAATACCCCTGAAATTAACAAGGCGACATGGGGGTCTAGATAGGGGGTCCCCATGTCGCCTGTCGATTTTTAAGAAATGCTCATGTCATTTGTCAGTATCTTTGTATTTTTCTTGTCATTTGTCACTAGGCCCCATGTCGCCTGTCGACTTTAGGGGTCCACCCCAATCGACATGGGCATTTTCTGCTAAGCAGCATGCGACCTGGACATTTCTTACAATCGACAGGGAAAATCCAGGCAACCCCCTAACTTTTTAATGTAGGCCTACATCATATGGTCCAACACCTCCAGTAGGCCTACACGCCCCACATATAGCCCAACAGTATGGCCCGTAGACCCTATAGGCCTATGCCTAGGCCAGGCTCCGTGAAGACAAGGCTTGCTGTGTGTCTGTGTCCCTAATACCCTCACCCTGACAGAACACGGGAAAGTCATCACAGCGTTCTTGTGACGCACCAGCGTAGTAGTCATGGTGACCATGTTGCTGGTCAGACAGACTAGTCGCAGAAACGGGCACAACAACTGACGCTGTTGTCAGTGTGACACCTACGGATGCGGCCCAGTTACCAGTTAGGCCTACAGTTCAAACTACAGTGCAAGTTTTGGAAGTTGTGGTGCGTTATCTCGAATACCAGGCAATCTGAGTTACATTTTACCATGTCGCAATACCATTTGAGGCCTAATGTCATTTGTGCTTTAGTGTTACTTCTGAGGCCCAGTGTCCCGAGAGTGGCATTGGTCCTGTTTGAGGCCTAATGTCATATTTGTGGCCTAATGTCCCCACAGGTCTTTGGTATGAAGATGCGTTTAAAAATTGTGTATTTTGAGGGTTTGAAAATATCTTTATTGCCAAGTTACATGTTAAATACATGTTTCATGTTATGACAATAAACACCATAAAACCTTGGATATAAGCTAGTAGCCACAGCTAGTATGTGAGTCGGATCGCCGGTGTGGGTGCAGCTTATACATGAGGTATAGCTGCTGTAGTACAGTACTAAAAGTCACTATTGTAAGATTTCTAGTGTGGCTTATATGATTGGCCAAATTATAGTTACGGCTCATATACATGAGTTAGGCTTATACACAAGGTTTTACTGTAGTTATTATATGAATGCATGGTGTGATTTCTCAACTTGATTTTCAGTGGGAGTCATTTTGAAGGGTCCTCAGCTATTATTGCGATATCTGCCTTTCCTGACAAAGATCTTGCAGTCTTCCGCACCCAGGCCTTTGCAAGTTGTCAGGCAAGTGGTAAGAATAAACAGCTGTCCTTTGCTTTGCTTAAAATCATCATTATATAGTTCCGAAATGTGTGTATCCATCTCCCAGTACCAAACCCAGTTGCAACTAGTGCTCCAAAGTTAGGGAGAGAGCGGGGGGAAGGAGGAGTAATATTTTGTCTCACACTCCTAGAATGATTGCGATAAACAGTGGATTATGGCAATGCAGCAAGAAAAGGTGATTGTACTGATGTTGTTGATGGAGTTTTTGATGGAGTTTTTGAAATTTTCTGCAATGAGACATATGTATACATGGAAATGCCCTCAAAATCAAGCATTCTAATATAGGCTATTTGAAAGATATTTCTCTAATGAATCTCCCCGTGTGATATGTAGCACATATAGTCATTGCAGACAATGGAATGAGGTTCCTGCTAAAACCACAACTTTGAAAATAAACCACCCATTCTTGATGCATGGGTCTATAGTAATTATCAGGGGGTATATAAATAACTTCACGGATTTCAGCGTCCTTTTACATTGATATCAATACTAGAGTTCATCAACCTTTAAGGATGACATAATGCATCATGATTTTGGTCGTGATGATGCATGAATGCAGCCCTGGTCAATTATTCGCCAGTGCTACATTCAAGCATCATGCTGACCCTTAATGGTTTGAGACACTCCTGAAGGGTCTTTATGATACACCAATGCAGCCCCAGCTAGTCTCTTGGTATCGCTGCATTGGTGCATCATTAAGAAATATGCCTTCTTTAAGTGACATCATTCATTAAAGGGTTAAGAACTTATTAAGAGTCTTATTTCACTTAATCTTTACAGGTGTTGAAACCATGATTGAGATACCAACTAGCGCCGTCGTGAGGTATCTGAATAACAATGCCATAACAGTAGCTCTAGCTGATTGCTGCAGCAATAGTGTCGCCACAGACTGCTGTGCGGCGGCGGTATCGGACGTCCGTATAGTACCAGTCGGCGGTGTCATAACACTCACCACATGTGCACCAGCAAGAACGAATACTCAGACTATCGGTGCCATTCTGGGAGGTTTGAGTATTGTGGCAGTTATTGTGATTACATCCCTCTGCTTCATTTGCCGGCTGAAAAGAAATCTGTTAGTTAAGCCATAAGATTTAACATCTATTGTTTATTTGTGGTATTAACCCTATGAAATAATGTCTGAGCTCTTGATATTATATTTACCATGACATTTAAGTCAAGATATATTGACTTACATTAAATGTATATACCTTATAGATATAAATATATTTATGTATATGTATGTATATATATATATATATATATATATATATATATATATATATATATATGTATATATATATAGTAGACTGCACAGGAAAATTTGTAACGGAGGAAAATTTACTTTTGATTCCTTAATAACACATAAGTGATAACACATTGTCTTTTCAATATTTCTTCAGAGCGGTGATCCCATTGTTTCAAGCCAGACCACTTCGACCACCTCTCTTCCCGCGGTTTCGAGATCGAGTCTACCCGTACCGCCCTCCTATATACAGCAGCTCAGACTGTCCACCACCACCACCAGCCATCATGCGGCCTGTGCTACGCAGGCCGTACAACAACTGCCCCCCTGTACTACTGTTAATGCATGGATTATATTGAACCCGATTCTGCCATCTCAGGTTACTTCAAGGAAATTTTAGTATGATTTTTTTTGTGAAAATTTCTCAGCCTCAACCAACCTAATGTTTGACTCTCTGCCATGGTGAACAAGTCATTGAAGGAATCATGCATTGAGGGCAAAGTGGAAGGGTAGTTTTACTTTCTGTCATGGGCTAAAACCAATTCAGAAATTGGCTGCTGTCGACCTACTCTTCAACCAATTTCTTTTCCTTCTTGGTTTGATCTAGATAATTGACCAATACGTCACCTACTTCTTGTACATATCCTGAGACTGTTGATTTAATGTACCTGCATTTTATACACTTTCCCAGGTTGGGCAGAGTCGAATAAAAAGTAGTCCATACACAGTACCATTAGACATATATAAATATGACATATATATATGTATAAGGCTGTGTTTTATGAGATTGGGCCAATTGAAACATCTTTGACCAGGTGCAAGCTTTGACCCGGTACAAGCTTTGACCGGGTGCCAGCTTTGACTGGCCACCATAAAAACAAATATTTAAGAAAAATACATTTCTTCTTTGATATGTAAGGGATAAAATTAAGAAAATGGCGGTGGTTGTATCTTCATATATGGCTTTGCCTGTCTTCAATAAGCTGTTTTATGTCAGCCGGTCAAGCTGGCACCTGGTCAAAGACATCACCCAGTCAAAGCTGGCACCCAGTCAAAGACGTTTCAATTGTTCCGATCTCATGAGATACAGCCATGAGAGGTAATTGGGCTTAGAGTTCTCCTGGGCATAACAATCTGGACCTACCAGACAGGGGCTGACTACAATGGGCGTAAGTAAAAGGGGTCCTCAGTCTGCATAATGATCCAAGAGTTGTTGCTATTTTGGAAAAAAAAACTCTTATAACAGACAAAGTTTTTCAGCAAAAAACCAAGAGCTAAACAGAAAGATGGTTAACCCAGAGAAAGAATATCTAGTATAAACATATGAATTGTCTGCAGATAATATCTTCAATTTCACGTTCAGGGAGATTCCATTTTGATTGATCCCAACTGTTTTAATTTATCAATAAATCGCTACTTTTCAAATGTACAGTGTGTCCTATGATCCTATGTACATATGGCTACGGATTTAATTTCCACATTGTTAACAACTTTTTCTTCTGTGTTGGAAAATATCATATATATTTATTTTGTGTTGTCTCGCTAAATCGGTCATGGCTCATTGGTTTCACCTTTAGCCACTAATTCTTATGGATTGATTAAGGCACACCACTTAACATCTGGGAGGTATGGTTTGCATATTATTAGTCAATATTTCATAATATTCAAAAATGGGTATTTGACTATATATGTGGCCATAGTTAAGGGTGGCATATCTTCAAATATATCAATATATCAAAATCTAGCACTATGAGGTATTTCTTAAAGTTTATTCAGCCATCATACATCAAACTAATATCTTCTCAAGTAATTAAGGTTGGTCGCTACTTGTTGAATATGGACACACTGTGCAGATCTCTGAGCATGTAGCTTA
This sequence comes from Harmothoe impar, assembly GCA_947462335.1. Lineage (NCBI taxonomy): Eukaryota > Metazoa > Annelida > Polychaeta > Phyllodocida > Polynoidae > Harmothoe > Harmothoe impar. Next base: position 16,956,528 of record OX381717.1, read on the forward strand.
AATGCATCAGAATAAGCTTATTTTAGAGAACCAGAACATGTATGCTTACTTAGCCATAATCAACTTGAGGCTGTGTCTCACGAACTTGGGCCAATGTTTTTGTCTCTGACCAGGTGCTATCTCTGACTGAGTGCCATCTCTGACCGGCCTGAATAAAAACAGGTTACTTAGGGCAGGAAAATGGGCAACTAATTTCTACTTTAAAGAGTTATAACATCAATTAACCTTTTCAGCCAAATTCTATCTACATCTGCCCTAAATAAACCATTTCCATTCAGGCCGGTCAGAGATGGCATCCGGTCAGAAATGGCACCTGGGCAGAGATGGTGACTGGTCAGAGACAAAAACATTGCCCCAAGTTCGTGAGACACAGTCCTGAACAATTTCGAGCAGAATCTCATTGTATTCCTAAGTATAACCAAGGGTATGAAATAGAACCATTTTATGCGCTGATTTCTGCCGTTTTACCCATTACTTGAGGCGTTAAGTATGACATCTAGTCTTTTTTTTTTAACTTCAAAGGCACAAACCCTGAAATTATACCCGGGACCCCCTATCATAAATTCTTTTTGATGTTAGCAAATAACATGCATACATGTAAATGAGATATGAGAGAGTTACAAATTTCTGTTGACTTTCAATACTACTTTTGACCAATAAGCATATACAATGTCTTCCTACGCATTTTGGAACCATTACTATTTTACCCAGAATGCAATGCTATACAACTTTAAAATCAGTCTTGTAGTAAAGGGGGAACTATTAGCACTTCACATCTAGTGTTTCACAATTCTGTGCATAACGGCTGATATGGGGGGAAAATCGAGGAAGCTTTCATGTTTTTATTGATTTTTAGAGAAAAATGTAAATACTTTTATTTTCAGGAATTCCAAATCAAAACAAGTAGTTCGGGACACCTTTCTCATATTGAGGAAGACAACAGCCAACAGCTATCAGTTTCTCGACCATAAGATGATGGATAAGCTGTTAGTGTATTATCTTCTCAGTTAGTTTATTAGGTATGTTCAGCAGGCAAACTGGACGCCAGATCTACATCCGGAAGCTATTTTGATTTTGCAATGTGTATTTATTTCAGAAATGATATTTCAAAATACAACAACAATCAAAAATAGCATGTGAAAAGCATGGTATAAAGTATCCACATTACAGGGTCTTATGTCCAATCACAATCGTGAATATAGTTTAGTATAACATAGCATAGGTCTATGATCATAACCATTACCATAATCATTTGCTGTATCCAACAGCATATATATATATTCAGGTGCAATAACATTATGTATGCAGAAATATAACATAATTACAATAGTATCCTCGACGCAAATCATATTGACAATGCATTGCCCCCAAAGATGAGAGAGGTATACGTGTCACATTGAGTGGCCCCTAGGGCCTGCTTTCCCTGTCTTTGGAACAGGCACGATGGTACCCACATGCCAGGGTTGAAGGACCAGCTTTGTGTTGACGCTGCTGGCTGTCTCTCACGACCTTGGGCCAATGTTTTTGTCTCTGACCGGGTGCCGTCTCTGACCAGGTGCCGTCTCTGACCAGGTGCCAACTCTGACCAGGTGTCGTCTCTGACCAGGTGCCGTCTCTGACCAGGTGTCAGGAAAAAGGTGTTTTAAAAAGAATTACACTCATATATATAAGGATTTGTAAAAACCTTATATAATTGTAATTATAATTATAATTATCCCCCTGCTGTTGGTATTTTGACCTTATCAAGCCAAGCCAGTCAGAGACGGCACATGGTCAGAGACGGCACCTGGTCAGAGACGGCACCCGGTCAGAGACAAAAACATTGGCCCAAGGTCGTGAGACACAGCCTGCTGCTGATATCGGAGAGTCAATCACATTGGCAAAACATATAAGTAGATAGGGTCATTGAAAAAGTTTAAGTACAGAAAGTGAATGAATTCAGCAGATACACTCGGTAGATGAGTGAAAGCATCCTTGATCACTTTCGATTTAACATGATCAATGCTTGAGCTCTTTATCAGTATATCTAAACAAATTCTATTCAGGGGTTTTCTAAATGACTCAACACCATTTCATACAGTCAGCCAAGGCATGTAGTTTCGTATATTCCTGTTTGGTTGCAGATGACACACTAGAGGGCGTCATAGTATTGGAACATGGTATGCAAAATAGAATGAGGACCTGAGAGTTGTTCCACACTAGATGGGGCTTCAAGTAGTCCGGCCGTGTGTTCATTAGGCAATATTGGGCGCGCGCCTAGGCACACCTCCTATGGTGGAGGTATGCCAAATGGCGCGCGCCGCTCGCCAAAAGCGCGCGCCTCCCTGGCCTAATGAACCCCCCTCAGGTAAACGCGATCCCAGTTTTCATACATGTATTCTCACCTGTAGAAAACATGTATGAAAACAGGGATCTCGTTTACCTGGACTACTTGAAGCCCCATCTAGTGTAGAACAAATCTCGGGCCCTCATTGTGACCGTAACAGCCTTACACTGAGAAGAGAACATGAGGGAGTCCCAATGATACTGATTATCTAGATAAAACTATGAGGTGATATTTTGTATGTATCACTAAGTATTAAAATCCCCTATATTTACTTTGGTTTATGACTTGCAGTTAATGCAATCCAGATTCATTACAACTACAATACTTAGGATCTGCTAATATCTCAATTTTCCAAAAAATATTTAGGCCCATGAGATATGGTACAGCAATATCGGGACAGCTTATTCATATTGAGGAAGACAATAGCCAACGGCTATCAGTTTCTTGATCATAAGGTGATGGATAAGCTGTTGGTGTATTATCTTTTTATTTAGTTTATTAGGTATGTTGAGCAGGCAAACTGGACGCCAGATCTACATCCGGAAGCTTTTTTGATTTTGCAATGTGTATTTATTTCATAAATGATATTTCAAAATACAACAACAATCAAAAATAGTGAAAAGCAATGTATAAAGTATCCACATTACAGGGTCTTGTGTCCAATCACAATCGTGAATATAGTTTAGTATAACATAGCATAGGTCTATGATCATAACCATTACCATAATCATTTGCTGTATCGAACAGCTTATATTCAGGTGCAATAACATTATATATGCAGAAATATAACATAATTTCAGTAGTATCCTTGACACACAATCATATTGACGAAGCATTGCATGATGAGAGAGGTATACGTATCACATTGAGTGGCCACTAGGGCGTGCTTTCCCTGTCTTCGGGACAGGCTTGATGGTACCCACATACCAGGGTTGAAGGACCAGCTTTGTATTGACGCTGCTGCTGATATTGGAGAGTCAATTACATCGGCAAAACATATAAAGCTGTGTCTCACGACCTTGGGCCAATGTTTTTGTCTCTGACCAGGTGCCGTCTCTGACCAGGTGCCGTCTCTCACCAGGTGCCAACTCTGACCAGGTGTCGTCTCTGACCAGGTGCCGTCTCTGACCAGGTGTCAGAAAAAAGGTGTTTTAAAAAGAATTACACTCATATATATAAGGATTTGTAAAAATGTTACGGCGGTCGTTATATAATTGTAATTATGATTATAATTATCCTCCTGCTATTGGTATTTTGACCTTATCAAGCCAAGCCAGTCAGAGACGGCACATGGTCAGAGATGGCACCTGGTCAGAGACGGCACCCGGTCAGAGACAAAAACATTGGCCCAAGGTCGTGAGACACAGCCTGCTGCAGATATTGGAGAGTCAATCACATCGGCAAAACATATAAGTAGATAGGGTCATTGAAAAAAGTTTAAGTACAGAAAGTGAATGAATTTAGCAGATACACTCGGTAGATGAGTGAAAGCATCCTTGATCCCGTTCGTTTTAACATGATCAATACTTGAGCTCTATATCAGTATATCTAAACAAATTCCATTCAGTTTTTTTTTAAATAACTCAACACCATTTCATACAGACAGCCAAGGCATGTAGTTTCGTATATTCCTGTTTGGTTGCAGATGACACACTAGAGGGCGTCATAGTATTGGAACATGGTATGCAAAATAGAATTGTGACCGTAACAGCCTTACTTTGAGAAGACAACATGAGGGAGTCCCAATGATACTGATTATTTAGATGAAACTATGAGGTGATTTTTTTGTATGTACAACTAAGTATTAAAATCCCCTATATTTACTTTGGTTTATGACTTGCAGTTAATGCAATCCAGATCCATTACAACTACAATACTTAGGATCTGCTGATATCTCAATTTTCCAAAAAAATATTTAGGCCCATGAGATATGGTACAGCGACTTATTTTCTTTTCTAAGGTGTTATTAAAGGGTCACACCCAATTCTTTGTTCTGTCCTACCGGACGGATCTAGCATCATATCCATTTTCAAATACCACTGGAATCAGCTAATATGCAATCCAAGGATTAATTTGATGCCTACCTTATAGAGCCTCTGACAAATATAGACCAATAGTTTATGTACGGGTCCATTCTGTGTGGGACTGCAGAGATGCCCCTGCTGCCACCTAGTGTTTCCTACTCTGAATCTCCTCACTCAGCACTCTCCCAGCACAGTCTCAAATAAGACTCTGCCAAAAGGCCTGGACTTCAGGAACTCTTCTGTGGAATAAGAGAGGAAAGGGGTACTACTTGTCTGCTCTCCTATAGCCATCTCACACTGCCATGTCAATACACCAAACATAATTCTCAGGAATATGTCAAATTTGGCCCATCAAACCATAATAAATACTTCTGAATTTTCAAATATTTGCTCTACACCTATCACTCAAAATATTTGAATATAATCATAGTTGTAAAGATACATATTTAAAAAACATGGTGAAGGCAAGTTTTCATGATGATCCGCCACCTTTTGGCAGAGAAGGAAGTACACTGATATTCCTAGGCTCCCTATACAACCAATCTCTCAGTCACTAGTGCCTAACCTAGTTAGTCATTTTTGGCTCCCTATACGACCAACCTAGGTCAGTTATTATTGTCAGGTTGGTCAGTACTGACCAACCCACCTTAGTCTTTTAATTCCAGGGGAAGCCACTGAGTTGTGATCATAGTTTCTTACAGGTGGCACCCACTAGTGGTACACAAATACAACACATCAATGATAAACCTAGGTTAGCCACTTCTGACTGAATTCATTTTTGAATATAACATTGTCATTGTGACTAACAGACACATGACAAACCTAGGATAGTCTGTACTGACTAACCCTTTCAACCTATAGATTTTCAGTGTAGTGCGGTAGAAACATATGGAAGAATCGGCTGGGAGATTGCTCACTCAGCTCACTGTGCGGATAGCCATGTCTACAGAACACTTTTGGGTTGTGTCTCATGAGATCGGGCCAATGTGAAAATCTTTGACTGGGTGCCATTTTTGATCGGGAGCCATCTTTAACTGGGCACTATCTCTGACCGGGAGCCATCTTTGACTGGGTGCCATCTTTGACCAGCTTGATAGAAAACGGTTTATTTAGGGCAGATGTAGATATAAACCGGCTGAAAAGGCTAATGGGTGTTATTACACTTTCAATTAGTAATAAGTAGCCCATTCATGTCTTCATCTTCCCTTAATAATGGCATCACTATGGTTGACAGGCACTGTGGCCCCCTATGCTTTAATATTATAACTAATGGCCATCAAACAAGCAAAAAGCCCCCCCCCCGCCCGCATTGTTTAAAAATGAGCACGCTTAGCTGGGGGTTCAATTCAATCCCCTCTAGGCATAAAGCTGTGTCTCACGACCTTGGGACAATGTTTTTGTGTCTAATCGGGTGCCGTCTCTGACTGGGTGCCGTCTCTGACCGGGTGCCGTCTCTGACTGGGTGCCGTCTCTGACCGGGTGTCAGAAAAAGGTGTTTTAAAAAGAATTATACATATATATAATATAAGTATTTGGGAAAACGTTATGGCGGTTGTTATATAATCATAGTTATAATTATGATTAGCTTCCTGCTATTAGTATTTTGACCTCATCAAGCCAAGCCGGTCAGAGACGGCACCCGGTCAGAGACGGCACCTGGTCAGACACGGCACCTGGTCAGAGACAAAAACATTGTCCCAAGGTCCTGAGACACAGCCATAAGTACATTTGGTCCACTACGAATCTACCAATCCTTCTCAATAATAATGACCTCTCCTTAGTGGTCAGTATGTCAGCTGGCCAAGTAACATGGACAACTGGGGCCCTGTTAAGTTTATCTTATGCAGTCTTGGGCTCGACGGGCACAGTTTTGGACTGGGTAAATAGGGGCCCAGTTGGGCTTGCAGTGGCAGATGGCAGTCCCTTGTCTCCCCCTCCCCTAGACTCAGCCCTCGTCTGTATATGGTACAGACTGCGAGCCAGCAGCAGAGGGGACTTACACTCTTCAAGCATAACTCTGACAAAGTATATAACATGCTTGGCGAGTGTAGCATGTCCAGTCGGTGCCCATGCTTGTCACTCTCCGGCTGATGTTTAGTAAGTGCTGGTGTATGTAACCAATTTCTGTTGGGAAACAGTGCCGTGAAGCCAACACTGTTCCGTGTCCTGACAAGACACTGAGTCAGACCCTGCTATAGACCAATGCAGCAAGAAAGGGTGACTTTTTCGTAATAAAGTTGCTTGTACACTGGTTTTAGCAGAATCCTCACAGCGTTCTCTGTAAGGCCAAATAAAAAAAAAGTTTTGTTTCAGGTAACATGGGAAAAAATTCTAGGGTCGGTAGGTCGGATTTTTTTTTTCAATTGATTTTTTTTACATCTAGAATTGAACCAAAAAAGTGTAAGAACTGGGAGATTTTTTCAAAATTTTGTTAGCCTAAAAGTGACCCCAAAAAAGTATAAAAATACAAAAAAAATCTTCAAAATTGCATAAAAAAACATAGGGTCGGCCCTGACTAGATAGGGTCGGTCGGGTGACCTGAAACAAACCTTTTTTTTTTGGCCTAATGGCTATGTTTGCAAACTTGTCATATGAGATGATTCCCAGGACAATTATCTTTTTTATAGTATTTATTTGAATGCAGTATTTTGAGGTTATATTTATGTATTTGTCTGTCACACTTCAGAAATGTTTAAAAACTTTATGAACAACTTTTCTGAAAACTCACCCTTTCTTGCAGCATTGGTTTATAGGCCGGGTGGACATAGGTGAGTGGGTCTGAGGGTGTGAGACTCCCCCCCCCCCTCCCCTCACCCCTTCACAGCAGTGTAAGTGACCTCATGGGCCTACAGCTGCATGTATATATTGAGAAGTTAGATACACCTGAAAGGAGACAAATCCAGATTGTGACCTAGATCTAACTGTTTGTACATTTCAAATCTTCTCCCGCTTCGTCGCCTCACCATCAAACATTGCAGGGCATGCCCCCTTTATAACCATTTGAGCACAGCAGAGAGTTCTACTGCACCGTGCACTTTGTTATCATACTCCATCAATACAGCAGAACCTAGTACCTAACCAGGGTTGCATGAATGCATCATGCCGACCTACCGACCGTGATACCCAACTCGAGGATCCACACTGCAACATGTCAACAATTTAACAAAAATTTGAGGCATCATTATTTTTGTCCTTAAATAAGGTCCTTAAACTGTGTCAAGTTAAAGGGTTAAAAGGGTGAACAGGAGGGTTGTTGACAGCTGACAATGAATCAGGTATACTTCCCGCCTTGGGGTGAGGGGGTAACCTTACACTCAAAAAGTAAACTTGTCTCCAAACTCTTCAAAGTGACGATCATGAAATAAACGAGTCAAAAACTTGTCTAAGTGACAAGGAAGTGGGTCTTTTAGTTATGCAAGCCCAAAACCCGACATTTGCCAGCTCCAGATTCTGTTTGTGGTATGGTAACCTGAGAGATTAGACAACTTTCGACACTTTATTTTATGATAGTCACTTAGACGAGTCTAGAGACAAGTTTAATTTTTTCAGTGTACACTCACGGTTGCATATGTGTGTGCTGCCCTAGACTTAGACTAGGAAAAGTCTAGTCATTACCATGACCCTTTGTAGCTGATTGGCCTATAGCCTACTGCAGGGTCACTTGACACACCTAGCAGAGATTCTGTGGGTCCAAAAAACGTATGAACGTTAAATCGATACCTTACATCCTAATCTACATTTATATGTTATTGTTGGTGCTGGTACTCATTTCTAGCAGCCAGAAAAGACAGTTTTGTGATGGGTTGCCAATTATTTTTCTCAATAATTTTTTCCAGCCACAAATAATGAACAATGAAGGCCAAAGTGGTAACCCTATCTATATGTTTGACCATGCAATGTGGTCATCCTATGACCACAGGCTAACTGAGTGAATAGCACCAATTTCCCTAATAGTGGTCTCCCTGACTCCAATGAACTATCTGCTTTACCCTACCTACAGTATATGATTTAAGAATGTTACCCTAGAGCACATTCTCCTAAGCTAGGTAATGCCTACTAACACAGCCATGTGTCCTACCAACCTCATTACATTAAGCCTCTAAGGATGGCATAAAGCCTAAATACATCATGCCCTAGATCATCATGATTCCTGCATAGTCCAAAGGGTTGGCGTGTGCTCCAATGCAGCGCACATCATAAAGAAAAATGTCATCTTTTAGCCACCGGCTATCATTAAAGTGGCATAATCACTAAGCATATCCCACTTACAGTTCTAGTGCTTTGCTTGTCTAATATGTGGTTAAGTGTGAGTGGTGAGATTGCCCCTTTAAAAGGGTTATGTCACTTATTTTATTAATCTTGAGTCTATCGATTAACAGAATTCAATATGTGTGTATGTTTTGCTACCTGCACAGAATGTACATCTCCTGACATGTCTGCCTATGATGCAGCTGTACCCTTTGAATGGCCCTTATGGGAGACCCTCTATTTATGGATGAAAATCCATCTTGTAGGAAAAATACGTTAAAATGGTTCTCTTTTTGATACTATATAATAAAACCCCGCCTTTAAGATGACCCCCTATTTTGAGATGAAAATCCGCCTTGTAGGTAAAATAATTCAAAATGGTTCTCTCTTTGATACTATATTATAAAACCCCGCCTTTAAGATGACCCCCTATTTTCAGATGACAATTCCTCCTGTTGGAAAAATACTTTAAAATCGTTCTCTTTTTGATACTATATAATAAAAACCCCGCCTTTAAGATGACCCCCTATTCTGAGATGAAAATCCGTCTTGTAGGTAAAAGAATTCAAAATGGTTCTCTCTTTGATACTATATTATAAAACCCCGCCTTTAAGATGGCCCCCTATTTTGAGATAAAAAGCCCTCTTGTAGGAAAATAAATACCAAAATAAATTCGTCTTAAAGGCGGGGTTTTACGGTATACTTGATGTATACCCTTGGTCGTCGTTGCTCTAGAGCTGAGCACCGAAAATAGTGACACCCAATATGTGTCCTTTTAAAATCTAAGCCAACAGTAGAGTCTGCCGCCCATGTATGCTACTACCATAATATATACATTGCAAAATTACAATTGATTCTACTACTCCGATACATTTACTTCCAACAGTGGATGATGCATGAATGCAGCAGTTGCAACCTACCCATTCCGGCTGCATTCATGCATCATGACAACAAACATCACTTATCTTTATGCATAAATGCACTATGAGGCCCCCAAGAGTTAAACCCGCAGGTCTCGGTACCCCTCCAGCGGCCGTCAGAGTGGAGTCGGGACAGGTACTATGCCTGCTATATATAGGGGCACTGGGCCTTTAAGCCAAAAGGAAGAAAAAAATGGACATGCATCACTTGTTGTGGCAGTTAGGTTGCAGTGCACGGGGCGTCTGTCAGATGCAGAGGGACCAGGGCTGGATACAGACCTATGGTTTGGACACCCAGGGGCGGCAGTGTGAAGGTCAGTAATGTTATAAATGTTTATGACTTCATGAAGCTAATTTTATCATGTAATATTGCATACAGGTATGACTGAGCAAAAGATGTATATAACACAAAGGCCCATGGCCAGAGGATACCAAAAATCCTCTGGCCAAGCGACTTCGCCTTTATTTCATGTTTTTTTTTTTTCCTCAAAATATGATTAACTGCATATATAGATGGCCATAAGAACTTGAACGAATGATAACGTCATAGGCCATGTGATACGGGAACATTGTTTCCCATGGGGGGCATTGGATATGGGATTTCTAGTACTTAAGCATAGTGATCATTGTATCCGCCATGAAATAAGTATATATTTACATATAATATACAGGGGTAGATACTTATTATCAGGGCCATGGGCCACCAAGGCCCGCAGCCTCAGAAAGTCATGGGCCTGAATATAAAACAATTGGCCCGGGAATATTGATATTAAAAGTTGTGGAGAGGGGTATAGGAACTTTAAAAAGAATAGTATACCCTGCAAATAAGCTACATGCTCAGTCTGACACTGTGTTTGGTAAGGTATTTGGAGCGAGGGGAATTTCTCCTTTCAAATGATATATAATATGCCTATACTTCTCAACATCAACATGGATTTGATGTTCATATTTATAGCTAGATTCAATTGGAAATATGAATGCCGGATGGCCCACAGCTATTCATATTTTCGGAAAATTGTGGGTCCGGGCCCAGAAATATTGGCCATTGGCTCCTTGGCCAGCGTTAGTGTCTACCTCTGCATGCACAGGCTTAAACTGATCAGCTTGATTATACTTGGAGTAGATGACTGTATAATATAGCACAGGGTATGACACAGGTATATGCCTATCACCTTCATTCCCTAGATGGCCTACTGCACTATGTATTTGGCCATAGACACAGGCTGAGGAACAGAGATATGTAGTTCCTAGATTTCTACTAGATGGTGCCACAGTCTACCTACAATCCCATGTACAGTGCTGCCGCCTCAAGTGGATAGATGACCGGGGACTAGGAGTGGCAGACCTTTACATATACTATACATATACAATACAATGGCAGCAGGACTCAGTTACAGCCTGTGGCCATAGATATGTGGCACAACCTGAAGTATAAAGATGATGTTGGACTAAGCAGTTTGTATATATTCCTAAATAGACAGCACTACTGTCAATGTCGAAACCCATGGTACAGCAGGGCCATCTAGGGTATAAATATGATGGGTGTCTAGCTCTGCCATACTTTGTGATATATACAGTTATCCAGTCTTAGCATAACTAAGCTGATCAGTCTAAGCCAGTGCCTGCATGTAGCAAAGGGTGCACTGTGCAAACAGCCCCATGTGCCCCCTGACTGGGCATTCAGTGCACTGATATACTAAATGCTGTGCGCCCTAGTCTCTAGCGGCTTTCCCAGGTTAGTCATATGGACAAAGTGTACAGCAATACGTATTTATAACGTCATTGGTCATATCGGGGAGGGGGGTATCCCTGTCTTCGAGTATATTACTTCTAAACTTGACGTAGGTGTATACAAGTACCCCACATAAGTTGTAGGGGAAATAGACACACCAAAGAAATATATATATAAATATGTGAGGCCTGTCCAATTGATGAATAGGTATCTCAGTACCCACTGCAACTATAAATTGCTCGTAACACAATTACATCACTGGCAAATTACCTATTTTTGAGAGCCATTTCCCTATTCACCAGGAACTATACAATTCAGGTGTTGATAGGTTCATAATAGGGGTATATGTCCTTGAAGACCACATCCGGAGGTTTTGAATAATATGAGAATACCAGAATATTCCACTGCAATCATACTGTTTAAAATAATCCTTTTATACATATTGCATATATATGTGGATATAGTGGTATTTTCAGCAAAAGTAGTCAATCTCTGCAAATATTATATTGGTGAATGTGTGCTTTGTTCACTTTGCACAAGGGGGCACTGCTGCCTATAGTCATATGTGAAGTCGTTGCTAAGGACAGAAGTGCATGTGGAAGTTGTGTGGGGGGGGGGGGGGGGAGGGGAGGGGTGCTGTATGTTTATATAGGGCAGAGGGCAGAGGTGTGGTCTAGCCTCCCACCACCCACCACCTCTCAGCCATGACCACTCTGCCTGATTTCGGCCTGGCTGTGTTTCTGGGCTGACAGTCAGACTCCCCCTCCCCTACTCAGAGAGAGGTAAGCTCCTGGGGCCTACTGACCACTACATAGGCTTATGGGGTTGGGGGGGGGGCACTCTATCCTATTTGATTACGATCAGTGAACATGATTATAAGAGAAATGTTCCATTCCGGGGCCCTATATAGGCAAGAGCCCATAAGGATTTCCTGCCAAAAGGGTCCTAGTTTGTTGAGCTACCTCTTGTATTAAGAAAACCAAATTTCAGGTAATGTTCATGCAGACATTGGGTCGGTTGTCACCCAATATGAGCTCACATTGGGTATAGTTTATATGTTTCTCACTGGGGACAGTACAATCACTGATATTTCAGGCCTTAGAGTGGTCCCAACTTGTGTGAACTTAACCAAATAATAGACAAATAAATATATTCACCAATGAGTTAAATTGTATATGGGAAATCAGTCATATACCTAGGTATCAGTTTATTTTACCGAAATAGCCATATGAAAACCTCCGGACGTGGTCTTTAAAATTTGCATGAAAAATTGTACAATCCGCCCTCTTTTGATAGAGTGACCTGAAGCAAACTTCTTTTTTTGGCCTCATAAACCAACCGGTGCAGATTGGGAAATACAATACACATGGAAATGAGGCAAACCTAGATTATTATCTAGATCTAGCGGTTACGTTTTAAATCTTCTTCAGTTTTTTTTTCTTCCTGCTTTATCACCTTACCTTCCAACATTGCAGCTCATGCCCCCTTAATAACTAGTCAAGCACCGCAGAATATGTTACTGAACTGTGCAGTTTGTACAGCCCCAGCTAGTACCTAGCCAATGGGAGTGTGTTCACTATGCATTGGTCAGCATGGTGTTTTAATGCATCACTTGGTAGTTACTCATCAACCCTGCATCAATGCATCATGACAACCTAGAGTATTTATATATATGCATTTAAGCCTCATATGGCCCCTAAAGAGTTAAACCATACATCCAAAAGAAGAAAAACGGACATGCACCACTGGTCGTGGCAGTTGAGTTGCAGTGCACAGGGTGTCTGTCAGATGCAGTAGGAACGGGGCTGGATAAAAACCAATGATCTAGATACTCAGCGGCAGGTCTGTGTAGGTATGTTTACCGTAAAACCCCGCCTTTAAGACAGATTGATTTTGGGATTTATTCTTCCTACAAGACGGATTTTTATCTCAGAATAGGGAGTCGTCTTAAAGGAGGGGTTTTATTATATAGTATCAAAGAGAGAACCATTTTAAAGTCTTTTTTCTACAAGACGGATTTTCATCTCAAAGTAGGGGGTCGTCTGAAAGGAGGGGTTTTACGGTAGTTACTGTTGTTGACATCATATAACAAATTGTATCTTGTTATATTGTGTACCAGGAAGGCGTTTCACCGCATCATGATATAAAACCCAACATGCGGCTGCAAGTTGCGGTCAAGATGCGGCAAATATACACCAAAAGTACTTTTTTTGTTTCAGTTGGTCCTCCTTATACCCTCCGTATCTTTCTTTTTTAAATACAACATACGGCATCCAACATACGGCCCTTTCAACATACGGACATGGTCACCTGTCTCTTTTACAAAAATGTACAAAAACCAGTCTACATTCCGGGGAACCTCTAGGGAATTCCCTTTGTGACTTCATAGTATTAATAGACATACAGAGGTAGGTCGGGGAGGGTATAAATAGGGTCCGTATGTTTGGGAATTTCAGGGAAGAGACAGGAGAGGTCGGGGAAGAGACAGAAGAGGTCGGGGAAGAAAAAGGAGAGGTTGGGGAAGATAGAGAAGAGGTAGGGGAAGAGATAGGAAAGGTCGGGAAAGGCACTGGATTTGGAGTGTTTTCTTCACCTCTGGCGCCCAGCCAGCTCTGTACTCTGATAGCTATTGTCTACCAACGTTTATACACTAGGAGTCTATAGGCAAAGTTTCAGCTCCATAGGGCCATTATTTACTGAGTTACAGAAGAAAAGACATTTTTTTGTATAATTTCTATGAAACTCAATTTTATTTCTTTTATTTCTTTTATTTTAAAGGTAGAAGTTGGACTTTACTTATCTATTCATTAAAATAATTCTAGAGCCATTTTTTTTACATATATATGTGCACTTTCAAAAGGGAGTAGGGAGGTCAGGGACTGTACTAGGTTACAGAATAATAGTTTAGGTCCACATGACCTCCCGCCTCGCCTGAATGCTCCCAATGTGCTTGCGAACTCCATTCCCTTATATATATATATGAGAGGAGTTGAGGCCTGCATGACTTAGCCTCTAGGTGGCAGCACCAACACAGCCCGGAACTCAGTCTGCGGCCGAGTAGTCTCTGCGCGCCTCAAGTCTCCAACGTAGCCTTCACTCTCCAGCAGAGGTTTGGTACTGACTAACTATGGGTGGCGGCCATTATCCACCGGTGGATATTGGAGAGTGATGGAGAGCTGAGCCTTACAGAGATATAATTCAGTCCCACGGGTGGAGACATCTAGCGGTAATATCTCGCGATAGATTGCCCGGAACTGCAAGACCCTTTCCCGTACACACCCACACACCCATAGACTACTAAGCCAAAGTCCAGCTTCAGCAAGCCATTTCTTTTATTATAAAGGTAGAAGCTGGACACATATGGAGCAAAAGTCACATACGGCACACAAAATACACATACGGCCCTAAATAAAAAGGGTATATGTGAATTATTTGACATACCACCCCCACCCCTACCCCTCCGTATATTTTGAACTGAATACGCCAAAGATGCGGAATTTTTGTGCTCCGCATGTTGAGCTGAAACGCAATTTTCGCCTTATGTGAATACGGAAGGCCGTATGTACATACGGCGGGCGGTATCTTTTTCCGTAAGATGTGGACATGTTTAGCTGAAACACAAAAATGAACAGGAACGCAAAAAAAGCACATACAGACCCTCCGTATGATACGGTGAAACGCCTTCCTGTATGACTATATTAAAGATGAAGGCCTATATATGTATAGATTAAAGAGTGTATAAATCAAAGAGTGCACTGTGTAATCCGTCCTGTGTGCCCTGTGTGGGCATTGAGGGCACTGACACTCTAGATTCTCCAAGCCTAAAGTATCTATAGACCAATGGAGCAAGAAAGGGTGACATTTCAGAATAGTTGGTAATGACGTTTTTGAACATTTGTGAAGCATGACTTACAAATAGATAAATATAACCTCAAAATACTGCATTCTAATATACATTAATTGAAAGATAGTTATTCTGGGAATCCACTGACATGAGTTGTTCACAAATGTACCAATTACAGACAATGTTATCAGGAATTTGCTAACACAACTTTATCATGATAAAGTCACCCTTTCTTGCTGCATTGGTCTATAGTGATCGCTTTAAGTTAGTATTAGGATCATTTGTAAGCACAAGACTAGGCCTTATACTCACAGAAATGCAAAGATTATGAGTTGGTCGGTGCTCGCCTAGATTGGTTGTATAAGGAGCCAAAACATGACTATAGGCTAAGGCAGTAAGAAAGGATGACTTTTTCTTAATAAAAGTGTGCTTACAGTGGTTTTATCAGAATTCTTATAACATTGTCTGTAGGGGCTATGTCAGCAAACATGGCTAAGTGAGCAAACGTCTTATATCAGGAGATTTACAGGAAGATTATTTTAGGACATTATATTAGAATGTCAGATTTTGAGATTATATTTATGAATTTGTTAGTCACTCTTCAGAAATGTTTGAAAACTTGATCAACAACTTTCTGAAAAAGTCACTCTTTCTTGCTGCATTGGTTAATCCCTAAAGTTGTTAACAAGGACATTGTACTGACCAACCATAGAATATCAGTGTAGTATGGATGAAGCTGCTATTTATCAAGAACTTTATATCCCTTGAAGGATTAAAGGGGGCCTTTGTCAGTTGCAATGTTACATAGATAAGGGTTAGATCATTTTAACAATAATGTGCACCTAAACAGAGTTCAAATCTATTGCGACTGACTCCTATAAGCTATGAAGGCAACATTTCTGGTTAACTCAAATTTGTTAGCCCTACCCCCTTAAAAGATGTTACCCCCCCCCCCCCCCCCCCGCACTCTCGATCAAATCCATCAACCCCCGACCCCCTGACTGGTATCTAATGATCAGGTAAGCAGGCAGGCCCTTACCCCCCCCCTCCCCTTCACCACAGTGTAAGTTACCTCATAACAGTGAGGCCTCAGACTACAGCTAAGCTGTTGATTTCCTTGGGTGAACACAGAGAAATACGATGCTACATGAAAATGGTATAAATACATCCTTAAAGGGGATACGCCCTTACTGACCTAAATCTGACTGTTTCATAGTAGTGTTAACTTTTTTTTTGTCAATCCACTTAAACTCCTGATCTTCCAACACTGCAGTTAATGCATTGCAAGTAGCCATTTAAGCACCACCACGTGTGCTACTGCACACCTTATTGACATGATGCATAAATGCAGCCCTGGTGAGTACCTAGCTGCACACATGCATCATATCCACCTAACAGGTTCGATACCCACCTCTAGGGTCAGTTATGATGGCAGTGCATGATGATGAACATTGAATTTGAGGCATTACCATTTTGGTCTTTAAACTAGTTGACTTTGCTTGTTCAAGTGTAGGCGTTAACTCAATGAAAGGGAGCTTTGACAGTTAGCATATACTGGAAACCCTCTGGCGGGTGCGGGGGGGGGGGGGGTTGTGGGATAAATGGAAGGGGTCCACAAGCCTACATTTCTTCACACCAGTAGTAAAGGTCCCTTGTGTTACCCAATTTGATAAAGAGTCACCATCATGCTTTTTTGACAAAAAGAGGCATTTCTTTATTTAATTTGTTGAGAATGTTAAATATGATACAATGCTGGAAATCAAAGGGAATAGAATGCCTTAAGCAGGCTATGTAGATAGCATACCCTTGGGATACAGCATAAGGTATAGAATGAGGCCCTTGTTTTGTATAATTGGCGGGACATTGGGGTCTTGATATTCAGGCCACTCAAAATATAAAAGCTGTTTCTCATCCCTAAGGACTGGAAAATATGATGAGGGAGGCTTGTACTTCTTTGTTTTTCTAGCTGATAGAAATCAAAGGGATAGATGCATGATGCATGAATGCAGCCTAAGTTGCCTGAAGTGTATTTTTGGTATCATCCTCATTACCAAAGTGTGTAGTGTCTTAGCCCTTTAAGGATGGCATAATGCATGAAAGCAGCCCTGGCGAGTAAATTGCCAGCGCTGCATTCAAGCATCATGCCGACCCTATGGGGTTGAGACACGTTCAAAGGGTCGGCATGATGCACCAATGTAGCACTGGCGAGTTACTCGCCGGAGCTGCATTGGTACATCATGGCGACAAATGTCATATTTTAGTGACATCCATCCTTAAAGGGTTAAAATGGTCTGCAGCCAATAGTAGACACACAGAGAAAATAAAAACTGTTCATGCACCAGAGAGTCGCTGATGTACTGCAGTGTGGGGTAGGTGAGGAGCAGTGCAGTGTCATTCCCAGGGGCAGGCATACCGGGCGTGGTAAGGGACACAAGTGTAACTCTAAGCGGCACTATACAGGTAAGGAGTAGTTGTAATATTTACTTATTGAATGTAGGGACGTCATCGATACCCCCAGAATCGATACACCGACATTTCTAAAATTCCGATTATCGCATCGACAAACCCGTTATATCGATACACCCTTCATATCACAGGTAGTCCCAGAATTTACCTTTCTAAAAATGCAAAATTTGTGTAGAAGTACCTTATTATTCAGTGTGAAAATGATATACTTTGTAGACCTAAAATATTCTAGTGAAATGGTATTCAGATTATGCTTAACGTGCTACCAAATCTCTATCCATGTATATTCCAGTATGAGGATGGGAAAAAAATAGATGAAGATACCCTTATTTGAAGCAGATATTCACTGTTTTAGTCATATCTAAATAAATCGATATAGTCGAGAAATCGAGACCAAAATAGTGATAATCGAAATCGAAATATATTGGATACCAATGACATCCCTAATTGAATGTATAAAGAGAATTGGATATATAGTTATATGTATATATATATATATATACATATATATATACATATATATATACATATATATATATATACATATATGTACATATATATATGTATATTGTAGCATGGAGGAAGGGGGGTCTGTTGGTCCACAAAGGCCCTCCAGGGTAACTTTGTACATAACAGGGGCGTGGCAAGCAGTTTCAAAGTAGGGGGGATTGGCACTGTTTGACACTGTTTGACCCCTTTTACTTGACCTTTTTGGTTTGACCTTTTTTGGGGTTAGTCAAAAGTAGGGGGGACATGTCCCACCCGTCCCCCCCAGTTGCCCCGCTCCTGCATAACCTAAGGGTCAAACGCCGGGCAGCGGAGGAGACGGCTGACTCAGCCGCTGATTAGCCGTGGCGCCGGCGGAATCCCCGCAGGAACGTTCGCAATGGGGGCATTGGAGAAACGTGGGTAATCTTTATAAGGGGGTTAAGATGGAGGGTTCCGACAGTCTGGTTTGATGCATGAAGCAGAGAGAATCTCCAACGATACTTACCTGGCGTGGCCAGTGAGAGCCAGGGCAATAAAGAATATCCAGTTTAACTGTATTTGACAAGTTCTGTCTCCTTCCACATTACGGCGGACACTACAATATATAGACATAGCTGCACGCTAAAGTGACTGAGTCAGTGGTTATTGCACGAGTGGGGGTCCTCCCGTTCTGCACGCTGGCCGCAGGCCTAGTGCAGAACGGGAGGACCCCACGAGTGCAATAACTACTGAAGAGGTCACTTTTAAGTGACGCTCTGTATTTATTTCAGGGTATATTGATGTAAAATAGATATGTAGTCTATGTTTCTTTACTTCCACGATGTTTCTCTACTTCCGCGGCGTTTGTTTACCTCCGTCGGCCGCCATTTTGAAGTCACGTGACCTTTTGTAGCCTAGCAACTCCATGGCGACCCCATGGCGACCCCTGGCGACCCCTGGGAGCGTGCAATACGGGCAGAGCGTGCAATATGCCCGAGGGTTATTGCACTCTTCACTCGCATATTGTACTCACATAGGTTTAACCTTGATAGATTGTATTCACCATGAAATAAGTATATATATGTAGGGTAGAGCCCTCATTGGCTTGATGAGGTCAGTGGAGACCAACCGACCAACCTGCCATTCATCAGGACCCTAAGATTGGTAAATTATTTGAATGCAGCACTGATGAGTTGATTTCCGTAGCTGCATCCATGCATCATGCAGACCAAAAGTATCAATGTACTTTTAAAATGTTCCTCAACGTGTTAAAAGTGGGGCTATTTGGTTCACTCTCACCAGATTGGTGCAACTAAAAAGTGGCCGTACATGATCGGTGGCCTTACATGATCGGCGGCCGTACATGATCGGAAAACAGCGATATTCCCCTAAGGCCCCATTTACTACACTATTTAACTTATCTAACCATACCTACTGCCTGTAATGTAGCTTTGGGGAGTTTATTAGGAGAAGAAAAATCCCAAAACATTTATAGGTGCCAAAGGGGGGCGCTCAATATACAACCGATCATGTACATCACGTGATGTACATGATCGGTTTGGAATGTCATGTAAAATGTTCTTATTAGCCACTGCTTCACATGTCTTTGGTTACACATGTTAAGACTCACATCATATGTACACCTTGCTATGATTGATTTATGTTTTGAATATGGTCAGAAAGGGTAATTAAGGCAGTCAATAGATAATGGGCTGATCATGTACTTCACATAACGTACATGTTCCGGTATTAAAATGTCATGTTAACTTATCCTAATATTAGCATCTACGCATTTCTCACATAGTACATGTCAAGACACACATCATATGTACACCTTGGTAAGGTGTATTTATGTTTTATCATGGTCAGAAAGGGTAAAGCAGTCAATAAATCACTGATCATGTACGTCACCGATCATGTATGTCACATGACATATATGATCAGTATTGAAATGTCATGTAAACTTATCTTAAAAGTCGCATCTACACATTTTTAACATATTACATGTCAAGACACACATCATATGTACATCTTGGTAAGGTTTATTTATGTTTTATAATGGTCAGAAACCGATCACCAATCATGTATGGCCACCGATCATGTATGGCTGCGGATCATGTACGGCCACTATTCAGTTGCATTGATTTGGTGAGAGTGAGTCATGTCAGTTGCAGTGTTAGAAATTCAGTAGATAAGGGATTGATTATTTTTAACAACAGGGGAGGGGGGGGGGTGGGCTTAGTGGATTTTCAACCAAGCATGTGGAACTTGTTTTGGTCTATTATTTGAAAGGGGTCCACAGTTTTACTGACCCCGCCCCTTTTTACTCAAATTCACTAACCCCCTCCCTCCTCAAAGAGTTCAAATGTCCCCTTCCCCCACCCCCACTCTCAAATCTACATATTCACCCCCCCCCTGACTACTCCCCAATGACCAGGTAGGCAGGCAGGCCTTGCACCCCTTCTATAACCTCCTTAGTGACCTCAAGAACTGAAGACCCAGACTGCAGCCGAGCTGTCGATTTCCTTGGATGAACATAGGGTAACATGATACTGTCAGAAACGGCTATACAGCCCAAAAGGTGACATATATATTCTCCAGCAAACTTTCCTCTTCCTGACCTTCCAACACTGCAGCCTTCACATTCCAAATAAGGCCAAATAAAAAAAAAGGTTTGTTTCAGGTAACATGGGATTAAAACCTAGGGTCGGTAGGTCGGATTTAGGATACCGAAAATGTCTAAAAATGAGGGTGGAAATCAATTTGTTTGAAAACCTAAATTTGACACAAAAAAGGGTAAAAATTTTGATAGGGTCGGTCGGGTGACCTGAAACAAACCTTTCTTTTTTTGCCTGACCATTTAAGCACTGCAGAGTGTGCTGCTGCACTGTGCACCCGGTGTCGTCATGATGCATAAATGCAGTCCTGATGAGTATCTAGGTGCACAAATGCATCATGCCCACCCCACAGAGCTGATACCCATCCCGATGCTTGCCAGTTGGCAATGGTGGCACCCCATCATGATTGCAAATTACCACGAACTTGAGGCATTGTTAATTTTGTCCTACAGCTAATACCTTAGTTCAAGATAAAGGGTTAAGGGGTTAAAACTGAGGCTTCAGACTAGAGCTAAACTGTCAATTTCCTATGGTGAACATGAATGAATACAAACCTGCCTGAAATGGATCTACAGCCTTAACTGTGACACACCCTCGCTGACCTATTTTTGACTTTATTTTATATTGGTGTAAATTTCAATTTCTTTTAAATTGTACATCTATCACTCCTGACCCTCCAACACTGCGGCCTACACATTCCAAGAGACCATTTAGCCCCTGGTATTTCTGTAACTTGTGTTGTCATGATGCATGAAATAAGCCCTGATGAACATCTAGCTGCAAAAATGCATCATGCCCACCCCATAGGGTGGATACTGACCTAAAGGGTCTGCAGTACTGGCAGTGCATCACGATGATAAACTAACATGAACCTGAGGAATTATTCTTTTTGTCCTTATACAAGTTCCTTACTTTAAAGTGACATGGTCCGATGATCAGGGCTCAAAAATCAATTTAGTTAAAAATGAACCATAATGTTCCTTATGGTAATACTTCATGTCCTACCTACTTTATGTAATCTTATTCCCTAGGATTCAGCTTAGAATTCAACTAATCATAAGATATATGGCTCAATTTTGGATTGCACGCTATAATTCCCCCATTGAAAATACACTGTAAAGTGCTTTACTTGGGCCACATCTGAACCGCTAATTGTATATATATATGACATTGTTTGGGTGCCCTGTCCTCCAAATATGATATTGTACTAGCATCTGAAACTCATTTAAGCAGGATCTAAAAATTGAAAAAAATCGTACCATGTCACTTTAAGTTAAAGGGTTAACAGGATAATGGGAGTGTTGCATAAGTCTCCTTAAGTGAATAACAGAGAAATACGATACTGCCTGAAATGGATATACACCCACAAAGGAAACATCTCCTTACACTGACCTATTATTGACTTTATTTTATAATGGTGTAAATTTCAATTTTTCTTTATTTTACATCTATCACTCCTGACCCTCTAACACTGCGGCCTATGAATTCCAAATAACCATTAAGCCCCTGTTGTGTGTGTAACTGCACTGCTGGTTTTGTTCTGTCATGATGCATGAATGCAGTATCTAGCTTCAGAAATGCATCATGACAACCAAACTCGTCTTAAGGGTCTACAGTACTAGCACCTTATCATGATGACAACCGGACATGAATTGGAGGCATCATTATGTTTGTCCTGAAGCTTCTTCCTTGGTGCATGTTAAAGGGTTAAAACGGAGGCTTCAGACTGTAGCTAAACTGTCGATTTCCTTGGGTGAATTTGAAAAGGCTATACAGCCTTAAAGGTAACATATCCTCACCGACCTTTTTTTACTTTATTTCAACCACTGTAAATTTCAAGTTTTCTCTATTTTACATCTATCACTCCTGACCCTCCAACACTGCGGCCTATGAATTCCAAATAACCATTTAGCCCCTGCTGAGTGTGTAACTGCACTGTTGGTTTTGTTTTGTCATGATGCATGGAATGAGGACTGGTGGGTACCCCACTACACTGATGCATCATGCCTACCTCACAGGCAATGATACCCATCGCATTGATTGGCATTTGGCAATGCTGGTACTGCATTAAAATGACAACTGAAAGGGAATTTGAGGCATTGTTAATTTTGTCCTTAAACAAGTTCCTAGGTTAAAGTTAAAGGGTAAACATGAGAAATGGGAGGTCTAGGATCAACTGACAGTAAACTTAACACTTCCCATACACTTTGGAGTAGCGGGGGGGGGGGGGGTTGGGGATGGAGGGGGAGGGGTTCGCTGGCTTCCCGTCCATCATCAAGGATGCAGGTCCCTAGCAAATAGTCGTAATGGCAAACTAACGGGAGGGTGTATGTCCCGCATGTGCATGCACATGGGCAATGTACACTCTCCCGCACATGTTTTGGACTTTACCAATGGTGGAGAGTGATGGATGACGTCACTAGCTCTTAGAGGGGTTATACTACTTGGCCAGGACCTGTGGGTTAGCCCCAGAACCAGAGAATGGGATAGGATGGTAACCTTATATTTAAACACACCAATGTTTCACAGGACAGGACTGATACGCCCCTGAGGGGTCCACATGATGCATGAACGCAGCCTCCCTAGGAATGCATTTATGTATCATTGTGACCAAGGGTATGGTGTATTAAAATTGTGCGCAAACCTGAGAGGTTTAACTCTTTGAGGACAACGTAAAACACTAATGCATCATGATCTTGGTCGTCTTGATGAATGAATGCAGCCCTGCCGGGTAACTCACATCATGCCGACCCTATGAGATGGAGACACTTCCAAAGGGTCAGCATGATGCATCAATGCAGCATCGGCATGCAGGTCACTCGCCAGGGCTGTATTGGTGTATTATGATGGCTAAAGTCATATTTTAGTGACATTCTTCCTTAACCCCTAAGGGACGGTTCTTGCTAAAATATGACATTATGTGTAATGATGCACCAATGCAGCCCCGGCAAGTTACTCAGCAGTGCTCCATTGGTGCATCATGCCGACCCTTAGGGAGTGTCTCAACCCCTTAGGCTCAGCATGATGCTTGAATGCAGCACTGGCGAGTTACTCAAGCAGCATGACGACCAAGGGCATGATGCATCAATATCCTTAAAGGGCTAAAGGGTTAAGACACACACACAAAGATAAAAACTGTTCATGCTTCACTGGTCTCTAATACATTGCAGTGTCGGCTCGGGGTAGGTTAGGATCAGTGCAGGGTATCATACACAGGCAGACATCCCAGGGCCGGGTAAGGAGGGAGAAGAAGGTTAACAGTCAGTGGGGATTCTACACACGTGAGCAGCATTTGTGTTATATATACTTATTTAACCGTGATGCCTCACTACATCATGCCCTTGGTTGTCATGATGCTTGAATGAAACCCTGGCGAGTAACTCGCCAGGGCTACATTCAAGCATCATGTTGACCCTACCGGGTTCAGATACCTTAAAGGGTCGGCATGATGCACCTATGCAGCACTGGTGAGTTACTCAACGGGGCTGCATTGGTGCATCATGACGACAAATGTCATCTTTTAGAGACATCCGTCCTTAAAGGGTTAACCCTTTCCCTGTTGAAACTGCATATATATGCAGTACCACTGTAAAACTGATACTGCATTTTATCTTTCTTATTTTTTTGAATTTATAAAGTATTTTATTCACAAAGTGATCTTCAAAAATACAGTACTCAATTCAAAGATGGGATATCACACACAAATGATAGCATATGTAATATAAATTGGATGTTACATTCAATCTCATCAATAATTGCTCACAATATAATTATCACCATGCGGTTTACATACAGGTTAATGTAATATGTAATAGTCTATTTGTTGGGGTTTTGACCATGTTTTCTGTAGTTGTCTCCAATGGTCCCCACCAGGTGTGGTGGTGATGGGTGTGGCCAGGAAGCATAGGTATAATCTGCAGTGTACCCGGTTTTCAGTAGTTGAGTGGCCCTAAAGGGTCAACCCTTAAAAGACTGCATAATTCCTTAATACATCTTGCTTTTGGTTGTCATGATGCATGAATGCAGGCCTGGGGAGTCTCAGGGCTGCATTCAAGCATCATGCTGACCCCATAGGGTTGAGACACACCAGAAGGGTAATGATACACCAATGCGGCCTTGGGCACCCTAGCTGTCTTGTTGAATGAAATAATTCAAAAAATCAATCTTTTAGACACACTCCGTTGCTAAAGGATGAAGTATAGGGTGTCTGCTCTCACTGGTTGGGCAAGCCATGTATATTTACACATACATTATAGAGGTGGATATACCAGAGGCCTTATTCAATGCAATTTCGAAATACCATCGGACAGAGTTTTATTCTTTACTGTTTACTGAAGATTTTGCCCTAAACGATGGACCCAATATTTTATCGACCACACATTGATTGTGGTTGAAGACACCATTGAGGCAAAAATTGCAGCAATTAGCCAATAAAGTAAAATGATTATCTGGAGCTACAATGTTTGGAAAACTTTGAGAAAGCAAATTTAAATGGGAGATTAAAGGTTAAAATCATTACTTTAGATGACGATGAATGCATCTTGGGGACAGACAACTGTGACGTAAATGCACTTTGCACAAATACACCTGGTTCCTTTACCTGCACTTGTAACGATGGCTACACTGGAGATGGGTTCAAATGTAAAGGTAAGTATGGGGTTTTTCTCATCAATTTTAAAACTGCATTGGAAAAATATTATTCAAAGTCGATGAAAATATTTGTTTACTAGTTCTAGTCAAAGCACCCCACGTCTGGTATTATATAAATGATCATGACATCCTCTGTAATGTCTCACATTTCATTTATGTTCATAAAGAAAATTAGAGGAGTAGTCTTGAGAACCCCTCATTTTAATTTTTGATATTCATAATTTTTTTTCAAATTTTTTGCCCCAACTACGGAGAGATCTGAGGGTAAGAGGGTTAAAATATATGACTAGAAACCAACTGATAATTGCCTCAAACCAACTTTCCTTTTTCTTGATTAATTCATTCAGGAGCTGACCCCTAAATTTGTCAGTTTAAAGGGAGTATCAAAATGATTCATTTTAGATGATGATGAATGCACCTTTGGGACGGACAACTGTGACATGAATGCACGTTGCACAAATACACCTGGTTCCTTTACCTGCACTATAAACCTTGCATTACGTAGAGATATCAATATACTAATATTCACACATAAGACTGATGATGGTTTGGGCGTGTTTAATTCCATGAACCGACATGAAACTCCTGCTGACACATGTACAATAATAAAATAAATTTTACACAGTTGAGTTCCAATACTGCGAGCGTCTACCGCGCTGTATACCGTACCATGGCTGTAGTGGTTGTGCAATGTGGCCACAACACACACCCTAGTCCTACAGGTAGTTCCCAGGTGTCTCTCAGGTGCCAGCCATGGTACCCCCACCTGCCTCCAGAGGGGGGGGGGGGAGCAACCCTCCTACAGAGTCATTTAGCTTTATAGCAGTATAAGCATACTTATACACACAATAAACCTTGCATTACGTAGAGATATCAATATACTAATATTCACACATAAGACTGATGATGGTTTGGGCGTGTTTAATTCCATGAACCGACATGAAACTCCTGCCAACCACGCCAACCGAACAGTCTTGTTAGTTAGTTTTACAATAACAGATTCGCCTTTTGGAATATATTCCTGACAATGGTCCTGTCCAGATCCACTTTCGACTCCAGAGTTCTTGTCAAGTACAGGAGGACACTGATACTCTTCCAGTCCCCCAAGTTCTTGATGTCCACTAGAGACACTCCGTGGGCTGCTAGCAAGCTGGCCCCACCTCGGCGCATTGAGTGAGATGACATTTGCACAAGACCTTTTAACACACATAGCGATGACAATTTCTTTGAATACCACTGATAGGACCCTCTGACCCAGTTGTCCTGGACCATGTTCCCAATTAACTGGCTGTCCACGGTGGGATATGACACCGAAGACTTAAGGAGTGACAGATAATAACATACACAAAATATTGATTCTGTAACTGGTACAAACGGGATGAAAAGCACCCTTTCATTAAAAGAAATAGTCTTAGTACGCCTGACAGACACACCCACTCCCCATTTCTCCCATGACACATCTGAGACCTTGATGCCCAACCCCGGCTCTACTAGATTTGACTTCCTGAGTAATCCCCTAAAACCTAGCAGGACCGCCACCCAGAAGGCCAGATCCTGACTGACGGACATATCCAACCCCTGGAATATTTTTACCAAGTCCAACAAGGTTGCTGGTCTCGCCTGTTTCGTTGTATCTCCCAAAGTTCTCTTTATACCCCGCAAAGTGATCATAATCTCAAAGTTATGTGGGTCTATATGTGGAACCCCACCTAGATTATGCAGGGACCATACTGCCCCCAAATACTGGGTAATAGACTTGTAACACAACCTATCTGTCAAATGTACAAGATATAACAATACTACATCTAGTGTGGCCGGTAGAGGTTCATATTCATATTCCTCACAAAATTCAAATAGCTCTTCCACTTGGACGACTGTGTGAGTTTTGTGCTTTCCGCCATCCACCTGGATTGGAACATCCGCAGCTTTTGCCGCAACAGTCCACCTGGAAGCAACACAACCAGTCCGTGAATGACGGGGGGAGAGAACCCTTGCACTTTGAGTCGAAAATACGGGACAAATAATCTGCTACTGTATTTTCCTTTGAACTAATACGTTTAGTGACAATATGTACATTATAAAGGCAAGACCTCCAAAAGAGCTCCCTAAGCCACCACATGCACCTCACACTTTTGGACCTGCCAGTCAAGACCATAGACTGCACCTGGGTGTTGTCTGTCCAAATGACCACTTTCTGGTTCCTCCACAACTCACCCCATCTATCTAGACACGCCAACACAGGCCACAACTCTAGGATATTAATATCCGCGTCCGGTACCACCTCTGAGGGCCTTGCGGAGTAGTGATGATCCAAGTAGAATTTTGCATAATCCTGACCATCTGGATCCCAAGACCCGGCAACCCAATCCCCGTCCCACCTAGCACCAAACCCCGTCTTGGATGAGTCGGTTTGGACCTGGGCTGCCTCTTTCCTACTGCACCTGATCATCTTTGCCCTGCCATTAAAGGTGGATATGAAGCTACACCACCACTTAATGTCATCTTCCATCCAGTCAGGTAGATGTACGACCTTCCTCTCTTTGGGTATGAACCTGAGGAGATTTATAATTCTCCTAGAAAACGTCCTACTCCCACGCACCACCTGGCTAGCATGTGACAAATAGCCCCCTAACACCTCTAAGTCTTTTCTGGTACACGTGCTCAACCCAACAAATTCACCTACTAACTTAGAGGTCCTTTCCACTTTGTCAGTGGGGAGTCTAATCTCCAGATTGATGCTGTCTAGTTCTAGTCCCAAATATCTACACACTTGGCTGGGACTTACAATCTTTTGCCACGCAATGTGGAACCCCAGGTCCCTTAACAGATCCACTAGGATAGTCTGTTTAGCCCTGCATTGCTCATATGACTCCCCCATAACCAGGTAGTCATCAAGGTACCCGAAGACTTTACCCACGCCCCTCCGGTTTAAACACCGTAGAACAAATTCTGTCAACTGGGTGAACACGTACGGAGCACATTTCAGGCCAAAACTAAGGGCACAGTCCACATAGTACTCATATTCACCCTGCAGATTCCAGACAAACCCCTGTTTTGTTCTGTCCTCGGGTCTTACCGGGACAGATCTGTAGGCCGATTTAATATCCACCACAGAAAACCAACAATTTTTTGTAACAGATTCCAGAATTGTGTCCATCTTTACAAAGGAAAACTTCTGACACGTAGTATCCATGTAATCGTTTATGCTTTTACCCTCTGCGCCCCTCTCACCTCGACTGCAATCAGTGATTGGCCTGATAGACCCATCAGGCTTATATATAGCCCCCAGGGAATGAACACACTGTGGTCGACTCTCTACTTTACACACCTTCCCTGCAACCCGCTCCTCCGCCACAATTTTATCCATTTTTTTTTTGGCCTCAGCCGACTCAATAGAATCATAGTTTACCCTTTCATACGACCCGGTATAGCCCTCGTCAACAATCCTGAACCCATTGGTCACACCGTCTAGAATGTACTCGGCATTTTTGTCCACACCCCCTGGATGACTATAGCACTCATCAAAGAACTTACACGGGTTTAACTGTGTTGGAACACCCCCTAGCAAATGATATTTCTTACAGAAGACACCACAAGGCCTACTCACGCGCACTCCGTCGTGATCCACCGAACCCTTTACCACCGGCCTCGTCACTCCTGAGCGATAAATGGGGATTGTACCACCACCACTGTTTGCCGGCCGACAATCCATCTCATCACAATAGGAATCCATGATAGTATCCAGATCCACCGACTGACCGTCATAACATAATCCGAAACCATGCAAATTGCATGTAAATTGACCATCCCCACCGACCACCGGCTCTTGACGCCCTGTCTCCTCGCCACCACCGCCATCTTGGGTGACGTCACCGGCTACTAATGAAGTCTCGCACAAGCTCTCGCGCTCCCCGAGATTCAACATGGCCGCGCCCATAACAATGGCCGGACTGTCAACAACCACGTCTTCGCTTACCAAAACCGTACCTGTACCAGCGGCAACCCCCCGAGTCTGGGGTTCCATACTGGTTACCAACCACAAAAATTGAAAGAGGGTTCTGAACTACAGAACCCGCGACCACTGCGCAGGAATTTGTGCGTCCACACTCCTTTATGGAGCCGCCACCAAGACTAACAACATCAGACTCGACCACGCCCCCTCCTACTGAGCGGTAAGCGTTCTCCACCGAAACATTTTTCACCCTAGTGTCACTGTCACTACCCCCATATTTACCATAACCCAACGCTGGTTCAGTCCTACCTGCACAACTGGTGCTAGCTCCCTCGCCTATACCACTAGACCTGAGAGCCACCCACCCCTATTCCTTACCACCGCCCCTTTGGGTACACTTCCCCACCGCATGATCACCCCCACACTCCCTGCAGATGTGAGGGAACCTGCATTGTTGGAATTTACATCCCGACTGTGAGTTAAACTCATTGCAAACCTTCCTGTTCTGACCATAGGCACCCCCATAGCCCTGATACCCCTGGTCATAACCCCCCTGGTACCAGTCCTGACCGTAGCTTTGGTAGCCACCCCTGCCCCTGCTAGGAAATCTACCCCTATATCTACCCCTACCACGACCCCCTCCTTGGACCTGACCTTGACCCTGACCTGACCCCGGACCCTCACTACCCCCATACTTGTGTTTGGTCAGATTTTCTGCACCCACATACCTGAACCAAATCTCATGGTCCCCGTAGCAGAAAGACTTGAGGCCGTGCATCTAACCCCTATCTCTCATCGCCTTGTCATAATTGATGAGAGCTGAGTGATCATATACCATCAACTTATCCATCAAGAACCTGATATGTTTACCATATAAGTAAGTGTTTACTCCAGCCTCACTCATACTATTACAAAGTCCCTGACTGGCTGAAATAACATCATGAATTGTGGGATTTTTTACTTTGTCATACGCCATGTGTGGTTCAAGATCAAATGTAATGTACCTACTCTTTGATGCCTTCTCAGCCACGACGACCATCGGTTGCTGTCCCAGACCCTGCTGGAAGAAGTCACGTCCCTGCTGTTGATGAAACTGGTGGCCTGGCCCCCCAGACACTTGCTGAAAGTTCCCATCTGGACGTTGGATAAACAGGGGCTGTTGGTATGACCCTGCGCCCCCCTGGGGAACTTGACTCCCTCTGCCTGAAGCCGGCTCAAATCCTGTAACCTGCGACGACTCACCATGTAACAAATGAGAAGGGAGATACCGTTGGCCAAGCACGAGAGGTTTACTCCCACTCTTGGACCCCCCTGCAGGCTCCTCCACAATGGCAGCTTTCTTGCCCAGAAGCGCTCTAAGAAAGGCCAAACTGTGCCCACCTTTACTACCCTGATCTGCCTCATCGTCATTGTCTGTGTCCTGGACACTACCAGTATCCCCCACATCTTCATTTACTTCCTCAGAAGATTTACTGTATTTACTGGGGTCGATCTGCTGCTGCATAAACTTTTGCACTCTGGATAACTGTCTTGGTCTGGAGGCGGACGGGACGCTGTCACCTGACAACGGCCCCCCTGGCTTTCCCGCCCCCATGACTGACGACTCCGCCATGACACCTTGCCCGACACACATCAAGGAGAATCCTTCACACAAGCCGGTAATTAACTGCATTTGCTCCCGCATGACTTTCCGGGATTCCTTACATTCCGTCAACATTTCTCGTAAAAGGTTTTGATCCATGTTGCCTCCAGTGTCTGGCAGGGACTCCTTACCCGCTCCCTGTTTTTCTGCAGCCTGACCACCGAGGTAGCTCAGACAATCGTCCTCGATAGCACCGGTGTCCACATAAAGTTTCCACTGGTCCTGAGTGCCACCTGACTCGATTGCCGCTTTAATGGCCGCCAGCACATACTTGCACTCCTTCCCTCCTTTTGGCGGATGGGAATTTCCACAATCCGAACAGCTTTGAAGTTTCTTCGTCATTTTGAGTTCCAATACTGCGAGCGTCTACCGCGCTGTATACCGTACCATGGCTGTAGTGGTTGTGCAATGTGGCCACAACACACACCCTAGTCCTACAGGTAGTTCCCAGGTGTCTCTCAGGTGCCAGCCATGGTACCCCCACCTGCCTCCAGAGGGGGGGGGGAGCAACCGTCCTACAGAGTCATTTAGCTTTATAGCAGTATAAGCATACTTATACACACATGTAACGGGGGCTACATGGGAGATGGAGTCACTTGTGCAGGTAAGTATGAGGTTTTTCTCATGTTTTGGCTTCTAAAACTGCTTAACAGAAGCAATCTTATTTTGCCCCAATGTCTTTATCACTTGACATTTCAGAAATTGTCTCTGTGGCACAATACACTTTAGATGGCATTCATCTACTTCGTTTCTAATATACATGTTGAACTGAGCTTTGCATATTTTAATTTGGTCAAAGACTCAATACAAAATAACGCTCTTCCAATTTTCAGAAAGCTGAAAAAGTCTTCGATATATTTGGCCCTTTTTAAGAATATTTGGTCCATTTTAAGGATGTTTATTTCGCACTGAGTGCCAGGAATAACTTGTGCCCCCCTTTGCCAAAGGTGCCGGGAATTTTTGCCCACCCTCTTGGAACAATAGGAATGCAATTTAAAATATATTACTTGATACCAAATCATTATTGTCTTGAACCAACTTTCTTTTTTATTGATTTTCTTGGTTATTTACATGGTTGGTATCATCAGACAGACCTGTCAAATGGTCTCAATATCTTATAGGCCACACATTGATTGTGGTTGAAGATACTATTAAGAAAAAAAATGCAGCATTTAGCTTGTAAAGTAAAATGGGTATCTGGAGCTACAATGATTTGGAGACTTGATCCAGTTTTGAAAACTTTAAAAAAAAGCAAGTTTAAAGGGGATATTAAGGTTCTCAATTTCCTTTCTAGAGGCAGTTTGAATCATACAGATAAAAGAAAATGGGATGTCCCAAGATATTTTTCAAAATATTGAATTTTGAAAACTGAAAGTTTTTTCATTTATTTCTAAGAATTAGAAAATAAGTAAAAAACGTCTTTTTTTTTTTCATAAATACAAAACAAAAAGTTTTTGCACTTTTTTTTCAGATCTCATAAGGTATTACTGCACACAAGTTGTGGCTATTTCCATGTTGTGTAAATACTTTTAGCCCCCTGCAGAGTTTCAAAAATTAGAAACTTAAAGGTAGAAATGATTCATTCTAGATGTTGATGAATGCACCTTGGGGACGGACGATTGTAGCGTGAATGCGAACTGTACAAACACTGCCGGTTCCTACACCTGCACCTGTAATGCTGGCTACACTCTAGCCGGGGACACTTGTGCAGGTAAGTTTGAGCCTTACCTCATTTCCTTGTTGTTGCAGTTCATCTAGCTTTGATCAGAAGAACTGCTTGGTTTTTGATTCCATTTATGTATCTTATATATGTGATAAGAAATCATTTTTGTATCAAAACAAACAAGGCCACAGATCTTTGCTGTCTATATACATTGAGTCACCCTAGCAGAGATGGTAAGATTAATTATGAAATAATCATAGGGTTTTAATGATATGATTCTTTCCAGATGTGGATGAATGCTCACTGGGGACGGACAACTGTGACCTGAATGCATCCTGTACAAATACAGATGGTTCCTTTACCTGTACTTGCAACATTGGCTACAGTGGCAACGGTACATTTTGTACAGGTGCATTCTTTTCTCATTTCTTTTCTCCGGTACTACTATTTTTGCTCATACATTTTCAGATCTTTTGGGTATTACACAAGGTGGGGGGGGGATTTTAATGCTGTGTATATACATTAGTCATCCCAGCAGAGTATTGTAAGTTATGAAATAAAAGATTGTATTGATTCATTTTAGATGATAATGAATGCCTCTTGGAGACAGACAACTGTGATGTGAATGCAGAGTGCACAAATACTGACGGTTCTTTTACCTGTGCTTGTACTGATGGCTTTAGCGGAGACGGCACATCTTGTGCAGGTGATTTTGACCCTTTTCTCATTTATTTGTTGTTGCAATTCATCTTACCTTGAGCAGGAGAACCACCTGATTTTTATTCCATTTATTTATCTTATACATTTTAAGAAATCAGTTTTGTATCAAAACCAACAAGGCCACAAACCTTTGCTGTGTAGGTCTATATACATTGAGTCACCCTAGCGGAGATGGTCACATTAGTTATGAAATATAAGGTTTAAATAATGTATTAATTTTCAGATGTGGATGAATGCATCTTAGGGACACACAACTGTGACTTAAATGCAGCTTGTACAAATGCTGTTGGTTCCTTTACTTGTGCTTGTAACATTGGCTACAGTGGAGATGGAACATTTTGTACAGGTATATGCCTTTTATCATTACCTTTCTGTTAGCTCTGCAGTTTGCTTTGATTGACAGAAACAGATCGGTCATGACTAATATTTTTACTCATATATTTTCATATCTTTTGGATATTACAACACACAAGGTGGGTTATTTTGATGTTGTGTATAAATATATTTAGCAACCTAGCAGGGTATTTTAAATCATGAAATAAAAGATTGTATTGATTCATTTTAGATGATAATGAATGCCTCTTGGAGACAGACAACTGTGATGTGAATGCAGCTTGCACCAACACTGACTGTTCCTTTACCTGTGCTTGTACTGATGGCTTTAGTGGAGACGGCACATCTTGTGCAGGTGATTTTTGACCCGTTTCTCATTTATTTGTTGTTGCAATTCATCTTACTTTGATCAGGAGTACCACCTGATTTTTATTCCATTTATTTATCTTATACATTTTAAGAAATCAGTTTTGTATCAAAACCAACAAGGCCAAAAACCTTTGCTGTGTAGGTCTATATACATTGAGTCACCCTGGCAGAGATGGTAACATTAATCATACAATATAAGTGTAGGGGCACGAATAATACGTGTACATATAAGGTCCGTGGAGTCAGAGCGGTAAGTGCCTCCAACGGACACTAGGTGGCAACACCTGAGCCATGTCCTTTCGGTTATCCGGTAGCGGAGCCAGGCAGGGCACTCCAGACGGCGCTACGGAGGAGTGCCACGTCGACACTGCTTGGTCCGCGCTCAGGGTATATAAGAGGCCGAGGTTGGCTACCTCACCAGTTAGTCCTAGGACGAGCTCTGACCCGCACCTTTCGTACCTTCGCTTTGACAGGGGCACCTACACCCCTCCCACGTTATGGACTCTGCACCAGCCATGCTGGCACAGAGCTTAACTGTCCGGTATCGCTAATGCTTCGAACTATCGATAGAATCCTGTGTGTCTTCGAATGGTTGAAAGACCAAGTGAACCGAGTGAGAAACCTTCGCGTACTTTTGAGGCTGTGATCGAATAAAGACCTGTTGCATTCAAACCGAATTTGGAACCTGTGTTCGTGTTGTACGCATATGAAACCCCTACATAAGGTTGAAATGATATGATTCTTTTGAGATGTGGATGAATGCAGCTTAGGGACACACAACTGTGACTTAAATGGAGCTTGCACCAATACTGTTGGTTCCTTTGACTGTACTTGTAACATTGGCTACGCTGGGGACGGTACATTTTGTACTGGTAACTATAAGCCTTTTCTCATTTCCTTTCTGTTAACTTTGCAGCTAGCTTTGATTATCAGAAACGGCTCGATTATGACCAATAATTTTGCTCACACATTTTCAGATCTTTTTGTGTATATTACATGTTACAACACACAGGGTGGGGCATTTTAATGCTGTTTATGTACATTTAGCTCCCCAGGCAGAGTATCATTAGTTATGAACTAAAAGATAGAAACCATTCATTATAGATATAGATGAATGCACCTTGGGCACGGACAACTGTAACGTGAATGCAGTCTGCATAAATATTGCCGGTTCCTTCACCTGCATTTGTAGAGCTGGCTACACGCGAGACGGGGAGACTTGTACAGGTAAGTATGGGCCTTTCAAATCTTTTCACTTTTAAAACTGGTTAAGATTAGCGACCTTATTTTGCCCCAATCTCCTCAATTTTTACATGTTCAGAAATTGTTTTTGTGGTATAACACACTAAGTGGCTTTAAGCTGCTATCCAGATATATGTAGACACCCTGTCAGAGATAAAAAAAGAGAGTGGAAGAAAGTGTGAAAATCATCATTATCTTTAGATGTGGATGAATGCACCTTGGCTATGGACACATGTGACGTCCACGCAACCAAAGAGCAAAGAATACTAAGAGGGTTCACATGCCAATTTCTTGTCCCCCAAAAGCTCATGGCACCCCTTGTTGGATGGAGTGTACAGCCCATGTAGCCTATTCAAACCCCATTCACTTAATTATGGATGAAATCTTCAGCTACTGCAAAAAAGGTTTTTACCTACATATATATTTTTTTGTTTTCTCAATAGTCATGTTCCATTTGGAGGAGGTTTAATAAGGGATAGTAGTGTCATTGGATTATAAGTTAACATGGTTTTATGTTAACATGGTTTTAATATCTGTTGCAGATACACTATAAGCAATACCATTACCTTTTTGGGTATTTTGAGGTATTCTGATTTGTGAAGGACAATGCTAACTTATGGGAGAACACCTAGGTGGGCCCTCTTAGTACTATTTACTCTTTGATGCAACTTGCACCAATACGAATGGTTCCTTTACATGTGCTTGTAATGAAGACTTCAGTGGAGACAGTTTTAAGACAGCTTTCTCAAATAGAAACTGCTTGTTGACCAATCTTTTTGCTCATACATTTTCAGATCTTTCTTGATAATAGAACGCATATTTTATTGGTGGGTATATACACCTAGCCCCCCAGTAGAGTAACATTCATTAATGAACTAAAAGGTAGAAATCATTCATTTCAGATGATGATGAATGCACCTTGGGGACGGACAACTGTGATGTGAATGCAGACTGCATGAATAGTGTTGGTTCCTTTACCTGCACTTGTAATACCGGTTACAGTGGAGATGGGGTGTCTTGCACAGGTAAGTATGGAATTATTAATACACGAGTGATTTTTACCACATAAAACCAAATATTAGTTTGAAATGATCTAAGGTATCTCAAGAAAAAAAATGACGGAATTCTAATCTGTATGAGTAAATAGTATTGACTTAATTAAGACCACTTAACTAATCAACAGTTTTGTGATCCAATTTCTTAAACTTTTGTCTTTGTGATACAACACACTACATACATCTTGTCACTCTGATTTTCTCATAACTTTTAAATAGTAAAAGAAAAAGTAAAACTTAATTTCCATCTTTAGATTTGGATGAATGCACGTTGACAATGGACACATGTGACGTCAATGCAACTTGTACAAATACTCTTGGTTCCTTTACCTGTGCTTGTAACGATGGCTACAGTGGAAACGGCACATATTGTATAGGTAGGCATGAACCTTTTCTCATTACCTTGTTGACTCACACTAGTAGAAATCGTAACATTAATATTATTATGAAATATAAGCAAAAAAAAACCAAGGAATACTAAGAGGATTCACTTTAGAGTTCTACCATAGGTTAGTATTGTCCCTCAGCTATCATAATACCCCAAAATACCCAAAAAGGGTGATTGCATTGCTTGGATTGTACCTCCTACATATTTTAACAATGATTATTCTGTGAACTTTGAATATTTCGAGAGATATTTGAGAAAAGAGTATATTTTTCATGGGACTGTTTGTATATTTCCCCTTTTGTTTGGCCAGTGGCGCCCCCTGGTGGATGGAATGTACAGTCCACTATTCCCACATAAACCATGTTAACTAATCACCCCTCTGGAGTTGTTATTTCTTCTTGGCTTTCCTCCAAGTTCAACAAGGGTACTGAGGTAAAAAAAACTTTCCTAGAAATTGAAATGAGGTTTCGTCTGTGGTAAAAGGGGTTTCAATAGGCCATATCGACTGTACACTCCATCTACCAGGGGGCGCCATGGGCTTCTGGGCAACATGAAATCTTTTAGGGGAAGTTCTTAGTATTCTTTGCTCTTCGATATAATGTCGAATTGATATGATCTTTTTCAGATGATGATGAATGCAGCTCGGGAACGGACAACTGCGACTTAAATGCAACTTGCACAAATACTGATGGTTCATTTAGCTGTGCTTGTAACGACGGCTACAGTGGAGATGGCACATTTTGTACAGGTACTCATGATCCTTTTCTCATTTCCTCTTTGTTAACTTTGCAGTTTATCTAGCTTTGATTTACAGAAACAACTTGATCAATACATTTCCTACATTTTCAGATACTTTATGTGGGGGCCGTTTAAAGATGTGTATATAAATTTAGCCCCCTAGCAGAGTATCATTAATTACAAACTAAAAGGTTGAAATCATTCATTATAGATGATGATGAATGCACCTTGGGAACGGACAACTGTGACATGAACACAACTTGCACAAATACTCTTGGTTCCTTTATCTGTACTTGCAACGATGGCTACAGTGGAGACGGGACATTTTGTACAGGTACTTATGAACTTTTTCTTATTTCCTTACTGTTAACTCTGCAGTTTATTTAACTGCAACCACTTGATCGTGACCAACAATTTAACTCTTACATTGTCGGATCATTTGGGTTTTAAAAGACACGAGGTGGGGGTATTTTAAAGCCACTCCACCAGAGTTTTGTTAATTATAAACTAAAGGATTTTAATCATACACTAAGTAATGAAGACTTCAGTGGCGACAGCTTTAAGATGGCTTTCTTTAACAGAAACTGCTTGATGACCAATATTTTTGCTCATATACATTTTCAGATCTTTCTTGGTATTACAACGCATATTTCTTTTGGTTGGTTTATACATTTAGCCCACTAGTATAGTATCATTTATTACAAACTAAAAGGTAGAAATCTTTCATTTTAGATGATGATGAATGCACCTTGGGGGCGGACAACTGTGATGTGAATGCACAATGCACCAATACTGTGGGTTCCTTTACCTGTGATTGTCATGATGGCTACAGTGGAGACGGTACATTTTGTACAGGTAATTATAAGCCTTTTCGCATTTCCATTCTGTTCACTTTGCAGCTAGCTTTGATTATCAGAAACGGCTCAATCATGACCAATATTTTTGCTCATTAATTTCAGATATTTTTGGGTATTACAACACACAAGGTGGGGACATTATAATGCTGTGGATATACATTAAGTCACCCTGGCAGAGTAGCATTAATCATTAAATAAAAAAGTTGAAATCATTCATTTTAGATGATGATGAATGCACCTTGGGGATGGACAACTGCGATGTGAATGCAGACTGCATGAATACAGCTGGTTCCTTTAGCTGCACTTGTAATTATGGTTACAGAGGGGATGGGGAAGCTTGTATTGGTAAGTATGGATTTTCTTTTGCAAATTAATTTCTTTTTTGCAAAATAAAATCTTTTCATCTTCTCAAAGTTTTCTTCAAAGTAAATATTTTATTATTTTCACTTTTTGGCCCTCTTGTACCACTGTAGCTATCCATACACATAGACACCCTCGCAGAGATAAGATATTAGATATTGGGAGTATGTAAAAATTATCATTATCTTTAGATTTGGATGAATGCACCTTGGCCATGGACACATGTGACGTCCACGCAACTTGCACGAATACAGATGGCTCCTTTACTTGCGCTTGCAATGTTGGTTACATTGGAGATGGGGATACTTGTATGGGTAACTGTGCAGCTTTCTGATTCAATAATAAAATTTATAGCTTCAATGAACAGATGTAACCTTATATTTACCCAATTTCATTTTTTTATGGCTGTGTCTCACGACCTGGAGCCAAAGTTATTGTCTCTGACCGGGTGCAGTCTCTGACCAGGTGCCGTCTCTTTTAACCTATACTCATATATATATAAGGATTTTTAAAAACGTTATGGCATCTGTTATATAGTTATTATGAGCCTCCTGCTGTTGGTAGAACATAACTTAACTCCCAAAATTAAATCCGGTCAGAGACGGCACCCGCTCAGAAACGGCACCTGGTCAGAGAAGGCACCTGGTCAGAGACAATAACATAGGCTCAAGGTCGTGAGACACAGCCTTATACATATTTCCATCAAGTTTGTATTACAAAACACAAGCTGGCATTTGTCTGCTTTGTAACGATATAATCACACTAACATACCTTATAGGTGAAACAAATAGACAAAGGTTCCGGAGCTTTAGAATGTTGACAGGGGTATTTCAGGAGTTGAAGGGAGGGGGGCTTATTTCACGAGGCCATAGACTCAGTGAAATCCGGCACCCCCTGTGGGGTCTTAACACTACAAATCAGTCTTTAGACTACAAATTGATACCAATTTGTTGCGTAAAGACATCCCACGGGTCTTTACACTACAAATGTGTCTTTAAAGCACAAATGTCTTTACGCTACAAATGTCTTTACACTACAAATGTCTTTACACTACAAATGTCTTTAGACCACTAATGTCTTTACGCTACAAATGTCTTTAGACTACAAATATCTTTGGGCTACAAACAAAATGTCTTTATGCAACAAACCCTATATAGTGGTCTATGGTACCAAACTGCACTTAAAGATCAGCCAGTCTTTACACAACAAATCCTATATAGTGGTCTATGGTACCAAACTGGGTTTAAAAATTGGTCAGTCTTTACGCAACAAACCCTATATAGTGGTTTATGGTACCAAACTACACTTTAAGATCAGCCAGTCTTTATGCAATAAATCCTATATAGTGGTCTCAGGAACCAAACTAGGCTTAAAAATCGCCAGTCTTTACGCAACAAATCCTATATAGTGGTCTCAGGTACGAAATTGGGCTTAAAAATCAGTCAGTCTTTACGCAACAAATCCTATATAGTGTTCTATTGTACCAAACTAGGTTTGAAAATTGGTCAGTCTTTACGCAACAAACCCTATATATAGTGGTCTCAGGTACCAAACTCTATTTTCAAATCGGTCAGTCTTCAGGCAACAAACTCTATATAGTGGTCTTAGGTACCAAACTGGGTTTAAAAATCGGTCAGTCTTTACGCAACAAATCCTATATAGTGGTCTCAGGTACCATACTGGGCTTAAAAATCAGTCAGTCTTCACGAACCCAGTTTGGTACCATAAACAACTCTATAGGCTTTGTTGTGTAGAGACTGTCTGATTTTTCAGCCTAGTTTGTTTCCTGAGACCACTATTATAGGGTTTGTTGCGGAAAGACTGGCCGATTTTTAAACCCAGTTTGGTACCTGAGACCACTATATAGGGTTTGTTGCGTAAAGACTGGCCGATTTTAAAGCCTAGTTTGGTTCCTGAGACCACTATATAGGATTTGTTGTGTAAAGACTGACTGATCTTTAAGTGCAGTTTGGTATTATAGACCACTATATAGGATTTGTTGCGTAAGGACTGACCAATTTTTTAACCCGGTTTGGTACCATAGACCACTATATAGGATTTGTTGCGTAAAGACTGGCCGGTTTTTAAGCCCAGTTTGGTACCTGAGACCACTATATAGGATTTGTTGCGTAAAGACTGACCGAATTTTTAACCCAGTTTGGTAACTGAGACCACTTTATAGGGTTTGTTGCCTAAAGACTGGCCAATTTTTAAGCCTAGTTTGGTACCTGAGACCACTATATAGGATTTGTTGCGTAAAGACTGACTGATCCTTAAGTGCAGTTTTGTACCATGGACCACTATATAG
This sequence comes from Harmothoe impar, assembly GCA_947462335.1. NCBI lineage: Eukaryota > Metazoa > Annelida > Polychaeta > Phyllodocida > Polynoidae > Harmothoe > Harmothoe impar. The sequence continues at coordinate 16,997,451 of OX381717.1, forward strand.
GGTTTGTTGTGTAAAGACTGGCCGATTTTTAAGCCCAGTTTGGTACCTGAGACCACTATATAGGGTTTGTGCGTAAAGACTGACCAATTTTTAAACCCAGTTTGGTACCTGAGACCACTTTATAGGGTTTGTTTCGTAAAGACTGACCAATTTTTAAACCCAGTTTGGTACCATAGAACACTATATAGGATTTGTTGCGTAAAGACCGACTGATTTCTAAGCACAGTTTGGTACCTGAGACCAATATATAGGATTTGTTGCGTAAAGACTGACCAATTTTTAAACCCAGTTTGGTACCTGAGACCACTATAAAGGGTTTGTTGCGTAAAGACTGACCAATTTTTAAACCCAGTTTGGTACCATAGAACACAATATAGGATTTGTTGCGTAAAGACTGACCGATTTTTAAACCCAGTTTGGTACCATAAAACACTATATAGGATTTGTTGCGTAAAGACTGACTGATTTTTGAGCCCAATTTCGTACCTGAGACCAGTTTATAGGATTTGTTGCGTAAAGACTGGCCGATTTTTAAGCCTAGTTTGGTTCCTGAGACTACTATATAGGATTTGTTGCCTAAAAACTGGCTGATCCTTAAAGTGTAGTCTGGTTTTATAAACCACTGTATAGGGTTTGTTGCGTAAAGACTGACCGATTTTTAAACCCAGTTTGGTACCTGAGACCACTTTACAGGGTTTGTTGCGTAAAGACTGGCCGATTTTAAAGCCTAGTTTGGTTCCTGAGACCACTATATAGGATTTGTTGTGTATAGACTGACTGATCTTTGAGTGCAGTTTGGTATTATAGACCACTATATAGGATTTGTTGCGTAAAGACTGACCAATTTTTAAACCCAGTTTGGTACCATAGAACACTCAATAGGATTTGTTGCGTAAAGACTGGCTGATCCTTAAGTGCAGTTTGGTACCATAGACCACTATATAGGATTTGTTGTGTAAAGACTTGCCGGTTTTTAAGCCCAGTTTGGTACCTGAGACCACTATATAGGGTTTGTTGCGTAAAGACTGTCCGATTTTTCAACCCAGTTTGGTACCTGAGACCACTTTATAGGGTTTGTTGCCTAAGGAGTGGCCAATTTTTAAGCCTAGTTTGGTACCTGAGACCACTATATAGGATTTGTTGCGTAAAGACTGGCTGATCCTTAAGTGCAGTTTTGTACCATAGACCACTATATAGGGTTTGTTGTGTAAAGACTGGCCGATTTTTAAGCCCAGTTTGGTACCTGAGACCACTATATAGGGTTTGTTACGTAAAGACTGACCAATTTTTAAACCCAGTTTGGTACCTGAGACCACTTTATAGGGTTTGTTGCGTAAAGACTGACCAATTTTTAAACCCAGTTTGGTACCATAGAACACTATATAGGATTTGTTGCGTAAAGAGTGACTGATTTCTAAGCCCAGTTTGGTACCTGAGACCAATATATAGGATTTGTTGCGTAAAGACTGACCGATTTTTCAACCCAGTTTGATACCTGAGACCACTTTATAGGGTTTGTTGCGTAAAGACTGACCGATTTTTAAACCCAGTTTCGTACCATAGACCACTATATAGGATTTGTTGTGTAAAGACTGGCTGATCTTTAAGTGCAGTTTGGTACCATAGACCACTATATAGGGTTTGTTGCATAAAGACATTTTGTTTGTAGCCCAAAGATATTTGTAGTCTAAAGACATTTGTAGCGTAAAGACATTTGTGGTCTAAAGACATTTGTAGTCTAAAGACATTTGTGCTTTAAAGACACATTTGTAGTGTAAAGACCCGTGGGATGTCTTTACGCAACAAATTGGTATCAATTTGTAGTCTAAAGACTGATTTGTAGTGTAAAGACCCCACACCCTTCAACAAGTGAAACAACCCTTCAACAGATTAAAGGGTGTGTGTCTTTGTGTTGTTGTTGTTTTCTTTATTGATTCAAATTTTCAAAATTATTGTGGGGGGAGCCTATAAAGACATTTTCGAAGTCGTTCAAATGTAAACATACCGCCATTTTTGATGATGTCATAGGGCCGTGAAATAAGGCCATGGGATATTACACAGGGGTTTGAAATAAAGCATTCTTTGTTCAAACCAATGAGGCTGCTGTATTCCATAAAAATTTAAAGAGTGAAACACCCTATTTTAGTTGATGATGGATGCAGTTCAGGGATTGACAACTGTGACGACAACGCAGCCTGCACCAACACACCCGGTTCCTTTACCTGTGCTTGCATTGCTGGTTACGGAGGAGATGGTGTCACCTGTTCAGGTACCTAACCAGTCAGCCTTGGTCCCTGGAGCCCATATGTGTTTTACTTGGGCCAGTCGGGCATGCCCATATCTAGGTTATGGTCCTTTTAGTTCAGGGCTACCAGTGGGAGCCCAGATGTGTCAGCCCACAGGATTTTCTTTCCATAAATACATTGTAAATATTTCGAAACATGCTGACATCTGATTTCCCTCCAGAAATTACCATTTGTTGTTGTTGTTGATATTTTTATTGGCGTACTAAAAATGTTACATGGGATTTTTTTCATTTAATAGCCAAGGATGAGAATAATATGTCTGGTAGGAGATACAACAGACACAGTTATTTACAGATCGACAGTTATATCACATTATCACATTAGTCCGTTCAGGATGCAGAGGCACTCCATTGAAAGTTAAGATTTGAGTTTTCTGACGAAGTTTTTGTACGGCAAGCGTTGGCAAGCGTTTGTACATTTTTATACTGTGTGCTAACTCTGGGCTAGGGTTGAGCACTTTCAATCTGGGCTAACCCGTTTGGGTTTCCACCGGTAGCCCTGGACAAAAAGGACCAAAACCTAGGGCGGGAAAATCAGCTTGCCCAGGTCAAAACACATATGGGCCCCATTAAGCAATGTTGACTGGGTATTAGTCTTCTATTATTTTCGTGCTCTCAGGAAGATGTATCAATTGTTGACAAGTTGCCGAACACATAATATCACAAACACCCAAGGTACATAGCGTTGAAACTATTCTAAAAAGCTTGATCACGGTTTTCTGGCAGAAATGCAAAATCCTAGAGCAATAGCTCAAATGCAAAGGTAAATATTTGGAGCCTGCCCTTCTAGCATAATACTTCATGTTAAGGAAGTTATAGCATTGCTTAAATTATCACCATCCTCAGCAAGATAGTAACATGCATAGTAAGATATACAAAAAGGTTGAAATACTTGTTTTCAGATTTAGATGAGTGTACCCTTGCAGCAGATAACGACTGTCACCCGGATGCGGCTTGCATAAATCTGCCTGGTTGTAAGATTGTAAGATTGTAAGATTTGTTATTCATTCAAAGTCACGGTTTCCACTGCGATTTTCAAGAGATGAAAGAGAACAGGGTCAACATATATACATTGCATGGTATGAGTTTGACATGGATACATTGAACTATCAATTTTTTAAAAATTCTGCAAAGTTGATGATGCAAATAGCGGTATTACCGATTAATTTACTAAGAATATGATGAGTTGGAGTAAAAAATGTAAAGAGTGTTGGTGAACTCTTATGGACTGTGTTTTCATGTTGATGATAGTACGGGGCAGTGCTTGTGCACTGTACCTACGTGTATGAGTATAAGTATGTGTATGTGGCTGGGCATTGCTTTTGCATTGTACCGAGCTAAATGATATAAATTATGATAAGATATGAAGAATACAAGAGAATGAATTGCCATAGCAGTGCTAGTGCACTGTACTTAGTGTGTAGGCTGTTGGCGATGGTGCCTCAGGTTCTGCTGCATTTGCCTCGTGCCATCCTGGGATGCTTTCGTTGGAGTCATATTAAATTTGCAAGACTACTATTAAACTAGTGTAGCAGTGCTAATGCACTGGACTTACACAATGTATTTTCAAAGCATCACTGATATGTATATCTCATGTGTGTTTATCTCATTAAGGCATGTCTCTGCTTTATTATAGAGAAATCAATATTTTCTATGGCTTTCTTAAACTTTATTTTACAGTCAAGTTCTTGTAAATGTTTGTCTAATGAATCCCATAGTATGATTCCCCTATTAAGTGGTGATTTTTTAACCACTTGTAGCCTACCCCTCCCCTTTTTAAATTTTATTTTGTTGTCAGCCCTTGTCCTAGGATTTTCTGTAATGATTATGTTGTCAATGGCTTTAGACAATTTGAACATATGTAACAGTAATTGAATATCGCGCCTCTTAGACAGATTTGGAATTTTGCACTGTGTATGAAGGTCATCTTGGGTGATGTCTCTGGGGTTCCTTATCCTAAGGCAGCCCCTGAGACCCCTGTTCTGCTGTGTTTGTAGACTCTTCTGATCTAGGACTGTGGTACTATCTAGAATAAAACTGCAGTATTCAAGTGTAGGCAATGTACAGTGTTTATAGATTGTCAAACATGTATCAAAGTCAATAAAATCTCGAATTCTGTGTGTTCTGTATATCCTGTAGCCACATCTTTTTCTTACTCCAGCTACATGTTTTTTCAAGGTTATGTTCTCATCCAGGACAACACCCAAATAGCAGAAGGATTTCACCTTCTCAACGTTGTTGTTGTCTATGCTGAGGATGGGGTCAGTGACTTATACGTGTGCTTGTAACATGGGATACAGTGGAGATGGGGAGACGTGTGAAGGTACCATAGTATGGTGGCCCAGGAGGCTCACGTAAACAAAAAGTGTTTTTTTTTCAAAGTGAATTTTTTTTTTCAAAGTGATGTTTTCTTTCTTTCGAAATCTTTTTTTCGAAATTCACTTTGAAAAAAACCAAAACTTTACTTTGAAAAAAACTTCACTAAAATACTTTGAAATTAAGAAATTACACTTTAAAAATTTATTTTTACCTGAGCCTCCTAGGCCACCATACCTTAGAGATATTTTACATTTGTTAATGTGTATATCACTGTGGGTTTTTTAAGACGTTTTAACAGCTGGTGTAATTTTGTTGTATTAAAGGTCCAACATTTTTTTTCTAGGCTATGTTCCTGATATTAGTTTTCCAATGTAATGAACTTGTTTTAGGATGAATTGAGTTTGGGAAATTTGCTTTAATAGTCATTTTTCAAGCAGTTTCTGGAGATATTTAAGATTTCAGAGCTATATCATCTTCACATCTTACCTCTGTGATCACGGGATAAATACCAATTCTTTAAATACAAACGGAAGTATGCAGTTGTGAGATTAAAGTTTGAAATGATAATTTTTTTAGATAACAATGAATGCCTTATGGCCATGGATAACAACTGTCATAGAGATGCAACTTGCACAAATACAGCCGGCTCCTTTACCTGTGCTTGTAACGAGGGCTAGAGTGGGGATGGAGAGACTTGTGAAGGTAACTAAGAGATATTTCTCATTAAAATCACTGCCACAAAGGTGTATCTCATGTTCATATCTTGTAGGAGGTTGGATACCCAGTAGAAAGCAATTTTAAAGGATGGTTGGCTAGGTTTGCTACGGTGTAATATACAATGGGAGTCAGTAGGAGTCGTGTAAGGGGCCACAGCTGCTGCATTTTGTTTCCTTGTGAATAATGAGTGAGGCAAGGGGATGTAGTTTACCAATGGATACCTGGCAAGGGGTAAGAGAGGCCCCGTCTTTAACTCCCAGAGTCTCCAAATACGCTTTTAGGTGAACTGTGACTTTCACACACAAAAGATATAAAATTGCTGTCTACCTAGTTCACAAATCCAGTCAGTTTAAGAAACTATAGCTATTGTCAATCTATAGTTATCCCCACCGGACTTAAATTGGAAGATAACAGTTTGAAATGATCCTTTTCAGATATTAACGAATGTCTCATGGCCACAGATAACTGTGACACAAATGCAAATTGCACCAACACACCAGGATCCCATACCTGCACTTGTAACACCGGCTATAGTGGCGATGGTGTGTCATGCACAGGTAACAAAGAGATTTTTTTTTCATTTCCTTGCTGTTTCAAAGATGTATCTCATGTTCACATTTTGCTTAGAGATAAAAGAATAAAGATATTTTCATTAACATAAATTGCAAAGTTAAAACGGATATTAGAGACCGAGAAAATATATTTCACAATTTCCCAGTTAATAGCAATAGAAAATGATGAAATAAATACCTCATGAATTCAAAATAGTTCAGTTCCAGTCACTTCAGTAACAATAGCAACTTGACAAAAGACAATCTGAAAACCACTTTTTACTTTTTACTACGACCTATACACTCACCTCTCCTTAATATATTATGCACTACTAGATAATACATACCCTGGGTTCCTACCCATAATACTAAGTTGGAGCACCTGTCAAGGAGTCAAATAAAGGTTCAGTAGTCACATAAAGTCATAAAAATGATGTGACCAACTAAAATGTTGAAATGTTAATTTTTCAGACAACAATGAATGTGCTTTGGGGACAGATAACAATTGCCATGAAGCTGCGACCTGTACAAACACTGCTGGTTCCTATTCCTGCACATGTTATCCTGGCCACACAGGAAATGGGGTCACTTGTACCGGTAACTATAACCTTTTGTTTCTCATTTTCCTGCTGCTGACACTACCTTTCTTTACATGTCAATAGGCCTGTCCCAGTGGGCACAAAATTCAGTTCAACGTTGAATCAACGTTGCATCATCATTTAATCAACAATGACAACCATTTATCAATGTTGATTCAATGTTCTGTGCCCACTGTGGTGTCCACTAGCATTTATAAGACTGTTTTGATGCTGGAAGATCCATTTTGACACCAACAAAATTGAATTGCTTATACCTGTTTTCCAGCGTCAAAACACACAATAAATACTAATGGACACATTATAGTAAAAATGCAAAAACATAATGTGTGGTGAGCGAAGCTTCTAATATAAAATAGAGTTTAGACCATTTGTTCGGGAAACAGAGAAATGAGGAAATTATCTGGATAGGTTACAATTGGGTCCAAGTTAGTTCCTTTATAAGTACTTAACACATGGTTACTAATTGTAGATCAACCGACACTTTTTCTTAATGACTTTTAGGGGTATGCTTGTCAAACACAAAGAAAAGAAAATATTGCTATGTCACTGTAGTAATTTGCCTTTGGGAGGGTATTCTAATCTGGGTGCATTACATATAGGCCCTACATTTTTCAACATAGAAAAAAATCTGCCAACATTTTAATTTTTGAAAATACAAGATCTCCTATGCTTAGGCACTGGAAGGCCGTATTCAATGCTCCCCATTGAACACAATGTGGCTATATTCAATGGGCTATGAAAAAGCTGGATTTCTTCATTAAATGGCTTCAAATCAAAAAATAAATGCAATTGCCTACGACATTGATACCTCACTGCAGTATTTCACTCCTGGGGGCTGGGACATATTCAACTCAGCCTGCGCCTTCCTGGGATATGGTCCCAGCCCCCACTTGTGAAATACAGCAGAGATGGTATCAATGGGCGTTGGCATTTGTCTATTATGTGATCACTAGAAACATGTTGAAAACAAGAAAATAGGGGGTCACAGCCAAAATGTAATTATCCTGAATTAATCAAAATAATTTGTAATGTATTTACTATATCAGCCTATGGGCGTGGCAAATAGAAAATATAGTGATCAGGATGAGTAGAATGCCATGATGTAGCACTTTAGTGGGAGAGAAAGGCAGATCATGACATATAAGTGAGGGAAATGTGCAAATATCATTGTTTAAGCTTGTTCCGTTGTTTGCCACCAGGTGCCGTATGCCATAGATTGTGTTAAGTACCTTTAAGTTCAAAGACACCGACATGCTTCGTACCCTTGTACATTTTCCTCTTTTAGATCAAGAACGTCGGATTTTCTTCTCATTGAGTGAGGGAATGGCATCACCTGAATTTAGAGACTTTGTGGTAAGAAATAATCATAATAGTCATTGAATGTGTAGATAAAGCGAATTGTCCACTCTAACAAGTGTGTATCATATTCTTCTTTATATATTCAGTTGGTTAGTGTATTAAAGATGGTACATTCAATGATTGGCGCCAAAAACAATTTTCTTAAAAATGATTCGAGATGTTCACAAATAACATATTTCTTTACATCTCTATTCTAGTCCCCCCTATTCCCTACTTTTTTGCTCAAATTTGATAGTGTTGCCCAACATGTGGTCATTTTCGGATAAAATAGTGTACATGTTAATTTGAAAGGAATGGTTTGACTTTCATCCACCTATGTCTAACATAATCATTTAATCAGTGTATTGCTCATGATTTCATCCTTGATTATGATTTCAAATAAATCTGATGAACGAGGTTGTGCGCTCTCCACTGCTATACTCAGATCTACCCACATAATTAGGGAGGATTCCTGTCATCTGACATCCTGATTTGACTTTTTAGCACAGCAATGTTGAGGAGACATGCAATGATTTCTGTTCTCAGATGGGAAACTGCTGCCCTGAGTAAGATCATAACTCTGTTTTATTTGTACCGTGCACTGTATGGACGTTGTCACGGGAAGGTCATAGAGGTTACCAGTGGCATTTTCTAGAAAAATAAATGCTTAAAACGTTTTTCAAAGCATAATTGATTTCCTTAAATGCAAAAGTTCATGCAGTGGATTTAATTACCATTAAATGGCATGAATTAAAAAACGTTGATAAGCTTTTCAACTGACATGGTCCGATAATTATTGCTCAAAAATCCATTTCCCTGAAAATGAACCAGAGTGTTCCCATGGCCCGACTTCTTGTGCCATCTTCTTAATCTAATCTCATTCCCTAGAATTCAACTTGAAATTCAACTAATCATCAGATTATGGCTCAATTTACTTTTTTTGGAGTGGACACTTTATTTCCTCTAGTGAAAACAAGGAGTAAAAATTACATACCTGGGCCATGTTGGACCCTGTAATTCAGGTAATTGGGCTTTTATTGCCATTAGATCACATTATATTGTCCCCTATTATCCAAATGCGAAAGTGTACTAACATTTGGGACACGTTTCAGTAGGATTTAAAATGTGGGAAAATTCTGACCATGTCACTTTAAGAAAACTGCAACATAGATCTATTTATGTAATGGGATATTTAATTAGATTGTACAAAACAATATACTGTTTTATTTTGAAACCTGATACTAATATCAGTTTTGAAAATGTAATTACTGATGACTAGCATTAGTTTAAGGTAGTATCATAATTGTACATTACATTTACAGCGGGGGTACTTACAGTGGGTCATCAGCTGAGATCGTGGTTACAGACCTTCCCGAAAACGACGTTGTCGTCTTCCGTACCGTGGTCTTTGCAACATGTGAGGACAATGGTAATCATAAAAAAGTATACTTAAGGGAGAGGTCATTATTTAACACCAGGGGGGAGTAGGTGGATTTTTGTGCTAGCAGGTCGGAATATTTTTTGGTCCCCCCGTTCAGGCAGGTTGAAATTGAGCGCAGCCAACCCATTTAACATAATACTCCATAATTGATGGTGTTACCCTTCAGCATGTATGTAAATGTAAATTCCTTAGGATTAATAATGACAGGTTTGATATGTATGTATACACTAGGCAATATATGAAGAGATTAAATTTTTCAGGAATCCTCAGATCTATCTATGATTGGTAGAGAATTGATGCATCATGATATGATTTGACCTTTTAATCATATTGCCTAACATCATTGTAGGTATGGAAACCACCATTGTGGTACCCACCAATGTGGTGACAGCCTTTCTAACAGCCAACCGTGATGCGACTACCCAGGCCCTGTCCACCTGCTGCGGTAATGGCGTCGCCACAGAGTGCTGTGTAGCAGAGGTATCGGACATAGGGCTTGGTCCACTCAATGGTAGCATTGTCATCCCACCTACACAGCTACTGAGATCAACGTCAACTACCATTGCTGCTGTAACATAACAACTCTGAGAGTAAATAGAATTAACCAGGTTCTTTATTCTTGACCACCAAGTCCAACATATGTCAGTGGTTACCCACTGACTGCACCTCCACTTTCTTCAGATGTTAACACAGGGCCTGCTCTCCTTCCTCTGATCTTCCAGCTCTGAGCAGCTCACCATATTGGCCCTTCCTCCAGCCCAGAGGGAGGGGCCTAGCATGCACAGCCCTCACCTCAGGCCCCAAAATGGTGGTACCTCTGCCCTGATTGGTTCAACCTCAATAACCACTCACTAATCACCCCCTGTCAACCTCATCAGACCACTACCACCCTCCCATCCCCCTGTCTGGAACTGATTCCAAGAACCTGGAGGAGGGAAGGGTGGTGCAGAGGCACACCGCACAAACACACCAATTAATCATCCATACCTGGAGTAAATACATGCATGCACTGTAAATAATAATGATAATAATAGGGGGGTAAATATGGTTATATTACACTGCCATCATCGGCGGTTTAGCCATTGTGATAGTCATTGTGATATCATTTCTTGTACTCATCTGTCAATCAAGGAAAATGGTGTTCTTGAATCGGTGAGTTTTCATTTTTTGACTATTATCTTTAATTAGATGATTGAATTTTTTTCTCTTAAGGTAGGAGATGCCCCAGCTAGCAAAAAACTTATTTTTGTATGTCAAAATAACGTTTTAAAACTTTATATAACGTTATGCCATAGCAAGGAGCCTTCGAGAAACATTATATAACATTATATAAGTTATATAACGCTATAAAATGTTGTTTAACGTTTTGTTTACTGGAGCTTCCCTAGGATGGAATTTTTTCAATTCTTTTAGGGACAGCTAGAAAGGGCTTAGAAAATCTGTAAAGAAATTTTCAGATCAGATGTTGAAGATTCACAAATTGTCCATTTCTATAAAATTGCAGATGTGAAATGTATCCAATGCGGCCACCTCCGTTATGTAGACCACGTCTGGCTCCTCTGAGGAATCCACGTCTCCCCCCTCTGCGGAGTTCTGGATGTGGCAGTCGTGACTATGTCTTGTCCCCATACAGGCTATGGTTACCAGTGAGACCAATCTCCCAGCAGATTCTTTCACCAGATTCTCCTCGCATTACTTCCTCTCAGCCAAAATGTGGTGGATCACCTTCATAATCTATTAAGCAATGCTTTTTGAATATTTTTTTTATCATTATGAATTGATTCCAATATTTAAAGGAAGGTACTGTAGAATAACATTTAATTACTAACCAGCTGAAGACAACAACTGCCAATAGTTCGCTGATTTTTGTGCACGCTCATCAGACATGATATCGCTCATAATACACACTGAGATTAGTCTAGACTGTTTAGTTAAATACTCTCCATTAGAATGTTATATCTTTATTACGCAACTTGTAGATTGTACTCTCAAGTAAATAACATCGACTTACATAGGCTATCTGTGGTGTTTTTCACAGGACACCAACTCCAGAGGTTTTCAAGGCTGCATGGCCGTGCAACCACTCCCCATGGCAACTGGGATGGAACAAGGGAGATTTTAAACAATGAAAATGCTTGTTTGGCAAAATTTGTTAGGCAAAATTTACTGGGGAGAGATTATGTTGGAATTTACAGAAAACAGTAGCAACAGCTACAGGAGTCTGGGGGTTTTAGGAGACAGTTTCGACTATAGTTAATCAGTTTACTACTAGAGGACACCACCATAACCACAGTGAGTCTTTGCAGTCTACTGCTAGATATAATTTATAGGCTCTCTATTCGTTGATTGACTTGTTGTGAGTTTGGACCAGTATTGACGGTCCAGGTGAGGTCATCCATATTTACTCCTGTAGTCAGATACCAGTGACATCAATAAAACACCTTAACTGTATTAACTTCTCTGGTTTTGTGTTCAGCATATTAAAACCCATATCTAATTGGAGCCTTATGACATTTTTGTTACAATATGAAGAACACATGATAACAATTAGGAAAGTATTGATCATATTTTGATGCCTGAAATTGAACATATTCCTGAGCACTATTTTTCATGCATGGAGGGTGCATGGTGTTATGTGGATCAGAGGGGAGGCAAGTAACACCCCTTTCACCCCTTCTTCCACAGAAGGGTTTCAAGAGTCTACAGTTAGACTGCTCGCTGTGTCTCACCAAATCTCACCAAAACCAATACAAGTTTAAAGACTATGGCTGCAATCAATGACCTGCTTGAATTAAAACAGTTCATTACGGGCAGATATATATAAAAAAAGAATTGCGGTTGCTACAGTGTAAAATAATTGGGGAAGAGGAATATTACTTCAAATATGGTAGTTCCCATCTGAATCTATTAGCAGAAACCAGTAATCAAAACTCTTGTTTTATTAGTTTTTCATCAGTTTTTAAATGTGGAAGAATGGCTCAGCCAGTGAGTAATTTGTCTCAGATGATCAGGTGTAGCCCCGGGTCATAAAGGGGGTTTGGGATACACTTCCATAGTGAAAACATGACTAAAGGGGGAGGGGGTCAAAAATATAATGATGTCATTTATGGACAGCCCCTAGGCCTTAAACGTACACATATGTGCTTGTTAGTTTAGTCGAACCCCCTCTCTATGGTGCGTATATATATCAGGTATGGCCCACAGCATGATTAGGACGTACACCGTGTTCCCATATAACGTAGATGTTTAGCGCTACGACCTGCGTGTCCCCAGCCCTTCAAGTACATGCCTACTGAGTGTGAAAGCCCGGGGGGGGTTAGGTTGAACTACCTTCCCTCGCTGCTCCCACAAGCTAGGCCCATCATGGGGTATGTGTGGTGGGTGGGCAGGGGGAGGGACACTCACACAGATACCCTTGATCTAGTAGTAGTACAAGGGACAGGTGGAGGGGGGGGGGGTCCTGGGCAGAGAGACATGTAAAACTTTAACTGCTCTTTTATCCTTAATGCAACATAGCATCAATCTGGTACATCCACAAGACTTCAAAAGAGAAATAATTATTTATAATTTTACAATGTTAGTTGATTCCACTAATTTGTGAGCATTTGGTAACAAATGCAATACCTCATGCATCTCATTTTAACACTAAAGGCGTGTCTCCATCAAAGACCGTCCACCCGTCCGTCCATGAAAACCATCCAAAAAAGCATGCATCTGGTCGATTTTCATGGACGGACGGATAGTTTGCGTCTCCACCAACGTCCGTCCGTCCAGTCCGTCTGTCACATGGATGTTTTTCATGGAATGACGGACAGTTTGCGTCTCCACCAACGTCCGTCCGTCCATTCTGTCCATCCGTGCGTCCATTCTGTCCATCTGTCCATCCATTCTGTCCATCTGTCCGTTCATTCCGTCCATCACGGAGTGGCAAACATGGACGGAGGGACATATCCAAAGAGTTGGATATGGCGGTCCGTCCATTTTCCATCAGAAAACTGACATTTTTCGTTCTGATTGGTCACTCTGTGATGGACGGAATGGACGGATGGATTGACGGATGGACGGACGGAACAAGAATAGGACCCGTCCGTCCATTTTGTCCGTCCATGTGAAGGATGGACTGGACAGACGGATGTTGGCGGAGAAGGAAACTGTCCATCCGTCCATGAAAAAGGTCCAAATCCCTGTTTTTTTGGACGGTTTTCATGGACGGACGAGTGGATGGTCTTTGATGGAGACACCCCTTTAGTTGTTACAACCTGTCTAAGAGTGTATCGAAATAACAATACGGTCCAGTGTCCCACACTGACATGGGAGTCCTGGTTAGCTGCCTCCTGTATCTATATATTTAGGCTATCAGGTAACTCATGGAGTCAGCCTGAGGGCTGTGTCTCACGAACTTGGGCATCTCTGACCAGCCTGAATAAAAACGGTATATTTATGGCAGATGATGATGAAAATGAGCCACTAATTACTCCTTTAAAGAGTCATATTATCCATTAACCTTTTTCGCCTGATTCTATCTACATCTGCCTTAAATAAACCGTCTTTACTCAGGCCGGTCAGAGATGGCACCCGGTCAGAGATGGCACCCGGTCAGAGATGGCACCCGGTCAGAGATGGCACCCGGTCAGAGATGGCACCCGGTCAGAGATGGCACCCGGTCAGAGATGAAAACAGTGGCCCAAGTTTGTGAGACACAGCCTTAGGCCTACTTGGAAATTCCACACAACCCCACGTCACCCCCTCCTCAAGACACTACTGGCTCAGTCTCACGACTTTGCTACAATTGGATCGTCTTTGACTGGGTTACGTCTTTGACCGGGTGACATCTTTGATTGGGTGACGTCTTGGAAACATTATTATAGCATAAATTAGACCAATAGAGTAAGAAATAAGTGGAAAACATCAAAGGATATTTTCATACCATATGAAGGGAAATTTATTTGAAGTTTGTTATATTTATATGTAGCCTCTTTTATATGCATTATAGCATAATGTTATATTTCTTTCCCTGCCCGGTCAAAGACATCACTATCTATATTATGTGGAAAGTAGCTCATGAAATCCCCCTTAGGCCTAGTTGAAAATTCCAGCCAACCCAACGTCACCCCCTCCTCAAGCTCCACTCCAGAGTTGCTGTTACGCAAATATTTCTGCAGGACCGCAAAGACGCTACTGTTTAAGAACTTTTATCATAGTACTTTCCCCAACTAACATGACACCATAAAATAGTCCTACACAAACAGTTAGTCCCAAGCCTTCAGGCTGATATCTATGACAAAGCATAGCACCAGGGCTCAGCTCTTGCCTACAGTAGAACACATTATAGATACATCATGTATGAATTATGATTATGCAGCTTTTTAAGGATCCATGCATCCATGCCATAAATACAGTAAAGGTGTTGTTCACTCACCGCTGATTAATATCGATCAAGTAACTGCAGTTACCATAGTCTCAGTTCTGTCCTAGATAGGTCCGAGGTGTTCTGACTCTGTCACTCCCCCCAGGTGGGGATTGGAGGAACTAACCTCATCTGGATCTCACTATACTGAGGACCCTGGATTTTGCTCTACACTAGATGGGGCTTTCAATAGGTAGGGTAAACGAGATCCCAGTTTCCATACAGGTGGGAATACTTGTAACAAGCAGTCTTTCAGGGTTCGCGCTAACCGCTCGCCAAATCGCCAGTGGCGAATCAAAGTTGAATTTAGCTAATGCCACTCACTGAGAATTCGCCAAACTGGCTAATTGTGGGTGTGGGGCGGTTTTTGCCTATTCAATATAGTCATGTTATATATCATTGGAAAGGGTAAATTGAGGAGAATCTAGCCAGTTTGGTTACATTCTGGTATATTAAATGCAATCATAAATATTCCCAAAAGAAAGTAAAATCAGTAATCGAGGAGAATGTATTTAGCTATACCTATTAGATTTTGCTATGGGACATGGTAACCCACAACTGGAAATGTGAGTTTGTGATAAAGGAAAGGGACGATCTGATGTATTGCACAAACCCTGAATTGACATAAGAGATCTTTGTCAGATGGGGAAGTTTGCGAGGGTTGGTGAGAGGAGTACCATTAAGTGAAAAGAGGTACTGAGGGAGGGGCAGGATAAATTGAATAACAGTTTTTCAGAAATACTTCATATTATCGAATAATTTGATCAAGTGCATATATACCTTTTTCTAATGTCATTTGAAAACAGTAATACCCTTGTTTTCAAAATAAAATACTTTTTAATTTTCCATGAGTTTATAGCCATATTTCACAAAAGTCAAAACAGTTGTCCTTTGAATCACATTATTATGTATGGTGCGAAAAATTGTGAATAAGAAATCATAGCAAAAAAGGTTTGGCTTATCAATGCTGAATTTGGCTAATGAAAATGGGTAGAAATTTGCCAAATTGGCAAATAGAATACATGTCCTAGTGCTAACCCAGTCTTTACAAAAATTTGCCGGCCACTGGCTATAGCCGGCAAAAAAAGGGATACTGCAGACCCAAATAGCTGACTATATTCAAGAGATTCTTGCTTATATGCCATTTTCTCTTTTTCGCTTGTAAATCGGACTGTTATTAAGGTTTCTACCGCATGAAACAGTAAATGTGAATATTTTCTGTAAAGTTCTTCAATGATTCACCTATTAAAATGATTAATATGATTGCAACATGTAGGGGGAACCCTATTTATTATCTTTGCCAGTATAAACACTTGGGTCAGAAATCTCGAAAATGGATTAATCTGGGGGCAGAAATTTATCAGATTGAAAATTCAGCAAACTCAATCAATCTTAAAGCAAGTTTATTTTATTGAAAAACTAGTATCTTGGCTCCATGAAAACATAAATTGGACGGCTTAACTCCCAGGGTGTCAGTTTTTATTCACCGGCAAACATATGTTGATATAAAAGTGTCGGAGCATACGACTAAAATATCAAACAGCTGGCAGAATGCTTTAAAAACACCACAGAACCTTCTAGTTTGGCCTCCAACTAGCCACAGTACATAGGATAATGCAAGCCAATGGCAGTGGGCTCCAACTTTTCTCTAGTTTGCTCAAAATGGCCTTGTTCATCGCCAAACTTGCTGTGCACTATCCTCAATATGCATACTTTCAAGTAAATCTAGCCTGCGCTGGATTTGGTTTGATTAAGTTATTATTAACTTCACTATGAGAGTTTAACCATATCGTGTGTATGCTCCGACACTTTTATCAAAGGATCACTATATTGGGCTCTGGCACCCAAATACATCTTACCAGCGTAGGTAAAGCATGATAAATTGATGAACTAGAAGTGTGTGAATCATAGTAAGTACACATAGCACCAGCCAGACTGACTTTGACGTTGGTTGGGGCGAAATAAGTTCAAATCTTTCCAATTTCATGAGGTGAATCACACCAAAACCACCCCTACAGTAGGCCTTAACACATATATTCAATATAAAAAGGTTATGAGGGGTAGGTGGCTCACTTAGGTACAATTTCTAATCAATATGTAGCATGGGGAAGCAATATTAAGTGAGCGAGAGCTCCATTTTTGGAAAATATAAAAAAGTGTCGGAGCATACATAAAAGTGTCGGAGTATACAAACCACTACATTTGCGCGCTTTGTGGCACCCGTGTGGTGAAATTGAATGAAATTTTGACACATTACAGCCAAAATATTCCATTACAACCCACAAAAATGCAACAGGGGGTGCTAAAGACCTTGTATATTCAGTATTTTCATCGTTGATGTATGCTCCGAAACTTTTAAAAAAGTCCAAAATCACTATTTTGGCGCTGGGAAGTTTAAAAAAAGATAATTACAAAATTCTTTTTTCACACTTTAAAACTTGTGCACCTCCTTATTTTGATTACCGTAAATTCTCGCGTATAAGCCTAACTCGCGTATAAGCCGCACCCATAACTTTGACAAATTATATTAGCCGCAGAGGGGGTCTGAATATTCTGATTTTGGTACCGTACTATACTAATAAAAACTCTCGTATAAGCCGCACCCTATATAGGCATGTTTGGTATCAAAAGAAAGCTGAGTCTGACTCGCGTACAAGCCGCGGCTTCTACGCGAGAATTCACGGTATATTTGATACATTCCAGTGCCTTTAATATTTGGCGCATTTTGACCCCAAATATAAAAGTGTCCGAGCATACACGAGTGTTATTTCTGAATTGCAGGCCTGTGGAGGAAATTTGGGGCTAGACACCCTGATAAATACTCTCAATTATTTGAGTAAACACATATACCAAGTAAAAAAAGCTGAATAGGAAGGGCTGTGATGGCCTTATATGAAATGGGGGGCTTTTGAATAAAATAGTAAATGTCTGGAATCCTGTTTTGGGGGTATTTTTCCACTTTGAAGGGCAATAACTCCATAAATAATGGTCCAACAAAATTTCTTTTTTTTTTCACCGGAAAGCCTAGGGTGTTTTCTCATACATGAAATCAAGATATATAAGTGATGATTAGGTATGTCCACGTATTAGCTGCTGAAAGGTGAAAAAGACAAAAAAAAACCACCAATTAGTCCATTTTGGTGGGGTCTGACCCACTTGCTTTATAATTCATTTTTAAATAGCAAGTTTGTACTCCAATATCCGGGCCTACCAAAGTTGAGCCGGGCCTGCAAAGAAAAAAATATCTGCACGACCGAATGTCCTGCATGGTGACTTTTTTTTTGTATAGACTGCTTGTATGAAAGCTGGGATTACGTTTACCTGGACTACTTAGCGCCCCATCTAGTGTAGAACAAACACTGCACTGATATTCCTAGGCTTCCTATATGCCCAACCTCTCAGTCACTATTGCCTAACCTAGTTAGTCATTTTTTGGCTCCCTATACGACCAACCTAGGTAAGTTATTATTGTCAGGTTGGTCAGTACTGACCAACCCACCTTAGTCTTTTTATTTCCAGGGGGAGCCACTGAGTGGTCATGACAGGTGGCCCCAGATAGTGGTATACAAATACAACACACCAATGATGAACCTAGGTTAGCACTACTGACTGACCCCTCGGTCATTTTTGAATATAACTTTGCCATTGTGACTAACACTCATATGACCAACCTAGGATAGTCTGAACTGACTAACCCTTTCAATCTATGGATTTTCAGTGTGGGCCCTCATAGTACAATGTATTATGCCTCTGTATTCAGTATTTTGTTTAGGTCAGGCATTAAGCCACTGCCCCATGTGATATTTCAAATATCACCTTCATTTCAATTTCAGATATTAAATAGTTTAGCTATTTATTGATGAACCGAGGAACATGAGCAATGATTATTACATTCATCTCTCAGAGGAAATGTTATTGGTCAATTGTTGGCGAGAAAACATCAAATATCTTACCGTGTAAGGGAGTGGTCATTTTTGGGTCTCCCTCCCCCCCCCAATCCACAACCCCCCCCCCCTCTCATTGTTAAAAAAAAAGACCACAACTTTGGGTGGAGGGAGGGAAAACAGCTGCCCTACTGGGGGGAGGAGTGTGTCACAAAATGTTTCAAGCGGCAGAGGAAGAAGAGAATAAAATACAACATGGAAAATCCCTATTTTGAGATAAATATTGATAAAGATTTCCAATGTCGAGTATTTGGTGGTCAGCTATATACATTTTGTAATTCTTTTGTGTGTTTTTTTGTGTTAATTCTTAAAAGATTCCAGCGGGCAGAGGTAAACTTCTTTTTTATAATGCCAAAAATCTTAGTCACGGATCTGTAATCCAAGTTATCAGAATAAGATGGCTTGATCTTATTTTTCTTGAAACAAGTCATATTATTGCGATTGATACCATTGTCATTTTGTACGTCATCACGTTTCGTCCAATATATCTCATTATGTCATGAATAAACAATTACGATAAGGAAGCGTTGATATGGGTTAGACAGGTTATTTTCTTCTAAAAGTTTCAATTTCAATTCATTTATTAACCAGAAAATGTCAATACCGTAACTCTTACTTGGTTCATTATATCAACCCATTCTGCTGCATATCTTACGCCATTGCATACAATATTCACAAAATACTTGCATCTCTTATTACCTATAATAAAGCATTATAGCGGGTAAACTAATCTGGTTATAAATTCGACATATCCAATAGCTTCCCTCATAGGCGCAATGCAATGATGCAGAAATATGAACGATGTCCTTGAACAAAAATAGCTTTTTATGATTGGACTCATGCCCTACATGGATTCAAGATGGAGACGGCTTAAAAACATGTGTAGTGGTTCAGTTTCCAGGTGCGAAGTAGAATGAAGTTTATTCAATGTATCCCTGTACAAAGAATCTAAGTCTCAACCCGCAGGAGGAGATGAAAGCAATGCTGCTTGGTCAATCGTTGGGTAGGCTAGCGCTGGGAGGGGAGGTTTATATACCCCCTTCCGACGTGAAATCTACACGATCAAATGGTGGGCTCGTTCCCGAGAGAGGACTGTCGCCCCCTCCAGGATACCGCACACACTAACGCTAGGCGGGAACAACCCGAACTAACCCTCCTCGGTCGCCTGGATGGAAATGGTTATAGTAGTAAACCCCTAAACATGTATCAAAATTGTGATGCCAATAAACCTGTGAAAATATTTCATATCATCCCTCACGTACAAACAGACCCTTTATAGCTCCTACAAGAACTGCATCACATTCCATATAACAACGTTAATATGCATAGATCTCAGATATGTACATACCTTTTTTCTCAAGAATATGGTTAGAATCAATAAATGGGACATGGGGTCCATTCAGTGGCACATTCTTGCAAGGTATAGATCTGTCCCCCTCTCTCAATCTATCATTCCCGTCCTGACTATGCAATCAGAATCGTCAGAAAAAATGGTTAATGGAAATTTTCTCATAACTGTTTGCTTTTCTTGTAATATCTCCTAAAATAGATCCATTAAGGTACACATTGTTGATATATATCCATCCACTCTCTCATGCTCTCATTCTCACACAATAGATACTGCATTCTTCTCAACAGCCATCCTTTTCAACTACCTATACACAATGTAATCTACATTGATAGCACATTATCAGAGTAATTATAAACAGTAATGCTTTTTAAATACATAACCTTCCATTATACATGTGTTTGTGCTGCACTTCGTAAATGCATTTAATGAAATATAGATATCTCGGGCTGACTGTTCCCTACAAGGGATTATCTGACTTAACAGTGGTTCTCAGACTGACCACAAGGTGGCAACACCATCTCAGATTCTCCACTTGAAATAAAGGTTCACACTTTATATGTTAGATAACATGACTTAAATCTAGGTTATATATACCGCGTCTGTTTTCTATAAGAAATGCCATTTCTTGCTGCATCGGTGTACAGCAACTCAAGATGCAAGCATTGTGTGCCAAAGCGTTGCCAGCAATGCGTATCCTGAGAAGTAGGATTTATTTTAAGATAACTCAAGATAGATATATGTACAACATTATACAGTATTTTGTTATTTACATATTCTGAAAAACTAGCTGCCTCAAGAATAGGATTTATCCAACATAATACATTCCTGGATACCTGCTGGTAACATCACAGGATCGTTACTTCTACCTGGATACTACATATGTTGAGATCTATATTTCCACGATTCACTGCTACCCTACATGGAGTACACATTGACTTATAATACGGATATTCATGATAGAATAGACAAAATGTACAGCACCATATCAATTTCAGTGATTTACTTCTCTATTTACATACTCACTATTTCGTGACATGGACTTTCACAATATCTTCCACGGGTCTATTGAATTTAGTAAGTTAAAAATCGAAGTTGTCTGTTATTCTGTGTGCTTGTGGTGTTGGTTCCTCTCACGGTCAACCAGAGGTGTACATCATGCCACTCCAAATGATGTAGGTTGACATGCTAGTAGTGATGGTGCCAAAGGCGCAGGATTCTTGTCATCTTGGCCCTGGGCGGTCATCTCTGTCAAGTACTTGTCAGCACAGGCCTGCCAATTGCAATACCTTAAGTTAATATATGAAGAGTTTGGATGCAAAACGACATAAGCGCCAACATACAAAAACAGGGAAAAAACACATAATTGGGCATATATTTAAATCGAAGAAATATGATGCAAGGATCTTTAATTATTACATGTTGGTGTTTCATTGATTTCCTACTCAGCCCAGAAAAGAAAAAAAAGAAATAAATTTCGGGGTAAATACAGAAAAAACAGCTTTTGAATTTATGTCATTTTGCAAAAAAACCCTGAAAAATGACATTGAATTAGCTATTTTTTCGTTCAATAATGATCAAGGATTTCAAAAACCGATTTCTATATATGTTGTTTATTGCCCATTATTCATTAGTTATTGAAAAAAAAATTATCCATTCACCATTTCTTCAAAATTAGAAATGTGCTGTTATCTTAAAACAAAATGGATTTATGTCGTTTAGCATCCAAACTCTTCATATACATATATTATTCATAGTTAAATTATATGATAAAAACACTAACAACACGTTTAATAGCACTTGAATCCCCTCTAAATAATACATACTCATGATTATTAATCATGGGGCAACGCAAG